>CAJGYO010000014.1:90162300-90832102 GCA_904845875.1 Miscanthus lutarioriparius
AACACGCCTCATTCTCGTAATTCATATCACCTCCTCGCAGAGATCCGGGACGAATCACTCTCCTCACCATCCGGAATTGAGAGCACGCAGCATAAATTCACTAGTCGGTTAAGGACCCCCGGTTCCGAAACGCCTACAAGATGCATTCCAGGCAAAAACAGCTATTGAAATCTCTGAACTGATATCATAGGCCAATTTGATGCATGCTCCCTTCTCTGATTTAGTACAGAAACTTGTAACTGTCTGCCGACAACCGAAGCGCTCAGTAGCACATGGTTACTCTGACTGATGCACCGATAGGCCAACAACCTAATCATAATAAGAGACCACTTTGAAGCTAACAAAGAAAAGGACTCAGTCTTATAAGGATGAGTATGAATTGAAGACAGCATAGCAGTATATGTCATCTCAAGCAGTGATTAAATGCTAAGAATAATGTCAGAGTGGGAAAACATTCCATTAATCAGTGCTTGAAGCACATTGTCCACGTACAAATCGTCGGTGGGATTAAAAAAGATTCGATGCTGCATAATGTCTCTGAGTCCCACAGCTTGATTTGTCATTAGGACTAAACAACATGGTTGGTGCGGTACTACGCGGTGGTTGAGGCTGGCACAGCATGCTACATTTCTTGCTCGTCCTAGGTGTCTGCATGTAGGTAGGGTAGGGTAGGCCCCTGGTGGTTGACTCGAGTTTCAGACTCACTGCACTGCACTGCAGCATTATGTCTAGATTGGCGTTAGAAATCAGTATTTGGCACTGTAACATTTTTGTTTGTATTTGACAATTATTATCCAATCATAGCCTAACTAGGCTCAAAAGATTTGTCTCATAATTTACAATCAAACTGTGTAATTAGTTATTTTTTTATCTACATTTAATACTTCATGCATGTGTCTAAAGATTTAATGTGATGGAAAGAGAATGAAAAAACTTGCAATCTAAACAAGGGCCAGTACAATGTAAAGGCAGCCGACAGGAACAGTGTTACTTGACGTGCTTGCTGTAGCTAGATGTTGCTCTTCTACCTTCCCCGCTGATGAGGCCAGTTCGAAAACTTTTCAAAAAAAAAAAATGCTACATTATTTGTTACATCGAATCTTATGATACGTACATGTAGCATTAAATATAGACGAAAAAAACTAATTACATAATTTGGTTAGAAATTACGAGACAAATATTTTGAGCCTAATTAGTCCATGATTGAACACTAATTGCCAAATAAAAATAAAAATATTACAATAGCTCAATTTTCAAAATTTGGCCTAACTAAACAAGACCTGAATTGCAAGCAGAGCCAAAGAACAACCAAACTGCTATCGTCCTTGTACACTGCAGACTGCCCAAGATGCATGTGCATCTTCACTCCACTCATGCAAAGTTCCAAACAGGTTAAAGCCTCGTTTAGTTTCCAAAAATTTTCACCCCAAGCTATCACATCGAATCTTACGGCATATGTATGGAGTATTAAAAATAGACGAAAAAATTAATTGCACAGTTTGGTTGGAAATCACGAGACGAATGTTTTAAAACTAATTAGTCCATGATTAGCCACAATTGCTACAGTACTAACATGCACTAATGACGGATTAATTATGCTTAATAAATTTGTCTCGTAGTTTCCAGACGAGCTATGTAACTAATTTTTTATTAGTATCTGAAAACCTCTTTCAACATCCCTAAAACATCCGATGTGACGTTAAAAATTTTTATTTTGCTAACTAAATACACCCTAGCCCGTTTCTGAGAGTGTATTCGCACGCCACGGCAGCTACAGTGAATGAATAGTGTTGATCAGACTGAACAAGCACGTCGTACCTTCCTGTTTGTACTGCATCATCATGATTTCAAACACCGAAAGACAGCTTTAGTGGTTTGGCTTGTCTGACTTATAAGACATTGTTCAAAGTACTATTGATTGATTTGGTATGAAAGAAAAATACTATTTATTGGCTGATAAGCCATGTCTTATAAGTCAAACATGACAAAGCGAAGAGGTTGGGTTGATGCATGCGAGCAACAACATTCATCAGTACCATGACTGCAGTCATTTTAGTCTGTAGTAACTGATTGTGACAAACTTCAATCTAGGAATGACTGCAGAAAGAATAGGCTAATTACTAGTATTTGGTGGTGGATCAAAATCAGAGCTTCCTTGTGGTTATGCGAACATTCAGTGCATTTATCGTTAACATGACAATTACAACGCACACCTTACAACTAATACGTGCCTTGCACTCTTATACATGGACTGCTATTCAGGAACAAATACTACTGGTTGCACGGCTTCTTCTTGGACTTGTGCAGGAAGCCAACCCGTGCCTGATCCTGCAGGGAATCATGTGGACCACCATCAGCTGGTGTACAATGCAGTAAATAATGGTACCTATTGTCCAGCCAGCAAGCATGTTTCCCTGGCCTCTTTTCTTCTCTGCTCACTATTCATGCTTTTCAGACTGAATGTACCAGGCAGAATAGTTTTCTGAAAATGCAAAAGCAAATTAGATTCACACCGCATATATTATATTATACCACTTGACAGCCAAGCATTATCATTTAGACCCCACAGGGATAGGACAGGATACTCCATAAAGCAAATGTGAGCACAGGATTTCACCTAACCAGTAGCAATATCGAGTCTGTACAATGGCAATAGGATACTCTTTTTTTGGGTGGCAAGTGTGGAAAGGAAGGCAAACAAAAGGCAAGGCTAATCATTGATGGTGCGTGTTTGCACGACTCAACGTTTTTCAGCAGATGTTTTTAAAGGAATTCACACCGCACTGTCTTCAAAAGTGACGCATTCGTATCTCACTTATTTTTGTTGATGCACTGATAGGCCAATATGATGGGCCCCCTTTTATTTGGACAAAAGTCTGTAATGGTTGACTCAGAATTATTGAATTATGCCATGTTTGTTTGGCTGATAAGCCATGGCTGAAAGTACTGTTGGCTGATTTGTTGTGAGAGAAAAATACTGTTCGTTGGCTGAAAAAGTACGGCTTATAAGCCAAGCGAACGGGGCGTATCTGTAGTATGCACACATGTGGCTTGTGCAAAACATGTTGCTTTCCAGTGTATTCTTAAAAAAAGAAGAGCGAGTAACTGTGTATCTTAAAATAGAATGCTTAATTTACTCTAAGTTTATGCGTAGATAGGTCAAATTGATCACGACAAATTCCCCTTTTTAATATGAATCCTGCCACACAATAAAAAGGACCACAAACCCTATCGTGTGCCTCACAGCAATGCTTCATGTTTAGGTGGGGAAAAGGGCACCGTGACAAACTTAAATCATTCACTAATGTACTGTGTTGGACAGAACGGTCAATTTGCAGAGACTGTGCACATATTGGTTTACTTGAGCATAACCAGAAATAGAGAGGATTATGATGTTTTGAATTCTAACATTAGTGATCTTTGCATTCAGGAGCTTAATAGCTTTAGATTAATCATTATTTATGCTAGGCAAGGATGCATGCTGGCCATCAGCCCATCACCCTTTTTTGTTGCTTGAGATGCACTCGTTGGTCTTTTGGAGGTGACACGCTCAGTAGTGTTTCAGTCCTTTGTTTCGCCCCGTTCGTTTGCTTTATAAGCCATATTTTTTTAGCTAATAAATAATATTTTTCTCTCACAACAAATCAGCCAATAGTACTTTCAGTCATGACTTATCAACCAAACGAAATGTCATTTATTGGCATGCTACAGTACTAGCTTGTCCTATCTATAATGGTTGGTGCGAGTGGATTGGTGCAGCCGTCGGTGACACAAATAAACACTTCTACATTCTGATATTCTAACCTTTTTGTTTCATTCTTTATTTTATTTTTTATTTGGAAAAAATACTAGTGACAGGTAGATAATATCTGGAGCACACATGAGACTCATCTATAGATGATTTTGCAAATTCAGACAGTATAACCGTAGTACACCGATGACCGATGTATACACACAAACTTTCTATTTCTGATTTCCGTACAAGGGCTATTCTAGCTACTTTGACCTGAAAAAAAAATCATCTCTACAACAACATTACAAATAGTCCGACACTGCCCCCCTTTTTTGTGGTTAGCCCAAGGGTCAGTGCTCAGGTTGCTTGAGTATCACTACTTTCTCTAGAGCTGGACCATATAGCCATGTGCAGGTGTGTGCTGCTCCCATTGCCATTGTACAGACTCGATAGGTGACCATAAAAGAAGAGAGCTAAGCAGTACGGTTCCTGAAGACAGAATGAAGACAGAGGCCGGTCACAAGGCGATAGCAGCAGGTGGCAAGATGACGGTGCTCCATGCTCCAGTTGGAGTGATGAGCATCGTGACCTCCTTGGTGGCTTTCTTCATCTTAGCCAGCTCCATCGTCTTCCTCTTTGACAGAGGCCAGGAAGAGCAAGTGCAAATGGCAGTAGAGCATGGACGCCAAGAAGTGCAGGTGAAGCTGGAAGCTGGGCTCCAAGAACCAGCGATCAGAGGGACAACTGAAGAGGGGGACGCCAGCAACGAGGAGTGCAACTGGTCAAGGGGGCGGTGGGTGTACGACAACGTGTCTCGGCCATTGTACAACGGGCTCAAGTGTGCCTTCATCTTCCCCGAGGTGGCCTGTGACAAATATGGCAGGAAGGATGTCATGTACCAGCACTGGAGGTGGCAGCCTCATGGATGCGACCTCCCAAGGTATGACGATTACAGATTTTCCAAGTATTTTTAGCTCAAGCCCAAAAATTCCAGCATATCTAAAAGTGCAGCTCTCGAGCAATATATAAGCTCTGTCAGTATCAGTCAAGAATTTTCCTAAGGGTAGTAAATGGTTTTGTTTTATAGAAGCATAAAAACACTGAAATAATCTGTAACTGAATAAAAACACAGGATAGTACAGCAGAAAGGAAGAAACAACTAGTACTGAGATTGCAAAACTGATCTCGTTAGAGTTGTTAGCTGGAGGCCAACAAGAAACTAATTAAACATGCATGGCAACTAATTGACAGTGAAAGATCCTACCTTTTATTTTATCATTTGTACCATTTCAAAAGCTTGTACGTAAGAGTAGAAAGGAGATCATATTTAGCATAACTTTGCATGGATTTTTTGACATGCTGTCTGAATTTTACCTTTTCAAAACAGATTCGATGCCATCAAGCTGCTTGAAAAGCTGAGGAACAAGAGATTGGTGTTTGTGGGTGATTCAGTCAACAGGAACCAATGGGTCTCTCTCGTGTGCATGGTGGAGGCCTCAATACCCGATGACAGGCTCAAGATACGCATCTTCAATGGCTCACTCATCTCCTTCAGGGCATTGGTATGCTTCCCTTCACAAATCTACAGCCTACAGAAACCAACAATTTTATTTGGTTAGCCTGTTTGAACATATAATTATTTTTCAGGAATACAATGCAACAATAGATTTCTACTGGTCACCACTACTGGTTGAGTCCAACAGCGACAACCCCATTATTCACCGGGTGGAGTACCGGATCATAAGGGCAGACAGAATTGAGAAGCATGCCAGTGTCTGGAGGGATGCTGACATCGTTGTCTTCAATTCTTACCTGTGGTGGAGGAAGCAGAAGGATGACATGAGGATGAAGGTCATGTAAGTACATTTCTATCCTTCCTAGTCATAACTCATACGCATTGTGCCGTCAGTTTTGCACATCAGAAAAAAGATACCAGAACTGGTCATTTAAAATGCACTAACATAGTTACCAAATGCCATCAGCGACTAGGTAATAAAGCTTTTATATATGTGCAGGTATGGCTCATTTGAAGATGGTGATGCAAAGTTAGACGAAATGGAAATGGTCGATGGTTTCGAGATAGCTCTCAAGAAACTAACCGAATGGCTTGGAGAGAATATTGACAAGAGCAAGACTAGGATCTTTTTTGCAGGATCATCACCAACACATTCCTGGTGAGAGAGATACCCATGAATCATTTGCAACACAAATAGTACAATACCGACATCTCCATGACATCCAGTGTGTTCACATTTTTTGTTACTTTCAGGGCTAGCGACTGGGGTGGAGAAGACAAGAACAAATGCTTTAACGAAACAGAGCCGATCTACAAAACAGGATACAAAGCTGCAACTACAGACTACAGCTTGATGGCCACGGCTAAGTCCTATTTCCGAACATTGGAACCGAAAGGCATACATGTTCAGATACTTAACATCACCGAGCTGTCTGACTACCGGAAGGACGGGCATCCGACGGTGTTCAGGAAGCAATATGTTCCTCTAACGAAAGAGCAAATTGGTGACCCAGCCAGCTACGCGGATTGCACGCATTGGTGCCTCCCCGGAGTTCCTGATGTCTGGAACGAGTTTTTGTATGGCTATCTTGTGCAAAAATGATGTACAAACTGTCAGGTTCGTTTTACCCCTATAATATATAATGTACAGAGGATGCTCTTGTGCAGAGAATGGTTGGACCCTTTACATTTACATGTAGAGACAGGGAAAATGAGAAAAGCAAGGATCTGTCTGTGCATCACCTAATAGGATCAGTGTACTATCTGTTTACATCTAACAGAGCAACATGGTTTTGTAAGAAACTTGTCATTGAAAAGAACAACTTAAAATGATTAACTGTCCTAGACTCCTAGATGTCCCTGAAATTCAGTTCAATTCAATTCAGCCATACCAAGTAAGCAACAAAAGCATACTTGACATTTGAGTGGTGGGCACTAGGTAGGTCAAGGAGAGGAGAGAAAAGAAGAGCAATCTGAAGCTGCTATCGCTGAGCCGAACACAGGTTCCAGTTATCGCCGGCCCGCCGCACACAGCAGCATACAACTCCCGCCGACTCGCGGCCGCGGAGGGGGCACGTCGTCATCGCCGCCCTGGAACTGGAACGCGCTGCTATGGCCACCGGACGTCTAGACGACAGCCGGCTCCGCCGCAGCTATCCAGGCCATGGGCCTCATAGGCTACGGGACATATACGGGCTGAAAGGCCAACCCAGCCCAACCCATGTGAGGAACACTTGGCTGATGTGGCCCGACAACGGCCCAAGTTTAACAGCCGCCGCGCCGGGGTCTGCGATCCTCTCGTCTCGTTTCGTCCTCCTCGGCTATGGCGGCTGCATCTACTGTTTCCTCCTTGATTCCGCCTCCGCTTCCCGAGTTCGACGACGGTAACGCCGCCGACGCCTCGGGCTCAGGCTTGGTCCTCCTCGACAGGTGGTGCTACATCGCCAACCTCGTCAACGCCACGCGCCCGCCACTGGTCTCCCACTTCTGCGTCCACTGCCCCGGCCTCGACTTCCCCAACGCAACTCCCAAGGTCATCACCACCGACGCCGACCTCGTCCTCCTCTGCGTCCCCGTTTACCCCGACACCATCGGCCACGGATGGGACTGGGACTACTTCGTCTACAGCCTGCGCGCCCGTCGCCTATATCTGGTCCCGAACCCGAACCACAGGTGCCTCACCGACTCTGCAACTGTCCTCCTTAGCGACGTGCTCAGCGAGTCCCCTGTGCTCCACGACGTCCCACTGCCGGTGCCGGCAAGGGGCAACTGGAATCCGCTCCTCATGGAACTCGACCCTTACAATTTCCGCGATGTAAAAACAGAGACTCTATCAAGTACATTGAGACGGAATCCTGGTCACCAAGAGAGCTTAATACGGCACCAGCTTAACACGGAGTGGGTGCGCAATAAATGGAGAGGCTTTTATATATGGGATATTATAAAAGTCGGTAATTACAAACAAGCCATTAAAAAAAGTTGAGTTCTCACACATGCGATTGCTTTAAACTCTTTTGTCCTCCGCGCCACTTCCGTCAGATTTGACTCTAACGGTATCAAACTACGGGTGTGAAAAGTCAAAAATACTCTCAGATCTAAATATGCAATTAATTTTTTTAAGCATCTTAATCATCTTAAATTAAAAAACTCAAAATTAGAAAGTTGCAGATCTCGTTGAGATCTACAATATTTATATAAAAACATCTTCAATTGATTCCGTACAAAAAAAATATGATTTTTCTAAGACAGATTAATCATATCAAATCATATCTTTTTTGTACCGAATTAAATGAAGATATTTTTTATAAAAAATTGTAGATATTGTTGAGCTCTACAACTTTCTTGTTTTGAGTTTTTTTTTATTTGAGCTCATTAAGATACTCAAAAAAATTAATTGTATATTCAGACTTGGGGTATTTTTGACTTTTCACACCCATGGTTTGACACCGTTAGAGCCAAATCTGACGAAAATGGCGTGAAGGGCAAAAGAGTTCATAACAGTGGCACATGTGAGAACTCAAATTTTTTTAATGGCTTGTGTGTAATTACCGACTTTTATAATGGCACATAGGTAAAAGTCTCAAACAAATCGTCAAGTATACAAACAATTATATACATATAAGCGGAGATATACAAATATATATATATATATATATATACACAAATACATTTTGCACGAATTGAGTTTCCATGCTAAAAATAAGATACGTGTCTATATATAAATGTATTTTTATTTAATTATTATTTTAATACCCAACTCAGCCACATATATATTATAACATTTATTTATTGTTATTCATATATACGTGCAAGTCTGTACTTTTATCTACTATTTGAAATAGCTAACAATAAATAATATTTATATATTTTATATACATCTTGATTTCTTTGACTTGTCAGTTACTAGAATGATATCTGATTATGGACAGGATTAACGATATTGATCAACACGGTGTTACTAGACCCGTCTTGGTAGTTGGACCCGCATGCCACCTTGGACAGCAATGTTAATAAAATCAATAAAATAATTTGTGACACACCATCCTTACAAATTACTCTTTATGACATGGCAAATATTGTCATAATATACAATTGGACTAGCATTAAGACATTTTTTGTGACATAAATTTACTTATGTCACTAAGTTTGGATGCCTCTAGATAAATCGTAATAAACTAGTTGATTTAGTGACTTTTTGATCGGATGTCGTGCCATAAACGTCATAAACCGGAACATTTTTTTTTAGTGGAGGAAGCGGAAGGGATAATGATGGGTAATTTTTTTTAAACCGGATGGGTGATTTTTTTATAATAAGCTCACGAGCAAAGCGAGCGGCGGGGTAAAAGCGCAAGTAACGAGGCGGTGGGCCCGCGGGAGTGTCCGGCGATTTGTGCTCGTGTCGGACGTAAGACGCGTAGCATTACCGATTTTTTTAGCCAGATCTTCAACTAGTTGTTAGCCAACTAGCTAAACAAACATAGCTAATTTAGACTAATTTTTACCCACAACTAATTTAGACTATATACGGGAGACTTTAAGGGTTGTAACCTATTGTCCATCTTTTTTCTCGTTGCTCTTCAAGTGGTGAGTCCTAACTTCGGGTCGAGATATATAGAAACCAAAGAAGACTCCAGATCACCAACTGCTATGTACCTGATTGAGTTTGGATTTGGTTGTTGGTGCCTCTGCCCTATTACTAAAGGGTCTTCGGTTTCAATTCGTTGGATATATTTGTCCATGTCTAGAGCAACCGAACGAAACACGCGCCAGATGTGTTCAATTGTTCATCTTCACTGCATGTTTGTTTTCCTTATATCTTAAATGGAGATCCTACTTGGTTTCCCCTGCTTGGTTTGCTTCCATTTTCATATTTGTTTTTAAATGGAGATCTTACAAGTACATCCACAGCAGGAAAATGGAAGCAAACCAAACAGGGGAAGGATGGTAATGCATTGCTCTCACCACGCGACCGATCTGCGAGAGGGAGATGGGGACCCTATCCGTGCTCCGACCCTTCCTGCACGAGCGCGGCATGCAACATCAGAGAGAGAGGGAGGGAGGGAGGGAGGGAGACACAGAGAAGGCACGCACGGTCGTTTCAAGAAGAGGACAACGAGGACGATGGCGAGGAAGTGCTTCGGCGACGGCCGCAGCGGCAGCTCGGGGCTGTTCCTGCTGGGAGCCGGTCCCGCCCGCTGGCGCTTCTCCGGAGGCAGAGGCGGCGGCGGCGCACCGCCGTCGCCGACCGCCACGAACAGCGCCCTCTTGGGAGCCATTGGCCGGACCCGGACCCTCCCTCGCAGCCTGGTCGATCTCTCCCTGCTCCTCTGCTCTCTGGCTCCTCCTCAAGTCCTGGCCGCCGCCGCCGCGTCGGAGGGGACAGAGGAGCAAAAGCCGATCCGCAGTACTTGTCTTAAATGGAGATCCTACTTCTGCAGGTTTGTTTTCCTTATATCGTTGTCCTTTTTCACCTCCTTAATGTATATTTGATGATATAATAATGCATGATATATATATTTCTATTCAATCCGGTTATTCCACCTTGCTTCAATTCTATTCATTCATTTATCCTTTCCGAGAAACTCAATGTTGGATATTTATGCAAATTTGATGGTCATTCTACTATAATGGATATCAAGTGAGATTATAATTTACTAATGGTGGTTATATTTCTTGTAGAAACTTGTTGGCAATTTGTTAAAGTCCATCCATTCTGTTTAAAGGCTATGTGCAAGGCAAGTTGTTATTTGGAGAGCAAATCCCGGGGTGTCGATGTGGGAGGATACTATTGTTCTGGACATGCAATTCATGGCTTGTGCATTTGTCGTTTGTGCAAACATTAGTTATGTCAGAGTAGAAGCGAAGATACCCGCTTATATGGTACAATCTATCGTCAATAAGTCCTGTCCAAATAAATATAGTGTAACATTGTTAACTAGTTAGCTTTCTTCTATGATAGATGCTACTAGTTAACTAGTTGTCATTTTTTTCTTCTAGATTTACCATCTTTGTTTTCTTTGGTGATTCCCTCAAGGAATACTAGCTTTTAGTGGCTAGATATTTTAATAATACATTGTGTTCCCCTCTTTATGAAGTTTTTAAGCCTTTTGGGCTTGTTGCTTTTTGTTTGTGTGACCTTAGACATGTGATGAGCTTGCATCCACCTTAATTTATTTGAAATAAATGTGTGTTATTTTCCTCCTTTGAGCTAGAGGAATTTGTATATTTTGATATGTTCATCAAAATCCATAGCTTCAACGATATACTTCCTCCCTTTTTTTTTCTCGAACATGCCGTGTAGCACGTATTTCATTAAAAGGAAATAGACAACACCAAACCAAATAACAAACGGCTCAACACTAGGTAACCAAAGGTTTCCTAGGCGAGGAGAAAAAAGCGAAAAAGACTAAAGAAAACTACGACGAAGCCCGGCTACTACCATAAGAGAGACTAAAAGCAGCAACGGCTGAGCGACATCGAGCTAGTAAACTAGGCCATGGGCAACGATTGGACGACCTATGGCGGATACCCAGAGGTAGGCTAAACCTCAAGTTCCACCCCCTCCACCAGCTGGATGCCGTCAATCGCGCAGCCAGCCGGGAAGAGCATCCTGATTGCCTCGCGCTTGGACTCCGAGAGAGGCTCGTCGAATACGGCCATGTACTCATCGAAATCGTCGGCTTGCGGCGCCTGATCCTGCTTGCGGACTCCCCATTTTGCCATCAACACGTTCTGTGCTTGCACGGTCGGGTTGGAGGCTCTGCATCTGCTCTTGGCCGCAAGCCTCCCGCTACGACGTGGCGGTGAGAATGTGCATTCAACCGCAGGACGCCTCCTAGGAACACGGAGACGTGGAGGTTCGACCAAGATCGGCTCCATGATGGCAGAGAAAAAGTCTGCGACCGCGAGAGATCGCTGCGATTCTTTGTCGACATCGGAGCTGGCGCCACAGCCGCCGCCACCTCCACGGACGACAAGGCCACAGGTTGGGAAGGAAGTCTGGACGGCGACCCCGCGTGGCCCGAGTGCTCCTCGTCCGAAGAAAGGGCCGAGCGAGATGGGCCAGCGAGCTCCACATTGACGCAGTCGGCCCCCCAACTGGAGGAAACATCCTCCAGATGTGAACGCGCGGCCAAGTCGGGCGATCCACAAAGCTGCTCCAGAAGGAGCGACCCTCCTGCCGGCACCCCCACACCCGAAGGCTTGTCCATGACGACCAACCCCTCGGAGCGCATGGGATCCCATCGCTCATGGGCCGGCACGTCCAGCACCTCGGAAGCGATGGGGTCGAAGAAGTCGTCGAAGGAAACCTGGGGCAGGGAGGAGTGCACGGCAACCTCGCCTGTAGCATGAACCACGGATGGGGCGTGGGGCGTCGACGAATCAGCAGGCAACCCAGAGGTGGCCTTGACGGTAACGCTGCCGAAGCAAAGCGAACTAGACCAGGACCATGCTCTGCCACCCAGCGCACAACACACCCATCAACGGCGAGGAGTGGCAAGTGGAGGCGGTAGCGACAACGTTGGACCTCGGCCGCTTGCAGTCACGCGCTATGTGGCCAAACCCGCGGCAGCGCAGGCAGCGGCGGGGGAGCCGGCAGGTGGCCACCCGGTGATTCCGGGATAGGCAATTGAAGCACCCATCCCGAAAATCGACCGGGAAGATCCAGGGTTTGACCCCCGGTGGGGCGCCTCGCCGAAGGCTGGCCTCACCGCCTCCCCGACACAGTTGCTGGTTGCCCACAGGATGAATTGGAGAACGGGGCAGGATACAGCGCCACCCATCAGCATAAGGGCGGAAACCCTGCTCCGCGGGCCGAGCCACAGTCGAACTGGGATCCGCGGAGGCTCGGAGGGCGGGGACGCACCGCCCCTGCGTGGCGCGTCGCAGTCACCCGTTGCGGCCGCGACAGCCCTCCTCCATATACCACACCCCACGCACATTGCATGCAGTAATTTTCCAGATTTTCATGAACTCGAAGAACATTGTAGCACGCATGTGTGCGATACACCATCCAACTCTGGTTTCTCTGCCTTCTCGGTGCTCACACCTCCCCGGCTAGGCTTGGGAATTTGGGATGCTAGGACGGAGTATTGGAGTCGAAGAGACAATGCCAATGTGTCGATGTCGATTGGGGAATCAGATGGTTGGGCCTTAATTGGGCTGACGGTGCCTGCTGGGCTGAACCAAAGTCAGGCCCCAGCACCAGCCTGCCTAGCCATCTTCTATCACCGGCTCGCTACTCCTCGGCATTGTCACGGCCGAATGCTCGGTCGGCGTACTTGGCAACAGGAGGTAAGGAAGGAGGGGGGTGGGGGTCTGGAGCGACGCCGCCGATAGCACGCATGTGTGATCATTATTGAAAGGAATAATCAAGCATTTGACTCGCAAGCTGCTAATGACATGCGTGCCGCCTGCTGCTTGACGTGGCGGTGTGATCATTATTGAAAGGAGTTGTGATCGATTGGTCCCAAACACAAAGCAGCTAGCAGTACTGCTGTGTCAGGCTAAAAACTGAATGGATTATTCATCCGTGTTTCCGTTTATCCTGAATTTTATCTCACTGTTCAGTAGGTTGTAAGTTCATTCTAGCCAACTCGTGATCTTGACAAGCTGCTTTAGTAAATAGCCGAAACCAAAAGAGCAACTCAACATACAGAGTCAAATAACCATCACAGGGCTACTGGATTCACCAATGGAGTCCCATTCTACACGAGGGCCAACATCTTTTGTTTGCGAAGGACACTAGGGCCAACATCATCCTTCCGCCAAAGAAACCTGATGCCAAGCACATGGGGGACTTCCCCCGGATTAGCTTGAGCATCCACAGCATTAATTTCCACGAAATAGGCTAAGCGATAGGCTCATTTTCTGCTAGAAGTTTTACTTAGCTCAATTCAACTCTCGTCTTGAGCATCTTGATCTTTTCACCTTCCATGTTGCGTTCCACTTCCACCTGACAAATGTCCATGACATCAATGCTTAATTGTTGTCAGAAGTTGTATCATTTATAAAACGACTCCAACACAATTTGCAGCCACATCAGTCATTCATGATTCGGTATAAATATTTATCTTCCAATAGCTGATCGATCAGATTAGGAACAGAATGTATACTCCACCTGGCACCATGTAAAACCCCTTACCTAATTTAGATAACTGCCCGGGTCACAAATTCACAACCCAATTTCAGTATTTTGCTCGTTATTTTTTCCAATTCTTCTATACGCAATTACCTTGGGCATTACTGATATTAGAAGAATGAGGTATCAGCACTCTAGCAGCAGTGTGGTGCCAATGAACATGATTTTTTTTTTTTTTTGGCCAGCAGCACACGCACCAAAAGCTCATAAATATGGTCGCTACAATAGAACCATGGTACATTAAGATGCAGACTATGATCACCTGAAGGTAACTTCATATCAACCAAGCTTGTCAGATGGAAACACCACTATTGTTATTGGGCAGGATAAAGCAAATATAATGTTCAATATTTGTCAAGCATCATCTATCTTTAGTTTAACTGGGTGATGTGTCTGATTACACTTATCAGCGGAACAAAAATTAAATACCCTGTTCAATTCGAAATACAAGGAAACCATGTATTAGTATTTTTTTTTTTCAAATTGAACGGGTATTTATTTGTTTATTCAGCTCATAAGTGTAATCCAATACATTACCCAGTAAAACTAATAAAGATGATGCCTGGCAAATGTATAGAAGAACAGTATATTTGCTTTATATCCTGCCCAATGCAAACCTGTTGCTGCACCTCAGGTGATTGCAGTCTCCATCTTGCATATCGATTTGGTGGCTACGACTTACCAATGCAATGTGTGTACATGGAATGGCTGCCTGCAGGTTGCCGACTGCACTGCATATATATATACACACATACATGCCTGCCGCAGGTGAGAGTGTGATGAGTGGAGTGGGAGTGGGTGAGGGGGCCGGCAAACGGCTTCTTCCATCCGCAAGATGCGCACGCACAAGACGTGTTCTTGCGTTGTAACTGCCGGGCGCCGTACATGAAGATCGGCTGACAAAGATGAGATTGATCGAGACACGTTTGGTGCGTGCAGTGCTCTGGCCCCAACACAAACTAAAGCAGCTAGCGGAAGCAGTGTTGTTGGGTCAGTCTGAAGCTGAAGTCGTCTTTTGCAATTTCAGCTTACTAAAGAAGGTGTGTTCTGAATGAGAGTGTGTCCAGTACGCCGGGGGAAGCAGAAATCAAGCCCATGATATATGAACCCTATTTTGTTTTGGCTTCCTTCTTGTTTAGCCTTAGATTTACGTGCATTTCCACTTATCCTACATTTTATCACGATTATGCAGTAGATTGTATGTAGGTTATTAGTTCTAGTAGGAATCTTGACAAGCTGCTTTAGTAAATAGCTGGAAGCCTGGAACCAAAAAAAAGCAAAGCACAACATGCAGAGTCAAATAACCATCACAGTGCTATTGGGTATTCATCAATCGAGTGCCGTTCTACACTAGTTCAGTACCAACTCTGTCACATCCTTCGGTGTTGCTGCATCATCGACACAGTCAACACAAACAACTCAATGTTTTACAGTTCTCCGAGATTCAGAAACTACTATGAGAAGGAAGACCTCCATCATGTCTACTGCTGTCAGTTCAGGCTAAGCAAGAGCCTTCTAAGTACTAAGTTTTTCCCTAATATCAGTTTCCTGCTCACTTGGTTGTCAGAAGTTACAATAACTCGCCATGAAATACTGTTGTAGGCAGTTACAGTCAGAGAACAATTGCTGAGCAGTAGCATCTCTTGCCAATCGACTTCAACCCTGTAGTCACCCAACCACACCCTTCCTTGTAGCGTTCCACCTGACAAATCGCCATCACAACAATGCTTAACTGTTAGCCATGGCGCGTACTTGACAATTATTGTATACAGAAAAAAAACCCGACAACGACCAAAACAGCGTACTTAACGAAACCAAAGAATTCATGTTCACTTGTTCAGATAAAATGCACTAGCCACTGACATGACAACAAAACGGTATATGTAGTAGGGACAGAAAAGCAAAAAAATAAAAACAAGTGCTTAAGGACCCACGAATATGTGCTCATCTCAAATGCAGTACACTTCAATGTCGAGACTGGTATGATAACAAACAATATATGCAGTTGATGTAGGCAGACCCTTGGCAAAAAACAGTTCAGTGACTGCCTCACTATCAAGCCCTGGCAGCTAAATGCAAGATTTTGGATGTATGATTTTTGGTTCCAGCTCAGTTGAACTATTAACAGCCAAATGGACACGATAAGAAAATTTTCATTTGGCGTTGCTACTTACCACATCCAAGATTGTATCTGCTTCACCTTTCACCCCACCAAAGGTGAATATTGAGCCACCGAGCACAGCTGAAGAATGGTATCCTCTGGTGTAGTTCATGGGTTCAACCATCATCCATGACGGCATCCTTGGCTCATACACCTCAACAGTAGCCACCATTGCTTTAGCCCCAGTGTCGTATCCACCAATCGAGAATCTGGAGAAAAAAAAATACAAAGCCAAATTACATCAACAAAGGATAGTATACACCCTGATGCACACCTCCCCGCCCCCCCCTGGGCACGCGTTACATAGCATATTTTTCATCTTCAGTTCATTGTTTCAACATAAAAAGAAAAGTTACATGACTTACATCTTCTCATCAAGCACTGTAAGTGTATGACAGCCCCTTCCTGCACTCATCTTTGGCAGCATTTTCCAGTTAGGCTCCCGAGGATCAAGTCTTTCAGCAGAGCTGCCAATACACATCACAAAGTTAGCAGAATAGTTTTCTTGTTGTTCCTCTCACTTCAAATACCACTGCCATTATACAATAGAGAATAGCCTAATGAACATTTATGAAATAATTCAGTTTATTTAGATTTGCACTAAACCATAGGCCACCGCATGAGGTTTAACTAACTGTTTTGAGATGTTTGGAGGTTTTATGAGCTGTTGTATTTCCACCAGATCAAAACTAAACCAATCAACTAAGTACAGGCAGGAAAAGTACAGCACCTCAGATATTCGACACCATTGAAGCCACCAACAGCATAAATCACACCATTTAGTGCTACACCAGCTAGAGCAAAGCGCTGGAGAACAGTGTGACAAAGTCAGTCAAGCTAAAGAGTTTAACATATTATGTGGAGATTTGTGTCAGAAGCAAATATTTTCCCAAAAAGGACAGTACATCAAATTGAAATGGAACCAGGAACTGTTTTTCTTCACTGCAGAATTACACAGTTTTCCATGAGTAAATGGTTATTATTTCCCAAGCTGTTTTTGTCTTAGGCAAATTTATGCATGTTCTACTAAGTCTAGGTGCTTCAGTAATGTATGGGAAGAAAAGCTTTCACATTCTGAACAAATGAATGGTAGAAACTGATACCTTTTCCAGCATAGGTTGATTCTTTATCCACTTTCCATGAGTAGGATCAAACATCTCAACATCAGAGAAACACTCAGTTCCATCTCCACCACCAAATACATATATTCTCCCATTGACACTAACCCCAGCAAGGCTCCCCTTGTCACGATTCAACGATGGGCATGTGGACCAATCATCACGGCTTCGGTCATAACAGTCAACTTCATCCAAAAGATAAATGCAGAATCAGGACAGAGATTGAAATACGAGAGCTCAAGAAGGAACTAAACTTAGAAGCCAAGTAGTAACCTGTATCAAACCAGCAAGCACCATCACCACCACCAAGAACAAATATCTTGCCCTCTAGTGCAACAGTTGATGTATATGACTTGCCAACAACCATTGGTTTGAGGGGTGTTAGTACGTCCAATGAAGGGGAAAAAGAGTCTAGCGATGGCACAAATGAGAAGCCATCAAAACCACCAACTAGATAAATGACATCTTCTGAACCCAAACATTGTTCTACAAACTGGTTAAGTGAATCGTCTAGGGTCAAAGGATCTATTTTAGAATTCAATGTCTTAACTGTTCCCTTTAGTTCAACAATTCTTTTCAGTAACCTCTCATTCACCCATTGTAAATGTTTGACTTCTTTGTTGGACCAAGCCTGCATTTTGAACATAAATTAGATTTAACCACCAAAACTTTTTTGCCAGCAAATGAGATGTTTTCCTATACTTTGGGCTTGCATCCTTTTTCTCTACTTCCATATTGAAAGAGTGAGGTTGAACAATCGATCATAGAGGATCCTAGCTGAAAGATTGATTAGAAACTAAGCAGATGCGAGACTGATTTAGAAGCATAATGGAAAAATCTTTTCATTTCATCCTGCCTTGCTTCTTCCATTTCTTTAGGTAGCCGTGAACCAAAAACACTACAAGCATCTTATGGATTCTCCCTGTTAGTGCCACATAACAAATTTAGCCATTCTAGAGTGCAAAATTTAGCTATTCCAATCCTACACACATGCAGTCTAGTATCAGTATAATAATATACAAAAATTTACTCAGCATAATGTCGCTTGCTTTATTCTCTTGGTTCCTACATTGTCATGCTAAGTTATCAACACATCTATTCAAAGTGCAATTTCTGGTTTATTTTTTTGCATATAACATTTCCATAAATTTAAGATTGCATAGTTCAGTATAACAGATGCAAGGCTTCTCATGAGGTTATAGCATAAGAAGAGACCTGCTTCTTCTCCATCACCTCTATTCGTCCAGATAACTCTCTAACTACATCAATCAGCTGCAAACAAAATTAGTGTGAGAAATTTTGCAATAGATAGACAAGAACTAAGCATGTTATCTAGACTGAATGAACTGAAGCATGAAACAAGGATGATAAGATGGAATGCAGATATCAGTTGAGTTCAAAGTTACAACCTTGGCTTCTGTGCATGATTGAGAGTCCAATAACTGCACCAGCAAATTAGAATGCCCCAAGGACAGCTTATCAACTTCAGAATCTAAGGTTTCTGGCAAATTAGAGTTCCCATCCAGAATTGCACATTTGACCTCTTGGGCATACTTGCAGCTATATGCATCATTATCTTCAGTTTCAGTAGTATTGGCATAAAAATCAGAATGCCACTGCTGACCAGGAAAAGTCATGCGCCCTTGTAACACCTGATCAAAGCCCAGCATTTTTCCCTGCTTATCAGGGTACTGTTGTTGTTGCACTGGAACCACCCTATCTGATAGTGCATAGTCCTCCCTCTCTGGTGATGTGTATTGACAATCCAGTTCATCGAAACCACCAGAAGATTCATTACCTGAGCTTGCATGTTCCACATCCACATCTCTTGTCCCAACTTCCTCAAATTTATTCTTCTTCACTATGTCAGCATATGACTTTACAACCTTTTCTGATTTGAGATTATTGTTCCCCTCACACTCTGTTGCCCATCCAGGTGACAGCACTAATTCTCTCCCATGATCATCAGCTGGTACTGCGGCAGGGGGCATCCAGAAATTGTTGGGGGGAGAAGGAGGAGGAGTAAACAAATCCATCAAAACACATGTTTGAGCATGATCCAATTCAAACTTGAAAAAATGGAGCTTCTGGCCAGGGACACCAGGTGTGTTCTGATAGTAATTGGCTATAATAGCATTTCTGAACTGATTCTCTGCTAGCGGGAAACACCACACCCTTACCCGCATTGCAACCTAAACAAATAAAAGGGCATGAATATAGAAGCCATTTTACTGAGAGTGAAAAAGAAGATGACATTCAAAGTACAGACACCAGGGATTGTACCTGGGCAGGATAGCTTGTTTTGCCCTTGCTATCATGTGACCATGCATTTGATTCAGGACAGAACTTGCCATTCCCTGCAGCTTCATAAATACCATACAATCTGCGATCATCATAATTGAAGAGGAAGAGAGGTAGTCCTTCCTTAATGTTTCGTACATATGAAATATGTGATTTTGGCAAGCCTGAAACATGACACAAATGGTAACTAAGTCAGTGGATCACTCAACAAGTTGATATGCTTTGGGAGGCATGCAATGATATACCCCCCTCACAGGAAAAGACACAAATGCATTAAAGGGGTAGCTCAGTTTTGTAAAAACAAAGCTTAGAGAAGAGTTGTGATCAAGAGAGATCAAGAGCATACCAAAAAGTTGCCGTGAGTGACACTCTTGAATAGTATTGTTTGTGCAACCAAATATCACAGCTCCAAGGTCTTGCGGTTGGAGGTTTCTTGCAGGAATGGACAGGTTTGTTGGCCTGGTATTTTTTACAACTTGGCTCCACGAGGATTTGCTCGTCACCATTGTACCGATACTAGCAAGATGAGAAACAAAAGGAAAGGAATAAATATACTGCACTGTCCAGTTGATGTATACCCAGTTGCATGTTTGATGCATGAGGCAAGAAAAGGTAATGTTCTTCAGGAATCACAGCTACTTATTTTGTAAACATGAAAGCAAAGATCAAATGACAGTAATGCAAATACTGAAATACACATAATACAATTTGGCATTATCATATCATTTGACTTAGGTTATTGTACACTAAAGTTCAAGAAAAATCTCACTTGCAGCACAGTATATTTTCAGAATTGTTTTCTCTGATTTCATCACAACAGAAAAGAAGGCAACATAATTAGGTACATCTACATATCAAAGTGAGCAGATGACCCTTTATGAGATTTTGTTTTTCATATGACGGTGCACAGATGTTTTGGGAGTGGCCCATTTTGCACAATTTAGTTATGATAATAATAATGCAAACTGAATTTCAATGATGAGTAGTATGCAGCTACATTACAAGGTCAGAGTCTCAGGTTAAGCTTGGTAACAAAATTCAACAGATGCGACTGGCCCTCGTTCCTGAGTGTTGATATGTACTTAGCGCATGGAGATGAAGCTCCAGTCACTGAACTCGTAGCTGGAATGGACTACCAAAATGATGTGCAGCAGTTCAATCAATAATGTCTCAGTACAATGCCCAGTCCTCCCACACACAAGAAATTGTAGTGGGGCCACAGGGCAAAAATTAATGAAGGAACTGAGCAAGTTGTACATGAAGGCACCAGTAATTGGGTAAAGGTGACACATGCGAAATCAATAGTGGAATACGGGAGAAACCTAGATGGCCACTTGATGTTCATGACTTCATTCTAGAAGCAACAACAATTACTCAGGGGGGTGAAAGGAAAATCACCCCTAACCCACAAAACTCTGTTCTTTTGAGGCAAACAAAACCCTGTTCTGTTCACGAATCTTTCGGAATCAATGCCCTGCATAGATGGATGAAGGCTACATTGCGTTATCGGCTAGGAGTAGGAGCGAAATCCTACCCTCGATCGAACCATCAGCACAAGCACACGAACCAATCCAATCATCAGTAACAAGCGCGGCGCATGATTGATCGAGCAAAACCGCTACTTTTCGTGAGTCAAGTAGTTGAACCCAAATCCATCCAAGAAGCAGAATACGACCAGAGCAGAAAAGGATGCGAGAGATTATCTCGTGCGGACTAGACGAAAGGCACAAGTTTTATGGTGTTCCTCTGGTCAGCGGATCAAGCAAGAAAGCAAGAAAGCAAGAAAGCGCCGACTAGACGAAACGGAAAGGAAATGCTGCGGTTGGGGTTTCGTGGTACGGCCCGTACCTTGAAATCGCTTTGCTTTGCTTGGGGTGGAGCCGTGGAGGAGTGCCAAGCCCCACTGCCGCACTGTTGCAAGAAGGAAGAGGAGGAGGGGACGCGGCGATCGCACTCGCGCTGCAGCGAAATCCTCGCCCACGCCGATCGAAGTGGTTCTTGCTCGCACTCACAGGCCGGCGAAGCGAAGGCAGGGCGTGGATGGAGTGAACTGCTCTGCCTCTCTGGCCTGGCCTCTGTGCGCCCTGCGCGGTGAGAAGAGAAGGTAAGGGAGCAGTGATGGTTGATTGATGAGGAGGAAAGGTGAAAAGGCAGCGGTGGGTAGAAAAAGCAAATGCTGTTTTTACTGCTCCGCCTCGTCCGTCCTCCCCGCGTTACGCGCGTGTCATCTTTGTACAGCATGTATGTACACGTACAGCAAGCAACCAACCAGTAGAGGAGGAGGCCTGGCCCACCAGGCAGAGGCACAGACACAGTATAGTTGTTGTTTTCCGTTCCAGATGAGCTAGCGCTCGAACATGTCCGGACCTAGCTCTCGCGGCCGGCTCCCCACATCCCGCACTGGCCCGCATAGCATCCTGCGCCCCGCGCCCGCCCGCATTGCCGTGCCAGCATCCGAAACCACGATCCCACGCTCGCACGGTGAAAAACCACGTGGCTCCCAAGTCAGCTACCCCGCTCGTGGATGCGCGCCGCGGAGGCGTCTGCTGGCCTCAGACACCCACACTTAACCACGGCGGCGCCCCAGCAGCAGCACCAGCTGGCTGCCACAGGCTGCTGTCCGTCAGCCACCAGCGCTTATTACAACATGTGCAATACCCGATCTACTTTTGAAACATATATATGAAACATTTGCAACATACGTCTAAAACAGATAAAACACTTGCAACATGCTCTTGAAACATGTCTCTATAACCATAGCAACATATTCAATATCCAGATCCACTTTTACAACATCTATATTAAACAAATGCAATATAAAGTCTAAAACATCTGAAACACTTGAAAATATATACTTAAAACATGCGTGTATAGCCATAACAACATATGCAACATCTAGATGAAACACTTGAAACACACCTCTGAAACACTTGAAAACATACGCTTGCAATATGCGTATATTGTCATTGCAACATATGTAACATCTCAAATATATTTTTGCAACATCCAGATGAAACACTTAAAACACAAATCTAAAAATGCCTGAAACATTTGAAACACGGCGTCGCCAGTAGCCACAGCCTACCTGTTGGGGGAACTGCGGTAGTCAACAAGCTCGTGTCAGGGGGACGTCGCTCCGCGCGCTCGCGCCCATCGGCGTGGCCCGTCGCTCCTATTGCGATTCTCCCACGCCTGCTCGCGACCCAGGCTCGTGCTCATCGACATGGCTAGCGCCGTTGTTCTCTCGGCCGTATTAGTCTAGTGCCTTTTCGCTCACGGGGGATGGGGTGCAGCGCGGTTGGGGAAGGGCGTGGTATAGCGGGAGACGGGCGTGCGGTGAGGGTAAGGGGCGCGAAGGGGCGGGCAGATGAGCGGCCATGCCACGGCGAACGGATGAGCGAAGTGAGGATTTTTTTATGTGTTTTTGAGAGAGTTGGGGCTGGTTCGCTGCGTAGGTCTAGGAGCCGCGTCCAACGGACGGACGCCAGTGACGTATCATTATTGTTTCCGTTATTATAGGCAAAGATTAAGAAGGAAATTAAATGGAAAAAAATAGTAGAACGCCCAGGTCCTCAAAAAAATTATAGTGAAGCCGCATGGCAAAATTAACGAAGGAAACGAACAAAAAAGCAGTGGTCGGATGAATCAATGTCGCCTGTCCTGTGCAATGTAGGATGGAAGGAAGCAGTTTCCTGTTACGGGAAACGGGGGCCGTTCTGCTACCCGTACGTGGGCCACCTATGGCTATTTGGCTATAGCCCGGCGTTGGCCCAACTAAGGCCACTCCCTCGAGCCGTGCACTTGAGTTCAGTTTCTCCTTCTTTTCCAATATTCACCTTGTCAAATATTCAGTTCCAGACTTGATTAATCCAAGCAATGCTCTGCACTGCACTGCATGTTGATGATGTCGCAGTTGAAATTCCATCAAAGAAATTTGGCATAGGATTAGCATTTAACTTCCATCAAAGAAATTTAGCATAGGATTAGCATTTAACTCACACTGCATGTTGATCATCTGCTCCTCCTGTTCGTTTGAACTTATCAGCCTGACTTATTAACCATAGTACAATGTTTTTCTCTCACGATAAATCAGTGAACCGTACTTTTTAGCCTAGCATATCAGCGAAGTGAACAGGTAAAGCTGAAATCAAAGAAAGAATGCAACCAAAACAAGAGGACGTCGAGTAAGAAAGGTGAAGCTAAGGCGGAACATAGGTCTGTTCGCTTGATCGTAAACGAGCGTAAATTTCCAGTCAGAATAGTATTTTTCTCTCACACCAAACCAGCCTGCAGTAATAATCCACGATCGTATACGATCGTATCAGCACCAGCCGAACGGGCTGATAAATACCGTTTTCTTCACTTGGACCCTACTAGTACTACACACACAAGTTTTGTGCAAACAACCTACGTCAGCGAGGCTGACCTCACTGACCTAACCTGCAAGCTAAGTTGTGTTGTGTAGATTAGAGCCGGAGAAGCATGACCTTTGCAAGTATTGCAATATTACCAACGATGTTTGGTCCCAATGAAATACTTGGTGTGGTCTCACCAGTTTCGCAGAGCTTGATTAAAGTGGGTCTACATACAAATGATGGTGTAAATGTCCATCTCTAATTAACAATGGGCAGAAAATTTGTTTTCCATGGAATAATAATATATTTTTCATGGCACATTTCAATCCAACGGGCAGAAAAGGTATTTATTTACTAATAAGAGCATCTCCAAGAGTTTCTAAAACCCACTCCCAATCTAGATGTTTTGGCAAGGTTGAAAAAACACGCTCTCCAACAACTCCCTATCTCAACTTCCAATCTTCCTGCACTTGGAAAAATCGACCTCATTGCGTGGATATATACGCACATCCATCGCGCCAATCCAAAATTGGAAGGACATGGGGAAGATTAAGAAGTTAGATAGGGTTCACGGTGCAAATGTATAAGAGAAAAAAGAAAGTATAAAAATGGTTAGGGTGACTTAGAAATAGTTCGGGAGTCCTGATATAAAATTGCATTCTATCTTCTAGGAGCGAGATTTTAGAAATTGTTGGAGAAAGCCAATAAATATACTCCCATCATTTTTTAGTCACTTGAAAAACTCATTAATTTACTAAGTGATTTTAGAAGCTATTGGAGATGCTCTAACTAGGTTTCCTTTGCCTGTTTTGCATCTTGCCACTCTCACACGTCTTGCTTTGTTCAGGTCTCCTCAGATTAGTCACAGGATGAATTGTTCAGGTTTGCCTACATCCCCGTAACATTTGGCATGCAGTGGCAGTAACTGTCTTGTGAACATCATCCATTAAGCACAGTTCATGATCCTTGTGCCTTGTTGTAATTGTTGTACATTTAATGGCATGAGTTACACCTCTAACAAGGCCAAATAATATCTTCCCTGTGCTACTGTTATAGTTTCACATCCATTGTACTACTAAACATCTGGGTACATATTCTGGTTCAGTGAAATGTATCACATTTGTTCCTAGTTGTACATTTGACATTAGCATTTTGTTTTCCATATATGTGCATGCTATATATGTGCATGCTATATTTTGTTCCTAGTTGTACATGCTATATATGTGCATGCTGGTTTATACATATTAAATAATGGACTAATCACTTAAACCCAAGACCAATTATAGGCCCAGCATCAGTTCCATATCATTTTGGAAATGAAGCTATAGCTTTCTATTTTCTTAGAGTGCATAGCAAGGCACGAGGTACCTAGCTCGATGGCCTCCTTCTCCTTCAATATCTCATGCTTAATCAATAACTCAAGCGGTTAATTGCTACTTTGTTTTCATTTTCTTTACTCATCTATCTTGTAATATGAACTTGGCTTCATAGTGTTGTGGATCATGTGTGGCTAGGTGAAATTTAGGTGATGAAAAACTTAGATGCTCAATGCAAGCAAGGACATACCTTTGAGCCATTATGTTGCAGAAATTAACTTGATGCGACACATTCTATCTTTCTTGTTTGATTCCTCATGGTCTTATCTCTATGATACTTTAGCATAGATCTCATATTATTTCTATCATTCTTTACTTACCTTTCACAGGTATGCTTGCTTTGATTTTATTACAACATGGTTGTCCTCATGACCTCACCTTATGGCTTGCTCTTTTTTTTCCTATCCCATCTTTTCACTTGGACTTATGATGCATATACAATACAACATAACCTTTTTTGTACTTGTGTGATACCAAATTTTCTATTGGCTTCCTCGTCATGTGCATACACACTTGCACAGTTCTTGTACTTTAAAAGTAGCACCTTTCACTTGAAGCTCCTATGCCCTGCAGATGCTCCAAGTACTACAGCCTTTGAGGGTACTCTGACTACTTCACCAACACCAGCTAAAAAGTTTCCAGTTTCATCCACTAATAACACAGGTATGAGCACTTGTTTAATATTTATTATCATTTGTCACGGTCCAACCTAACAAAGCATGCCAGAGGACTAGCCACTCCGGAGTGCGAAGTCTTTTGCCTAACACTCGTGAGAAGGCCCTGGAGACGAAGACCTCTGTGCCAAGAAGGCCTCAGAGACGAAGACCTCCATACCGAGAAGGCCTCCGCACCGAGAAGGCCCTAGTGATGAAGACCTCCACAATGAGAAGGCTCCGGAGATGAAGACCTCTGCATTGAGAAGGCCCCGAAGATGAAGACCCCCACGCCGAGAAGGCCCCAGAGATGAAGACCTCTACGGTGGGATGGCCCCAGAGATGAAGTCCTGCATTTTGAGAAGGTACCAAAGATGAAGGCCTCAGAAATGAAGACCCATGCATTGAGAGGATACCGAAGGAGAAGGTCCTAAAGACGAGGACCTGCACGCCAAGCGAAGCCGATAAACCATGTCATAGAAGTGGCGAAAGGAGCTGAAGCCCAAAGATAAAGACATCTAGAAGATCAAGGCACATGGAGCAAGAAGCCTCAGGGATTAGATCATGTATAGGCTAGAGTCATGCGCGTGCTTTTTTCTCTATGCCCTTTTATCCCATAGGGTTTTCGGGATGGAGTTTTTAGTGATGCGCGCACGTGTAGGTTACAAACGGCGATCCTCGCAACCAAGGTTCGAGATGTATTGACCTCTTCTTGTATGAGCATCTACTAGATCATGTAGTACCGGCCATAACCTAGTAGCTAAGGGCTACTGTTGGGAGAGCCCATATGATATATGGGCCAATCCCCCCTAGAAGAGGCTCAATAGGAGTTGGTGTAGTAGCTTTAAGGGACTGCTTGTAAATTGTCGCTACCTATATATAGTGCTATAAGAGCATGAGGGCAAGGGACTCTCACCCCTCACTCATTGTGTGCTCTCAAACCCTAATGTGTCCCCTATTCATTGCCAAGCTTTCTCCCCTCTACTCTGTCTGTACTCTGTTCAGAATGCTAGTTCCAACATTAACAACAAAAGAGGCCACATACAGCTGAAAAGTCTGCTAAAGTAAGACATATTGGTAATGATATTGTGTTTAGGTGTGTTCTTTTAGAAAATCTTGCTAAAACCTTACATAGAAAATGGATAGGCATGCAAGTTCACCTCGTTACCTTGCTTCTCACCAAACATCCCTATTGGTATGACTCTAGTTTCCACTTTCGCATCTCTGCATGCATCTAATAGACATAGCTATGACACAGTTCAATCTAAACAAAATATTCATTGTCTGTGCTGATGCATTTGTGACTAGATCTTATACGAACGTTCAAGTAGTCATTGACGGACCAACATGTTTTATTCTTGTCATTGAAGCGGTATTTACTACTATGATAAGCAAACAATTAGATCATCCCATAGTGTGTCCCCTTAACAATGAGTTGTAAATCAATTATTTATTCAAGTGTGACTAGTTTGAGTATGTACCTCGGTAGCTCTTCAGCACGAGGGGCTTTGCGACCATCTTCAGAGTCAACATCGACACCGCCTTCACCAAGCTCTTCAGTATGAGGAGCTTTGCCACCATCTTTGGAGTCAGCAAGGTGCTGCTTGAATCTTTTTATTGCGAAATGGACTATATTCTTGCAAAATATGCAATGCACAAAGTTCTTCTTGAAAGTATGTGGCCACCACCCATAATGTCATCCTAGGTCTTGTGATTTTGCCTTCCTCTTGATTTCAAGAGCTTGGACAACAAAGATCTCGAGATAGCCCTCTCAATTAGTGAAGAAATATCTAGAGTAGCTAGCCCTGTATATGATCTGGTTTCAATCTAGACAACCCACAAACCAGCCTAGGCAAAACCATATCTGAAAGCTAGTACAGGTTGGTTTGGATATGATTCGCGACCATGTAACCCGTTCACCGTGTTGTCGTTGTCGTGGAGCTTGCCGCACATGGTTGGGGTCAAGCACGCAGTCGAGTGAAAGGTCCTAATGGCTAGAGGGGGTGAATAACCTATTAAAAATTTCTACAACAATACTTAGCAAATCGGTTAGACAAATATGAGGTGAAGCGAGTGTTACGCTAGCCTACTAAAAATGCAAGTCACCTACCACAATTCTAGTTTCTATAGTCTCTATCCACACAATGGTTATATCATTACACTAAGTTAGTGAGCTCTCAAAGGCTAACTAAGGAGCCACACTAACCAAACTAATAAGCTCTCATGACTAGCTACACTAAAGAGCTTGACAACTAGTTTGTGGAAATGTAAAGAGAGAGAGAGAGAGCAAGATGGTTATACCGCTGAGTCAAGGAATGAACCAACCAATTACAAGAATGAATACCAATGTAGACCGATCACCTCAGAATCAAATGATGACACAATGATTTTTTACCGAGGTTCACTTGCTTGCCAGCAAGCTAGTCCTCGTTGTGGCGATTCACTCACATGGAGGTTCACGCGCTAATTGGCATCACATGCCAAACCCTCAATAGGGTGCCGCACAACCAACACAAGCCACGAGCAATGAACTAGAGTACCTTTTGGCTCTTCGCTGGGGAAAGGTCATGAACCCCTCACAATCACCACGATCGGAGCCAGAGAGAATCACCAACCTCCGCTCGATGATCCTCGCTGCTCCAAGCCGTCTAGGTGGCGGTAACCACCAACAGTAACAAGCGAATCCTGCAGTGAAACACGAACACCAAGTGCCTCTAGATGCAATCACTCAAGCAATGCACTTGGATTCTCTCCCAATCTCACAAAGATGATGAATCAATGATGGAGATGAGTGGGAGGGCTTTGGCTAAGCTCACAAGGTTGCTATGTCAATGCAAATGGCCAAGAGAGTGAACTTGAGCCGGCCAAACGATATTTATAGACACCCCCAAACAATAGAGCTGTTGGCTCAATTATTGGGCTCACTACGGGACGACCGGACGTGCAGGTCTTGTGCACCGGACGTGTCCGGTGTGGTGACCGGACGCGTCCGGTCGTAGCCTAACCGCCATGTGTCCCTTTCAAATTGTTTAGCCATTCGCGCCCAATGGCTATCTCTACGCACAATAATACTACGTGATCGGACATGCTGTTAGAAAATGACCGGATGGGGGAGACGCAACGTCCGGTTGAGTCCAGAGAGCTCCTAGAGCCGCTCTGGGCCAACCGGACGCGTCCGATCACACCGGACCGAAAGCTCCCAGCGTCTGATCAATTATTGCGCTAAAAACCCGAGACTTGCTGGTTCACACCGGACGTGTCCGGTCGCTCTCTACAATCCTGCTTCGGGCTATATCACTTTGACCTGACGCTAAACAGTAACTCATCAGCGTCCGGTCACTCCACTGAGCCAGAGTCCGGTCACCTCGGCAACTCTGCCTATGCCTGGCCAGAATACCGGACGCGTCTGGTATCGATATCGGACACGTCCAGTCACGTCAGGAACACTGCCGCCTGAGACAGTACCGGACACGTCCGGTACGCATGTCGGGCGCGTCCGGTCACCTTGTGACCAGCGCATTCAACTCCTTTTCAACTCTATCTTCTTTACCCTTGCTCAAATGTGCCAACCACCAAGTGTATCACCTTATGCACATGTGTTAGCATATTTTCATAAATGTTTTCAAGGGTGTTAGCACTCCACTAGATCCTAAATGCATATGCAATGAGTTAGAACATCTAGTGGCACTTTGATAACCGTATTTCGATACGAGTTTCACCCCTCTTAATAGTACGGCTATCGATTCTAAATATGATCACACTCGCTAAGTGTCTCGATCACTAAACCGAAAAGCTCCTATCAATTTCACATTTGCCTTGAGCTTTTTGTTTTTCTCTTTCTCCTTTTCAAAGTCCAAGCACTTGATCATCACCATGGCATCACCATCATTATGATCTTCACCATTGCTTCACCACTTGGAATAATGCTACCTATCTCATGATCACTTAGATGAACTAAGTTAGCACTTAGGGTTTTATCAATTCACTAAAATCAAACTAAACCTTTCAATCTCCCCCTTTTTGGTAATTGATGACAACCCTTACACAAATATATGAATTGAATTTTAATTGAATCCGTGTTGCTTGCCCAAACATATTTACCATGTGTAAAAGGATATGGATAAGTTTCATGAATCCCATATGGTAGCAATTGCTCCCCCTACATATGTGCTAAGAGATTGGATTGTAGCTTGCACATATGCTTAGATAGGAAATATAGGAGACAATGTCTACCAAATGATGCTAAGGTATAAGAGATGGACCTTTGAAGCGTGATATCAATCGGAGTGCACCAATATACCATCCTTAGCACCATTAGTAACTAGACATACATAAAAACTAGAATACCCTATGAGATCAACATTAGAAGCAATGGTCTAGTTTTCATAATATGAGCACGAGTCTAGTTACTTAACCTATGTATGCTAGTTTTTCATTTCATCATTCAATCCTACAACTAGCATATACCACACAAGCATGGATATTGAAATTTAAAACTTATGCCATGCAAGCAAATATATGAAATGCACATTCAAATGCATCATACAAGTTCATGAGCTTGCTCCCCCTACCTGTGTGCTTAAAATTTTAATTGATCCCCTTCCTTTGTCATATCTCTCCCCCTATGTCAAGTTTTTCCCCTATCACTTATATCTTTGTTTCTTTCCCCCTTTGTTATCTTTTCACTATCTTTGTATACTATTTCTCCTCCTTTGTCATCAATGACCATAAAGGTTCAAAATATAGATAGATTTGAGATTATCAATGTCAATCAATGGGGTGAGGATCATTTTCCCAAATCGGGTGCAATCTAGATCACTTGCCAAAGATATTTAACTCGATTTGATCCAAGGACAAGCTTCTTCACACCTTCAAATAAGGGTTATCTTGTACCATGTTGAGTTAAACACTTATAGCTCATTTTCTAGATCAAACACTAGGTTTACAAGCCCATGAACATGTCATATGCTACCACTAGACCAAATTAAGCATAGAAGCAATAGTGGTACCATACAAATATCAAAAATCATTTGATTTTCATGAATGAGCCTATTAAATGTGAAAGATAACTAGGTGCACTAAATATATCCTTAGCAAGGATGTATGCCATGCCAATCAACTTTTACCTTGGATTGTTCGAAGGAGAGGCATGTCATATAAGTGGGGGGTGCATCAATACATATTTGAGAAATCCAATATGTTCAACTCATTCCTTAGCTTGCAAAACCTTTTCTCATCCAATGGCTTGGTGAATATATCGGCAAGTTGATCTTCGGTGCCTACACTCTCAATGCAAATGCCCCCCTTTTGTTGGTGATCTCTTATGAAATGATGGCGGACATTAATGTGCTTTATTCTTGCATATTGAACCGGATTGTTGGTAAACTTGATTGCACTCTCATTGTCACATAGCAATGGCACTTTCTTGAACTTGACTCCAAAGTCATTCAAGTTGGCCTTCATCCAAAGTATTTGTGCACAACAACTATCGGCGGATATGTATTCGGCTTCGGCGGTTGATAATGCAATACTATTTTACTTCTTCGATGACCATGAAACAAGTGATCTTCTCAACAATTGACATGTGCCTGAGGTGCTCTTCCTTTCAACCTTGCATCCCGCATAATCCGAGTCAGAGTAACCAACTAGCTCAAACTTTGCTCCTTTGGGATACCACAAACCAACATTTTGTGTATATTTCAAGTACCTCAATATTCTCTTTATAGCCTTCAAATGACTTTCTCTTGGTAAGGCTTGAAATCTTGCACACATACACACACTAAACATGACATCCAGCATTGATGCGGTTACATAGAGTAGGCTTCCAATCATAGACCGATACAATTTTTGATCCACCATATTGCCACTTGCATCACTTTTCAAGTTGCCATTTGTTTCCATTGGTGTACTAATGGCTTTGCTATCACTCATGCTAAACTTCTTGAGCATGTCTTTGATGTACTTGCCTTGACTCACAAATATACCATTTTTTAATTGCTTGATTTGAAGACCAAGGAAGTAACTTAACTCTCCAATCATGGACATTTCAAACTCATTAGCCATCATCTTTCCAAACTCTTTACAAAAGTCTTGATTAGTTGATCCAAATATGATGTCATCAACATAGATTTGCAACACAAATAAGTCTTTGCCAATCTTTTTGATAAAAAGAGTGGTGTCAACCTTGCCCATCATGAACCTTTTAGAGAGTAGAAAGTCCCTTGATCTCTCATACCATGCTCTAGGTGCTTGCTTCAAGTTATATAATGCCTTCTTCAACTTGTACACATGGTTAGACTTCTTGTCATCTTTAAAACCGGGAGGTTGCTCAACATATACTTCTTCATTGATGTAACCATTGAGAAATGCACTCTTAACATTCATTTGATAGAGCTTGATGTTGTGGGCACAAACATAGGCTAATAAGATTCTAATTGCTTCCAATCTAGCAATCAGTGCATATGTTTCTCTAAAGTTAAGACCTTCCACTTGTGTATATCCTTGTGCTACCAATCTTGCTTTGTTCCTTATTACTATCCCATCTTGATCTTGCTTATTTCTAAAGACCTATTTGGTTCCAATCATATTGTGTCACTTTGGTCTCTCTACCAATTCCCATACTTAATTTCTTATGAAGTTATTCAATTCTTCATGCATAGCATTCACCCAATCAACATCCTTCAATACTTCATCTATCTTCTTTGGTTCAATGGATGATACAAATGAGAAATGCTCACAAAATGAAGCCAATCTTGATCTTGTTTGTACACCTCTAGAAATATCTCTAATTATAGTGTTCAATGGATGATCCCTTGCAATATTGGTTGGTTGGAATATTGGAACTTGATTGCTTGCACTTGCTTGATCATTGGATTGAGATGATGCACTAGCCACTTGATCTTGTTCATAATCATGAGAGCCACTTATACTAGCTTGATTTGTATCATCTTGCACAATTGAGTTAGAGAGCACTTGCACTTGATCATCTTCATCATCATTCATTTGCCTAGGCCTCAATTCACCAACATCCATGTTCTTCATGGCATTTGAAAGTTGAATGCCTCTAACATCTTTCAAGTTCTCATTCTCTTCTTGTGAACCCTTGGTTTCATCAAATTCAACATCTTGAACTTCCTCAAGAGTACCACCATCCAAATTCCAAACTCTATATGCTTTGATTGTAGTGGAATAACCAAGTAGCAATCCTTCATCATATTTCTTGTCAAACTTGCCCAATGTAGTGCCTTTCTTCAAGATATAGCATTTGCAACCAAAGACACGAAAATATGCAATGTTGGGCTTTCTACCATTCAAGAGCTCATATGATGTCTTCTCTTTTAATGGGTGACAATAGAGGCAGTTGCTACAATAGCAAGCCGTGTTGATAGCTTCGGCCCAAAAAGATTGACTCATATTGTACTCACTAAGCATAGACCTTGCCATATCAATAAGTGTTCTATTTTTCCTCTCAACAAGGCCATTTGATTGTGGAGTGTACTTGGCCAAGAATTGATATCTAATTCTAAATTCATCACATAGCTTATCAATTATAGTGTTATTGAACTCACTACCATTGTCACTTCTAACTCTCTTGATGGTTATTTCAAACTCATTGTGAATGCGCTTGATAAATGATTTGAATGTTGCAAATACATCACTCTTGTCCACTAGAAAGAATACCCATGTGTATTTAGTGTAATAATCCGCTATCACAAAGCCATATTTATTGCCACCAATGCTAGTGTATTGAGTTGGCCCAAATAAGTCCATGTGCAATAACTCAAATGCTTTACTAGTGCTCATCATGCTTTTCTTAGGATGGGTGTTTCCAACTTATTTTCTGGCTTGACAAGAGCTACAAAGCTTATCTTTCTCAAATACTACATCTTTCAAGCCTTTAACCAAGTCATGCTTGACCAATCTATTCAATTGTTTCATTCCAATATGACCAAGCCTTCTATGCCATAACCAACCCATGCTAGACTTAGTGAACAAATATATAGATAATTGAGCTTCACTAGCATTGAAATCAACCAAGTATAGATTCTCATATCTAAAGCCCTTGAAGATCAAGTTAGAGCCATCTACACTTATTATCTCTACATCATCTACCCCAAATATGCATTTGAATCCAAGATCACACAATTGAGCCACGAATAGCAAATTGAAGTTCAAGCTCTCTACTAGCAACACATTGGATATGCTCATGTCATTGGATATTGCAATCTTACCAAGCCCTTTGACCTTGCCTTTGCCATTGTCACCAAATATGATACTATCATAACCATCATTGCCATTGGTATTGATTGAGTTGAACATTCTTGCATCACCAGTCATGTGTTGAGTGCACCCACTATCAAGAACCCAATACCTTCCTCTAGCTTTGTAATTGACCTACAAAAGAAAATCAATTCTTTTTAGGTACCCAAACTTGCTTGGGTCCTTGAAGGTTAGTGACCAAGCTCTTTGACACCCAAATAGCTTTCTTCTTTGAGCCCATCCATGGTGTAGCAATAAACTTAGCCTTTACATCATTTGCACCCTTAGTAAGCACATAGAAAGAATCAAGATTAATGGAGGATGCATTAGCTTGTGACTTCTTGTTCATATACTTTTGCTCTACATGACCAACTTGCTTGCAACTAGTGTAAAACCGACCATTGTTCTTCACAAAGCTAGTCTTGTGAGGAGCAAAGGCCGCCTTGCCTTTCTTAGGGGTATAGCCCAATCCCTCTTTGTAGAGAGAAGCTCTTTGGCTACCCAAGTACATAAGCAAGCGGTCCTCGCCACCATAGGCCTTAGCCAAGGTATGAGTGAGCTCATTGACCTCCTTCTTGAGGGTCTCATTCTCAACCATTAGTGATGCATCATATGTAAAACCATCACTACTAGATGAGGTGGAAGTGAAAGTGCTACAAGAAGGGTTAGTGGGAGCAACAATGATAGGCTTATAGAATGATTCATCAATTAAGTCACAAGTTAAGCCTACATTACATGTCTCAACATGCTTCTTCTTATTTTGCTCATCAAACAAAGAGGAATGAGCTTTTTCAAGCTTCTTGTGAGACTTGCCAAGCTTCTCATGGACTTCCTCTAGCCTCTCATGAGATGCATTAAGCTCATCAAAGGCTTGCTTAAGGGCTTTTAGTTCCTTACGCAAGCCTTTGCATTCCCTTCTCTTAATGTCAAAGTGTTCTTTAGCATTATCTAGCATGTCAAGTAGTTCATCCTTAGTTGGTTCATCATCATCACTATCACTTTCATTTTCATTATCATGTTCCTCATCACTTCTATCATCACAAGTTTATACCTTAGTGGCCTTAGCCATAAAGCATGATGGAGTGTCGAAGAGAGAAGGCTTCTCATTGATAGCAATGCTTGCAAGTGCCTTCTTCTTGGTGGTCTTGTCATCATCACTATCATCATCATCACTTGAGGAAACATCACTATCCCAAGTGACCACATATGAACCACCCTTCTTCTTCTTGAAGGTCATCTTGTCCTTCTTCTTTTTCTTTTCCTTCTTGTCCTTCTTCTTGTTGTCATCACTATTATCGCTATTGTATGGGCATTGAGTAACAAGATGATCCTTGTTTCCACAATTGAAGCACCTTCTTGACTCTTCCTTGTTCTTGGACGAAGATTTCTTCCTTCTAGCATAGTAGCCCTTTTTCACCATGAACTTGCCAAATCTCTTGACAAAGAGAGCCATCTTCTCATCATCATCATCATCCCATGAACTATCATCTTTACTTGATGTATCTTGCTTTGCCTTGCTCTTGGATGATGTGGCATTGAATGCCACACTCTTCTTCTTGTCATCCTTCTTCTCATCTTTCTTCTCCTTCTTTTCTTCCTTCTCATCATCATCTCTATATGTGTCATCGGTCATTATATCTCCCAACACTTGGTTTGGTGACATGATGTCCAAACCACTCCTTACTAGAATAGTGATCAATGTGCCAAATCTTGAGGGTAAGCATCTCAAGAACATATGGGAGAAGTCATTGTCCTTCACCTCTTCTCTAAGTGCTTTGAGATCATTGACAAGCACTTGAAGCCTATGGAACATCTTCGGCACACTCTCATCCTCCTTTATCTTGAAGCTTGCAAACTTCTCCTTGAGAATATATGCCTCTACACCCTTCATGGCTTGAGTGCCCTCAAATGATTTCTTCAACTTCTTCCATGCCTCATGAGCTCTCTTAATGTTCTTGATTTGCTCAAATGTTCTCTCATCCAAAGTATCATAAATAGCACTAAGAGCAATGTCATTGTTTTGGAGTAGCATCTCTTCGGCGGCGGTGGGAGCCTCTTCATCATCAATCTCAATCTTGGTCTCCACCACCTTCCAAACCTTCCTATTGATTGACTTGATATATGTTGTCATCTTAGCCTTTCAATAGGGATAGTTAGAGCCATCAAATTGGGGTGGCTTCTTTGTGTTGTTGATTTGAGTCATTTTGACACTGAAGGTTGTTAAGCCTCAAATCATAGTGACCACAGCTCCGATACCACTTGAAAGGTCCTAATGGCTAGAGGGGGGTGAATAGCCTATTAAAAATTTCTACAACAACACTTAGCAAATCAGTTAGACAAATATGAGGCGAAGCGAGTGTTGCGCTAGCCTACTAAAAATGCAAGCCACCTACCACAATTCTAGTTTCTATACTCTCTATCCACACAATGGCTATGTCATTATACTAAGTTAGTGTGCTATCAAAGACTAACTAAGGAGCCACACTAACCAAACTAACAAGCTCTCACAACTAGCTATACTAAAGAGCTTGACAACTTGTTTATGGTAATGTAAAGAGAGAGAGAGCAAGATGGTTATACCGCTAAGTCAAGGAATGAACCAACCAATTACAAGAATGAATACCAATATAGACCAATCACCTTGGAATCAAATGATGACACAATGATTTTTTACCGAGGTTCACTTGCTTGCCGACAAGCTAGTCCTTGTTGTGGCGATTTACTCACTTGGAGGTTCACGCGCTAATTGGCATCACACGCCAAACCCTCAATAGGGTGCCACACAACCAACATAAGATGAGAATCACATAAGCCACGAGCAATTAACTAGAGTACCTTTTGACTCTCCATCGGGGAAAGGTCATGAACCCCTGACAATCACCACGATTGGAGCCGGAGACAATCACCAACCTCCACTCGACGATCCTCGCTACTCCAAGCCATCTAGGTGCGGCAACCACCAAGAGTAACAAGCAAATCCCACGGTGAAACACGAACACCAAGTGCCTCTAGATGCAATCACTCAAGCAATGCACTTGGATTCTCTCCCAATCTCACAAAGATGATGAATCAATGATGGAGATGAGTGGGAGGGCTTTGGCTAAGCTCACAAGGTTACTATATCAATGCAAATGGCCAAGAGAGTGAACTTGAGCCAGCCAAATGATATTTACAGATACCCCCAAATAATAGAGCTGTTGGCTCAATTATTGGGCTGACTGCGGGACGATCGTACACGCAGGTTGTGTGCACCGAACGCGTCCGGTGTGGTGATCGGACATGTCCGGTCGTAGCCTGACCACCACATGTCCCTTTCAAATTGTTTAGCCATTCGCTCCCAACGGCTATCTCTGTGCACAGTAATACTACATGATCGGACGCGCTGTTAGAAAATGACCAGACACAGGAGACACAGCGGCCGGTCGAGTCCAGAGAGCTTCAGAGCCGCTCTGGGCCGACCGGACGCGTCCGATCACACCGGACCAGACGCTCCCAGCGTCCAATCAATTATTGCGCTGAAAACCCAAGACATGCTGGTTCACACCGGACGCATTCGATGTGGCGACCGAACGCGTCCGGTCGCTCTCTGCAATCCTGCTTCGGGCTATATCACTTTGACCTAACGCTGAACAGTAACTCATCAGCGTCCGGTCACTCCACTGAGCCAGAGTCCGGTCACCTTGGCAACTCTACCTGTGCCTAGCTAGAATACTGGACGCGTCCGGTCACATCAGGAACACTACCACCTGAGACAGTACCGGACGCGTTCGGTACGATGTCAGACGCGTCCAGTCACCTTGTGACCAGCGCATTCAACTCCTTTTCAACTCTATCTTCTTTACCCTTGCTCAAATGTGCCAACCACCAAGTGTATCACCTTGTGCACATGTGTTAGCATATTTTCACAAATGTTTTCAAGGGTGTTAGCACTCCACTAGATCCTAAATGCATATGCAATGAGTTAGAACATCTAGTGGCACTTTAATAACCGCATTTCGATACGAGTTTCACCCCTCTTAATAGTACGTCTATCGATCCTAAATGCGATCACACTCGCTAAGTGTCTCGATCACTAAACCGAAAAGCTCCTATCAATTTTACCTTTGCCTTGAGCTTTTTGTTTTTCTCTTTCTACTTTTCAAAGTCCAAGCACTTGATCATCACCATGGCATCACCATCATTATGATCTTCACCGTTGCTTCACCACTTGGAATAATGCTACCTATCTCAAGATCACTTAGATGAACTAGGTTAGCACTTAGGGTTTCATCAATTCACCAAAACCAAAGTAGAGCTTTCATCGAGGATCTTGGAGGTGGCGAGCACATCTAGGTCGAGGGCGCTATGGCTCTAGTGGCAGAGGCCTAGCAGCTGTAGGGACACTACGGCGACGCTGGATGCCTGGGCCACCCTGAAGCACACGACGCGACCGTTGCTCGCCATCAGCAGGGTGCGACACGATGACAGGGCCACGGCCAGCGGCCACGCTAGCGTGGCACAGGCTTGAGCGTGTGCACACGCTGTCCACTGCTATGCATGGCTGCACCTAGATGTGAGCATGGAATCGGTCTAGGTGAGATTGTACTAGTCAGTGCCAGAGCCAGAGTGGGAGCGTAGGAGCCGATGGCTAGTGCCAATGCAAGAGTGAGTACTTCTAGTCATGTCCAGCAATCAGAGCAGACTTGCAGCCGTGAGCACCTTGCCACACCTCCTGCAACCACCGGGCACCACGACGGGTGGCTACTATTGTGGGGTCCTCTAGTGATGATGTTAGCGTTGCCGGAGTGGGAAGATGGCACGCATGTGCGGAGCCAGGCAACGAGGTAGGCGAATAGAGCTTATGGTCGTAGTGCATCATCCCCAGGGAGCTCAAGTTGGCATACTAGCGTGTCGCACTATCTAACCCATGAAACCTGAGGAAGTCACAGGTTCCAAACCGCTGAATTAATGCCGCTTGTGGATTAGGCTGGTTTTTATCTAGAAATAGCATAAACCGGACCATGTATAGGCCTAAGAGTAGCTAAGGAAACCGTGACAGGAGGATCTGACCCAACCGATGAATGTGGACCACCTCCTTCATGGCCAGGTGTAGGCATGTATACTTCCACGTTTGCACATCGTTGGTCAACATCTACACAGCACAACATCTTAGGATGGTGAGCCAGAGAATAGCACAGGGGTAGCACAACAAGAAAGCAACCTAGCAGAGAGGCTATAAACTAAGGTAGAGTTTGGTTGAGGGGATCAGGTAGAGTTTGGTTGAGGGGATCAGGTTGGATGAGGGGCAGTCGAGGATAGGTCGGTCCCTGAATGAATATACCGCTCAGATTTAGGGTGCCCCTGTCGGTGCGGGACCCACAGGATACCCCGCAAGGAAGAGAGAAGATATAGTCTAACTAGGATTCTCCCCATGTAATCTTAGTAGTAGTATTATTCTATAATCCTACTAAGAACTCTCATTGTAAACCGACTAGGATTCTGACCTCCTGACTATATAAAGGAGGGCAGGATCCTAGAGATGAGGACTTCAACAACGCAACAACACACAATCAATCCAATGCAGAGGCTAACACCGACTGGACGTAGGGCTATTACTCGACCATAGTCGACGGCCTGAACCAGGATAAATCAACTGTCTCTTGCGTTCACTGTCGAGTTCCGCATACGCTGAAGCCCGAACATACTGTCCCGGGTAACCCCGTGGCAGGCTATCGGTGGTAAAACATCGACAGCTAGCGCGCCAGGTAGGGGCTTTCGGCGAATTTGCATTTGAGAGCTCGATGGACCTCGACAGCATGATCTTTTCGACAAGATCAACTTTCATCTTTGGCTCATGGATCTGCGAGGCGGACGACAATGGAAAGCTCCAAAGTCGTCTCCTCGAAGATTCGAATCACCATGAAGACTATTCTATTTCGGCGACTACGATAGATCAAATCACCGGAAGATTCACGTAGCTCATGATGTCCGATTCAACTCAGGTTTCGCGGCTTTGCGTATCCGACTCGAACTCAGGCTCCGCATCCGAGATAGAGTCTTATCCGAGTTCTTTTGGGAAACCGAGTTCTTTTCTGGTGGGGCTTAAGAACACGACCCTAACCTATCAAGAATACAATTCGGAGTACACGCAGAATCTTTTCAAGAAGTCGGATCCTTTTCTGCTCGGACTCCACAACATGGCAACATCTTATCAGACACGGCCCGGAGGATTCCTCGATCCGGTGCTTAGAATGCCACTGAAGGGAGCTCAGGAAGGCCTCGTACTAACTATAACATCTCAAGACTGCATCGTCCACTGGCCGGGCTCTATTCCTAAGGATAGCAATACCCGACTGATCGACACGATGACAACGACAATTCTACCCTACCAAGAAGGAGACTCAATCTGTGACCTCGAGGCCTCTACTAAAGTTATTAGCAACTCCGATAGTGTGGAAACTAATGCCAATAACAGAACAGTTCACGCACGGGAAGTACTCATGGTTCGCCGTCCTCGATCACCATTGGTCCCCCTAGAAGCGCCCGATGTCAGGTCATCGGATGAATCAGAATCCAACATATCACCCTTTGCCTAGGGCTATGATGGTGAGACCGAGAATCACAAACAGGCCAGAGAAAGAAAAAACAAGTTGAAGCAAGGACACCAACACCGTGCTAGGCAGCGCAAGGAAGCTTGGATCAGATATGAGTCAGAGTTGGCCGAGTACGACAGAAGAAAATCACAATGAGAAGTCAAAGAAAGACGCACGGCAAGTACGCCCTACGATAAGATCTGAGAAGCATTAGAAGAACTCAGAGCGACCTCACATCCCAGTGAAAAAACAAGAATAGCTCCGGGACTTTCTCCGGTCAACAGCCCTGAGGACGCATGAAGAAAGGACCCACTTAAGACTACCCACCAGATCAACGACCCATAGGCAAGAAGATCAAAATCAAAGAAAGTCCGCTTTCGAGAGACTTGGACCAAGTGGAAGTCATAACAGAGAAAGTAGAAGGGACCATAGTCAGAGCCACCGAGTTGAACAACCAAGAAAGACTAGAAGCAGGGCGCCTGCCCAGACAGCCTCACAGGATTACTCTCATCAAAACAACAGTTGGCCAGAAGGAGGTGCCGAATCAGAATTCAAAGAAGCCGAAATGCATGATAGATTCCCCTATTTTGCAAACAGACTTGCGTCAATACGACTACCTCACAAGTTCAAACCGTCCAACCACTCTAAGTATGATGGCAAAACTGAACCAAGGCAGTGGCTCAGGATATATTCGCAATCGATTGAACTAGCCGGAGGAGACGACGATATCAAGACCCTGTTCTTTCCCATGGCCCTGGAAACCATGCCTCTCCAATGGTTCGACAAATTGAATCCAGGATCAATCAGAAATTGGGAGGACTTGCAAAGAGCTTTCTGTGAAAATTTCGCAGGGATCATTACACACCCAATTACCCACGCAAAGTTAAAAGGACTCAAGCAGAAGGGAGGTGAAAGTCTCAGAGATTACTATCGACGATTCGGCGAACTATGAGCTCAAGTACATGACATCACCGAACGAGAAGTAATTGAAGCTTTCTCTCATGGAATCATGGCTAGGTGGCAATTTCAAGACTTTTGCAAAGAAAATCCGAGAAACAATGAAGAATTCAGATGAATAGTAGAAAAGATAATTACTGCGGAAGAGAAGACACGAGAGAGGTTCCCAGATAGAAGCAACCGAGACAACTCAGACAAGCAAAATCATCGAAATAGCAGATATCAGGAAAGAAAATGTAGACCAGACAACACCGTGGCAATGGCTGACAAATCAAAGAAGTTTTCCAAACTCAGAAGATATGACAACATCGAAAACATACGTTGCCCATTGCACCCTAATGGGAAGCACACCATTGGAAATTGCTACACCTTCAATGATCGATACACAAGAAAAGATAGTAAGGGGAACACTAAAGAAGACAATCGGAAAAAAGATGAGGACAACCACGAAGACAAGGGATTCCAAAAATCTAGGGGGATGGTAGCAGTGATCTTCTACGGGGCCCCAGATTCTAGAAGCAAACATCAAGAAAAATTAGCACTACGAACTATCATGGCAGTAGAAACGGCTACTCCAAGATATCTCAATTGGTCACAGTATCCAATCCAATTTTCAAGAGAAGACCAATGGACTAGCGTGGGAAACGCAGGCCATTACCCACTGGTTCTAGATCCAACCATTGCTGGTATGACTGTCACCAAAGTACTAATCGACAGGGGAGCCGAACTCAACATCATCTTTTCAGAAACGCTAAGTAAGATGGGACTGCAACTCGCCGGGATGATTACACCAAGTACACCTTTTATGGCATAGTACCTGGCAAGGCAGCCATGCCACTTGGACAAATTACTCTACCTGTTACTTTTGGAACTCCCTCGAACTACCGTACAGAGTTCATCAAGTTTGAGGTTGCGGACTTCGATTCATCATACCATGCAATCCTCGGGCGCCCAGCGCTAGCAAAATTCATGGCAATACCGCATTATCCGTACCTGCTGCTTAAGATGCTAGGACCCAATGGTGTCCTTTCTCTTCAAAGTGATTTGAAGCGCGCTTTTGACTGCGATGTTCAGGCAATCCAAATCATAGCCAAAGCACAAGCCGACAATGGTAGAAAAGAAATAGCCACTATTGCCGCAGAAATAAGCCAAGAAGAACTAGAGATACCGGCTAAAAAGCCCAGCATCCTCGCACCACCAAAAGAAGCCGACGTCAAGCAAATCGACCTGGGCACTGGCGATCCCTCCAAGACAGCAACCATCAGCGCCCACCTCTTGGCAAAATAGGAACTCGCGCTCACCAACTTTCTTTGGGACAACAAAGATATCTTCGCTTGGAAGCCAGCCGACATGCCAGGTGTCCCAAGAGGGTTGGCTGAGCACAGAATCGATATCAATGAAGGCTCCAAGCCTATAAAGCAACGGCTACGACGATTCTCACCTGACAAGAAGGCAGCGATTAAAAAAGAAATCACAAAGCTAATGGCGGCTGGATTCATCAGAGAAATCCTTCATCCAGATTGGCTAGCAAACCCAGTTCTAGTACAGAAAAAGAACACGGACAAATGGCGCATGTGTGTCGACTACACAGATCTCAACAAGCACTGCCCGAAAGATCCATTTGGGCTACCACGCATTGATCAGATAGTTGATTCAACAGTAGGATCCACCCTATTGTCCTTTCTTGATTGCTATTCAGGGTATCACCAGATCGCATTAAAAGAGCAAGACCAGAGCAAGACATCTTTCATCACTCCGTTCGGTGCCTACTGCTACAAGACCATGTCGTTTGGACTCAAGAATGCTGGAGCCACTTACCAAAGAGCTATCCAAACGTGCCTTGGTGATCAGATCGGTGAAAACGTAGAAGCATACGTGGACGACGTGGTGGTAAAAACAAAGAACCCGGATACACTGATTGAAGACTTAAAATAAACCTTCGAGAACCTGAAAAGGTGGAGGTGGAAATTGAACCCAAACAAGTGTATATTCGGAGTTCCTTCAGGACAACTACTCGGTTTCTTGGTCAGTCATCGCGGAATCGAAGCAAGCGCCAAGCAAATTCGAGCCATAACAGAGATGGGCCCACCTCGAAACGTCAAAGATGTGCAAAAGCTAACAGGCTGCATGGCGTCACTCAATCACTTCATTTCAAGGCTCGGCGAAAAAGGGTTACCTTTCTTTAAACTACTAAAGAAGACAAACAAGTTCGAGTGGACGGAAGAAGCCAATGAAACTTTCAAGAAACTTAAGGCATACCTCACATCCTCACCAGTTCTCACACCTCCAAAGAAAGACGAAGACATGATGTTATACATTTTGGCAACTTCTACTATGGTCAGCACGGCGATAGTCGTAGAAAGAGAAGAAGAAGGGCGCGTGTATAAAGTACAACGACCCATATACTACATCAGCGAAGTACTGTCAGAGTAAAAAATCCGATACCCACATGTGCAAAAACTACTCTACACCCTATTGATCACTTCACGCAAGCTTCGCCACTATTTTGAAAGCCACAAGATTACCGTGGTGACAGATTTCCCACTCGGAGACATCTTACACAACAGAGGCGCAATAGGGCGCATATCAAAGTGGGCAGTTGAACTCGGTGCTCTCAACATCGATTTCACCCCGCGAAAAGCAACCAAATCTCAAGCCCTTACCGATTTTGTTGCCGAGTGGACAGAGATTCAACAACCTATGTCAAATACAATCCTTGACCACTAGAAGATGTACTTTGATGGATCACTCAAGCTAGGCATAGCCGGTGCAGGCGTTCTCCTATTTTCTCCAGACGGAAAACAACTCAAGTATGTCCTTCAGATATTATGGCAAGCTACCAACAATGAAGCAGAGTACGAAGCTCTCATCCACGGGCTACGAGTGGCAATTACCCTCGGAATCAAGCGATTACTCGTATACGGTGATTCGGTAGTAGTCATCAACCAAGTCAACAAAGATTGGGACTGCACCAAAGAAAACATGGGTGCTTACTGCGCTGAAATCCGAAAACTCAAAAAACATTTCTAAGGATTGGAAATTCTACATGTCCTGCGCGATTCCAACATTGCAGCAGACGTCCTCGCCAAGCTCGGATCAAACAGGGCAAAGGTCCCACCCGGCGTATTCATAGAGGAGTTATCTGCTCCTTCTATCAAACAACCCGATGGGACAAGCCCAGAACTCACAGTCAAAGGCAACTAGATTATGGTAATCAACACTTCATGGACACTGGCTTTTATTGATTATATCAAAGAGAATAAGTTGCCAGCAGATAAAGAGGAAGCTACCCAAGTTGTTCGCAGAAGCAAAAACTACATCCTAGTAGGGGACAAGCTCTATAGAAGAGCTGCATCATCAGGAGTACTCCTAAAATGTGTCTCGTTTGAAGAAGGCAAAGAGATCTTAGACGAAATACACTCAGGTTGCTGCGGAAATCATGCCGCTTCAAGAACACTAGTCGGCAAAGCTTTCCGCACCGGATTCTATTGGCCAATAGCTCTGAAAGACGCAGAAGAACTTGTCAGAAAATGCAAAGGTTGTCAAATGTTCGCAAGACAAGCTCATGTGACAGCTCACAATCTCATCTGCATCCCACCCGCTTGGCCTTTCTCCTGCTGGGGACTGGATCAAGTAGGACCTCTCAAGAAAGCAAAGGGCGGTTTCGAGTACATCTTTGTAGCAATTGACAAGTTCACCAAGTGGATCGAATACAAACCACTCGCAAAATACAACGCAGCCAAAGCAGTCGAGTTCATCCAAGACATTATGCACTGCTTCGGCATGCCCAATTGAACCATCACAGATTTAGGCTCTCCCTTCATAGCCACAGAGTTCAAAAGTTGGGCACAGGATTGTGGATTCGGCATAGATTACGTATCAGTCGCACATCTAGAAGCAAACGGACAGGTAGAAAGGGCCAATGGACTCATACTAGCCGGATTGAAACCAAGACTGTATGAAGAGCTAGCAGACTATGGATCAAAATAGATTGAAGAATTACCCAAAGTAGTATGGGGGCTACGAACTCAAATAAGCAGAGCCACCGGATACTCGCCTTTCTTCCTAGTTTATGGATCATAAGCCGTACTACCTGCCGACTTGATTTGGACGTCACCAAGGATAGAACAGTATGACGAAGGAGAAGCGTAACACACCGTAAGATTAGAACTCGATAGTATGTAGAAGAAGTGGGTAAACGCTACCTTCAATCAACAAGATACCTCCAAGGATTAAGACGCCACTACAACAAGAATACCCAACCTCGATCACTACAAGTCGGAGACCTAGTGCTAAGAAGAATACAAAAAAAAAAAGCGACGGACGCCATAAACTACTCACCCATGGGAAGGTCCTTTTATTGTCTCAAAAGTCACTGGACCAGGCACGTACAAGTTAATAACTGAAGATGGGAAAGAAGTCAGCAATACATGGCACATCAGCCAACTAAGAAGATTCTACGGATGAAAACAACTCAAGGGAGAATACATGTACAAACCACAAGAGATCAACGTTCACGGCCAATAAAGATGGTGTTCCTCGACAAAATATGTATTATGGCTTGTCAAACGATCATGATCAATAAAGATGGTTTTTCGGCAACATATGTCTTATGATGGCTAACCCCGAGTTGTTTCCAGAAAGCAAAATGGCTGAAAATACGCCTGAGCATCCCGACCGAGAGCAAAATAGCTAAAAGGACGCTTGAGCTCGTCGATGAGGGTAGCTAACAAGCTAACACCCGAAACAAAAAGCAAAATGGCTGAAAATACACCTGAGCATCCCGGCCGAGAGCAAAATAGCTGAAAAGACGCTTGAGCTCGCCAATGAGGGTAGCTAACAAGCTAACACCCAAAACAAAAAGCAAAATGGCTGAAAATACGCCTGAGCATCCCGACCGAGAGCAAAATAGTTGAAAAGACGCTTGAGCTCGCCGATGAGGATAGCTAACAAGCTAACACCCGAAACAAAAAGCAAAATGGCTAAAAATACGCCTGAGCATCCCGGCCGAGAGCAAAATAGCTGAAAAGACGCTTGAGCCCACCGATGAGGGTAGCTAATAAGCTAACACCCGAACCAAAGAGCAAAATGGCTGAAACATGCCTGAGCCTACCGGCCGAGAGCAAAATAGCTGAAAAGATGCTTGAGCCCACCGATGAGGGTAGCTAATAAGCTAACACCCGAACCAAAGAGCAAAATGGCTGAAACATGCCTGAGCCTACCGACCGAGAGCAAAATAGCTGAAAAGATGCTTGAGCCCGCCGATGAGGGTAGCTAACAAACTAACACCCGGACCAAAAAGCAAAACGACTAAGCCTGAGCACGGATCAGGAAAAATTTAAGTCAAGACCCTTCAACTCCTTGTTCCAAATAGCAAGAGGCTCGGGGGCTACACTGAAGACACTTGAGATCACAAAGTCTGTCAAGACAACGGTCTACACCGAGTTGTTTATGCGGCGTAGACAGGAGCCAGGCAAGCATTCAACAAGATCAAGAAAGTTTGTCAAGACAACGGACTACACCGAGTTGTTTACATGGCAAAGACGAAGGCCAGACAAGCACTCGACAGATCAAGAAAGGTTGTCAACACAAAGATAACACGCAGAGTTGTTTACATGGCAAAGACGAAAGCAAGACAAAGTACTCGGCAAGTCAAATAACTTTGATCACTTGGATAACTCATCCAAAGAATAAACAAGGCATCCAGGCAGAGAAGACATCAACAAAAAATCTTCATTCAAAAGGAAGTATAATGTCATATTACGAGGCACGAGCATAAAGGTCAATTACATCAAGCGTCATCATCAAGAGAAGAGATAACAATATTAAGATTATCTACAACTCTACTGGCTAAGTCTTCGACCTCAGGCTCCATCCTCTCAACGGCATCAATGTATTCTTGACTATCGGCTTCCTCTGCTATCTTGGACAAAGGCGCCTCTGGAGCAAGAATCCAGACCTGGGCCAGGACATTCTTGGCACACAGTTGGGCGCACCTCTTCACAAACTCTTGGAAACGAGTCGGAATTCGAGGAAGTAACTGAGCCCAAGATTGCCCATCATCCACTAGAGTTCGGAGAACATCAGCTACTGAATGAAAGGATTTCCACAAAGCTTTCTAGTTTTTAGTAGCCGTCGCCAACTTGCCAGACAAGCCTTAAATAGTTTTTTGAGCCTGCACAAGATCTCTATCAGCTCCACGCCTAATCAACTTAGCAAGCGCGAGTTCTTCCTCAGCATGAGTAATTACCTCCTCAGCCTTATTGTGACTAGAACAAACAAGAATCTTCATTTCATCAATACTCTCCGAGAGCTTCTGCTTTTCAACTCAGAAAGCTGGACAAGGCACCAAACAACAAGTCAGCAGAAAGAAAAGTTTGAATACATAAGGAAACAAAAAGAACCCGCCATACCATTGCACTCTTTCTTCATGGCCTCCAAGTTCTTCATGGCCCCCGAGTTCTCTAAAGCCTCTTGGATAGCAGCATCCCTCTGCCTCTCGGCCTCAACAACCCGGGCACGAAGAGCTTTTTCTTCCTTCTGATGTGTTTGACGCTCAGCCTCCAGCTCGGCCTGGCAGAGACCAAGATTTGTCTTCAGGGCGCTCAACTCAGAAGACAACTTCTTCTCGGTTTCCGACGAGAAAAAGAAGCTGGTATGGTCCCGAGAGAAGGACTGAACAAGAAGAAATAAAGAAAAAAAGGCATAAGAATAGGAGAAAAATGAACATCCAAAGAAAGAACTTCAGAAAACTTACTTGGAGTTTTTCTCCAAAAGAAGTTGCAAAGGTCGCAAAGTCTCCCCAATAAGCGGTCAACTCTGACAACCGATGAGTGGCATCAAATTGATGAACCACATCTTCAGTAGAAAGAGGAGCGGAGGGAGAAGACGGCCGATGCGGAGAAGGTAAGATCAGGGACACATCATGGGAAGTCCCGGCTACTTCCCTAGATGAATCCACCGCCATGGCCACAGTCACCTCCAGGGAAACCAAGTCAGCAGCAGCATCATCACCAGAAAACCTTGTCTCCCCACAACCACTTCACCGACCGTGCGCTCCGAGCCCTGAGGCTCAGTACTCGGTGGAACACCAGAGGACTGGCAAGAAGTCGACGGAGGGTCAAGAGAAGACGAAGGTCTAAAAATTGATAAAGAAACTCGCCAATAAGAACAAGAGAAAAGGAGAACAGAAGCAAAAAGACGAAACCAGAATTCACTCACCCAGCTATCTTCTTCTTCGTAAAACAAAAAGAAGACCTCGCAGGAGGAACAACGGTAGCAAAAACATCACCACCACCCTGCGACGTGGGGTGGCGTGGTCGGTACTAGAACCCCAGAAGAACTCGGGCCCAATGACCGCTTGCTACAAAAAAAGGGCGACGACCAAGTTAGAACAAGAAGAAGTGCTCAACAAAAGAAAGACAAGTAAACAACTCACCGACGCGTAATGAGGGGCACATCATTGTCCTCATCTTCCTTAGTCTCCAGCAAGACAGCTACAGCGCCATCTGAAAAAAGATAGAAAAGAACTCGGTCAAAGGCACAAATAAATAACAGAAAGACCAAACATATTAATATGCTCACCTAGGAGCACGCTACCTATAACTGGAGGACCTGGATGAGTACTCGGCTGGTGAGACTTCTTGGAAGCAGGTACACCAGATGAAGAACCATCCGCTCGCCCCCTCTTCGAGACACTACGAGGACCTCGAGGGACTGGACGAGGAACATATTCTTCATATACATCAACAACTCTGGAAGAAACTCCAGGAAACACTGTGGTGATTTGGAACTTACTGATTACAGAAGCTCCATCAAGGTTCTCCCCAGTATTCACCACGGCAGGGGGGACATCAAGGGGGTCAGGTCAACAAAGTTGCGCCCCAATTCCTACGAAAAGAATAAAACAACAATACAAGGAAAATTAAGCAAAAATGGATACAGCAAAAGAAATACAGAAAGTACCCGCACGAAGAGAAAATGACTTACAGCTGGAGGCGGGTTGTTGGCAGAGAACTCGGAGACAGTAAGCGGGACAACGCTTGCTCCTTTCAGCATCTTCTGGAGATGCTCGAGTACCTCCTCGTGGTCAACTCAAGGGCAGGGACCATACGTGAAGGATCCTCAGCCCCAGAATACTCGAAGCCAAAGTTCTCTCGTTCCTTCAGAGGCTGAACACGACGACGAAGAAAGCTCGAGACAATACCGAAGCCGGTCAAGCCCTGCTGTTTCAGAGTACTTATCCTATCAAGAAATTGCTGGATCGCCTAAACCTCAGCCGTCGTCACAGGGTTCTTATCCCATTGGTCATTAACCAAGGGACCAGATCCAGAGTGAACAGCAAGAGAAGGAATCAGATTGGCGGCGTAAAACTAGTTGGCACGCCAATCCCTCACAGAATCAACCAGGTCATAGTCAAAGAACTTGCTCTTAAGACCCTGGCGAAACTGAATCCCACAGCCACCAAGAACACTGGTGTCTTCGCGGCGGGGTTGGGGTTTCAGACAAAAGAAGTAGCGGAAGAGAGAAAGAGAAGGGGGAATTCCAAGGAAAGTTTCACAAAGATGAACAAAAATAGAAAGATGGAGAACAACATTGGGAGCAAGATGGCTCAAGCTAACCCCAAAGTAATTAAGAAACCAATGAAGGAAGGCGGAAGCAGGAAGGCAAAGACCGGCACGGATGAAAGAGACTAAAAGAACGATCTCACTAGGACCCAGAGCAGGAACCCGATGCTCGCCTGGAGCTCTCCATTCAGCAATGTCCTTGCTCTGGATCAAGCCGTCGCTGACAAGCTCACAAAGCTGGTCTTCGGTCGTTGTCGGAGCCGGCCAAGCCTTCTCGGCAGCCCTCATGGTCACGAACTCCTGGTTTTCGATCATGGAAAGAGATGACTCCTTGTCCACGAAGGCAGCTTGGGACTTGCTCACGGCTTTCTTCCTACCCATGAACTAGCGGAAGCAAAAAGGCACCGAGGAAAGATGAGGCTAGGACGGCGGCGCTCGGGTGACGGCAACAATGGCGGCGGCGGATTTCTGAAAGCTAGGGTTTCAAGGCAAGAGCAGGGCAGTAAAGAAAAAGAAGATGAAAGGTCTTTAAATATATTTTTACAACGATAAAAACGGCCCACCAGGCCCATTAAAGCATGGTGTAAGAACGCAACGGTCCATTTACCGACACAGCTAAAATGACGGAAGGCACAAATCCACACAACGGTACAGTTTAACGGGCAGATTTCAGACTTATACATCCAGCACCACGGCAGAGTTATCAGATTACTACAAGAACAACCCGTCAACCATGAAGAAACGAAGGGCTACCTCACAAGGAACATAACAACCCGGTTCTTACAGAAAGAACTCGAGAATCTCATGAACAACCAGGGCTACAGCCGAAAAATGAATGACAACTCAGAAGACAAGATTCTTTCCATTACAAGTGGCTTCAAAAAATAGAAGATTACACATCTTACAAGACCCAACGAACTCGATACTATAACAATCAAGGTAGCAAAGAGGAACCCAAACACAGCTAGGCTCTGGAACGACTACGTGTCCCAAATTGCCCGACGTGATGCAGGATCAGGTGTTGATCTGCACTGGACAGTCGCAGGGCGGGCAAGGAAGATCAACCCAGAACTGCTGGATGAAGGAACGCATCCCACATCACAAGACTTCCTCCAACTACCACCACGTACTTCCAAGTACAATGCTGCTACGGGATTAGTCTACCTCTAATCCCTATCACCTGACTTCCTCCAGCTACGACAAGACGCACAGGAACTACAAAATACGCCTGGGGCTGCTCTACTTCACAAACTACCATATTCATGACTACGAAGGCTTCAACAAAATGTTCAATTGATGAAAACAAGCACTCCAGGAGGGTATTTATAGATCAAAGGAGCGGCGCACATGGATTAGGAGTACCAACGAAACAAGCCTAAAGGACACAGTGAAAAGACAGACTCAATAATGGAAGACTCAGGCGAGAAGGAACAGTACTTAAAGACGAGCATATTCGGAAGAATATGCCAACACTATACAACCCGTGAACAGGCAACATTTACACTCAACCACCACCATACAACTACACCCGACAAACAACAGACTACCAGAGAATACGCCAAGACAATTCATCCGAGTTCTTTTTGAATCAAAGAACCCGGATAAATGCTCAGAGGCTGCAACAGGGGAAGATTTCAGTTTCTTGAACAAATCAGACTCAAGACCCTCCAACTCTTTGTTCCAAACAGCAAGAGGCTCGGGGGCTACACTCAGTGAGTGCACTTTTTCTTCAAAAAAGCGCACATCACTCGAAAGGCTTTTTTAAGACAGCAATTTTCAAACAACATAAGATTCAAGACCCTCCAGCTCCTTGTTCCAAATAGTAAGAGGCTCGGGGGCTACACTCAGTGAGTGCACTTTTTTCTTTGAAAAAGTGCACGTCACCAAGAAGACTTCTTCAAGACAAAACTACTTCAAGGACTCATGACAAAAAGAAGCCGGACCGAGCTATATCTGAGTTCTTTTTGACAGAGAACCCGGGTACATGCTCGGGAAAATTTCAACGAAGGATCAGAGCGATTTCAAGACAAGACCCTCCCGCTCCTTGTACCAAATAGCAAGAGGCTCAGGGGCTACACCCAAAGGGGAGTACTTTTTTCTTCAAAAAGGTACACACCACGCGAAGATCTCATAGAGCGCTACACGGTTTCGCTCAAGAAAGCACTCGGACGACGCTTGTTCCTTCTCAAAAAGACTTAAAAGAACAAGACGAGACTTCCAGAACTCAACCATGAAGTGCTCGGGGGCTTGTCGGTGCGAGACCCACATGATACCCCACAAGGAAGAGAGAAGATCTAGTCTAACTAGGATTCTCCCCATGTAATCTTAGTAGTAGTATTATTCTATAATCCTACTAAGAACTCTCATTGTAAACCGACTAGGATTCTGACCTCCTGACTATATAAAGGACGGCAGGATCCTAGAGATGAGGACTTCAACAACGCAACAACACACAATCAATCCAACGTAGAGGCTAACGCCGACTGGACGTAGGGCTATTACTCGACCACAATTGAGGGCCTGAACCAGGATAAATCGACTGTCTCTTGCGTTCACCATCGAGTGCCGCATACGCTGAAGCCCGAACATACTATCCCGGGTAACCCCGTGGCAGGCTATCGGTGGTAAAACATCGACAGCCCCCATCCCACGAAATCGAGGGGACGGGGTCAGCTCAAGTGGGACAAGGGTGTTGTTGGCGAGGAAGGAGAGAGGAGGTGCCCTCACTCATGGACGGGTTCGCTCCGATGCGGTGGTGGTAGATGAGAAGAGTGGCAACAGAATGATGGATTTGAGGAAGAGAGAAGGAGGAGGCGAGTGAGATACCGGCGGTGGAAGAGAGAAGGGTGAGCCCAGAGAGGAGACGCGGGGGCCCTCATCGGAGGAGTGTCGCGGGGACCCTCATCAGAGGAGGCGTAAGGTGTGACCGTGCATTAGGTGTCACGTCGGGTCATGCCGGTATGGAAAGAGATAAGGAAGGAGAAAGAAAAAGAAAAAACTTAAAAAACTGACAATTGGGTTCCACTTGTTAGTAGCTGATCCCAGTTTTAATGACACTGGGCCAAATAAAAAATGGATTGGCCCCATGCCTCCTCAACCAAATAGAAAACGGAATCATCCTGTCCCATAAAACAGAGACGGGATTGTCCCATTCCACCTTGACTCCCAACCAAACGCTACCTAAGGGATGGGGGACGAGGGGAAGAAGATGGAGAGGGAAAGGTACACACCATCGTCGGAAGGAGCTCATTACGAAGACCGGTGGCCACTTGCACTGGTAGAGGGCGCCGATGGCTAGAAACGTCACTCGAGAGGAGGATGACAAGAGGGAGACAGGGAATAGCACGCAGTGGAGAAGGAATCGCATGTGGGAGCGAGGAATCACGCGCGCGAAGGGAGGAATCACGTGCGAGAAGCATGGAGTCACATGCGGGAGAAATTGTGGTCGTCCCTTGTTGTGTGTTTTTGGGCGCTTTAACAGGCCAAATAGCAAGCCCAACATCCCACACGCAGGTCTGGTTAAACAGGCCCAAAAAACAAAGCAACCAATCTGGTCGTCCATATGTCCTAGTCGAACGACTAATCATGATTAATCAATGACTAATTAGACGACTAGCTTTTTGATCGAACTAATCGCCTCGGTACCCCAAGTCGATCACCAGAGACCGATTAGGACGATTAATCACGATTAATTGGACGACTTGTAAACATTGCCCCAAATTATTGAGATCTTCGTTTTCACCATCATAAGCTTCGGTGCATCTTTCAACGGGGAATATTGTCCTACAATAAAAGTATGTGTGTGTATATTCAGAACATTTGTGAACTAAGATGTAGTTAGTTGTACTACAACAATATAAATAAATGAACCTGAAACACAAGATTTGGAATTTACATTTTCTATTGCAGTAATAAAACTTGTTTCAAAAATAAAGTCCAATAATCCATGGGTCCCAGAAGGAAAACTGATCCATAGTTTCAAATTAAAAGAAATCCAATAATTCACGGTTATACTTAAATGAAATCCAAAACATTAGCTAGGAGTAGATCTGACCGCATAACGTAGCTATCAGCCGATCTGATCCTCACTAATAAGCCAATTCCAGAAATCCATAGTTTCAATTCATAATTATTCCAGCAACATATAGTTTCAAAGAATTACGGTAATCTGTGCTTATTCTTGAAGGAAATCCATACCCCTATCTCTCCAGTCCCATAACCGTAGCTAGCACACTCAGCTAGCGGACTTTATCCGATAATAATCCAAAATTCCTCCCAAATTCCTCCACAAGAGCAAGTTTAAGGCATGTCCATAAGAGCCGATCAACTTGTGACTTGCAATTTCGACCAACCCGGAATTCAATCTCATGGCAAACAAACGACGACCAATAATCGAGCAATTAGTAGAGAGAAAAGTATATGCAAACTCTGCTTGATCAAGATCACGACCGGAGACGTCACCGCCTCTGCCCCAACTCCACCACCGGTGCGGCTCATGGAATGGAAGACGTCTGCCCCTCAATCCATGAACAACAATTGATGATCAGTATAGAAAAATTTGGTAGAGAGACAAGTAGAAATGCGTACAACACGTCACTAATTGTCTCCAGGTCGGGATCACGATTAGAGGTGCCTCCGCCTCTCCCACCGTCTCCACCCCCGCCCCCTCTCCTGCTCATGGAAGACACCCGGCTCAGCGCCGACCACGCTCAGAGATGTGGAGGGAATCCTCTCCAATTCGCTTGTTGCTTGGCTTGGGAACCAAGAAGGAATCAATGGAGGGAGGGGGGAGGGAGCAAAGTTTGGGCCTGCTTGGTTCACTTCTAAAATTTACCATGTCAAAGATTTAGTAAGCCATGATTTTAGCTAGTATATTTGGTTTGCCACCAAAATTTGCGATCCTCTCACATTTGACTTCCTAAATCTATGACAATTTTTTTTGTTTAACTTTTGGTTGCTAAATCTTTGGTGTGTTAAATTTTGATGATAGACCAAGCAAGTTCTTTGTCTGGGCAAACGGTCTGCCTGGCTGTCATAGCCGAGGAAATGCCGAACCGACCCCATGTTGAGCTGCCGCTGCTGCTACAATGCAGCCCGGCCCATTTTTTACCCATAGGCTCGAGTGCCTGCACTGCGTGCTTTGAGTACAAATATGAGAGATATGTTACAAAGCCAAGAATACAGAAGAAAAAGAGCTGACCAAACAAATAAAAATTACTAGTGCTACACAAAAAATTATAAGTGCGATCTTTTATACCTCCATACATTAAATTGTAAATTTGGTTCATAATACTAAATAATTCATTGACATTTTGATTGAAGTCTAGTTAAAGTTTAGAGACTTTCACCATCAATAACTTTTCAAGATATTTCATTTATTTCAAAGAATAAAATTATAGTTGCAAATTTAACTTGAAAAAACTTTATAATCACATGCATTTGTTATATGTAATAATTATACCTCAATAGAAAAGGTGTCTTATTTTTTATTGAGGAAATATTTTTCTTATTTAACTTGTACTAGCACGTTATTGGCTTGTTTATTGAAAGTTCACACAACAATAGGATATGGTTAATAAATTTTGGCAGCAGTTCAAATAAGAAGATTAATCTACTACCCTATACAATAATTCATAATTGTAAGTGATAGTGAATTATATAGACATGTTTTTTTAATCCAAGTATGCATACTCACTTAGCCATATAAATGGGCATCCACAGCTTACTTATATGGCAACTCTAAAGTCTGATTTTAGATTTTTTTTTTGAAAGCTTCAACGGGGGAGGGGGATCCTCCCCACCTGGCTTTATTGAATTATAGCATAATTACACAGATGATTACAGGAGTTTTGGGAGACTTGATACCAGTTTGTGGCCTATATTACATCTGAACCATTGTTCACCAAGAGATCGAATAAGATGAAGATTCAGTCACCTTCTTGCTCTTCTTGGGCATTCTTGCCTTCCAGTTTGCAGCTTCCGCTTTGCAGGATAGGAGTAAGTTCCTCAGGCTCTGGTGCTCGTTCCGGAATACGACACCGTTCCTTCTTTTCCACAGTTGCCAGCAGCATAAAGAGATAAAGGCACTGTACTGTTCTTCAGGGCAATTGGGTAGCTTCTGAATACAATGCAGATGATTTGTATGGTTATTTTGAGGTGCCTGCATCCCAAGAGCATTCCAGAACTGTACTGCAATCGGGCAGTTGAAGATGATGTGTTATGGAGATTCGTCAGGCGCGCCACAAACCTGACAATTTGGAGAGTCCACAACCCTTTTTCTGAATAGGTTGGACCTGCACTGTATTTCGGCCTTTGGACAGCAACCAAATGAAGAGTTGTACCCTCGGAGGAGACGCATTCTTCCAGATCAAGGTTCAGGCCGGGTCATTGGGCTGTCCCCTTGCTTTGAGTAGCTTGTAGATGGTTGACGTGTCCAGCTTATCCGGTGATCGGCTGAAAGGAGATAGCCTTTTATCCGGAAGTGCAGAGAGTGCCGTTTGCTGGATGAGCCCAATCAGCAGCTGCAATTCCTGCTGAGCATGCGGAGACAGACGGTTGACGAAGGCCCCTTGTAGGTTGGATGCAATTGCCTGCTGAACGGTGTCATCCTTCCTGGTGCAATGAGAATATAGTCTCGGGAAACGATCAGCAAGAGCATCATCCCCATTCCAAACATCGGTCCAGAAAAGAGTGGTGCAGCCATCCTCTATCTGAACTGTGGTTATTGCTTGATACAGCGGTAGCAACGATCGCAGTAGCACCCAGTGATGGCCGAGGTTATCACAGCGCATGTTTGCGATGTCCGCTCGCTGCCTGATCCAGGCAGCCCAAGCTGAAGAGTGTGCGCAATGTAGGCGATGAATGAGATTGAGAAGTAGGCAGATGTTCTGGGTCCCTAAATCTCTGATGCCGAGGCCCCCCAACTCCTTTGTAGTGCAGACATTGGTCCAAGCTACCAGGCACTTTGCCGCAGACGACTCCTTGTTGCCTGACCAGAGGAAGGATCTCCTGCGCCTGTCAATCAGCTTGATTACATCCGGAGGCACCTGAGTTGCTGACATTATGTAGACTAGTTGGCTGTCCAAGACCGAGTTGATGAGAACCACTGTACCCATGTTGTTAAGAACTGAGGCTTGCCAAGAGGAGAGGAATCTGTCAGTTTTGTCGACATAAGTGGAGAAAGCGGACTGAGGGAGCTTCGACGCTGACAGAGGCAGGCCCAGGTAGTTTTGGGGGAAGGATTGCTTGCTGCAACCAATAGCCGCTGTACACTGGTCGACAAGATCTGCATCCATGTGGATATAGGCACAAGCGTACTCTTTGAGTAGTTAATTTTCAAACCAGTTGCCTCGGAGAAATTGTCAAGGATTGACTTCAGTTCTTGAGCAGCTTCAAATTCACCTCTGAGCACAATCAAAGTATCATCGGCGTATTGCAACACACAGCACGGTGCATCTGAGTCAATCGGGTGTCTTATCCTGATCGCCTGTTTGATCATAGCTTGCAAGGTATCAGCCACCAGCAGGAACAGATATGGAGAGAAAGGATCTCCCTGCCGTAGACCACGTTTGCAATTTATCCATCTTCCTGGGCATCCATTAACCAGTACCGCCGACTTAGAGGATGATAGCATGTCATGCATCCAGGTGCACCAAAGTTGATTGAAGACTCTGATTTGCATAATTTGGTTCAGTCCCTCCCAATTTACTGTGTCAAATGCCTTGGCAAAATCTAACTTGAGAACAAGTGCAGGCAGTTTCCTCTTTTTGCATGCCTGAACCACCTCAGCCGCGAAAACAAATGTCTCTGAAATCGACCTCCCTTGCAAGAAGCCCGTTTGATGAAGGTCGATCATTTTACCAATTTCTTTGTGTAGTCTTCTTGTGAGCACCTTGCCCAGAAGCTTGATAGAACAGTTCTGGAGGCAGATCGGGCGGAAGGCATCCACGGCCACAGCACCGGGATTCTTAGGAATCAGCACCATGTATGACCGGTTGATCCTTTCAAGTTGAGCCTGCCTCTGATGAAAAGCCTCCATGAACCTGATGACGTCCTGCTTGATGACCCCCCAAGCTGCCCTGTAAAAACAAGGTCCGAAACCATCCGGGCCTGGAGAGCTGTGTCGATCCATCGTTTTCAGGGCTTCCAGTGTTTCCTGCTCGGTGAAGGGAGCCGTGAGATCACTAGAAGGCTGATGTTGATTGTGGAACCGGGAGCCGACGTCGAAGTTCCACACAGAGGACCCTGGCTGTCCTATGATTGAGCTGAAGTAGTCCGTTAAAGCTTGCAGCTTCCCATCATGGTTGGCGATGGTTGTCCCCTGAACCTCCACGAACCAGATGTTGTTGCTGCGCATGCGTACAGTCGCCTGCGCGTGATGGAAGGCGGTGTTGGCGTCGCCCTCCTTCATAGCGCGGAATTTGCTTCGTTGCTTCCAGTAGGCAGCTTTCTCCTTGACTGCCTGGGCGAGGGAGTCATGACAGAATCTGCGAGCCTGTAGTTCATCAGTAGACGGAGGCCGCTCCTCCTCAAAGGTGTCAAAAAGTTGAATTAGGAATTTGTAAATTGGGACGACGTGGTGAGGCGCCCTGTAACGCCGAGACCAAACCTTTGTCGCCGCCCTGGTCGCTTTGAGGCATGCTGCCAGTTGCCCCGCCGCGTCGTTGCACCTGCTTGCCTGAGCCCAAGCTGGGAGAACGGAAGGGAGGAAGGACTGTCTGTGCAGCCAGGCATTTTCGAAGCGGAACACCTGGGATTTGGGAATGGTGGTGTGCATAGATAGCAGAATTGGTGTATGATCCGAAGTCGGTTTGGCCTGAGGGATGAGCGAGGTGGTGGGGAAAGTTGCTGTTTGTTCAAGACTGACCAAGGTCCTGTCAAGCTTGGCAAGAACCGGGGACTCTTGGCCATTAGTCCAGGTAAAGCTGAGACCGAGCAAAGGGATTTCCATGAGCCCAAGCTGGCTGATGGCGTCATTGAAGGCACGGATGAGCGAGTTGTTGATGTTATCATTGTTTTCCTCATCCTTGGACCGGATTAGATTGAAGTCACCAATGATTACCCAAGGGCCAATGAGACCAGAAGCTGTATCGACAAGCTCCTGAAGAAAGGAAGTAGTGTGGCGATGATCGGAGGGCCCGTAAACATTGGTGACATTGAGTGAGTAGTCGGAGAGTGTGCTGTTAAGAGAGGTTGTAGTGGAGTAGGCTCTTTGAGTGAAGGCAGTAAGGCTCCAAAAGAAGGGGTTCCAGGCAGTGAGCACGCCCCCTCTAGAACCCACAGCCGGGAGAGCTGTAAAATTACTGGCAAGCTGAGGGGGAAGGAATGTTTTGGCTTTGAACTGGTTAATCTCGTGGAGCTTAGTTTCCTGAATGCATATGATCGTTGGGGTAACAGAGGAAATCGCATCGCGAACAATTGAGCACTTATCCGGGTCACCTAAACCGCGTACATTCCAAGAGAGGATCGTAAGGGAACGATTAGAGCTAATCGAAACAATACTCATATAGACTGAAAATAGCACCAGACACGACGACCACAGTTCGACAACAGAAAGGAAAAAGAAAGACGAACAGACATTCAATCAGACTCGAACACCGACAAGAGAAAACACAAACAGCTAAGGTACACTACGTAAAAAACGTTTTTTTTAAGTAACGGGACGAATTTTGTTTAGAGGCGGCCGGTGATAGAACCGCCCTTACAAATGGTTGTCATATGAGCCGTCCTTACAAATGAATTTGTAGGGGCGACCGGTGTTATCAGTCGCCCCTACAAATGACCCGATTTGTAGGGGCGGCTCAATATCCAGCCGCCCCTACAAATTGATTTGTAGGAGCGGCTCAATATTCAGCCGCCCCTATAAATTGATTTATAGGAGCGGCTCAATATTGAAGCGCCTCTACAAATGGACGCCGAATATTTGTAGGGGCGGCTCAATATTCAGCCGCCCCTACAAATTGATTTGTAGGGGCGGCTCAATATTGAAGCGCCTCTACAAATGGACGCCGAATATTAAAAAGTAAGCACTAAAATTTAAATTTTGTAAAAGACATCGGATGAATAAACAATCAAAATAAAAGTTGTAGATCTTGAAAAGTTATGAAACTTTGTAGTAGACAAATTTTTCAGTTGAGATCATTTACTACTTGAAAATACTGTTTAAAATTATTGTTCCTGTTTTGTCATCTAATTCGGAGCCAATTCTTAAAATTGGTATAGTTTTCGCATACGAACTCCGATTTCGACGTTCCATATATCAAAATCGATCAGAAAAAAATTTCGGATCCGTCCATCCCCCGCTTTATTGGGGTCGGAGAATTTTAAATTGGTCAAAAACTGGTCACAAGATCATCTTTTCGTGGTCACAGGCGTTTTGTCGATTTTGAGCACGTCTTCTGAAATTTCCACAGGCCACGTCTTTCACTTGTTTGAGCTCATATTTTCCGTGGTTACTTCTTTCGTGCTCCTAAGTGAAGGAAAAATATCAAAAAAATATAAAGAAAAAGTCAAAATTTCCCAAAAAACAACGACAGCCCAAAAATAGAAAAAAAAAGAGGGGCAAAAGAGGAACAATATCTAGAGGACAAACGTTATTTTGGAACACTAATTGATTTTAAATGAAAAAATCATGAACATAGAAGTTGCAGAACTTATCAAGATCTACAAGTTTTATTTTGGTCATTTCTTCATTCGATAAAGTGATAATAACATTGTTCACAAAATTTACATATCTCTCTTATAGTTTCATTAACAATAAGAGGGATATATAACATTTGTGAACAATGTTACTACAACTAAATGAATAAATGATCAAAATAGAAGTTGTAGATCTCGAAAAGTTATGAAACTCTATAGTTGACAATTTTTTAATTTGAAATCATCTTGTCAAACAAAATTACGTTTGAATTTCTAAAATTTGAAATTTAAATTTTGTAAACGACCTCGGATAGAGAAACAACCAAAATAAAAGTTGTAGATCTCGAAAAGTTAAGAAACTTTGTAGTTGACAATTTTTTGATTTGAAATCATCTTGTCAAGAAAAACTAAGTTTGAATTTCCAAAAATTTGAAATTTGAATTTTTTAAACGACCTCGGATGGATAAACAGTAAAAATGAAAGTTGTAGATCTTGAAAAGTTATAAAACTTTGTAGTTGATAACTTTCTCATTTGGAACCATCTTGTCATGGAAAACTACGTTCGAATTTCTCAAATTTAAAATTCAAATTTTATAAGTGACCTCGGATGGAGAAACTACCAAAATGAAAGTTGTAGATCTCGAAAAGTTATAAAACTTTATAGTTGACAACTTTTTCATTTGAATTAGTTTAGAGCCTCAAACAATCAATTTATGCTCAGCTTTGTATAATACATGGGGAATCAAAATGGATCGTGGACACATGTGAATGTGGGGTGTAGTGGTAGAGGAGATGGCATGCGAGAGAGCCGGTTCGAATCCCGGCCGGTGTAAAGTGTGCAAAAATCATGAAAAAAACCTCAACCATAGAGTGAGGGTGTGTGTGGCCCTCGGTGAGACCCAACATCCACCCTCAATCGGATTTGTAGGGACGGCTTTTTTCGTGATTTTTAAAAATTGATTTGTAGGGGAGGCTCAATATCTAGCCGTCCCTACAAATCAGTGATTTTTAACCACCCTTTCATAGGGGCGGCTGGTAAAACCGTTCCTACGTAGGGTTACCAGCCGCCTAACTTGAAGTGGAAGCTGGGCAGCCGAGAGACCCAACATCCACCGAACCAGGGGGGATGAACAGCGACCATTCAGCAACATCAGTCACCCACTCCCACGGAAGCAGCGCTGGAGCATGTCGCACTCGCTGCCGTAACCAGCTTGCGGATGTCCGTGACGCTGAGCGGGATCTTGTTGCGCGAAAGGATGTTCCTCTTGCTGACCTGCTTCTTGAGCGCAGAAGAGCATCAGGATAAGGCATTGGCGAGCGCCTTGCGACGGACCGACTCCTTTGGAACGTTGACTTAGGAGCCTTGCGTGCGGGCCGCAATGCGAGCGCTGTGCCTAGAAGGAGGCTGAGCGGTTTGGCTCTTTCCCGCCCTCCGCTTGGGGCGAGCAGAAAGAGCCGGAGTGACTGTAGGAGTTGTCGCAGCAGGCGAAGGCGAGGAGCGCACAGGCTCAATGTCAAAGCTGAACACCGAAGAGTCGCGCTGAGGGGAGCACGGAGGCGACGGTACGTGGCGAAGCAGGGGGGGCAGGCGCATTGCTGCTAACAAGGCAGCGAGCCAGCACCAACGCCAGACCCAGCACAGCAGCGGCATCAGCAGGCTGAGGAGCATTTTGCGGCTGCTGCACATGACCAGCAGGCGGCGGATGGAACAGCCTGTTAGCAGGGTGCTGTGCCGGCTGGCGCTGCTGCTCCCTCCAGAAGGGAGGAGTAGGACCCAGCAGAGGGCCCGGAGGCGGAGGAGGTGGACCGTTCCTGAAGAAGCGCGACAGGTTGCCGTCGGCGTCGAGCTGGTCGCTCCGGCGCCAGATCCGGATAGGCATGACCCTGGCAACCCCTCCGAAGCGTCCGCGTCCGCGGTGAGCGGAGACCAACACCTCGTACGGGATCTCCAGCCTTTCGTTGACTTCCAGCAGCAGGCGAAGGGGCCCAAAGTTGTCCCCCGTGAGGCAGGAACCGTCGATCTCGGCAAACCTCGCAGAAGCCCGCAAAGGACTCCTTGATCGTGTCCTCGAACCAGTGCTTGTTAGGGTAGTCGAGGACGTGTACGTAGGCAAGCCAACGCGGGGCCCGGAAGAAACGGTTGGAGCACTCGTCCGGCCGTTGGAGAGATAGCTGCACCCCCTCATGGAGGATGGGGCTGTGGCCCCGAAGGAGGTCCCTAGCCCCGATATCGTCGCACCGGAACATCATTGCTCCCCGGGTCGACGGGAGGAACTCGACAGGCATGAGGGGCTCCACCGTCGCCAAGGCAGCACGCAGGAACGGGTTGACGTCGGCCGTCGGGATAGGAGGATCAATGTAGGCAAAGAGAAGCCTATCGAGAACCTCGTACCTCCCCGGCCTGACCCACGCACTGACCGAGTGAGCGCGGCCCTCCCAGGAGAACTCCGAACTCGAAGGCGAGGAGCCGTCGAAGGCGTCGCTCTCGACTTCCTCAGTTCCTCCTCACTATCGCCGAACGCGTCGATGCCCGCGTCGACGAGCGCAGGCGACAGAGGCGCCAGCGGAAGGGCCGGCAAGCGGAGCAGGCCAGCCAAAGAAGCTGGCGGGCGAGGCGGCGAAGGCGAAGGAGGAGGCGAGCGACGAAGGTAGCAGTCCGCGGTCTCAGGCGGAGAAGGAGGACCATCGAAGACCTTTTTGCCGCTCTCACCAGGGATGAACTTGTCCTGGGGTCGAGAGGCCGGTGGAGCCGACCTTAGAACCCTGGGAGGCTGGACCTCGAAGTCCGGGGCCTCCGCGCTCGACGAGGGAACCATCACTACTACAGAATGGACCTGTTGTCCCGGGCGGTAACAGCCTTTAGTCCCGGTTACCGCGCCGGGACAACGATCCCGGGACTAAAGGTGGAACCTTCAGTCCCGGGTCATCGAGCCGGGATTAAAGAGGGACCTTTAGTCCCGATTAGTAACACCAACCGGGACTAAAGGCCCTCCAGCCGAGCGAACCTGGCGCACCCTTTAGTCCCGGGTTGGGGTTACCAACCGGGGGACTAATGGTTCACCCTTTAGTCCCGGTTGGTAACCCCAACTGGGACTAACGGTTCCTTTTCTTTTTCTTTTTTTTTTTTGTTTAATTTGTTTTCAGTTCAGTTACACGTATTTGTTTAATATATAATATGTTTTTATGTACGTATTCTACGTTGCTAATATAAATACACGCATGCATATAATTACATCTAATTCTCATCTTGAGCATTATTATATTCGAATAAAGTATGAAACTATATATATTATAGATATATATGTGTATATACAACACTTTCATAATCTTGTTCTCGAAAATAACGATATCAATAAACATTTAATTTACATCATTTATTCCTTAAGATCAAAGTAGAACTCGCCGTTGGGATTTAGCACTTTTTCTAGAAGATATCCTGCTATTGACTCTTGAACTGCTTTCAGATGGTCTTTTTGCATGACCCTTCGTTTCAACCATTCAGTCTTGCATTTGAAATAAAAGGAAAAGTATTAATACACATATATGTATATATATTCTTTTAAAAATAAATAAATATTGATATATACGCACTCGAGGACATCTTCGAGAGTTCTTCTTATGTGCGCAGATGATAAATTCACAAACGTAGTATCCACACAAGTTATTACCTGGTTCCTGCCGCAAACACCACTGTACGAGAAGAAGATTATTCTCATCATCTCACACGTAAATTGAAGTACGATATAGTAATTAAACACGTGGGGAAGTGTATATAGTACAACTTACTGGTATTTCAACTACATTAAGTGGTGCCTTGCAATCCTTGCGATGTTGCCGAATAAACTCTTTCCAAACCCTGTGCGACCAATAATGTACGATCGTTAATAAATTATGGCAAAGTCTATTCAATAATAGTTGTGCGCGAGAGATCGAAATTATCCCTGGATAATATCTATCATATCTTGGTATAGTGCCCGTTCTTTTCTCAACGAGTCAAAGATTAGTAACCGACTTGAGTTTAACTCAATGACAATGAGTATCCAGTGAAAACTGCATTGGTTTATACACACACGTACATGCATATAAGTTGTATTGATATTACATAAAATGTGTAGACTACATTATTATTAACACTTACTCAAAGTTGTACGGGAAAAGTATTGTTGTCTTGTCGTGCTGCTTCACGAAGAACTTCATGATATTCCTTTGTGCTTCAGATACCCAAAGGGTCCTTGACAATAATATCGGTTTTGAATACGATATAAGGATCAATGAAGCCAACACTGGTGTCTTGTATTCTTTGGAGCTCTGACATCTGGAATCTATATATAAATATAAGTTACATGTGAGGATAATTATATACACGTACGCATGGAAGTGAGTTTATTAAATAAAAGTAAGAATCACTTACAAACAAAAGGAGCTCATGATTGATTTGTCCAGAGCGTCCAAGTGGAATAGTTGATGCAATTCTTCGAAACTAATATGTAAGATGTCATCGCCACGGAAGTAATGATGGTCTCTAAATCTGACAAAGATCCACTGCTCACCCCCGCCACACTTTGCATGTACCACTTGTTGAGCAAGTACATTTATGTACCCAATTCATTCAGCCCATCATAGGTTGTACAGACTTTTTGCCATATTTATAAGTCTTCCGTATCAACTTCCGTGTTCGGATTGGAGCTTTGCCCGTCAATTGATCCAAGGTTAAACCAAGATCTTTAAAAAAAAAGCATTAAGGGCTTGAACCGACACTTCTCCGAGTTGTGCGGTCGATAGACTTCTATGTTGGAACCATATTCATTAGCAACAACAAGATTTTGCATTGGTTGCTTCATTTGTCCGAGCTGTGGGACATCCTTCTCTCGATGCTCTTTTCCTTTTCTTATCTCGCATCATGTGACTTCACGAGGAGCGGTCATAGTCCTCGATAGTGGCGAAGGCTTACGAAGTTCAATCATCTTTTTCTTGTGAGCATCGACCTTCCGCCTCGACATCTCGTGGTATGTAAAAAATACGGCTTCTCCTTAAGCTTTGCTTGACTCTTGTTTTGATATCTATAAAAAAATCTTTTACTTTTTTGCTTCTTCAAATTGCTATTTGCTCATCAGTCTTTTCAGTGAAGTATTTCTTGAGAAATAACTCTTTTCTTGGGGTCTTCTTTGCCGGGACCTTAGACGTCTTTGTAGTGCGTCATCAGGAGAGGTGGGGGCGGTGTTGGAGATCGGCGTGGAGGCGATGAGGCGGTGTTGTTGGTGGAGACCGGCGTGGAGACGTTGGAGATCGTTGTGGAGGCGGTGGGGCCGTGTAGGAGTTGGAGATCGTTGTGGAGGCGATGGGGCGGTGTAGGAGTTGGAGATCGTTGTGGAGGCGATGGGGCGGTGTAGGAGTTGGCGATCGCCGTGGGGATGAAGTCGTCTCGCCCCATGACATTGTGATGAGATGGGGAATGAATGATTAGGCTAGGTGGCGAGAGACCCTGCTATAAAAACAATTTGTGTGTCAATTATTTTTGAAGCCAATAGAAAATTAATGGAAAATAATATTTCATTCACTTTCATTCGTACCTAGGGTGAGGTAGGGGAAGCGGTGGCGCCCCAGGAATGATGATGAAGCGTTTGCGCCATTGAATAAATGTCTTCTCTGTTTCTCCTAGTGTCTTCTCCCCATCACCACCTTCAATGTCAAGAGGAACATTGCTGTAACCTTTGAGCACTCTATCGACCGAGACGCTAGCATATCCAGGTTGAATAACTGATCCATGGATTCTTGGTGTCTTCGTTCGGTCTATTGGAGATACAACCCCGACAGCCACCATGATTGATGCATTACCATCTGGAATGTGCAGCTCACATTTTGTTAGAGGCTCGGTAATGTCATCAACAGGGAAGCGCAACCCAGCGTCGTCTTGAATAACTGGCAGCTCCGTAGAAGCACAACTGCTTTTCATCTGACCAACGGGGCTAATGGTGACTCCCGGCGTTGATTGCGATTGCATTTGACTCATTGCTAGCTGCACTTGCCTCTTGATCTCCTCCTGCATTCTTGCCTCAAGAGATTTTTCTCGTTCACGTGATTCAAGCAATGCTTGTCGTGACTCATCAACAAATTGCTCCAATGCACGGATTCGTTCTGCCTCCTCATCCTTCTTTCTCTGGCGGCTTCTGTAGGTATCCTTGTCTGCTGGGAATGCGTGTAGCCACGGAACCGCCCCATAGCCTCTTGTTCGACCACCGTGTTCGGGATTCTCTAGGGCATATGTCAATTCATCCTTCTCTCTGTTGGGCTTGAAAACACCACTATCAGCTTCTTCCCTAGCACGAGCTAGTCTCTGTGTTGCTCTCTCAATTTTTTGGCCGAAAATTAGCTTGCCAGTGTCTGGGTCTAGGCTTCCCCCATGAGCGTAGAACCAATTCTTCGCGCGTTGAGGCCAGTTCTTTTCTATTGTTTCAGGTATGATTCCCTTGGCAGTAATCTCTGCTTCTAGGTTCTGCCACTTGGGAATAGCACTCCTATAACCACCTGATCCCATGCGATGATGGTATTGCTTCTGTCGGGCATTCTGCCGATTCCTCATCACACGTTCCTCACTGTCTTGAGATGTCTTGTATTCTACGAAGGCATCCCAATGGGACTCCAACTTGACAAACGCCTTAGCATTGAAATTCGGCGTAGCATTCTTCAAGATAAACTTTTTATACAATGTCTTCTTCCAACTCTGGAACAATGTTGCCATCTTCTTCATTGTCCAATCCCTCACTAGCTCCTTCAAAGCATCATCTGCTTGTAATGTGAAATGCTGAGTGATATCTCTCCAAGCTAGGTTCTTATCACGATCAGATACAAAACTAACATTAGGAGCGGATATCTTCTGCTTCCATTCACGAGCACTAACTGGGATCCTATCCCTTACAATGAACCCACATTGATTGACATATGTCTGAGCATGTGGTCCCAATGGTTTGCCGGTGTCGGTGTCGAATTCTGATATTATGAAACGGCCCTCTAATGGCTTTTTTGGCCCTCGGACTTTCCTACTTTTGTCGGTGGTTGATGTAGATCCAGAGACCGGCTACATGAGTAGAAACACAACGATTAACAACAAATATACGTACGCATGCATCTATAAGAGATGATAGATAATCGAATATACCTCGCCAGTATTTTCTTGCGCGACAATTTGTTGATCTTCAACCACCGGCATATTCAGGATATCCTCATAATCAGCAAAGTACTGACTCGTGTCATCTACATCCACATTGGTGCCGGCGTTGATAATATCCGCCATTATGTCATCACTCAAGTTATCATCCGGAGCAGCCATTTGTATCTTCAAGATAACACATAGATAGAATTATTATGGTACATAACATAAGTACATGTGATAACACATATAGAATTACTAAATCCAATTAAATATAATAACACATAATATTTCATAAGGATAAACAATAATAAGGTATAGGCTTTGGAATCGAATCAAAACACTTTCGATCCAAAAACATGGAAATAAGTACATGTATATATATACACATAGAATGATACAATATATTTTCTCTCTCTCTCAACACATAGAAATAAGTGCATATGTCTATATCTCTAGATATGCATGTGATAACACATTGAATGTCTCTCTAGATACAATTTTCTCTCTCTCTCAACACATGAAAATAAGTACATGTATATATACATATAGAAATAATTAAGTACATATGTATACCATATAGAATCTCACTCTAGATATATATAAGAGATAGAATATATAATTACTAAATCCAATTAAATAAATCCAACATGAAATTAGATAAACCAGTAATAGATAATACATTTTAAAAAATCTAACTAACTAAAAAATTACCTAAAAAACTAACATATATCACCTAACAATCTAACTAACATATATCAATTATCTAATAAATCTAACTAACTAAAAATCTAACTAACATATATCAATTATCTAATAAATCTAACTAACTAAAAAATCTAACTAACATATATCAAAAACTATCTAAAAACTAACTAAAAAACTAAATAACTACTAAATATTGTTTATTAGTATTATCTAAAAAACAATGAAAAATCCAACATTATAATCGATTTACGGCAAAGTTTCCCAAGTGGCGAAGTTCGACGACGAGGGTTTGGCGGGGGCTCGACGACGATGAAGACGAGGCTTGCAAGGAGGGCGAGGCTCGACGACGCAACCGAGCCGTCGAGGCAGATGAGATCGAGTTCGACGGCGGTGGGCGCGGGAAGCCTCGGCGACGGAGGGTGGGATCGGGTGCAACAAGCGGAGACGGATCTTGGCGATCGCGATGCGGGGAGAATGGCGCGGCCGGGTGGGGTAGTAGACGACGACGGCCTTGGCAGGCAGACGAGCTCGACGACGGCGGATGGCGCGGCCGAGACGAGATCGAAGATGAAACGAATGAGACGTTCGATATATATAGGTAGGGACCCTTTAGTCCCGGCTAGTAACACCAACCGGGACTAAAACCCTTTAGTCCCTACTGGTATTACTGACCGGGACTAAAGGCCCAACCCTTTAGTCCCGGTTGGTTTGACTAGCCGGGACTAAAGGTATTTTTTTAAGCAGCAAGCAAATTGCCGCCCACCTTTTAGTCCCGTTCTTAGTCCGGCCGGATGAAGGCCTAAAAGTTTTGGCAACCCGCCAAACAGTAATTGGCACAGGGTTTTGATTTTGTTTAATACAAGGTTAAACAATTAATTCCATATCAACTTCAATACTTTGCAATATTTATTTTAAAAAATACTATTGATTAACTAATTATTTATTGTAAATAGGAAAATTTTGTAACCTAAAGTTTTTAATTTCTTTTATGAATATAGAATATAAATGTTACTAATACTAAGTATTTTGTTAATGCAAAAATATATTTGTAACTTAAAATTAATAAAACTAATATTATTCGATAGGAAATTTATTATCACATTATTGTAACGTCAATGTTTCAATTTTTTTCGGTTTTTGACCAAAATTGACAGAAATTTTTGTTAAACCTATAAAAATAAAGAAAATATAGTATTTTTTGTTGTACAACTTTTTCAAATGAAAAATGGCCTATATAAGGATTGTTGTTTTTCAATTCGACCAAAATTAACAAACTTGGTATTCAAAACTTTTCAATTCAAGTCATTTAGAGTCCATAATACTAGGGACAAAGTGTTGTTTTTTTCATTTGACCAAATTTGACTTGGTCAAACTTGCTCAAATGAGACACTAAATGACCTCAGATGAAAAAACTCTGAATACCAAGTTTGATCATCTCAGCAAGATCTACAATTGTTACATAGATCATTTTCCCATTTGAGAAATTTTATCAAACACTAGTCACAATTTTCCTTATCTCTTATAGACTTCTAAAACTATGTCACACACTTGTGAAAATTGAACTACATTTTGTTTAAGCTTTCTCAAATGAAAAATGGTCTATATAAGGATTGTAGATATTGATGATATGAACAAACTTGGTATTCAAAACTTTTCAATTTTAGACAATCTAGGGTTCCGAAAACTAGTTTGTAGGCGCCAAAATTTAAAAATCATAAATTTGAACCGTCCAAACTTTCTCAAATGGAAAGTTGACCAAAACAACAATTGTAGATCTTTTTGAGTTTAACAAACTTGGTATTCAAAACTTTTCAATTCGAAGTCATTTAGAGTCCATAATACTAGGGACAAAGTGTTGTTTTTTTCATTTGACCAAATTTGACTTGGTCAAACTTGCTCAAATGAGACACTAAATGACCTCATATGAAAAACTCTGAATACCAAGTTTGATCATCTCAGCAAGATCTACAATTGTTACATAGATCATTTTCCCATTTGAGAAATTTTTATCAAACACTAGTCACAATTTTCCTTATCTCTTATAGACTTCTAAAACTATGTCACACACTTGTGAAAATTGAACTACATTTTGTTCAAGCTTTCTCAAATGAAAAAATGGTCTATATAAGGATTGTAGATATTGATGATATGAACAAACTTGGTATTCAAAACTTTTCAATTTTAGACAATCTAGGGTTCCAAAAACTGGTTTGTAGGCGTCAAAATTTAAAAATCATAAATTTGAACCGTCCAAACTTTCTCAAATGGAAAGTTGACCAAAACAACAATTGTAGATCTTTTGAGTTTAACAAACTTGGTATTCAAAACTTTTCAATTCGAAGTCATTTAGAGTCCATAATACTAGGGTCAAAGTGTTGTTTTTTCATTTGACCAAATTTGACTTGGTCAAACTTGCTCAAATGAGACACTAAATGACCTCAGATGAAAAAACTCTGAATACCAAGTTTGATCATCTCAGCAAGATCTACAATTGTTACATAGATCATTTTCCCATTTGAGAAATTTTTATCAAACACTAGTCACAATTTTCCTTATCTCTTATAGACTTTCTAAAACTATGTCACACACTTGTGAAAATTGAACTACATTTTATTCAAGCTTTCTCAAATGAAAAAATGGTCTATATAAGGATTGTAGATATTGATGATATGAACAAACTTGGTATTCAAAACTTTTCAATTTTAGACAATCTAGGGTTCCGAAAACATATTACATAATATCCGTCTCTAAAACATAATATATTAAACATGCATCGTTGTATCATGCGGGCACAACAGTGAATTTCTTCTTGACGTATGACCCTTGGTTCCGAAAATATATTAAACATGCATCGCATCCATTGCCCTCCCACTGAAATTAAAGCCAAAAAATATTTAGTCAAAAATATTCAAGAAAAGCAGGTCAATTAGCCATAATTATAAAATGCGTAAGAAACTCACATCGCGATCCGGGCACTTGTAGAAAACACGACCCTTGTTGGGTCCCTGTCTCTTGACTCGGTACTCCATCACAATCTTCTGCTTACACTTGCCGCAGATAATGAGAGGGAGTTCGGCCTCAATCGTTTCGCAAACCGAACGAGAGGCCGAGGATCCATAACCAGTTGTCATCTACTTTCTATACTTATTTTTGCAAACTAGTGTAAATTTCATATTTTCAAATATTCATCAAATTATAGCTCAAAAACATGTTTCAATAAATAACCATCCGTACTAGTTGACCTTGCTTACGTGATCATCTCGACGAGCATTTCTCCACCGGCGGCACCACCATATTTAGCCAAGGAAGAGCTCGATTCTACGAGAAAGGGAACACGGTCTTCCACGACCGCTGCTCAGCTCTCCTCGTGAGAATCAAAGCTCCTCCTTGACGTCCGTTACCGCTTCGGCGGAGAACATGCTCGCCGACATGAACACGGTCCGCAAGTTCAACTAGTGCGGATTTTCTACAATTTTCTAACAATTTTCTAAGTTTTTCATTTCATGGAAAAATTAATTCTAAGATCACGTAAGCCACCGGGGGCGAGAATGGCGCGTGCTCCAAATGAGGACGAAAGCGAGGCGTGATTTTGATGAACTAATTTAACTTTTGTTTATCCAAACATATATGCAAATCATCATGTGATTTTGAGCTAAAAATGACATATAAAATCATAATAAAGTCCAACATATAAAGTTACACATGCATCTACATCGCAAAAATGAGATAAGCTACCGATAAAACATAAGAGGATTAAGTTTGTTACCTCCAAAATCAAGAGCAACACCAATGGAGGGGAGAGTGCAAGAACAACAGCAAAAGTTTGAAGAACAGAGGCGATGAGTTTGAATAATGGAATGGCTCGGGCTCGGGGAGGAAGAATTGAGCGTAATTATAGGTCGGGATAATTAGTCCCGTTAGGGTCCAAACCGGGACTAAATATTAATATTTATTCCCGGGGCATAACCCAAACCGGGACTAAAAGCTTTAGTCCCGGTGGTATTACCAACCGGGACTAAAGGTAAACCTTTAGTCCCGGTTGGTAATACTGAAATGACTAAAGATCCCCGCCTTGTGAAGACGATCATTGGGCGAGGACCTTTAGTCCCGGTTGGTATTACCAACCGGGACTAAAGGGTCCTTTAGTCACGGGGGCAAAAAATGCCGAGGCTAATGCTAAATTGGGACATCGTTCTAAAGTCTGTTCTCTAGTAGTGCATGAACTTCGCGGCATAGGCCGGCAGAGGCAGCCGAGGGGTGAGCTCGCGCTCCGGTGTGTTTGGAGGCGGCGAGGTGGGAGCAGGGGGAGCGGCATCCAGGCGACGCTGTTCGAACGGAACAGCATGGACGGTGCGTCGAGAGGCCGGCACGGGGATTTTAGCTGCCGCCGGCGTCCAAACGCAAGTCGGTCGGCGAGAGGCATCGAGCAAGAGCGTTGGCGATGGCCGCAGCGGAGGCAGTTCCGGCAGCGAACCGGATCGCGGCAGTCACGCACTTTGTGGTCAGGAGAAAGGCACCTGATTTCGAAACGTGCCGGCACGGCACTATACGGCCCTAGCCCGCCTGGGCACGGCAGGCACGGTTGATGAGGCGTGCCGTGCCGTGCCGTGCCACCATGCCGGAGTTCAGGCCCAGGCACGGCACTAAACTTGCTGGACCGTGCCTGGCGTGCCGTGTCGGCACGACAACCCAGCGTGCCCCGTGCCGGTCCTGACACTGAAATTACAAAAACATTCATTCAAATCATAAGTTCACAGAGATAACTTCTAATTCATCAAAAACATCAGACAATGCCAGCAGAAAATAGCAAAGAGCAAAGAACAGCAAAGAACACAGGCAAGTTTTGAAACTAAAACTAATTAAAGTAGGAGCTGTGCAATGGCTGCCTCATTAAAAACCTGTTTAGGTAAAACTCACCCTTGTGAGAAACCCTAAACAGGAAAAGAGTACAGCCAACTCCTAAGATTGTTCATAAGTTCATTACATCCAGCCTCCAGCATGTCCAAGTCTTAATAGCTATTACAGAACCATTACATAAATGGGGAACTTAATCAACATCAAGATAAAGTGCTTCAAAGGCCTCTTCCAGCTCCTTATCCTCCACCATGTGCTGCAGTCTTGATTTAGCATTCTCCCAGTCCTTGATGCAGGTTAGTGCCTCCACAGTCTCAGGGTTCAGCCTCCGACGACGCTCCTCGATGATCCTGCCAGTAGTGCTAAAGGTAGATTATGAAGGAATGGTTGACACAGGCACAGTAAAAAATATCTTTTGCAAGAATAGAAAGCACAGGATAAGTAAGCTTGTGCTCATGCCACCATTGCATGAGGTCAAAATCATCATCTAACTGGCTGACTGTGTCAGAGTCCAGGTAGGATGCAAGCTCACTAGAGTTAGAAGTAGAAGCTACCTGTAGCAAAGAAGTGGCAGAAACACCCCTGGACTGATCAAGATTAGGAGGGAGGGAAGAACAGCCATCTCCAATGTCAAGCTCATCATCATCATAAATGTCAGCCCAAGCTGTTCTTTTTTTACCAGAAAGGGATGCAGGAACAGCCCTTTTGAGCCTAACAGAGCCATACATTGCATCATACATGTTGTACATTCTAAAAAGAAGAGCTTCGGTGTCCAGCAACTTGTTAGTGTAATCAACATCAAAAAGAGAATTCAACTTTCTAAGCACTTTGGTAAAGCCCTTAATCTTAGCTCTTGGATCCAGTATGAATGCAATGGAATGAAGATCGTATGTATCTTCTTCAAAGACTTATTATATTTGTCAATCATAGACTGCACAACCGATCTCAGATGTTCATCATGTTGATATTTATGTAGGTGAACAAAGAATCTTAACATTATGATGAATCATAAGTGGAGAAGTAGGATAGTACACACCGATAAAGCAACAAAGAGAGTCATAAAAGCAGTTCAAGAAATTGCAACATCTTAGTTGCCATATCCCAGTGATCATCAGTCAACAAGAAACGACTACCTGCAGGTCTAGGGTAATTAGCCTCAATAAAAATGCTGAAAGTACTCCTGTGAGGTAACAATGTTTTCAGCATAAGGTAGGTGGAGTTCCACCTAACATCCATGTCCAGTGAGAACTTCCTAGGTCTAACACTGCTAGCAATGCAATAACTCTTGTATGCAGCAATTCTTTGATTAGAGGAGTTCAAAAAAGAGATTGCAGTTCTAAAGTTGTCAATAAGAGCATTAACAGCAGCCAATGCTTCCTTAACAATCAGGTTAATAATATGACAAGCACATCGTTGATGCAAAAACATATCAGCACCTAAATACTCTTTAAGTATAGGTTTCAGTTTATCCATTGCATTTTTATTGGCAGATGCATTATCCAAAGTCACAAAAAAAACCTTGTTAAGTATACCATACTCAAGCAAGGGACAGCTTTAACACGCTTTCGACAATATTTTCAAATTACGGAGACATCAATCAACCTTAAACCAAGCACCCTTTTCTCTAATTGCCAATCAGCATTAATGAAATGAGCCACAACAGACAGATAATCTTCTTTGGCCTTTCCAGACCAAATATCAGAGGTAACAGCAACAGATGAAACAACATTGTCTTGCAAACAAGTCATTAATTTTTCACGTTTACCATTGAAGTGCTTAAACAGATCTCTACTAGTAGTTTGCTTAGAGACAGGTGCAAAGGCAGGGTTATGAGCAGTTTTAATGTAATCTTTAAAGGCATCAGTTTCACCAATCAGTAAAGATAAATCTAGCCTAGCAAGCATACGAACAAGCTCAACACGAGCTACATCAGCATTGTACTCCCAGCGACGAACAGAACCATCAGGATTAAAACAAATTTGAGTTTGAGACATGCGACATTTCTCACGACGCTTAACACAAACCTTAAGATGTCGAGTAAGATGTCCAGTGCCATTAGCAGAATAAGCAGAGTATTGTTTCTTGCAATGTTTGCAAGTGGCAGCATACCTGACGGGTCTCGCCTTACCTGACACCTTCTTGAAGTGCTTCTCAAAATCATCCCAGACAGCAGAGGTAGAAGGCCGATTGGAGCATGCCACCTCACTGTCGCCACCGTCGGCATCGGGGTCGGCCCCTTCCCCGTGGACCGGGACCGCATCTTGGTCACAGGGAAGGGGATCAGCAGCAGACCGCCCAAATAGCTCGGCGCAGTCCTCGCAGACATCGTCCTCCTCATCATCCCCGGCTAACCCGCACATCCACAGCTCGTCGTTCTGGGAGTGATCAAACTCCCCTTCATCGGCGTCGCCTACGCCTTGGGCCATCTTTGTCGTCTCCGGTTCCTCGATGGCTGCATCAATCAATAGATGGAGATTAGGGTTAGGGTAGGGGATTAGGGTTAGGGTAGGGGATTACACTTACCTCTAGAGCCGGAACGCCGGAAACGACGATGAGATGGACCAGATGCACACCCCCGGTACCTCAACGGAGACCGGAGCCCCGGAGGTGGCGACGGCCGACGATGAGAACGACGGACAGAAGACGGAGATGCGTCGAGGATGCTACGAACGAGTCTCAATCGACTTTCAGGGATAAAGAACAAGGGAACAGATGGAGATTGAAGGCGGGAACCACCAGATCTGAGAGAGAAGAGGGAGATTGAGGGCAGAGAGGGAAAGCAGGGAGATTGAGGACGAAACCCACCGGATCTGACCCCTTACCCGCCGGAGAACGCCATGGACACGACGGAGCAGGGGAACGAGAGCACGGCTGGGGCGGCGGAGCAGGCGAGACGAGAGCGGCGCAAGGGAGATGAGAGCTGTCGAGACGAGAGCGGCATGGACACGGCGGAGCAGGCGAGACGAGAGCGGCGCGAGGGAGACGAGAGCAGGCGAAATGAGCTAGGGTTTGGTTGGTGGGGGGCGGCCGCGGCGGGTGGCTTATATACCGCAGCCCCGCCAGCGCCAAGTGCCGTGCCTGAGCCGTGTCGCCCGTTGGAACGGGCCGTGCCAGGGCCGGCACTACGGGCCGACTCCTCGGCCCAGGCACGGGCATGGCACCGGGCCAGGCCAGGCACGGGCACGGCTGGGGCGGGCTAGGGCCAGGCTAGGGCCGGGCTTTTTCACACCGGGCTCGTGCCAGCCCGTTTCAACCGGCCTGTTTGGAAATCTTTACGTCCGAGGCGAGGATGGGTTTATGGGTTTTCGGCTTGGGAGAGTGGTGAGGCGCCAGCGTTAAAGCGACCTCGAGGTAGGTCGGCTTGGGAGCGCCCTGGAGTGAAGGCGCATTGACGTCCCTCTTGGAAACCGTGGTCGGGGCGTTGGTGATAAGACCACACGTCGCGCCCATCGCGGGAGGCAAGCTGGATTCCCCCTATTTTTTACTATTTAACCTTTTTTCCCAAGAAAATTTACATTTAGCTCCATGGGAGACTTAAACTCATCTTTGGACCCTGCGGTCGGCACCATGAGTCCTAGCGCCGAGGTAACACGTCTCGACGCCACAGATCTTGGCGTCGAGGTGCCTGAACGAGATCCTATGTAGCGTTGACGTGACCGGTACCTTGACGCCATAATACATGACGCCGAGGTCGGCACCAAGATCTGTGACACCGAGCATGGACGTCTGCAGGACGATGGGACGTGACGAGCACGGCCGCTGCTGTACACTGCCTCGCTGCTGTGATGTGCAATGGCTCACTGTAGTACTAGCTACTGTATGCCACTGTAGACACAACCACACATGCATGCATACACCCACGCAGCTAGCTAGCACTAACAGCGCCACTGCTGCGATTAGTCGACTGTTGTCCACTGCTGTTGCAACTGTACGCCTCCCATTCTCTGTCTGTCGATCGAGCGTGGCCAAGCGAAAAGCAAAGCTGGCCAATATGAGGTCGACAGCGCACACCCTGCGTCCCCAGCGCATGCACGCGCTCCTATCCTGCGCGCCTCTCTCTCTCTCGCAGAATGCAAGCCACTCTTTCTCACAAAGTCAAAGGAGCAGCAGCATGCAAGCGGGCCCGCGGCTATTCCAGGCGCTCTCTCACAAGAAGGAAACGGGGCAGGCAGCACCTCTCAACCGCTCGTGGTACATAAGAAAATTAAAAATTTTCAAGACTAAATTGTTTTTTTGTACGAAAAAGGTAATTCTCTTTTTTTTACTCGCCCGTGAGCGCCTACACCTACACGCCTCCTTCTTCTTTCTTGTTTGGGCACGCACAGGCACAGCCAACCCAGCCTGGAGCAGGCAGCACGACGCATCTTTGCGATTAATGATGTTTCCTTCGTCCCGAGCGGCCTGGGTACTGTAGCAAGAGGCCATGCTGTGCACTTTTTCAGGCACCGTAGTATATGTGCTCCTTTATATAAATTCGATCAAACATTAGAAAAATAGCTTAAATTAATAATAGAAATTAATTTATTTAGGGATAGAAGGAGTATTATAAATTTGTGCATAGATTTAGATACATACTCCTACTCGTACAACTACTGCCTTGTTAAACATTGTTGGTTTCATTAAATAAACCAACCAAATAAGTAAAGCAGTTTTTTCTCTCACAAAAACCAAGACTACCAGGTCAAAACCAAAGACCAAAGACCAACCAAATAACAGGCCCTACAACTACTTCAAACTGCTTATCTTTGCACGGTTTATCTCTATTCATTTTGCTAACACAAGAACCATAAAAACAATATGTACTCTCCATTCAACTATATTCTCTCCGTACTGAAATGCAAGGCCTGCACATATTTTAAAATTCAAAATTTATTTTCTTTGACTAACAATTAGAACGCACTATGTGAAGCAACATGACATCCTATCAACAATTAGAATAGTTTATTTTGTAAGTAAGCAGAGCAAGCAGTAGCTAAATATGGAGGTTCTCTCTTCTCTGCACTGCACCCGTGAGTGCTCTGCTCTCTAGTCCTAGCAGAGCAAGCAGTACCCCGCTCTCACGTCATCACCTTTTCCTCCTGCTATGTCTGTCTGGCTTTTGTCCACTCCTCTAGGAGGACTAGGAGAGTACAGTACCCTTATGTGATGAGCCGAGCTGCTGCTGCTTGGAGGAGCGTGCAACGTGCGGCCTTGTGTGTGTGCGCCTGTGTGCGACTGGACGAGTGGACGACGACTGGAAGCCGGTACCTCGGTGTTAAGATCGGTGGCGTCGAGCTCAGCGCCATATGTTCTGACGCTGAGGTATCGGCCACGTAGGATTTCCTCCTGTGCACGGTCAGTACCTCGGCGTCAAGATTTGTGGCGCCGAGACGTGTTATCTCGGCGCCAGGACTCATGGCGCCGATCCCTAAGATCAAAGATGAGTTTAAATTTTTTAGAGGGCCAAATGTAAATTTTATTTAAAAAAGAGTTAAATAGTAAAAAATTAGGCTGGATTCCAGAGAGAGGCAGTCAGACGCATTCAAGAGGTTGAGCGGGAGGGAGCCCAAGGAAATCCCAGCGCAGGATTTCGTAGAGGTATGGCCGTATGGGTAGCCGTGGGTGGGCTCAGGCTTCGAGACGTCGCGGGCCTCGCAGTAATCGAATTCGTCTTGCACCTCAGAAGAGATGGGCGCGCTCATGAACGCAGTAATGGCGGCATGCAAAGAACCGTGGAAGAACAAACAGACGGAGCCAAGATTCACAGCACCCACGACAACGAGGGCGTCGGCAACGTTCTGATTAGCAACGACAAAACGAAAGACCCCCCTTTGAACCCGCACACAGCTAAGGCGACCCGGAGGCGTGACAAGAACTCGCTGCAATGCATTCCTCATGAAGTGGGTGTTGACTTTGGATTCTTGAGAAGGCGGGGTTAACCATACCGTGGCAGGGGACAGGGAATGCCCAACCTGATTGGGGACGATGGCGGTGTGAAGGTCATGAAGAATTTGTGCTGAAGGAGTCCTCCCAGCGAGGGTGTCAACGATGCCTGACGACGCGGCGGAACGGACCGTCGAGCAGCCTTCAGATGCGGCCGGGACGGCGGCACAGGAAGAACTAGCGGCTGGGACAGGGGCTGTGCGAGTGTGGGGGCTTGGGGGACTTGCTGGGCTGCGGGAGGTGGAGGAGGGGGTGGTGGGGGAGGATATGGGGGTAGGGGTGGCGCCGGCGGAAGGGCTGGGAGTGTCGGAGGAGGTGGCGGGGGTGGCGCGGGCGCACCACCGCCGGGGTCGGGAGGGACGAGGCGCTCACTCATCTCCACTCTGAACAACACGTTCCCAAATCCCAATCAGAGAACGCGCGCGATCGATGTCGATTTTAGGAATTAAACTCTAAAGCCAAATATCTGTGGCCATAAAACTATGAAGTCCAGACAACTTTATCTATGAGTGTTTTTTTTTCTTTATTTTAAAAAAAATAGTCTCTAAAAAATTCATGACTAATGTGTTTTAAATAAAAAATCAACTAGTTTCATTTTTTTTAGAGTGGATGGCGTTGCTCTAACCGTGGTGATCAATTGGTGCTCTTAAGAGTGGGTGGCGTCGCTCGCTGCAAGCGTGTGACGGCCACGCATGCAACTTGGGGACCTGGACCAGAAGCTGACGGAGGGTGTGTTTGCTTCCAACTGGAATCGGATTTGCGATCGACCTGTCGTGAGAATCGAAAAAAAAAGTCACATCAGATGTCTTAGGACGTCCTCAATAGTTGAGGATACTAGCTTAGCTAGAAGTAGAAGCTGACAGAAAAAAAATATACCTGATATCGGGTACCAATGCTTGAACTCTTCAATCCCCACAGTGTCGGCACCGATGCTTGCATGTACGTGGACCCCGACCACAGTACCATCCCCTTCCTTTCTCGATGCTTGTCTGTGCCTGAGATATAATTTTTTATTGGTTCAGGCATCGGTGAACGCACTTGCCATGATACCTGAAAAAATAGACCAAGCATCGGCTGTTACAATGTTCAGCACCGGTGCTGAAACACTATCTCTCCTCTTTCAGCACCGGCAAAAGCTCACGTTGTGGCCAGTCTAAAAAAGTCACTCGCTTGCGAGCCAGGAAGCGCATTGGGCGCGTTCGCTGGTCTGGTACCAGCCGCCTGATCCCCCTCTCAAATAACTGTTCATCAAACTAGCCGAACAGTGTTTCTCTCACACACAACCAGCCAGTTTCAGTTAAGATTCTACCAGTCGAACCGGGCCAATTGGCTCTGCATATATATATATATATATATATATATATATATATATATATATATATATATATATATATATATATATACTTCCATAGTCTGTCACCCAAGCCTTTTTCCTGTTTTTAGTCTTGTCTCCTCCACGTCCACGTATGCTAGTGACGTAGCCAACACCTTGCGTATGATTTTGTTCGTTGTGAAAGACACATACAGAAACCACGAGATTGAAACGTCGGCGGCTACGTTCGGGAGGGTGAAGTTACACGCACCCGTTGCATGTGCGGGAAGAGTAGATGGTTCAGTTTATTAAGATTGAAAAAAGTTGCCTAGGTGCACGGCTAAGGTCTGATTGGTTCACTTCTGAGAGTAGCCTAGCTCGTGGATATCCAGGTAGGCCGAGTGCATGTAGGTGCTAGTTAGGGAGTTTGTTTGCTTGGTTTGATTAGCTGTGATCCAAAGAATATACACTTGCTTGGTTAGTTCAAACTCCCATAGCAGGAGGCACGCTCACTCGTGGCCCGCGTGAGCCGAGCTCTAGAGAAATAGATTTGACATCTGTTTCAACAGAACCAAGCCGGAAGGGTGGCTTTTGCATGAATAGAACCTAGACCAATGCTTACCCTAGTCATCCAAACACCAAGAAAATTGCATATTTGGGACTCTACTCGTCGCGCTTCGCAGTTTTGGGACTCCAAAATGTCCACTTCGCAAAAATGGGCCTCCAAATGTTGCACTATTGATTTTCTTGACATTATGTGTATTTTCTTTTTTTTTCTAGTATGTATACATGTATTTGTGACATGGACAGATCCTTTTGCCCCTGTGGCCTCACGTACACGAGATCTCCACGTACGTGAATGCAATCTACGAAAAAGAAAAAATGATCGAAACTTTCGTCTCTGGCCGCCGCGACGCCGCCGCACGAGGCCATCTGCATGAGACTCCCGCCGGCCATGGAAGGCCAGCCGCCGGAAGACCTCGATGCGCCAGCCATGGACGTCGCCCTCGCCCAGGACGTGGTCGCAGGAGCCATGGCCTCGGCCCTCGGAGCCCTGGCCGCGCCGATCCCTAGCCTAGCCGCGCCCGACGCCATGGCCATATGGATTGCCCGAATAATCCCCACCGCCGGCCACTGCGATCGCCCTAGCAAGGTCTCTGCTGCCCACCGCTCCTCCTCCGTCAATACAGTACAATCTTCTTGCCTCCCAGGGGCGGCGGCGGCGGCCTGCTTGCCTGCCTGCCAAGGCGGCGAGCGTCCAGACGTACGAATGAGCACGTACCAGCAGCCATGGCACGGGTCACGTACGTACCAGCGGCAAAGTACCGAGCAGCACGGGTCACGTAAGCGGCACGGCAAAACAGCAAAAGGGCAAAAAAGTCCATTGAGTGACAAATATACATGGACGAATGCTACCAGAGGTAGAAAATACACCTAATGTAAGAAAATCAAAAATCCAACGTTTGAAGAGTTATTTTTACGAAGTCGACGTTTGGAGTCTCAAGACTGCGAAGCGCAACTATTAGAGTTCCAAATATGCAATTTTCTCCCGAACACTGGTAGGTTGAATCCACGTAGCTGGATGATGTGGGTTAAGATAACGAATCACACTCGTACAATATTTGGACGGATGGATTGGTTTGGTTTACACGGTGTAGGATAGGATGGGTTTGGATGTTTTGAACTTGCAAGTTGATTTGAATTGGATAGGTGTCTCTTTGGGGATCTCATTTGGATTGGTTTCACCAGACATGTTTCAGCAGACAAGGATCTTATAACCCATTTCCAGGCCCAATCGGTCGTTTTGTGGTTCGTGTCCACGTCCAAAGCTTTGCTGAAGGTCCTTGCAAACCTTGGACCCCTGGCTGGATCCTTATAAAATAACTTGTCCATGATAAAGCGTTGAGAGAGAGAGAGAGAGAGAGAGAGAGTAAATAACAGTGATAAATCTTACTACGGAATATTTCCCCTTGAACTTGGAACGGGATAAATGGCCGGTTTGATGAGCGAGGGCTAATTACTGTTAAGCTAAAAATTAGCTCAAATTAACTAAGTTTGACCAGCTAGTTGACTAACAACTAGGCTTTCTTTTAGAATTAGCTAACAACTGGTTAAAGATTTGTCTAACAAATTAACCCTCTAATTTTTAGCTTTTTTTAATGATAAAGAACATACGTTCGAAATCTTAAAAATCGGACGCTCTGCTCTGTGCGTGCTCCAGCACAGCGACCGGCTCAACAGGCCCATCTACGCTCTCTCTCCTCAATCTACTCCATCTACACTGAGACAGATGACAGAAATCCTCAACTCCTCGCTTCGCTCGTCGCGGCTCACCGCGCCGTCCACCCGCCCCAAAGCTGCCTCGTGGTGGCGCCCCCATACCGCGTCGAGCCGCGCCACGTCTGCAGTCACGTTGTGCTCCATCCTCTGCTGCGCCCACTCCACCTCGTTGTGTTGTGCCCGGTCCCTGCCCCTACGCGTCGTGCCCCGTCCTTCGCCGCATCGAGGTGCTGCCAACGCCGCCGTTCCCCACCAGGAGGTTGTGGCCATTGTCGACGCCAGCGCTACCACGACGCTCGACCTCAGCTCGCGATATCACGAGATCCGGAGTGTCCAGACCTGGAGTGGGCTTCTCCGGCTGCACCTCGCGCTCCCTTCCTTCCTCGGATGTTGCAATCGCATGTTGCAAGCGTATGTTTCAAGTGTTTCAGGTGTTTTATATGTATGTTGCAAGTGTTTCATGTGGATGTTGCAAACATAGATCGTAAAGTTGCATATGTTGCAATGGCTATACAAGCATGTTGCAAGCGTCTGTTCCAAATGTTTCGGTTGTTTTAGACGGATGTTGCACGTGTTTTATCTGGGTGTTGCATGTATTTCACACTTATGTTGTAAGTGTTTCATCCAGATATTGCATATGTTTCCGCACATATGTTGCAAGTGTTTTATCTAGATATTGCATATGTTTTGCAATGGTTACACACTTGTTTCCCTTATTTTTCAGACTAATGTTGCAACTGTTTCAATTGTTTCGGACGTATGTTGCAAATATTTTCTATAAATATTGAAAAAGTAGATCTGGTGTTGCACATATTACAGTGGACCCCATCTACTGCAGCTGTTGAGCCCGCCTGCATGCGTGTAGGTGTGGAGGGGGCGTGAGTGGCAGGAGCGAGAAACCATGCGGGCACAGATCGAGATAGAAGCGGGCGTGGGACACGGAGCGGCACGGGACACGGAGCGGCGCAGCGTGGGACCCCACGTGAAGCAAGCGTGCGCGCGCGGGCTTCTGGACGCTAGCCCCCATCCTAACGTTCGGGCGCTAGCCTTTTCCTTTTTTTTAGCAACACCCTCTATTTTTTTGCTAGCCAGTGGTCAGGCTTGTATAAAAAAAAGCCCCAAAAAATAAAAATAGTGATCCGTTGCCTACTAACCATAACCTGAAGGCCTGGCCCAATATCTAGCGATCCGTTACACACGCATGGGAATCCAACGGAGTGTGATATTTAACTTTTTACCATTATAACGGATGCCATCTCGTTAGATAGCACTCTTAAAATTGCTCCTACATATTTACCATCGAGAGAGAGCATTTGATACATTCTTGCCATTTTTCCTTGACGTGGCACGCCAACTCGACCTGACAGCATAGACCGTCCACGGAAAATGACATTTTTATCCCTCATCTATTTCTTCTATCTCTATCCCTTCCTCGCTCGACCTCCGGCCATGGCCGGCGATGGGGTCCATGGTGGCGGCTGACAGGACATAGGGGAAGTTGGGGGCAAGGTAGCCGGGGCCACGACCTGCAGGTCCACGACGGCGCCCGACGTTGGCGATGAAAATGGCCGCAGCCCGCAGGGGAAGGCTCGGTCGCAGCGCCGAGGAATGGCAACCAAGCCGGTCACTGTCGGCGACCTCATCCACCGCGTCGCCTCCTTCTGCCTCTCCAACCGCCTACCCTAGAACTACACCCTCTGCGACTCCATCGACAACGACCTGGACGACGACGATGACCCCTTCGCCGACGCCGTCTCCAACGGCGAGAAATTCCGGTGGTCCCCGTCCGCTGCGGAGGCGGAGGAAATGTGGAAGAGGAGGGGGGAGGAGGAGAAGCTCAAGATCTGGGAGGAGGGGGAGTAGGAGAAGGAGAGGCTGGCCGCCGCGGCCAAGGGCACCGAGCGCGCCCGCGACGTGGACGCTCTGATGGCGGAGGTGTTCGACGCCGTCTCTCGGTGCGCCGCGCGCTCGGTAGCGCGCACGCCTTTGGGACATCGACAAGATGCGCGCCGTGGACGCGGCCGTCGTCGCCGAGCTCCGCCACCTCACGCGCCTCCGCGACCGCTTCCGTCGCTCCGCCGCCGCGGGCCACATCCCACGCCTGAACCCTTCCGCGCCGCCCTTCCGCGAGGCCGTGGCGCCGTACGAGGCGGCGCTCGACGACCTCCAGCGCCAGCTCCAATCCAAGCAGGCCGAGGTGGATGGGGTTAAGGAGAAGCTCGTGGCGGCCACCAGACGCCGTGAACGGGCGCCATCACCACCACCCGCTCTCAAGCGTAATGGCCCCCGGCCTAAGGCGACGCGGTGAGCTTTTCACCTCCTGTGCCGAAGCAGGCCCAGCTGCGGCGACACGGGCGTCATCAGGGGCACCTCAGCAGACTTTTGATGCGCGCTCGTCAGCGGGCTAGAGTTCGCGGCGGCCACTCGATCGCTCACCAAGATCCCGTGTCCTCCCCTGCACTGGCCAAACACGCTAGAGGCGCACGTCACGCGCGCCCTCCTCGGCGGCTTCGAGCACGAGTCCTTCTACCTGGACGGCTCCCTCTCGTCGCTGCTGGACCTCGCTGCGTTCTTGCGGGAGGTCGAGCGAGGAAGGGATAGAGATAGAAGAAATAGATGAGGGGCAAAAATGTCATTTCCTGTGGCTGGTCTATGCTGTCAGGTCGAGTTGGCGTGCCAGGTCAGCGAAAATGGCAAGAATGTATCAAATGTTCTCTCTCGATGGTAAATACGTAGAAGCAATTTAAAAAATGCTATCTGAAGAGGTGACATCCGTTATAATGGTAAAAAGTTAAATATCCCCAACGGAGTAGCCCAGTTGAGGGATGAGACACGACGTTCCTCGATTAGAAGCTAGGGTTGGGAGTCGATGGGGACAGGCTCATCCTCTTATAGGAATATTCGTTTATCCAGAGCTGTTCTAGCTCTAACTCCTTAGTTTGCCGTGTTCTTTAGCTCCAAGTTAACTCTTCTAAGAAAAACATTTGGTAAATAACTGTAACACGTCGGATAAGACATCCCCAACCCACAGCCAGTGGGCCAGCCATGGCCCAAGAGAGGGGCGCGCGCCTAGGAACGGCGGCGCCTCTACGTCTTGCTTCCCCCAGAAGGAATTAGAAGGATAAAATAGAAATAGAAAGTAAATTAGGAGATTAGAGTTTGGTTTGTTTAGAAAAGGAGAATCCAATCTATAAGTATATCTCCCGTAGTTGCTTGGAACACCAGTTTTATTGGGCCTATAAATATAGGAGAATGTAATCAATCTAATCAAGCAAAGAATAGAGCTGTTGCTCCTTCCTTTATCCCTCTCCCTCTCTCTCTGTTGCGCCGCCTCCTCCTCTTCTCCTCCCTGCGTCGCCCCCCTCGTCGTTCCCTAAACCCTAGCCGCCACTACGCACCATAGCCGCCGCCACCCCTAGCCCAAGCAGCCCCAGCCTAGCGACGTGTCCATTCAAACAACAACAGAATGTGCCTTTCATAATTAGAACACATGTCCATTCAAACAAGACGAAAAAACTTACAAAAGTGCACAAGAAATATATGTCCATATATCATGGTATCACTCTGAAGCCGCTTGTTCAAATCATCGGTACCGTGATGATAATTCTTGCCAACCAAATATTACTATGAGCGGCCAACACATGAGGAACATTACCTTAGAGATACTAGATCTTAATAGTGGCAATATTCCTGGTCTAATACATAACACTAACAAAAGCACAGTAAATTTTTCAGTTACTGAGGGAGAATGGAGGATGCCTATTGAAAGAATAACCACAATGACCGCAAGTGAGGTTTTAGCAGCAACTGGAGTAATCAAGATATATACAGCTATTGCAAAGGCTATGGCCAAGGACCCTACTGCATTCAGAGATAGCCATATGGATATATTGTAGTGCATGTAACGCATTGGCAACTCAACTGTAGGTGTTCCAGCAAACACAAGGCTTAGGACGGCTAACGACGAGCAGAAAAACGCTAGCGTGTTTGCCATCATAAATCCTTGAAATTGTTTTACTCGAGCTAGAGTTGGAGTTCCTCCATGAGTGTGGTCATCAGCTATGTACCCCCCAGGTAACGCAAAAGTAGCACCAAATGCCATCGTTGTAATTAAGACTAAGCCAACGCTAAGAAATTGTGTTGAATTTGATACTATTGCAGACCCTTTTTCCTCATTCTCTGCATCAGATTGGGGACTATATTCTTGCATATTAGCATCCCGCCGAAAAACACCACGAGTAGCATTGGCAGCTATTAGTGTTTCCTGTATCAGAATTCGTGAGTTCTGCAGAGAGGAGATAGAAATGTTAGTTTCCTTGAATTTTGGTCAAAAAAATATAAGAAACATGTGAGAAATTTTATTTTGGAATTGACTATATTACCAGGAGGCAGTACAGTCCTGTGGGAATAGTGTTAACAGCAAGTTCCAGTGGGGTTTGTTTATTGTTGTTTGGTAAATTCAAGTCCACCTGCTTGTTGGCAAATAGGCGAGCGAAAATCCACCAATCCCCAACCTCAACAGCTAGATGTAGAGCAGTGTTCCCTTCATTGTCTTGCTTGTTCAAAATCGTTGACAATGCCGGCGTTTGGCATGCATATGCAACTATACTGTATCTCTTCTTCTTGGCAGCAACATGAACAAATGTTCTTCCATCTGAGTCATGCAATCCTGCACAACCAGGGAACTTTGTGACCAAAACGATGACTGCTAGAAGTCTACCTGCCGAGGCTGCAATGTGTATAGGGAACGACCCTTTTCTGTCTGGTTGAACTGCTGAATATGCATCTACTTCCAGTAATTGCCTGGTAAGTTCCAACGTTGGTTTTGTTATGTTCAAAAGGGTCGCAATAGCTTTTCCTTTTTTAACCGGCACAGCATAGAGGGGAAGCATTCCATGTGCCTCCCCTTCTAGTGACAAAGCAAAATGTAGCGGCATGTTTCCATGTTCATCCTGCTCTTTAGTGAGTTGCTTGTTCCATTCCAAAAGCAATTCTGTCATCTCTGAAAGGTAGTTCACCTAGCCCCATTAGTGTTATTTATAGTCCACAAAGAAAAGCTGTGAGATAAGGATTCCTCTCCCCTGCATCTTGCGGGTAGGATGCATGTTCATATGGCTTACAGAACTCTATTTAATCTTTGTGTGTTTCAAGGGGCGCTCACCAATCAAAAACATGACCACAACATACTACAAAACCTTTAATCTTTTTTCAACTTTGTCATGCTGCATCTAAAATTTCTTATTATTTGGTTGAAACATGGACATGGAACTTTTTTGTGGATTAGCTTCATGATTTATATCAAATTTTTAGAGTCTTGTTCAATTCACCGTTTAATTACTCCCTCAGTTCTAAATTGTAATAAGTCGTTTTCATTTTGCAATAAGTTAAACTTAATGAACTTTGACCAAATCTATAAAAAAAAATATTAACATATATACAATAATAAAACAAATAGACTATCAAAATATATGACATGGTACATCTAATGGATCTCGTTTGATGTTATATATATTTGTGCATTTTTCTATAAGCTTGGTCAAGGCCAGAGAAGTTTGACCTTCCAACAAAACATACGAATTCAAATGGTAAGTGTGCTTTAGTTAAAATTTGTGTATGCACCTTTGCTTTGAAGGACCGCGGCAAGCCAGGCATTTTGTCCAGCCGGTCCTGCGTAGGACAGCTGGTTGTCCCTCGCGTGCAAGTCCCGTACGATGGCGTACCGGCGTAGAGCGACGGCCAGGTACAGCGGCGAGACGCCGGCGTCCGGGACACGAGCCAGGCACGGGTCCGCCGTCATCAGCACGGCCACCGCCCGCATGTCGTCCCCGCGGACCGCCTCGTGCAGGGTCGTCTCCCCAACGCCGTTCTCCATCCTCAGGAGTGCCCTCCTCCTGTCTTCCCCGCCTTCCTCTTCTCCGGCCAAGCGGATAAGAAGAGCGAGCATGTCGACGTTGCCCGCCCTGACGGCAACGTGCAACGGCGTGCTCCTCCTCTTGTTGCGTGCCTCCAAGAGGTGCCTGGCCTTGCTGTAGATCACCATGGCGCTTCGCAGGTGCCTGTCGTCGTCTCCGGCGGCTGCTACCACATGGAGTGCGGAGTCCCCGTCTGAAGTGACGCCTTGGAGGAGAAGCGACGTCGTCGTCGTCGGCAATGGTGGGCTCATCATGTTGCTGCGATGGATATCGATCTCAACGAACACTGCTGCTTGAGATGCATCGGCGGCCAAGTTGCTAGGTCGACGGTGCTCGATTGGTACGGCTTGATGATCTTCCCCGTTGAGAAGGCTCGTCAGTTGCCCATGCCAGCCATGGCATGCCGCCATGAGAAGCTCAGGGTGCATGGGTGGTGTGGACTGTGGAGTGGCTCCATTGTTGTCCATGGCAAGCTGCAGTGTGCCGGATTGCGACATCACTTCACCTGCCGCAGCCTGTTTACATATCGGCCAGCGCCAGCGGGTTCCTCAAACTACAAGTAAGGAACAGTATGCATGTATCATGTGCTGCTATGTGAAGAAAATTCACGAGGTTGCGTCGAACGGAAGCAATACCTTGTTTGCATCAGACAAGAAGCAACGAATGGCCGACAAACGCTTTATGTAAACAGAAAGGTGGATGCAAGAGCTGGGCCCTTCTCTTATCTCTTACTTTATGTAGGATATACATGTAAAGCCGATTAAGAGCTACTTCAGACAAGCTTCGGAACCCAGCTCGACAAACCAACAGACCATATACCCCTCTTACAGTAGTCCTCCCTCTATTTAAAAATTATAAATCATTCTAACTTTCTTAAAGAGTCAAGAACATCTCAATTTTAGAGAGAATTATAAAGGTTTATAACATCAAATAGATATACTATAAAAATATAATTAATAAAAAATATAATGATACTTATTTGGTATCATAAATATTATTATTTTATTATATGAATTTGGTCAAACGCTTTTGACTCCCCAAAAAAGTTGTGACTTATAATTTGTGATGGAGGGAGTAGTATAATACTATAAGTTTATCAACACATGGAATTCGCACGTCGTAGGCGCTCCCACACTGTTGGGTCACTGTTCACATGTACTATCCACGTGGAATTCGTGCGTCCTGATTGTTCCGACTACTGTTCTGTCATTGTTCATAGACACTGTTCGCATGGACTTCGCGCGTCCTGACCGCTCCGATTAAATGTGCGTGGAATTCAAGCGTCCTGAGTATTCCAATTACTGTTCATTCACTGTTCGCAGCGATCGCTCCGATTACTCGCGTTGATAAACTTACTATACACGCAACAGTATTAATTCATTATTCTAATCCCACAAACGTAACCAGCATAAATTGATAAGGGTAAAATATTTCGTTCAAAAAATTAAGGGAGAAGTACATTCTACGACCTTAAACTATTAAACCAGGCAAAAGATACTCTTGAAGTGTCAAAAGCATAGACATTTGGTCTTCTCTTTCCTAAAAATTAAAAAAATGGTTTGATCTCTAAAAGTTCATAATAATTTATTTTAAATTAGAAAGATATAAAACTAGTGCTAATTTCTATTAAAAATATTATATATATGTTGGTGCTCTATTTATAGTTATTTGAGTCTTATTTGTTTTAAATAAATAATGAGCACGGCTACAAGCAACAAAGCAATAAGGGCAGAAATAAGCTAGATTCAAATAACTATATGTAGATCATAAGTAGGTTGTTTAGAAAAAATGGCACCAGTTTCATATTTTTTCTAATTTAGAATAAATTAACTATGAATTTTTAGATATCAAACAGATTGTTTCATTATTTTTCAGCAAATAGAAACCCACCTTTGAAACCAATTAGGGGACCAAATTTATTTGGTTTTGATAATTGGAGGGTGTCCGTTATTCAATTTTATAATTCAGGGTTAAAAATCAGACTGAAGTACAACTTGGAGGTTAACAATGTGTACTTCAATGGTAAAGTATCATTTGGAAAATTTGGATTCGTACACACAGCATATGAAATTTGTTCATCCTACTAGCAGCAAACGGATTTGAAAAGTTTTGATCCTTCATCAAAACACTTCCCCATATATCTACAATCTGCACACGTGCTCCAATTGCCACTACTACAAAACATACCATCCCTGCAGGCCAAGGCCTGTTTAGATCCCTTCCAGTTTGGAAAATGGACACTGTAGCACTTTCGTTTGTATTTGACAAAAATTATCCAATTATGAACTATTTAGGCTTAAAAGATTCGTCTCGCCAATTACGGACAAACTGTGCAATTAGTTATTTTTTTTACCTATATTTAATGCTCCATGCATGTGCCGTAAGATTCGATGTGACAGGAAATCTTAGGAAATTTTGGATTTTGGGTGGGATCTAAACAGGGCCCAACATTGTCGAACAATTTACGGTGATAGGTGTATCACTGTCGTTCATTTAAAACCAACCAGAAGTGATAGATAATTATCACTACGGTTGGTAGTACGACCGACAACGATAAACCCGCAGTGATAAACTTCCCCAGCCCAAAAACAAAAAGCAATCTAGTTAAGTCAGACCTCAAGTCCAGTACTCAAACCATTTAAGTCTGGCACCCCTCAAATCCAAGCGCAGGTGGTGGTCTCTCTCTCTCCCCCCAGCAGCACTCTCTGTCTCTCTCTCTCTCTCTCCCACCAGCCATCTCTCTCCCCTGGCGATCACCTGGCGGTACGGGGTGAGGCCCCCGACGGCGAGGTGCGAGGCCCTGCAGTGATGTGGATTTTTGATGTGTTTAATAGGGCAGTGAGTTGGATCTATGATGTGTTCTGTAGGTGATTGATGAATCGACCTACGATGTGTTGAATCTCCCCCTCCCTTCTGTATATAATGTGTTGAATCTTCCCCTCTCTCTATGACGTGGATGAATCGATAGGTGATGTTGTTAGGTCAAGATGCCGACTAGAGGGGGTGAATAGTCATTTCTAAACTCAATCATGTCAGCTAACTGAAAACAACATTAGTACATAAATGATTTTTGCAAACGCCTCACTTTTCTAGCAGAGGCGGTTCACTTAGGACGCTGTCTCTAACCTTGACGAGAGGCACGGTTGCTACATGATCGTCGCTGGAAATCAATTCTCAAGGGCGGTTCCGTTAAGAAAACGACCCCTAGAAACATGTCTATTTCTAGGGGCAGTTCCTTTAAGTGAACCACACCTGAAAATATGATTTTTGGGAACGCTCGTCTTTACAGAACCGTCTCTAGAAGAGACAGATTACCAAAGACAGTTCTCTTAAGAGAACTGCGTCTCAAATCTAATAATAGGGGCGGTGCTCTTAGTCAACCACCCCTAAAAATAAGCCGCCTAAATATGCTTGTTCCTGCTCACGACAGTGTTGTATATCATTTTTAAGCTCTAGGTCTAGAATAATATAATATTTGTAAAAAAAATTAGACAATTTCTGCAATATTTATATGCGAATAATATCTTGATGCAAATATACCTTTTCTTTTCGAAGACCAAATATGGACAGCTCATGAGGGTACACGAAATGAAGACATGCTTTGATTAAAGATCATGGAGTACAAAATTAAGCCTAATACAAAATTAAAGATCACGGACAGGTCATGGAGTACAAAATTAAGCCTAATGCATTAAACTAGATACAAGCCCTTTGGGCTAAATCAAACAAAACACCGATAATCTAATCGTAGGAGCGAAGCTTGACAGTTCTTCAATCCACAGGCATCCTTGAGAGTATATCACAAACCAACTACCATCACAACACCACTACAAGGCAAGTAATCCGCACACCACCAGATGTGTGTAGGCCATGGTTAGCACCGATGAGCTTTGGTGGAAAATAGAAAATAAAGGGATCTGGTGATCCTAAGGGTTTGGCTGTAGTTTGCATCCTTAGCACATGCGAAGTAGCATCAAAAGTAGTGTATAAATCTTCTCTAACTCAATCCACAATCTTCCTACATACAAGATGTGAATGGTTTTATTGAAGCCGCTAAAAGACATGCTTTGATTAAGTAGACAGAGGATATATATTGTCCCTGTTGTGACTGTCGGGACCATATAGTATGATGTGATCCAAATCTGATAAAATCACACTTAGTAAGAAGGGATTTTATGGAGAACTACACGATTTGGATCATCATGGTGAGAGACCTACTGTCGGTGTTTCGAGTTGCCATCGACTAGTAAATTTGTATTATTGCGCGTCTGGCCCGGATGGTGTCCTAAGAGAACACGAGGTTTATATTGGTTCGGGCAGAATGTCCCTACGTCCAGTTCGTCGCTGCTGCTCGTGTTGCTAGCACTAAAAGTTCGTAGTAGGGGTTACAAATGGTCGAGAGAAGGACTGGTCCCAAGTCTCTGGCGGTGTGTTGTGATGGGTTCCGATCAGTTCGGATGTGTTCGGATGTGCTTGGATTGAGAGTCCAATGTGCAATGATTTGTTCGATGCCCTTAACGTGATGCCCTGCTTTTTCTTTTATAGGCCAAGGGAAAGTAGGGGTTACAGCGGAGGAAAGAGAGGAGAATGGGAAGGACAAGAAGTCCTCTAGGATCACCGGATCCTTTTTTTCCTTCACATGGGTCCCGCCGACCCCGTAGACGTCAACAAGGACAGCTCCACGTCGCGGCCCTGTTCGTCACTAGCGCCATGTGCAGGCGTCGTCTCCTGGTCATGGTGCTCCACTCCATTTGGGCGGACATCGTGGTGAACTGACGCGTTTGTTAGTGTTCGTACGCGGGTTAGGCAGAACAGTACCGGTACGCCCGATGTTGTTCCTAATGTGAGTCCCTAGGCTTGGCCCATCATGGCCATGGGTCATATCAGGGCATGGCAGTCACTTCCCTGGTGTCAAAGCTTTGACCCAGACCCACACGCATGGTCCTGGAGTGGTTGGCGGCGGTATCGGTCTCCGTCGGGTGAGGCAGAGCCCGCGGCCTCGGTGTCGGCCGAGGCAGGGCCAACCCTCAGGGGTCGGGCGAAGCGAAGCCAACCCTCAGGGATCAGGTGAGCCAAAGCCCGTGACCTTTGTGCTGGCTGAGGTGGAGTCAACCCTCGGGGGTTAGGCGAGGCAGAGCCAACCCTCAGGGGTCGGATGAGGCAGAGCCAACCCTTAGGGGTTGGACGAGGCAGAGCTCGCGGCCTTGGTGTCGGCCAAGGCAAAGCCAACCCTCAGGGGTCGGATGGGGCGGATCCCACAACCTTGGTGGTCGGACGAGGTGGAGCCCGTGGCCTCAGTGGTCGGACAAGGTGGAGCCACCCTCAAGGGTCGGACAAGGCGTAGCTTACATACCTGGGGGTCGGCAAGAGCTGTAGTCGTGCTCTTGACCGCTCGGATGGATCAACGTTGATGGTTATTAGCTCCTCCTCTTTGGATACCCTAATATTGGTCCCTGATAGTAGTCCTCGAGCCTGTGGAGGAGTATAATACTCCTTCAAAGGTTTTTTCTGAAAGGGAGCACTTTTGAGGGCACTAGCCTTCTTTCATTGCCCACGACATGTCCTGGGGACGGTGATTCCCTTTGTCGAGGTCTGACCCTTCGTGGGTATGGCCGTGAGACTTGGTGGTTCGTTTGCTGGCTAGTTTGATTGGGGTCCCGGCATCCCATTCATGGGGATCCGGCTAGGGTTAGCTTGGTGACCGACCCTAGATTCTTGGCGGTCGATATGTATAGTTCTCGGGTCCGTTCGACCGGTCCTGAGGGCAACGTGCCTTTCTTCGAGGAAAAACCAGGGATCGTAACCGGCCGAGACTCAAACATGAGCTGGGATGCCCATGGCACTCGTGCGGCTGAGTACTGGCTTCTTGCGGGCCCATCCCTTTCTATCCCGTATTCTAAGCATGCCCGGAGTGGGTGTCAAAACCATCGATGGGCCAATCCTTTGAACTCCAAGGCCCAGGCAAGCCATGGAGGTATTTTTGATCCGTATCCTTCTTACTTGTGACGAGTCATGGCCCATCTAGAAAGGCGAAACATCCGGCAAGCTTTCTGAGGAAACGGATAGAGATTGCGTGCGCACTTCCCGTGGTGGGACGTTGTGGCATATCATGGCAGGCACGGAGATCCAGGCGGATGGTTGGTTTCCTTGCATCTGTGGCCCCAATAAAACCAAAGGGTTCGCCCCCTGGGTTCGATACCTTGCATCCTTGCCTCCAGAGCCACGACCTCCGCCACCAATCGCCTAGGGTTCCCTGTCTCTGCATCCCCGCCACCGTCGAGCCCGCATCCAACCGCCCCCACCTCCAATGGATCCGTGGTGCCGCTCCGACATTACCTTCCAGCGCATGGAAGGTCTCGTCCATCATGGTCTTCTCCGTGTGCGGACCTCGGCCGAGGAGTGGCTGCTGCCCGGCTAGGAGGATATGCCGTCGCCGCTCGATGGCTATGTGGTGTCGTTTGCCCACTTCCATAAGCATGGGTTCATGACCCCCGCCCATAGATTTTTCCCGAGGCCGCTGCATTACTACAAGATCGAGCTACAGCACCTCAATCCCAATGGGATCCAGCATATGGCGGCATTTGTTGCCCTATGTGAGGGATTCCTGGGGATCAGTCCCCACTTTGATCTGTGGTGGCACTTCTTCGTTGTCACCCTCCAGAAGAAAAGGGAGAAGAGCGGCAGGCAAGAACTGCATACGCTGATGGGATGTGCCGGCATCCACCTCTACAACAACCGGGTCGGCGAGTACCTGTCGATGCAGCTGTTGACCTCCAACAAGGGGTGACATTCACAGTGGTTCTATCTCAAGAACGAGGCCACCGCCCCCCTACCGGAGTTCACCGGGCGCCTGATCAAAGAGGCCCCGGAGTCATGGAGGAAGTGGAGTGTCCCGAAGAAGGACAAGAAGAAGATCTAGGACCACCTCGCCGCCATCCGCATCCTAAAGGAGAGTGGCCTGAAGGGGTTGAGAATCATCGGGGCCTACCACACGTGGAGGGTGGCGCTGTTGATAAAGCGCGCGCTCCCGCTGTATGCGATGGCGCCCGAGGCGTCATTCGATGGGACGACGCTCACCGAGGGGGCGCTCCCCAACTCGGAGATCGCACAACGTATTAAGGAGGCAATGGAGCCCTCGTGGGACAGCGTAGGCGCCCCCTTGATTTCATGTACCCGGTGCCAGGGCATCCTCCGATGCAGCTAGAACTAGACTACGTTGTCTTTGTAAGTTTCCCCTCCTCATGCCTCCTCTTCAATTGATCTCCCAACCACTTGATACTAACATTGAGTGGGTGGGACCAGCCGAGGGACCTCGTCCTCACTGATCACCTGGCTTCATTGCCGAGGGATTCGTCCGTGAGGGCGACGAATCATGCCAAGGGCAAGCGGCTGAGGAAGGCGAAGGAGGACAAAAGAAAGAAGAGGCAGCGGAAGCTGCAGGCGCGGGAGCGAGGGGAGAACACTGACAGCAATGACGATGATGATGAGGAAGACGACGATGAGGTAGTCGATGACATCGAGTGGGATGACCTGGAGAGCAAGGATGTGCTGACAGGTATCGACTCATCCTTGTAGGTGTTGGGACCCTTCCCGTACCATGGAAGGGAGGGTACGTCTGGGGTGTCGGTGGAGATGGGCTAGACCGTCGGCCTGCCCTAGGATCCAACAGGGGCGGGCAGCTCTGCCGCCACGCCCGAGGTGCCAACAGAGGTGGGTGGCTCTGCCGTTGCACCCCAAGATCCAAGGGGTGCGAGCCCCTCTGCCTAGGAGCAGGGGGTGGGCTCGAAATGGCCTTGCCCCGATGAGGTGGAGTAGAGGTCTGGGGGTTTGCCCCCTAAACAAATCTACCAACTGACAACACCAAGGTGGGTCACCAGCTCCTCTATTTTTCCTTGTTTTGGTCGGATTTCATCATGACTTATGCTTTTCATTTCTTGCAGTGTTGTGGGGTGGCGTAATCCTTTGGCACTGGCGCCAAAGAGGAGCGTTGCACTTCAAGAGAGGCGGCAGCCGTCGGCTTGCGTTGCACCCATTTGGGCGGGGGCGGCGTTAGTGTGACTGCATTGTCAGCTAGTCAGGCACCGCCCACGGTGGCGCCCGTGCCCTCGGTGGGACAAGCGGGCGCGGGGGCTCAAGGGACGCCTTCAGAGGTCGCAGAGCAGCCAGCGATGGAGGCGATACTGCTGTCGACGATGGGGCGAATAGGGCTACCGACCGCACTCGGGGCGCCGACCGTGGCGGGCGCGACATAGCCGGTCGAGATCCCGCCGACGCAGGCGGAGGTGGCGGCGGCTATGACAGGCGGGCCATAGGTGGACACAATCGTGGCGGCGCCTGAGGCAGCGGCATGACCTGTGCCACTGGCGACCCAAGCGACGGCGTCTGACGTGAGCCAGACGGAGGGGGACACGGCCGAGGGGTCCCCGGACGTCATGGTGGTGGTAGAGTGGACCAGTGGGGAATCATCCCTACCCCTGACATCAGTAGGCGGTGACTCACCCGCACGGGGTGAGCCCCTGCTCTGGTGGACAAATTTGCAGGAGCCGACGTCGACGCTCTTCACCCTCGACGATGCCACCGAGAGCATGGAGCGGAAGAGTCTCGACATGGGGATCGTGTCAATGCTGAAAGCCTTGGACCACACCAGGGGTGCCTTGTGCATTGTCGTCATTCCCTCTAGCCGGGTATTCACTTGATCCCGCCTCTCACCCTTTTCTTTCTTTATGTATTTTTTGTGCTCTGACCCTCATCTCCTTTTAGTCCCTTATGGATCGCAGCCAGGGGAAATCTCGGTTCCTTCATGAGTAGAAGGAAAACTAGGACCACCTCGGTGAGGAGGGATGGCTACATGGGGAGGTGACCGCCTAGCTTTTTGCCGCCCAGCAGAGGGTGGCCAAGCTAACTCCCCTTGCCGAGGAGGCGAACAGTCTTTGATTGTGTGTGGCCGAGGCCCGTCGGCATGCGGACGAGGCCAAGAGGGCGTTTGAGGCCCTGTCGGTGAGATCATGAAAGGACGATGAGGAGGCCACCAAGGTCAAGAGGGAGTAGGACGAGTTGCTCTAGAAGGACGCCGAGACCCGCTCCAAATCCTCGACCTTCTGGCTGAGGTTGAGAAGGAGTGGGAGCTGAAGCTGGGAGCCGAGGAGAAGCTCGCGGCCTTGGAGAAGAGGGCGAGTCTGGATGCCGTCGTCCGGCTATGCAAGGAGCGGGATGAGCTGCTCCAAACCATAGAGAGGCTTCGCTCAGAGCGTGGTGTGGCTCGCGAGGAGCGTGATCAAGCCCTCTGAGAGTGCGATGACGCGTGGTAGAAGGTCGGCTCTCTCTAGGACGAGCTTGGAACCATGATGACCCAGAGGCTGGAGGCCAAGGGCATCTCTACCAGGCTAGCCACGGACCTCGCTGAGGCAAGGTGGAACCTTTTGGCAGAGAGCGACGAGCTTGATAACTTGAGTGCCGCCCTTGGAGTGGTCTGTGATGACCTAGAGGTGGTGCGGTCAAAGGGGACCAGTTTGCTCACGGCCCATGCCGTCGAGATCACGGCGCGAGTGCGCCAGCTCGAGAGGAACACCCTTCACGCCGGGATCAACCAATCCTTCGCAATTGCTCATTCTGATTACGGGGACAACATTGACCTGGAGATGATGAGCCTTGGCTTTGCGCCTGGCTATAAAGCCCACGAGCTGGAGGAGATGGAGACGCGATGGCTCCCCTTTCGTAGGACCTAGCGGACGACCTAGCGGACAGGATAGAGAGCATAGTTCTCCCCCAAAGGGGTTAGTTAGTCAGATAGCTCAGCCAATCATTTATGTAACAAGCGGGCAAGCTCCGACCCCTCTGTACTATTCAAACAAACTTATAATTTTTTTTGTTTGATCGAATTTGTTTTTTCTCCCTTTTTACGTGTGAAAAGGGGCTCGTGTGTTCTGACCCTTCCATTTGTTAAGACCGTAGGACCTGAGGTGTAGGAGGGAAACTCTGATCAAGCTGGTGAGTAAGAGTGCCGTAGCTGTGGGGGCATAGGTTTCTCATAGTCCGACCAGTCGTGCTTAATCGTTCGTTTCCGTAGACCTTGCCACTAGGTTTAACATGAGGAAGTGGTCGGGCGCGGTGACTATTTTAGAAAGGGTGTATATGTGCCCTTATCATCCCCCGAGTGAGGCCTGATCCCTTGCCATTGCTGGGTCAGGTGTCACTGAAGATCGAGGAGAGGATAGCAAAACTAGCAGGAAAAAGCGTCTCTTGTTTTAAAAACGTTATTCTTAGTTTTCGCATGTACCCCCTCCTTAGGATCTGAGCCACCGTTCTATGACCGTGCATTTGGTCTTCTTGCGAGTCCAACTTTCCTCGAGCCCCCGCGCTTAGCATTGGTGCGGTCGAGGGTTGGCTCATCTTTGTGATCATCGCTCCGTCCGTGGTTTCAGCAACTGGAGGGGTCGAGCTAACATCGCTTGCTTTGATGGCTTGAGGGACACGCTTAGTGAGCTCGCTAACAGGCATGTTCGAGTGGAATTCGGGTCCATCATTCATGATGGGGTCGACAAAGCCCTCATGTGGCATTCCACCGCTCCTTAACCCATCTTCCAGCAGATGCCCCCTCAATGGGGATTCTGTGGGCTCGGCTGGAGGTTAGGATTGAATGAGAAGGTTGAGATGACCCTATCCACTTCTAGGCGGGTTGAGTGGAGGCCACTAGGGCTCATCTGTGTTTTCTCCCCTGGCTCTTGTTCGACGTGAGGTGGCCTCGGGCTCTTTGCGGGTCGGCCTTCGAACCCCGGTCTCCCAATTTTGGGTCGGGCGGCTTGAGCCCCCGAGCCCTGTGGGGCTCAGTAGGGGTCGGCCATGTTTCATGCGTCACCCTATCCTCGGTTTCTACAACCAGAGGGCTGAGCTAACGACACTTGCCTTGATGGCTCGAGTGTCACGCTCAGTCAGCTCGCTAACGTGCATGTTCAAGTGGAATCTAGGTCCGTCATCCTCTGATGGGGTCAGCAGAGCCCTCATGTGGCATTCCACTACTCCTTAACCCACCTCCCGGTAGATGCCCGAGCCGTTCAATAGGCTTGGGTGGCCCATTGACCTCTCCTCGATGGAGATTCTATGGGATTGGCTCAAGGTTAGGATCGAACAAGAAAGGTCAAGATGTCCCTATTTGCTTCTAAGCGGGGCCAGGCAAGGTCGTTAGGGCCCATCTCAGTTTTTCTCCCCTGGCTCTGTTTGACGCGAGGAGGCCACTAGCCCTTCGTGGGCCGGCCTTCGAACCTTGGTCGGTCGCCGCTCATATCAAATGAGACGACTATCGCTTCGTGACGCGATGCGAAGCATTGTGATGTAGCAATTGCATATGCAATGCTTAGATGTACGGGATGAATGTATGGATGAATGGATGAATGAATGTATGAATGCATGCATTAGAATGGATGAATGAATGATCATGCAATGAAAAAAAAGTGGGGGTCGGTAAAGTTACCTCGATGGCTTGAGTGATGGATTTGGGGAGCTCTTACCGGACATGTCTGCGTGCGGTCCGGGTCCGACGTCCATGACGGAGCTGGCATAACCTACATGAGGCATCCCAATACTCCCTATCCATCTCTCGGCAGCGGCCCAAGCCATTCGATCGACCTGGGCGACCTGTCGGCCTCTGCTCGATGGAGATTCCAAAGGTGAGCCCCTCCAAACCCTTCCCGAGAAGGTGGAGGCTAAAGCTCGAGGTGCAGGGACAAAGACTCTGATCATGCTGGTGAGCAAAGATGCCATAGACGTTGGGGCGTAGGTTTCTCGCAGTCCAACAAGCTTTAATCAGTGCTTGTCTCCGCACACCCTGCCCCTAGTTTTTTAACATGAGGAGGGGTCGGATATGGGGAATGTCTACCGAATAGACACTCTTGCCAGCCCCCGAGCGTGGCTCGACCTCCCTGAAAGGTACTTGTTGGTTTTGGTAATTGAGTGACAACCTAGGTGGACTAATTGTGTTTATGTGAGATACACAGGTGATTAGTCCACAGGTACATGTGTATGAGCAACATATGCCATGGAGGTGAAAATGGCTTAGAAATGTTGCAAAGCTCACACATGTGATGATGAAGGAGCTTATTGCACATGAGACATGACATTGAGTCATGTGATCAAGGTGGAGAAGATCAAGACAAGACTTGGCTTGATGGACCGGTTGCAAGCGTGAAGGGCAAGTCAAAGGCTTTGGAGTGATGGACCGCGTGGCGGTGAAGCTTGAGCAAGACTTGGCGCCGATGGACGATAGCAACGGTGAAGAGCAAGTAGAGTCAAGATCGATGAACCAATATGATCATGTGATGATATGAAGTGGATCATATCATTGTTGATCGTGTTGGTGCATGTGTTGCATCGACATTGAAGGAGATGGAATGGAATGCGCAAGGCAAAGGTATAACCTAGGGCATTTCATTTCACCGGTCATGGGTGTGTAGAGAAGTTTATGACCGGGTTTAGGATAGATGGCCGTACTATCAAGAGGGGCAAACTTATTTGCATATCGGTCATCTAGTGCCACTTGAGTGATCTAACTTTGCATTGTCGCTAGGATCGAGTGGCGTGGCAAGTTGAGTGGCTAACATCCTTTGGAAAATGATTGTGAAAATGCTAACACACATACACATGGTGGTGTACACTTGGTGGTGTTGGCACATTTACAAAGGAGGTGGTGATTCGGCGCTTTCGGGAAAATAGAATGCCTATTTTCTATTGCGCCGGATGCAAGTTCTTGTGGTTAGCACATTGGAGCAAGGGTGAAGAAGTTAGAAGTGAAAACGAGTTGATCGCGAAGATGCTGGCGTCGGTCCTCTGACCGGACGCTGGAGTCATCTCTGACGACCGACGCTGAAAGGCTGCGTCCGGTCAAACTGACGGGTCTGCTCTGTACCGAGGGTATTGCACCGGACGCTGGTCTGCGTCCGGTCAAGGTGGACCGGATGCGTCCGGTCGAGAAAATATGCCTCGGGGAGCTTACTGGAAACGACCGGACGCTGGGGCTTCAGCGTCCGGTCAGTTTTACCGCTGCGTCCGGTCAGGTCAAGTGACCGTTGGGATCGGGACGCGGGTTGCGTCAGGGACGACGGACGCCGAGGTCCAGCGTCCGGTCCAACACGACCGAGCGCCCGGTCGGCCCGACCGCTGCCCGAAGAAGGGGTAACGGCTAGTTTAGCCCTTGGGGCTATAAATAGAAGTGGCCCTCGCCATGGCTGGTGCTGAGCACCTCAAGGGACTTAGTGTCCATGCTTGTGAGTGCTTGGGAGCCCTCCATCACACATGTACTTGATAGTGATCATTCGATTGTGTGAGTGAGCGATTCTAGTGCAATTGCATCGTGAGGTTGCATCGAGTGGCACTAGGTGGTCGTGTTGCAAGCCGGTGGTGCTTGTTACTCTTGGAGGTTGCCACCTCCTAGACGGCTTGGTGGTGGTGGTCTCTCGCGAGCTGCCAAGAAGCTTGTCTGGCGCGCTCCGAGAAGTGCTTGTGAGGGGCATTGTGCTCGCCCATGGAGCCGCTAAGAGCAACTCTAGTAAAGCGTGTCATTGAGCTACCCTCACTCAAGGGGTAGGTTCTTGCGGCGCCCGACGCGGGCTTAGCGGGTGATGCTAATTAGTCAACCGAACCACCAAGTGAGCGGTCGACACAACGGGGACTAGCGTGTTGGCAAACACGTGAACCTCGGGAGAAAAATCATCGTGTCAACCTTGTTCTTCCCGTTGGTTTGCATCCCCATTACACAAGCTTGCAATTACTTATATATATATCTTAAGCTTGTGTAGTTGCTCTTGTAATTAGATAGCTTATGTAGCTAGCTAATTACCTTCATGCTTGTGTAGCATAGAAGTAGCTCCCTTGCGTGGTTAATTTGGTTTTAGTAACCTTGTTAGTCACATTGCTTAGTTTGTGTAGCTAAGTATTTGCGCTCTCTAATTAGGCATTGGTTGCCTTGTTATTGAGTATTGCTAGTGAGCTTAGTTAGCTTTGTGCTTTTGCTTACTAGCATGTATAGGAGCTCCCTTGTTACTTAAAGTACTAGTGGCATAGGTTTGTGTGACCTTGCTCCTAGAATTGTTTAGGAGAGCTCTAGCTAGCCCGACACCTTAGTTGCTTTATTAGTATCTTTGCAAGGTGCTAGTGAACATATATAGAGGGGTGTAGTCTTGGCTAGACCGATTGTTTTAATTCCGCATTTATATCGGTTAGCCGACGCGATTAAGTTTTAGAAAAGACTATTCACCCCCCCTCTAGTCCGCCATCTCGACCCTTCACTCCCACCATTGCTAGGGTTAGGGGCTCGATAGCGAATTTAATGCACGTAAAGTAATGATGACCCATCTCTCGGTAGCGGCTTTGAGCCGTTCGATTGACTTGGGTATAGGGTTTACCTTGATGGTACAAGTGATGAGTTCGGGGAGCTTTTATCGTTGTTCGTGATGGGGTTGGCATAACCCGCGTGGGGCATCCTTTTGCTCCCTTCCTATTTCTCGGCAGCGGCCAAGCCATGCGATCGACTTGAGTCACCCGCTGGGACAAGACTTACCTACGGAGATATGGATTGAGAACATCCCACCCAAAAACTTAGTTAGGCAGATAAGCCTGGCAAGGAACTTGTACTAAGTGGACAAGCTCTTAAATTTTGTTATAGCGAAACAGCTTTTCAGCCCTTCTCCCCTTTTTTTTGTAAAAAAGGTTAGTGCATTTCGACTCTTTCCGTCATTAAGGTCGTAAAGCTCGAGGTGCGGGTGAGCAAATTCTGATTAAGCTGGTGAGCAAAGGCGTCGTAGCCACCAAGGGATAGGTCTCTCATAGTCCGACCAGTTATACTAAGAGTTTGTTCCCACAACCCTAGCTCCTAGATCTTAACATGAAAGGGGGTCAGGCATAGATAATGTTTGCTAGGCGGACAAACTCTTAAACGCGTATCGGCTCTTTCCGTGGCTAAGGCCAAAAAGCCCGGGGTGCGGAAAAAAACTCTGATTACGCTGGTGAGCAAAGACGCGTGGGTTTCTCGTAGTCAGACCAGTTTTATTCAGCATTTGTTTCCACAAACTTTGCTTTTGGGTCTTAATCGCGAGAAAGGGTCGGACGTAAAGACTGTCTACCAGATAGCATGCTCTTATTAGCCCCCAAGTGAGGCCTGACCCCCACCGTTGCTGGGGTCAGGTGTCACTAAAGGTCAGGGAGTTTTGATAACAAAACTGATAAGAGAAAGTGTGCGTTTATTAAGGGTAAAAGCGATGTAGCTGCTCGATGTTCCAGGCATTGGCGAAGACATCGCCATCGATGGTCTTGAGCTTGTAGGTGCCTGGTCAGAGCACCTCCACGATGACGTACGGTCCCTCCCATGTCGAGGAGAGCTTGTGGCAATCCTTGCTGCTCTAAACAAGGCAAAGGACCAGGTCTCCGATGTTGAAGGCCCAACCCTGCACTCGATGGATGTGGTACCATCGCAACGCCTATTGATACTTGGCCGAGCGGAGGAGGGCAACATCACGCGCTTCGTTCAGCTGGTCCATGGCGTCCTCGAGGGACGCCTCGGCTCCCTATTCATCATATGCCCTGATCCTTGGCGCTCCATAGTTGAGGTCGGTCAGGAGGACGACTTTGGAACCGTAGACCATGAAGAAGGGTGTGTAGCTGGTGGCTCGGCTGGGGTCATCCTCAGGCTCTAGAGCACCATCGGAAGCTCAGCGACCCACCGTGCACCAAACTTGTTCAACTAGTTGAAGATCCTAGGCTTGAGGCCCTGTAGGACCATATCGTTTGCGCGCTCGACCTGCCCGTTCATTCGGGGGTGCGCTACGGTGGCCTAGTCGATGCGGATGTGATATTCATCACAGAATCGGAGAAATTTCTTTCCGGTGAGCTGCGTGCCGTTGTCCGTGATGATGGAGTTCGGGACTTCGAAGCGATGGACGATGTCGAGGAAGAACAACATGGTCTCCTTGAACTTAATCGCGGAGATCGGCTGAGCTTCTATCCACTTTGTAAACTTGTCTATGGTGACAAGCAAGTGGGTGTAGCCCCAGGCGCTCTTTTGAGAGGTCCAACTAGATCGAGCCCCCAGACCGTGAATGGCCACGTGATGGGGATCGTCTAGAGTGCTTGGGCCGGTAGGTGAGTCTGCCGAGTGTAGTACTGACACCCTTCATAGGTGTGCACCACCTGCTCGGCATCGTCTACTGCGGTTGGCCAGTTGAAGCCTTGCCGGAACCCATTTCTGACTAGGGTTCTAGGCACTGCATGGTGACCGCAGACTCCACCATGGATATTGCTCAACAAACGCTTACCCTGTTCGATGGGGATGCAGCGCTGCATGATCCCGATGTGGCTTCGCTTGTAGAGTTCGCCCTTGACAAGGACAAAGGACTTGGAGCGACGTGTGAGCCATCAAGCCTCTGTCTTGTCCATTAGAAGCACCTCACAAAGAAGGTAGTCAAGGTAGAGCGTCCTCCAGTCGACTAGAGGGTCGGGCTCTGTTGCTGGGTTCTCTTCGAGCTCTATGACTTTAGGGTCAGATGGAGCTGATGGTTGGTCAGCCCCTGATCCCTAGGCAGGTGGCCCACCACCGGCTTGTTTCGGTGCCTCATAGCGAACCGAGGGCCTATGCTGATCGCTGGCGAAGACGCTCGTTGGCACTGGCTCTCGGCCGGACGCTGCTTTTGCCAGCACGTCAGCCACCTCGTTGAGACACCTCGGAATGTGGTTGAGCTCGAGGCCATCGAACTTGTCCTCCAATTAGCGGACTTCTCGGTAGTATGCAGCCATCTTGGCATCATGGTAGCTTGACTCCTTCATGACTTGGTCGACGACCATATGGGAGTCGCCCTGGACGTCGAGGCGTCAGATGCCCAACTTGATGGCGATGCGTAGGCCATTGATGAGCGCCTCATATTCAGCCATATTGTTGGAGGAGGGGAAATGGAGGCGAACCATGTACCTCATGTGTACCCCGAGGGGCGAAACGAAGACCAGCCCCACGTCGGTGCCTTTCTTCATCAGCGATTCATTGAAGTACATCGTCCAGTACTCCTGATCGACGACCAGTGGTGGCATTTGGACCTCAGTCCTCTGCGACGAAATCAGCCAACACCTGGGACTTGATGGCTGTCCGGGAAGCATACACAATGCCCTAATCCATTAGCTTGAGTGCCCACTTCACGATTCTTCCCGTGGCATCTTGGTTTTGGATGACCTCATCGAGGGGGAAGGACGTCATGACTGTCACCGGATGTGACTTGAAGTAGTGGCGTAGCTTTCTCTTGGCGATGAGGATGACATACAGGGGTTTTTGGATTTGGGGGTAGCGAGTCTTAGAGTCGAATAGGACCTCTCTAATGAAGTACACGGGGCGCTGTACTTTGAGGGCGTGCCCCTCTTCTTCTCATTCCACTACCAGGGCGGCGCTGACCACTTGCATGGTGGCCACAATGTAGAGTAGAAGGGTTCTCCATCGGTAGGAGGGACCAGGATTGGGGCCTTCGTTAGAAGCTGCTTGACCATGTCAAGTGCCTCCTGAGCCTCGGATGTCCATTCAAAGTGGTTGGCCTTCTTCAGAAGTCGATAAAGGGGAGACCTCGTTCACCGAGGCGCGTGATGAAGCGGCTGAGTGCGGCGAGGCACCCTATAACTCGTTGTACCCCCTTCATATTCTGAATCAGACCCATCCTTGCGATGGCTGAGATCTTCTCTAGGTTGGCTTTGATGCCACGCTCGGAGACAATGAAACCGAGCAGCATACCCCTTGGGACCCCGAAAACGCACTTCTCGGGGTTGAGCTTAATGTCGTTTGCTCGGAGTTTTGCGAAGGTTTGCTTGAGGTCGGCTATGAGCTGGTCAGCCCATCTAGACATGACCACGATGTCATCCACATAGGCCTCAACGGTCCACCTGATGAGGTCCCTAAAACACTTGAGCATACAGCGCTGGTACATAGCCCCAACGTTCTTTAGACCGAACGACATTGTGACATAGCAGAATGATCCGAAGGGGCGATGAAAGACATCACGAGCTGGTTGGACTCTTTCATCACGATTTGATGGTACCCGGAGTACGCATCAAGGAAGCAGAGGGTTTCGCACCCGGAGGTAGAGTCGACTATCTGGTCTATGCGTGGCAAAGGAAATGGATCCTTTGGACATACTTTGTTGAGACCCGTGTAGTCAACACACATCCTCCATTTCCCACTCTTCTTTTGTACAAGAACGGGATTGGCTAACCACTCGGGGTGGTACACTTCCTTGATGAATTCGGCCATCGAAAGCTTCGCGATCTCCTCACCGATGGTCCTGTGTTTCCCCTCGTCAAAGCGACACAGGTGTTGCTTTATCGGCTTGGAGCCTGGGCGATCTTCAAGGCGTGCTCAATGACTTCCCTTGGAATGCCCAGCATGTCCAAGGGTTTCCACGCAAAGATGTCTCTATTGGTGTGGAGGAAGCCGACGAGCATGCTTTCCTATTTGGAGGAAAGCGTGGTGCCGATGCGCACCATTTTGCCCTCGGGGCTGTTGGGGTCTATGAGGACCTCCTTGGCGCCCTCCACTAGCTCAAAAGACCCAGCCGATCGCTTGGGGCTGGGTGTTTCTTCGGTGACCTCCTTCCTAATGGCCGCGAGCTCTCCTGAGGCGATGATTACTGTGGCGTGATCGCAGCACTTGACCTCGCACTCGTAGTCGCGCTGAAAGGAGGTGCTAATGGTGATGACCCCGCCCGAGCCTGGCATCTTCAGCTTTAGGTAGGTGTAGTTGGGGACGATCATGAACTTTGCGTAGCATGGTCATCCCAGGATGGCGTGGTAGGTTCCATGGAACCCAACCACTTTGAAGGTGAGGGTCTCCATCCTATAGTTGGATGGAGCCCTAAAGGTGATGGGTAGATCGATTTGCCCAAGCGACATGGCCTGCTTTCCAGGCACGATGCCATGGAAAGGCGATCCGGCTGGCCGGATGCGCGCTTGATCGATGCCCATAGCGTCGAGCATTTCGGCATACATGATGTTGAGGCCGCTGCCTCCATCCATTAGCACCTTGGTGAGCCGCTTTGTGCCAACGATCGGGTCGACCACGAGCGGGTATCTCGGTTGTGGGGCGCTCTCTGGGTGGTCGGTCCAATTGAAGGTTATGGTGGACTCCGACCACCGGAGGAAGGTAGGCGCGGCCGGCTCAGCCGTATAGACCTCACGGCGCGCGAGCTTCTGACGGCGCTTGGAGTCATAGGCTGCCAACCCTCCGAAGATCATGAGGCAGTCGTCTGGCATCGGAAAGCCGCTGTCCTTCCCCTTGGCGTTGTCCGCGGTCGGGTCGGGGTAATTCCCGTGCTCCCCTTTGTTGGAGCCACTGGACAAGAACTGCTTCATGAGGTCGCAGTCCTTATATAGCTGCTTGATGGGGAAGGCATGGTTCGAGCATGGCCCTTCGAGTAGCTTCTCAAATTGGCTTGGAGTGTCCTCCATGGGCTTTCAACCCCCCCTGCGATCGACGGTGGCCACGAGCGAGCCCTCGCATCATTGCTTGTTCTTCTTCTTGACGACACGGTTGGAGGCGCCTTCGTCGACGTCCTTATCCCATTTCGCCTTGCCCTTGAGATGTCGAAGATCGCTCCGACCGCATCCTCGCCCGAGGCATGGCTGGTGGCGATGTCGAGAGGCTCCTTGGTGGTTCGTGGGCCCTTATGCCCCAGCTTGTGAACCAGGGACTCATAGGTGGTCCCAGACAGGAAAGCTCCTGTAATGTTGGCATCAGCGACGTTAGGCAGCTCGTTGCACTACCGGGAGAAGCGCCGGATGTACCCACAAAGGGTTTCTCTGGCCTTCTATCGGTAGTTCTTCAGATCCCATGGGTTCCTAGGGTGCTTGTACGTGCCCTGGAAGTTACCCATGAAGATCTCCTTCAGGTCCGCCCAACTTTGGATTCTGTTGGGCGGAAGGTGTTCCAACCGTGTTCACGTCGAGTCGGCCAGGAACATTGGAAGGTTGCGGATAATGAAATCGTCGTTATCCGCTCCACCGGCTTGGTAGGTAAGCCAATAATCCTTTAGCCATAGTCCAGGGTTTGTTTCCCTAAAGTATTTTGGGATCTTGGTTGGTGGCCGGTACCTTGGCGGGAAGGCAGCGTTGAGGATGTGTCGGCTGAAGGTCTAAAGCCCCGGCAAGACAAGGCTTAGGCTTCGGTCCTCGCCGCTGTCGTAGCGTCCGCCACGACGAGGGTGATAGCCGCGGCTAGCTCCCTCCCTCGGGTTGTGGGTACATCTGCGGGCATCGAGGGTGTCGTGTGCGTCATGGTTGCGGCCAAGACGCTAATGCACCAGGACCGCGGTGCACTGCCTACCGCCTTGTGGCGCCTAGTGGATTGACGCATCCTTGCCAGGGCGTTCTGAGGGCGTGCGCTGGCTGGCATCGAGCTCGCGTCGCCGAGACAACGAGCTCTCGGCCTGCTGTGCCACCGCACGCTCGAGCAATGTGTGAATCTCATGGTGGGCCCGATGATTCTCGGACGTCGTGGGCCTCGAAAGTCCATGGAGCAAAGCCATTGAAGCAACGATGTTCTGGTATGCCCAGGCGAAGTGTGGGAGGGCTCCATCGTCCACGACGATCCTTCGGTTCATGTCACGGGCCATGGCGCATGCGCACCCACCATCTCCGTGGCACTCGACCTCCTGATCGAGCTCTGCGCGCTCCTGCTCGAGCTGGAGTCATGCTTCCTCGAGCTCTAGGTGCCGGGCCTTTAGCTGCTCCACACGTAGGTAGGGTGGGACCCCTGTCTCCCCTTTGACCTCATCGCCGAGGTCATTTGTCGGGGTAGCCTCCACTTCGTGGATGCTTTCGACGCGTCCCTCGAGGGTACCTACCATGAAACACTCATGAGAGGGGTGATGACTCCCCCTGCTAGAGTCAGAGCCGGAGGGTGACTCCGCTTCTCCCGCGAGGAGGTCGTGGAAAGAATCCGCGACATATTCGGTCACCCCCACGAACCCATCGTTTGCTGAGGATGAAGGAATGCGTTGCGCCACAGGGTGGACATCGGTCTCTGCGGCATTGTAGAGACCGGACGGGAGTGCTGTCGGGGTACTCTAGATGAGTTATTCTAGAGAGAGCGGCTCCCCTCTGGCAAGCTGCGCCATGACGTTGGCGAACGAAAAGGTGAGGCGGTGCAGGTCCTCCCGGGACGGCCGGGGTCCCAGGAAGATGCTGAGCTAGCGCTCAAGCCTCCCATGGTCGAAGTTGAGGAGCTGGTCGTTTCCAGGGGCGTGCAGCTGTAGCTCCTCAAGCGCCTCGGCGATTGCGTCGAGGTCGGTGGAGTGGAGAGGTCAGACGGCGGCGGGAGCCATTGCCAACTCTCCCTCTGCCGTGACGATGAAGTCCAGGTCCCCAAAGCGCACATGCGCGCTCGGGACCTAGCTGAGGTTGTGATCAGCCATTCGAGGCCTGGTGTTGATGTTGATATGCGCAAGTTCGCCAACTGTCGATGTTTCGAGTTGCCACTGACTAGTAAATTTGTATCATTGCCTGTCTGGCCCGGATGGTGTGCTAGAGGACACGAGGTTTATACTAGTTCGGGTAGAATGTCCCTACATCCAGTTCATCGATGTTGCTCGTGTTGCTAGCACTGAAAGTTCATAGTAGGGGTTACACACGGTTGAGAGAGGGACTGGTCCCAAGTCTTTGGCGGTGTGTTGTGATGGGTTCTGATTGGTTCGGATGTGTTCGGATGTGCTCAGACGTGCTCAGATGTGCTCGGATTGAGAGTCCGATGTGCGATGATTTGTTCGATACCCTTAATGGGACACCCTGCTTTTTCTTTTATAGGCCAAGGGAAAGCAGGGGTTACAACAGAGGGAAGAGAGGAGAATGGGAAGGAGATTAAGTCCTCCAGGATCGCCGGGTCCTTTTTTCCTTCACGTGGGCCCGCCGACCCTGTAGATGTCAACAGGGACAGCTCCACGTCGTGGCCTTGTTCGTCACTGGCGCCGTGTGCAGGCATCGTCTCCTGGTCGTGGTGCTCCACTCTATCCGGGCGGACGTCGTGGTGAACTGATGAGTCTGTCAGTGTTCGTACGTGGGTTAGGCAGAACAATATCGGTACGCCCGATGCTGTTCCTAATGTGAGTCCCCAGGCATGGCCCGTCACGGCCATGGGTCATATCAGGGTGTGCCGGTCGCTTCTCTGGTGTCAGAGCTTTGATCCAGACCCACACGCATGGTCCTAGAGCGGTTGACGGTGGTTGGGTCTCCGTCAGGTGAGGCGGAGCCCGCGGCCTTGGTGTCGGCCAAGGCGGAGCCAACCCTCGGGGGTCAGACGAGACGGAGCCCGCAGTCTTGGTGTTGGCCGAGGCGGAGCCAACCCTCAGGGGTTGGACAAGGCGGAGCTCGCGGCCTTGGTGTCGGCCGAGGCAGAGCCAACCCTCAGGGGTCGGGCGAGGCGGAGCCAACCCTCAGGGGTTGGACGAGGCGGAGCCCACGGTCTTGGTGTTGGACGAGGTGGAGCCAACCCTCAGGGGTCGGACGAGGCGGAGCCCGCGGCCTTGGTGTTGGCCGAGGCGGAGCCAACCCTCAGGGGTCGAACGGGGCGGATCCCGTGGCCTCGGTGGTCGGACGAGGCGGAGCCCGCGGCCTCGGTGGTCGGACGAGGTGGAGCCACCCTCAGGGGTCGGACGAGGCGGAGCTTACGTACCTGGGGGTCGGCAAGAGCTGTAGTCGTGCTCTTGACCGTTCGGATGGATCAACGTTGACGGTTATTAGCTCATCCTCTTCGGGTACCCTAGTATTGGTCCCTGACACGTACAAAAGCAAGCAACCATGAAGTCATTGCACCAGAAGTAAAGGAAGATGATGATGCCCATCTTGCCATGATGCATGATGGTATGGAAGATGACCTTTGCAGAAGGTGGTGGTGGGGAGGATGATGGTGAAGACAACGAAGAAGAGGAAAAAGAAGACTTCCTAGACGATATGTTGCGCCACGTCGATCGAGCATTTACGGTTAGCGTTAGCACGCAAGACCTTCGGGCCCAAGCCCTCTCGTTCCCCAACATCTGTCAATTTTGTCATCTATCTGTCTATCTATACTCTTGAGTGTAGCTACTCTCATCTTTAATAAACCACCTTATATATGAGTGCATATTCATTTATCAGTTTGTGTATATTTAAATACTCATTTTTAGGAAACTCTAAACCTTACTACGTGAAAAATTTCAAAGGAATTCATATATTTTAGTACATTGTTATAAATAATAACAACATCATAGTGATATATAAGATAAGTATAGCCTCATACTCTATGTATACATGCATAATTGATCCCACGTAGTATGATACTCAGCGTACATCCACTTGTCAGGCATGTAAACCTTAGATTAGCTCCTATTATTTCCTATCGCGGCTGTTTTCAGTGGGCTCTCCTCCTAAACATATAAGCATACACTTTCTCCGTTCTAAATTATAATTTGTTTGACTTTTTTTACCCTAATTTTGATCGCTCATCTTATTAAAAAGATTTATACATGGGGTTAAAAAAATAGTGTCCAAACATCATACCAAACTTTAATCCTGGGATCTATACACCCGTCGGTTTAATAAATTCGAGTCTGGCAGCCGTCGGTTGCCGGCCACCGCCGTCCGTGATGCGCTCGTTACTCGCCGGCAGTCGTGCGTGACGCGCCCTTGCTTTCCTGCCACTCGTAGGCCCTCTGCTTGCCGCGGACGGTCTGAGCTTGTCGGTGCATGAGATCTCCCGCTGCCGCGAACTCCGCCATGCCGGCCCCCGCGAACTCGACGTCGCCGCGCCACTGCCGCTCCACCTCCGCGCGGTCGGGCACAGCCCTGCTCCGTCGCTCGCCTTCTCACCGTCTACAGCTCAGCTGCAGATGTGCACATCGGGAGAGCGGAGATGGCTGCTCAGGCCTGGTTTAGTTTCCAGAAATTTTTAACCCAAACTATTACATCGAATCTTGCGGCACATATATAAAGTATTAAATATAGACGAAAAAAATTAATTGCACAGTTTGGTTGAAAATCACGAGACGAATGTTTTATGACTAATTAGTCCATGATTAGGCATAAGTGCTACAGTAACTAATATGCGTTAATGATGGATTAATTAGGCTTAATAAATTCGTCTCGTAGTTTCCAGACGAGCTATGTAATTAGTTTTTTTTATTAGTATCTAAAAATCATTTTCGACGTCCCAAAATATCCAATGTAACATCCAAAAATTTCATTTCAGGAACTAAACACACCGTCAGTCTTGGCGGCTTGGGTGAGCAGTTGTTTGGGACCAACGAAGACGGAGGGAGAATAAGAAGAGTGAAGATAAGGTGGGTCCCACGCAAATAAAAAATATGGAAGAAGAGACTAGCTTGCTGTATGTCTTGGCTATTAAGCTTGTCTGCTGATTAACTACATGGCTTGGCTTATAGCCAAGCTTATTGGGCTTGCTGTGAGCATCTTCAATTCACCATTTATTCCACCACATGGCTGGTGGCTCAGCCCTTGTTTAGTTGGGTGAATTTGGATTTTGGGTTACTATAGCACGTTCGTTTTTATTTGATAAATAGTGTTCAAACATGGATTAATTAGGCTCAAAACGTTCGTCTCGCAATTTCCCACCAAACTGTGCAATTAGTTTTTATTTTCGTCTACATTTAATGCTCCATACATGGGCCGCAAACATTCGATGTGACAGGTACTATAGCAACTTTTTAGACTTTGGGGTCCAACTAAACAAGGCGCCAGTGCCCCAGTGCTAGCTGTGCTGCGAGACTGCCATGCCGACAAGTCTGCCATGGCAGTGGGGAGAGATGAGAAGAGAACGGCACGATTCCCGAGCGCTGGACAAGAACAATAGTAGGGCTATGTTTAGATTGCAAAAAATTTCAAACCGATAAATAGTAGTATTTTCGTCTTATTTGGTAAATATTGTCCAATCGTGAATCAACTAAGCTTAAAAGATTTATCTTGTGATTTTCAACTAAACTGTGCAATTAGTTATTTTTTTACCTACATTTAATGCTCCATGCAAACGGCTAAAAATTGATGTGACGGAGAGAGAATGAAAAAACTTGGAATTTGGAGGTGATCGGCCTTGTTTAGATTGCAAGTTTTTTCACTCTCTCTCCATCACATTAAATCTTTAGACATATACATGGAGTATTAAATGTAGATAAAAAAATAACTAATTACATAATTTGATTGTAAATTACGAGACAAATCTTTTGAGCCTAGTTAGGCCATGATTAGACAATAATTATCAAATACAAACAAAAATACTACAATGCCAAATACTGATTCCTAACCTCAATCTAAATAAGGCCTATGCTACACATGGCTGGTGGTGCAGTGCACCAGTTGCCCCAGCGCCTGGTCATTGGCGGAGGCAAGACGCCAGCCGACCGGAGCATCTTCAATTTTTGCTCCACCACATCCACATGGATGGTGGCCCAGTGCCCTGTTCCCCGGTGCTACCTTTGCGAGACCTGCGGTGCCATTACCAATGATACGTGGCGCGCATGTCGTGTGCACGGCGTCAACAGCACCAGTAGTGTTGCACTGCAGCGTGCTGCATCGCCGCGACACATTGATTCAGAATGGGCAGTGTTACAGTGTACCGTCGGCTTGAAATTTAAAGTTTGCGTCTGCTCACCGTAGTTGTCATGTGGGGCCTGACATACTCTAGGCGCCGGCGTGCCAGGGACGTGCGGCGAGCAGCCGAACGCGCAGAACGCGCGCGCACGCCAGACGCCCAGGCCGGACCAGCTAGCAGTGGCTGAGAGGAAGCATAGGATTAGTTGCTATTTCTATTCATTAGGAAGCAGAGGATTAGTTGCTATTTCTATTCAGTAGTTACTATTTTTATTCCTAAATTGTAGGAGCGCATGGCGCTGGTTGGTTTGGGCCTCAGGCCATTTATATTGTACTCGGTGACAGCTGATGAGGGAAAAGGAAAAGTATTATCCCTAATCTCTTTCTCTCATCTAAACCAAGCCTGCGGCGAAGGGGAAAACCTCGCCAGAGAAGACGGATCGCGGCTACGAACTACGTAGCCGAGGCCCAGCCACCCAGGGACCCGAGGTCCTTGACAACCTGGTATCACGATCCCGGCGATCCTCGTCATCCCGTCCCACCTCCCCATCAGCCGCCACCAGCCCACCACCAGTTCCAGCCGCCGCCGTATCACCCTCATCGCCTTCCTCGGCCGCCGCCATGGGTGATGCCGATCAGCTCAAAGCCCTCACCGACGCCATGAAGGCGCTGCAGGCCACTGTGGAGGCCAACGCCAAGGCCATCGCTTCCCTCACGGTCGAGCGTACGTCGCCGTCGGGCTCCAAGGCGCTGACCGGCGAGCATCATAATGATCGGCCTCCGAAATTCCAGAAAATGGATTTTCCGAAGTATGATGGTACGAAGGACCCCCTCATATTCATCAATCGGTGTCAATCGTATTTTCATCAACAGAGAATCATGGAGGAAGAGAAAACTTGGATGGCTTCCTACAACCTCGACGACGAGGCGCAGCTCTGGTATATGCAGGTGCAGACGGACGAGGGCACGCCGTCGTGGCGCCGTTTCACCGAACTGCTCAATCTTCGGTTCGGTCCACCTCTCCGCTCTGCCCCGCTCTTCGAGCTCACGGATTGCCGGCGCACGGGCACCGTTGCGGAGTACCAGGCGCGCTTTCAGGTGCTCCTTCCCCGGGCCAGCCATCTGGATGAGGCACAGCGGGTCCAATTATTCACGGGGGGGCTTCTTCCTCCGCTAAGCCTGGATGTGCAGGTTCACAACCCTCGCCCCTCGGGCGGCTATGAGCTCTCGCCGTCACCGAGCCGAGGGAGCAGAGACGCCGACGATCGCGATCGGGCGGCGATCGCGCTTAAGGGGAGCGGGTCGCGCCTCTGCCGCGCACCTCGCGAACGCTGGCGCCGCCGCCAGCGCCACTGTGTCCCGACACTAAGCCCGCCGCGCCCACCGCTCTCGCCGAGGGCGGCCCGCAAGCGCCTCACCCAGCCGAAAGCAGGAGGAGCGCGCCGCCGCCTTCGCTTTGTGCTTCAATCAGGACGAAAAAGTACATGCGCAGCCACAACAAGTTCTCGCAACGCTTTGTTTTCTTTGGATAAAGATCATGGACGACGACGACGAGGCCGCCGGCGACGACGAGCCGGACCAGGAGGCACCCGTGTTCTCCCTTCACGCGGTGGCCGGCGTTCCCAGTGGCAACACGCTGCTGCTCCGCGTCACTCTGGGTGCCGCCTCCCTCATCGCGCTCGTCGACACCGGGTCCAGCCACAACTTCATTGGGGAGGCCGCGGCGTCGCGCACGGGTCTCCCCGTCCAGCCGCGCCCTCGCCTCACCGCCACGGTAGCCAACGGCGAGAAAGTCCCTTGCCCCGGCGTCCTCCGTCGCGCGGAAATCCACATCGACGGCTTGGCGTTCCACGTCGACTTGTATGTGATGCCCCTGGCGGGGTATGATATGGTCCTGGGCACCCAGTGGATGGTCACCTTGGGTCGCATTGCCTGGGACTTTTCGGTAGGGACCATGGCATTCCAGCGGCTGGGCCGCACCGTCTGCTGGCGCGGGCTTGAGCAGATGGCCGACCAGGGCGCGCCTGGCCCCATGACGGCGGGCCTGGACATGCGTCCGGCACCGTCTGTGGAGACCACGGCGCGCACGCCGCCCTCCGGAGCACCGGTCGAGGCGCGACCGCTGCTCGACGCCGTCCTGTCCTCTTTCGGCGACGTCTTTGAGGAGCCTCGCGGGCTGCCACCACAGCGTGGCCGCGACCACGCCATTCACCTCCTGCCGGGCAACGCACCAGTGGCCGTCCGCCCGTACCGCTACCCGGTCGCCCACAAGGATGAATTGGAGCGGCAGTGCGCCGCTATGATGGAGCAAGGACTCATCCGCCGCAGCATGTCGGCGTTCTCCTCTCCAGTCCTCCTCGTTAAGAAAGCTGACGGGTCCTGGCGGTTCTGCGTCGACTACAGAGCCCTCAACGCCATCACCGTCAAGGACGCGTACCCAATCCCGGTGGTCGACGAACTGTTGGACGAACTGCACGGCGCCCGATTCTTCACCAAGCTGGACCTGCGCTCAGGCTACCACCAGGTCCGCATGCACCCCGACGACATCGCCACGACAACGTTCCGCACACATGACGGCCTCTACGAGTTCCTTGTGATGCCGTTCGGGTTGTGCAATGCCCCAGCGACGTTCCAGGCGCTCATGAACGACATTCTGCGCGTCTTCCTCCGCCGGTTCGTCCTTGTGTTTTTCGATGACATCCTCATCTACAGCTCCACATGGGCGGACCACTTGCGCCATCTGCGAGCCGTCCTCCTCATCCTGCGACAGCACCGACTTTTCGTCAAGCGCTCTAAGTGCGCTTTCGGCGTCGACTCCATCTCCTACTTGGGCCACATCATCAGCGCGGCCGGCGTCGCCATGGATCCCGCCAAGGTGCAGGCCGTCTTGGACTGGCCGCAGCCGCGTTCAGCACGTGCAGTCCGCGGATTCCTCGGTCTCGTGGGCTACTACCGTAAATTCGTCCACGACTACGGCCTCATCGCCGCGCCCCTCACGGCGCTCACCAAGAAAGACGGGTTCAGCTGGTGTGAGGAGGCCGCTGCTGCGTTCCAAGCTCTCAAGCAGGCCGTCACCTCCGCCCCCGTACTCGCCCTCCCGGACTTCGACAAGTCGTTCATCGTCGAGTGCGACGCATCCACGTACGGGTTCGGCGCCGTGCTCCTGCAGGACAAGCACCCGCTGGATTTCTTTAGCCGGCCTGTGGCGCCTCGCCATCGCGCCCTCGCCGCCTACGAGCGGGAGTTGATCGGCCTCGTCCTCGCCATTCGCCACTGGAGGCCGTACCTTTGGGGGCGCCGCTTTGTGGTGCGCACCGACCACTTCAGCCTCAAGTACCTGCTCGACCAACGCCTGGTGACCATGCCGCAACACCACTGGGTGGGCAAGCTCCTCGGTTTCGACTTCGCCGTCGAGTATAAGCCGGGCGCCTCCAACACGGTGGCCGACGCTCTGTCCCGCCGCGACACCGAGGACAGTGCTGTGTTGGCTGTCTCCGCTCCCCGCTTCGACTACATCAGTCGCCTGCGCCAAGCCCAGTTCACGGACCCCGCGCTCATGGCCATCCGCGATGCGATCCTGGTGGGCTCACAGGGAGCGCCGTGGGGACTGTGTGACGACTTGGTCACGTTCGGCTCCAGGCTCTACATCCTGCCATCATCCTCGCTCCTACAGGAGGTGCTCGCTGCCGTACACGAGGACGGCCATGAGGGTGTGCAGCGCACGCTGCATCGGCTTCGCCGCGACTTTCACTTTCCCAACATGCGTCGCCTGGTGCAGGACTTCATCAGTGCCTGTGACACGTGCCAGCGGTACAAGTCCGAGCACCTCCACCCTGCCGGACTCCTTTTGCCACTGCCGGTGCCCACGGCAATCTGGAGCGACCTCGGCTTGGACTTCGTGGAAGCCCTGCCCCGTGTGGGAGGGAAGTCCGTGATCCTGACGGTGGTGGACCGCTTCAGCAAATATTGCCATTTCATCCCGTTAGCTCACCCCTACACTGCAGAATCCGTCGCGCAGGCGTTCTTCAAGGAGATTGTGCGTCTCCATGGTGTTCCCCAGTCCTTGGTCTCCGACCGGGATGTCGTCTTTACCTCAACATTCTGGAGGGAACTAATGAGGCTCCTGGGCACCAAGTTGCACATGACGACTGCCTTCCACCCGCAGTCTAATGGCCAAACCGAGGCGGCTAATCGGGTCATCGTCATGTACCTTCGTTGCTTCACCGGCGATCGTCCCCGCCAATGGATCCGCTGGCTCCCATGGGCGGAGTACGTCTACAACACCACCTACCAGACGTCGTTGCGGGACACGCCCTTCGGTGGTGGTCTACGGCCGCGACCTCCTACTATCCGGTCTTATGAACCGGGTGAGACCTGTGGTGGCGGCCGTCGCCGCGTAACATGGCGGACGAGGACGAGTTCTTGGCGATGTTCGCTATCGCTGGAGCAAAGCGCAGCGATCCGTCCACAAGAAGTACTACGACCACGGCACCGTCCGATCCGCTTATGCCGTCGGCGACCTTTGTGCTTCTTCGACTCATTATCGCCAGCGCACCAGCCTCCCGCCTCAGGTCGGCAAAGGGCAAACCGAAGCCCGCTTCTATGGGCCGTATCACGTCGCCGAGATCATCAACCCCGTCGCGGTCCGTCTCGAGCTGCCCCATGAGCCAAGCCGCATGATGTGTTCCATGTGGGCCTCCTCAAGAAATTGTCGGGCCGGTGCCGCTACCGCTTCCACCCGCCTTGCCCGACATCCACCATGGCGCCGTGCAACCTGAACGAGAGCTCGTCGTGCGCGCCACGCCTCGCCTCGGGCGCTCACCAAGTGCTCGTCCAGTGGAAAGGAGAACCAGCGGCTTCAGCAACGTGGGAGGACATCGGCTCCTTTCGCGAGCGGTACCCGGCGTTCCAGCTCGAGGACGATCTGGCTCTCGAGGGGCGGAGAGATGTCATGTGGGGCCTGACATACTCTAGGCGCCGGCGTGCCAGGGACGTGCGGCGAGCAGCCGAACGCACAGAACGCGCGCGCACGCCAGACGCCCAGGCCGGACCAGCTAGCAGTGGCTGAGAGGAAGCAGAGGATTAGTTGCTATTTCTATTCATCAGGAAGCAGAGGATTAGTTGCTATTTCTATTCAGTAGTTACTATTTTTATTCCTAAATTGTTGGAGCGCATGGCGCTGGTTGGTTTGGGCCTCAGGCCATTTATATTGTACTCGGTGACAGCTGGTGAGGGAAAAGAAAAAGTATTATCCCTAATCTCTTTCTCTCATCTAAACCAAGCCTGCAGCGGAGAGAAAAACCTCATTGAAGAAGACAGATCGCGGCTACGAACTACGTAGCCGAGGCCCAGCCACCCAGGACCCGAGGTCCTTGACAGTAGTCCTTACGCCGGCCAGTCCGGCACTTCCATTCGTATTTATTGAGATGACACGTCTACAGAAATAATAATAGAGCACAAAGATTATGCGAGAGACCGGAGATAAGTTTCATTCAGCTCAAACTCAAAGTGAATAGCCCATTGGAAACAAAGTGAGATTTATTTTACTAAGCGTTTTGTGGCATAGACTGCCGTCCCAGACGAGCACCGTTTGCAACGATTGGTGCTCTGTCTTCTCTTCAGTTCAATAGCAGATGCGTATCAACCTTAGTTCTTATCTTCCTCCCTGTCTTTTTTTTTAATCTGCTTCTTCTTATCTTCTTGGTTCAAGAAGCAAGTAACAATTCAGACCAGTTTGATAAAGGTAGCTGATACTAGACTTATCATTGATGAATCAATGTTTCATGTTCGTAATGGACGATCATATATGTATGTCTGTGAGTGTTTGGACTTGGTCATGAATGAGTCTATTTGTACGAGAAACGTGCACAATGATGTTACTTTTGTATTAAATTACAACCAAATGGCCTTTTGTTTTTTTAAATGAATTTAAATGATCTCGCCGAACCATCGGTCGCTAAAAGTATTTATAATGTCAAATTGTCTGTTCCTATAGAGTACTGGCAGGATATCTGTCTCTATAGAGTACTGGCAGACTATCTGTAAGTGTTGTCTGACGCTAAAGGTTTCTAGCGTCGGCACTTAGAGAAGTATGTCGCTATAACTTTTTAGCGACTGATTATTTGTCACTATATCCACTTTTAGCGTCAGATCGTACACGTCAATCTTGGTGTCGTGGTGCAGTGAACGTTGATGTTATTTGATTTCATACCAGGTGGGGACTCTCTCCCCAGTCCCCACATTGAATTATAAATAAAAAAAAATCTTGTGTTAAAGGTCACATTTTATTTGCCTCTGTGTCTCTGTGCAAGGGCGTTCACGTCGGAGTTCCTGCTCTTCTCGTACCACTCCGCGACCCACACAGGGTTGGAGGGGTACTACCACCACCTCCTCGTCATGCTGATTGGCCTCTGCATCCTCTCCGCACCGTCCTCGGCGCGCTCATCGCGTTGCATGTTTGCATGCTCCCGGACGGGTGCGTCCGAGACTGCAGCAGCCGCGCCGCGGAGGAGCGTGCCGAGCAGCTGGCCAAATTCCAGCTGTTCGGGGCCGTGTTCCTCGCCTTCATCTACGTGCTTGGGTGCTACACCGTTGCCGCGGCGAGGTACGGGCACCTGGACCTGGCGGCGGTGCATGACAAGCATGTCTCTGCCTTGGAGTTGGACTCCCGTGGCGGCGGTGGCCACTGCGTTGAGGAGTGCCTCTAATGAGTACGTATCTGCTGCTCTGTTCTTGCCTTGGTATACTCAGTAGCAAGTGCAAAACATGGTGTGATATGTTGTTCCTAGTGTGGTCAATTGTGACCGGCGGTTAAAATGAAACTTTGCGAATCAAGAAAAGTTTCAAATAGAAAATAGTAGATGGATCAAATGTTTTGCCGCCTTTGCTGATGCTTCATCATACAAGTCAGTGCCTCCCTCCTTTCTGAAGAGTGAAGAGAAGTAGGAAACAGACAAAAACCGGCTGAAATTCAGATAGATCAGAAATTGTTTTGGTGATTCACAATCAGATGTTTCATCCAATCGTATCAGCAGATAGGTACTCATGACACAACAGTATCAGTGCTAGCTCAAGAAGGCCTGCAACACACAACTGGAGTCTCAAACTGCAAATGAAAACTAAAGATTACAGTGTCTTCCTTGACAACTGAAAATGACGTGTCTTCCTTGGCAACCCCTTGCAAGCAATTTGTGCGCCATCATTTCGACCTGAACCTAATGAACCATAGTCTAACGAGTTACGAAATTTCCTCTCTTTGAGTTCTGAACATTTGAACTTGCAATGCAACGCCATTAACAGTTTGCTGCTTGATGACCATCTCTTCCTGCCACCACTAGAATCCTCTGCACCATGTCCATTGGTGACCTCCTTGGCTGCTTCATTCATGATGCCCAAAGTTTAAAACAAATTAACGATTGACTGTCATGCAGCGCATTATTGGTATTAGTGTCATACCAATTGTTGAATGTCAACAAGATATACCATACATTAGTGAATGCCTATAAGATTTTTCTGGAACTAATTTCTTGTATTTCCTACGCAAACATTTTGTTATCAGTATATATAACCTGTAGAGTCATTTTCGCTTTTCAGTTCTCCTAAAACAAGGAAAGAACAGTGTTTTCTGTACAGAAGGCGAGATTATTACTACTTTCAGAATATACAAGTCTATATTACATTATCATAGTTTACTAAAATAACAATAGGAAGACAACATTTCCTTGGCCAAATAAATCACTAAATAAAACATTAACATCACTGTTGAGAAGATATACTGGTAGAATAATTAAGGTAGGGTCCTTCATCGAAATTATAAGTATTACCTGTGCAATGCAATATTGACCTACTTGCAGGGTCAGGGGATGTTGGTACTGTCCACGGGTGAGTATTTTAATTCCTCCGATTTGGCACTCAACACTGTACAGTATCTTGAAATACTGTGTCTGATCTAGTCCATCAGACTTCCAATTCCTGAGAAGTAAAGAAGGTGAAAAAAAAATGTCAGAAGAAAGGGGAAAAGCAGTGAAGCAAGAACAGCTAGAGACGAAACAGGGGACATTTACATCAGAGGAAAGGCGAAAAGGAGAACAGGTGTACCTTCATCTTCATCAGTGCATGATTCATCCCTGATCCTGATCACAGGCTTTGCTTCCTCCACCTCCTCGGTGCTCGGCACATCCTGATCAGAACCGAACAGTGACAGCAGGTCCCTGTCTCTTCCTCAAGCCCATGTCGAAACCACCGATGATTTCTCTCATCTTGAGCACAGCAAAGAACTGCAACAACTCAAGATCTGCGAGCCTTGGCATATAGTTCATATCCGAAAATGAGAAGAAAAGAAGGATATTTAGGTTTGAAGAAAGGGGAAAAGGAGATACGGGAGAAGTTATAAGCAGAGCATAAGCCTCATCTACATCAGAAGTTGTTTACCTCAATGGTGGGATGATTGGGATGGACTTCAATCACGTGCCTCACCGCAGCCATTGCTTCCTCCACCTACTGCTCGCCGGCGCCTCCATATTGCAACCAAACTTTGACGCGCTGCAGCGACGGCAGGTTGCCCGGGCCCAAGTCGAAACTGCCGTTGATTTCTCTCATCCACTGCACTTGGAAGTCAAACACAAGATCCACGAGCCTTGGCATGGCTCCATGCTGAAACACCACAGGCTCTCCGAATCTCCACAACCTGCAGAGCACGAGGCATGGGAACGAGCAAGCACCGACAACGAAGCTCCCATGGATTCCAAAATCTTTATGGTCCACACGCAGATCTAGATAGCCGAGAGCAGGCAACCTCCCAAGGATTTCGAGATCCTCCTGCTGCAGCCGCTTCACTCTGATCTGGAGGAAGGAGAGGCTCAGAAGGAGGGAGGGATTCACCTTCAACCAAGCAGGCAGCGTAGCAAACCAGAAATAGATGCCTATTACTATTTTCCGGAGGTTTTCAGGGGCGGTGACGACCCAACCGTCCAAGTTGTATTCCCTATTATCGGCGGTTATTCTTAGACTCCGGATTTTCTGGAGCTTGTTTAGGCACTCCCTATTTCTGGAGCTTGTTATTCTTAGCATCTTCCCTTTACCATCGATGCATAGACTCCTAGCTCTTCAAGGGCTATCAAGCTCCCTATCCCTTCTGGCACTTTTGTCCTTCCACTTATGCGTAGGCACATCAATTGTGTTAGCCGAACAATACTCGACGGCAAACTAGGAATGCTGTCTACATATAACATTTGTAGAAAATGTAGGTTACTGATTTCTTCAGGGAGCTGATCAATCTCTGTGCCTCTTAGACCTAGGTACCTCAAATGAAGTAAATTACCAAGATACTTAAGGCTGTTGCTTTGTGAAAGATCACATCCTTCTAAATCCAGTACACGCAAAATGTTGAAGTTCTCAAGTACTGTTGGTATGTAGTTAATAGCGGATCCAAAGACAATAACTGACCTCACATGACGCTCTTTGCTCAATGTAGCCTCAGGTTTACCATGACTAGCCTTGCAATTTTGAAGGGATAGCCTTCGAACCCTTTTTGATTCAGATGATTGATCCATATTGTTCTGTATAGTGACAAAGTTTTCTTCACCTGACGAGGAACAGATAAGATCAAGCACCATATCATGTACACGGCAATATTCTATCATGCCACTACATATGCCATGCATGGGTTGGATCATGCTTCTATTTATGAGCTCCTTGAGGTAACCCTCCCCTATTTCAAATAAGCTCTTGTGTTGCTTTTCATATTGGATAAAACCTTCAGCTATCCACAACCATATCAAATGATCTTTTTTTATATCATAATCTTCTAGAAACATACTTAAATATAACAAGTCCTTAGATGAGATGGCATATCATAATAGCTGAGTGACAAAACCTTTCTCATATTCTTTACATTATTATTCTTCTCTAGTCCATCACCAATAGATTTGCACACATCATACCACTCCAATTTGTTTGTTTCTTTACTAGCCAGCAAACTCGCGATCGTGCTAATAGCTAAGGGAACACCATCACATTTCTTTAGTATTCTATTTGACACTTCTTCTAGCTGTTCATCGGGGCATTTGTCTGTCTTCTTTCCCAAATATTCTTCCATACATTAATATCCTAGAGTTCTCCAGAGAAAGGGGCTTCATCTTGTAAGGACCACCAATTTCTTTAGCAATTGCGAAAATACGAGTAGTTGTGATGATCCTATATTCAACACTGTCATCGGGCAGAGCACATCTGATCATTTCCCAGTCTGTGATTTTCCATATGTCATCAATAATAACTAAGTACCTGCACATATTGAACAACAAAAGGCCATGTATCATATACGTGACTAAGCAAAATGAGAAAGAAAATTCTATTCTTTCTTATGTGGGTTGTGCATGTTATATAACTGAGGGATAAAAGGTTTATTAATCGGTATTCGGTACCACAATCATCAGCAAGGGGAAAGAAGGTCTGTAAAAGCATCAAGGCAGCCTGCCTACTGTCTACCATATTGATCTTTGCAAGCCTTCTTCTACACGTATGTGAGCCATGCAAAGCAATAGGTGGGCTCGACATGCTAGCAAATAGTAAGTAGCCCAATAACACAACTTTTCCATTCTTGTGTTTTCTTTTCTTTTCCATTTAGAAACATGTGAATGATTACTTGAGGATCATGATCACTTAAAAGTTACTATATATTAGTTCCAAAAGAATTTAACATATATTAGGCTAATCCTTAAATTCTTCTTTCAAAAATTCTGCAATCTTATTTTCTTTGGAAAAAGTCTACTTAACCCCCCACCTTTCATACATGGTCTACTTCACTCCCCAACTATGAAACCATATGTTTTACCCCCTGAACTTTTCAAAACCGTCTATTTTACCCCCCGGGCGGTTTCTGACAGTGGGTTTGCTACAGTAACAACGTGTTTGCTACAATAACGGTGGGTTTGCTACTGTCCCGGTGGGTTTGAATTTTTTTTTTATTTTCGGTGAATTTTTGAAAAATCATAGTAAATCATAGAAAAATTATAAAATGAAAAATATAATTTTATTGGACTCCACATGAGTAGATCTACACAGTGAATATATAATACGGTATGCTTTAGTACAAAATTTTTACTGTAGTATTAGATTAATTGGAAAATCTAATTTTATCTGTAATTAATTGGAATAATTCATAGCTGCAGCTTCTATGGTCCAATTGTGGTAAAATTTTTATGGTACGCTAATTATTGTATGCTTGAACTATAGTAAAAATTTCGTACTCATTGGACTATGTATAACTTAGTTATAGATAAATTCTAATTAATTACAGAAAAAATTGGATTTTCCAATTAATCTAAAGCTACAAAAAAAAAATTGTACTAAAGCATACCGTATTATATATTCACTGTGTAGATCTACTCATGTGGAGTCCAATAAAATTAGAATTTTTATTTTATGATTTTTCTATGATTTTTCAAAAATTCACCGAAAATAAAAAAAAAAGAAAATTCAAACCCACCGGCACTGTAGCAAAATCGCTGTCAAAAAACCGCCCGGGGGGAGGGGTAAAATAGACGGTTTTGGAAAGTTAAGGGGGTAAAACAGACGGTTTCATAGTTGGGGGGTGAAGTAGACCATATATGAAAGGTGGGGGGTTAAGTAGACTTTTTCCTATTTTCTTTTGATTCAAAATTCTGAAGCTTTGCGCATCTGCTGTATTGATATTCAATAGACCTATGGAAATGGAAGTGGAGATTTTGTAATAGTGGATGACTGTTTTGTTTCCTCTGAGCACTGCATATTGCAGGTACATCTAGTGCTTTCTAAGTGAGAAAATTTTTAATTGGTTGTTTTCCCCCTAGCCAAGCCCCATCAAAAACAAAGCTTCTAGTTTTGCTTATACTGAGTTAATGAATTGGTCCTAAAAAAAAGGCTTCATCCGCTTCACAAAAAGGTCTCTGTTCCGCATCTCCAGAAGGATCCCTGGTTGTTCAAGATCATTACATGGACACACAGAAAAGAGCTCTAGAGTACTGAACCAAAGACTAGACAAGAGGCAATAATGTGCTCTTACTTGGAAGCAAAACTCAGTTAAAGAGATGGTAAAAAGTAAGACTTTTTTTCGTGTGACTTTGTTTGGGGTCATCTTCGTTCCGCTCCGTGCGATACCCCCGCTCCCCCCAATCCCGCAGCCCCTCGCTCTGCCCCAATCACGCTACCTCTCCCCTCGCTCTGCCCTTCTCTTCCGCAACCCCGGTCTCGATCCATCTCCACTCGCGCCTCCTCTCCCTCGCTCGCCCTTGCGCTCATCGCTGCGTCGCTGTCGTCCTCGCCGCGCCCGCCCCGTGCCGTCGTGCCGTGTTTCGCCAGAGAAATTGGGCAGGGCGCCTATTTGCACCATTGCACGTCGCCGACGCCGCCGTCGTGCCCGTTCCGTTCTGCTTCGCGCCCGCCGCCACACAAGGCCGAGCCACCGCCGCAAAGGCCATCCTTGACCTATGCCGCCGCCTACGCCCATGCCCGACCTGCACTGTCATTCCCTTCTCCTAGGGCGGAGCACTCGAGGAGGAGAAGATGCCGCCGCCAAGACGCAAGGTGCTCGAGCCTACATCGGGCCCTTCGCCGGCGACGAGCACCCAATAGGTATGCCCACTCTTCTCTTACCTCCGCCTCCTCTTCCTCGCGGCCCTCCCGACGCCGCTTCGCCTCCCTACCGCCGCCACGCCTGGCATCCGCCATGGTAGGCCTCAACGCAGCACCATAGCTCCTCTGCTACCCCGCTCCCTCGGACCCATGACTCCGCCTCACACGCTGCTCATCCAACAGCCCTATCGGCAGAATCTGGTGCCTTGGTACCGCACCGTGGGAGGAGACCAAGGTATCTTTGTCGATTCGCTAGAAAACTCGCCGTGGTTTGGGGTGCGGGCAGCTAATGACATCGAGTCGCCGACTACACCATTGCCAATCTATTCACTCTACAAACGATTCATTATCTTGCCCCATTGTTGCGTGTCTTGTCCCATTGTTGCAGTGAACCACGCTTTCCTAGAACCTCCACGTCGACGGCACCTCCGTTGGTTCCCACAAAGAAGCCGCAATTCGGGATCCGTGGCTCGGTTATATGGCAGCGCAGCAAGACGACAGAGGAGAGGCAAAGAAGGGGCTGCGGCATCAATCTCGTCATGACCTCAGACTTAGACGAGGCATCAAGAGGTTGCACTCTATGGTTTGCTCTAGGAGTCATGATTTGTTTTTCCAGTAAATCCACAAAATCAATTAGCTTGTAAGATGTTTCGTTTGGGCATCTGTTTTGCACAACAATTTTTGTGAAACAGTTCGTAAACTGCAATTCGGAGTAGATGCATTCAGTTTGTTTGGGACATGTAACTCAGTTAATATCTAGAACTGTGATTCTAATTAATTCATGGATTACATTACACGAAACAGACAAACTCTATCTACAGTCTATAGGTTGTTGTTATGAGAGTAGATTTATGTTACGAGAGCAGATTTGTGTTCCTGAAGTGCAAAAAGGGTGGTCGGGCTGCTACGCTTCCTTTGTTCTCTGTCCGAGCAGAATTAGTCTCTCAGATTATGCATTACGACGATTACCCAATGCTGATCGTGCATAGCTTAGCTGTAGCTTCACTGTCTATTTGCTTGATATTGCTGGCTACTGTAGAACTCTATATTTAGGGGCTTATGGCGTTACTGTCATGCAAATGGCAATGTTTCCTGAACTAGCTAGCTTGCTTGCATGACACCTACAGTACTTGCCATTTCTGTATGCCCATGCTGCCATGCATTATCCGTGAGGTGTATTACTTTTTGTTGTGGGTGTTGATTGTGCTTGTTGGTCAGTGCATTACTGTTTTATGTGGGTATTGATTGTGCTTGTTGGCCAATTGTATCAGGATCATGGTGTTTCTGGTGTGCAGGGGTGGGAGGTTGGCTTCGAAGAACATGTAACAAGTGTTGATATGAAAATAGGTTCCTGGAATAGTGGGTTCATTAGCAGTTTGGCACAACCTTGAAGCTGCAGAGGATTTCAAATGGCCTTTGTCATCAGCTCTCGACCTCCATTGAGTCAGAGGTATGCTGCTGTGCTGGTTTTCTTTGACATCGATTTCATCATGCTTTTAGTTTCGAAATTTCTGCAGTATCTGTAAAATGCGGTTTTTGAATGCTTGATTTAGGGTCCGTATCCCTAATTCTGGTAGGATGAGTTATAGGCGCTTATTTGTTTCCTCATTTTCTTCTAGCTTTCTTCAATCTGGTGAGCCTTCTGTATGAGGAAAAGAAACATTTTCTTCTAGCTTGATTTAGATGTCATGATTTTTTTTTGGGTGGCAATTCATTGCTACTGGTGGTGTTAGGACTTAGGAGTAGGATCCCTTTTGTAGATAAATGTAGGCACTTCAAGTGTATCGATATGCCTTATCAAATAAAAAGTGTATCGATATTTTTTCTTCTTATTTTTCTGTCCCATGGCCTGTGGTAGATGGGGGCAGATGTGTCCTGTTAATATTATATCTGCAGTAATGCTCTTAAGTGAAAGCATCCTTCTTGTCCTGCCATGTTCACTAATCTATGGAGTGTTTTTGTTTAGACTTTAGAGTATCTATGATGCAGTCTGCCCCTATGTGATCCTGGAAGTTTCCGTAGGATGCTTATCTTATATTCCTGAATTTTCAGCTCTACTTGAATGACAAGGTAAATAGAAGAAAATGTCATTATTCTAACTTGCGAAAAATGTCTTTGTTTGACATATTAGCTATTTGAAGCCATAAAAAACATATTAGTAGTTCAAATTGTATAACCAAACTATCAAAGGGTTTCGTATCTGAAACCCTTTGATAGTTGCTAATGGTCTTGGGTATAAACCTAGGGGATTGACTTGAAGCTTGTGTAATTTCGTTGCTACCAGTACTGAAATTCGGCTCGTCCCTTGTGGAAAAATTCAAAGGGTTTCGTATCCGAAGGTTATATCAACTATTTATTTTAGTAACTTCCAGCATTATTATTTATCCTTTCCTTTGATATGTAGTTATGTACATTCTGTGTTTGTTATCCCTTCTGGGTAATTCTGGCAACTAACTATTCTATTGTCATATCCGGCTAAATTTCCAGCATTTTTTTTATTGTATTTCCAACTTCCCCAAGGATGTTTGACAGCACTCAAAAAGCTCACTACATGGATGGGCACAGAGAAAAGTTTGTTAGGCTGGTTTATTTGTCTTAAGGACACTTTTACAATGTTTTTGCATCTATTCCTATTCTCTCTGGGAGTATAACATGTTTCATGTAGTATTGCCTATTTCCCTATACATATTGGAAATCCTATTTCTCAAAGATAATATTTCTGTACATCCATGGCTGCAGCAGTATTCCTCCTCCCCACGATTGCTCGGATTTGAGTCTCGAATTGCTTGTAGTTTTCCTTCTGGTCTCGTGCCTCGCTGCACTGCCCCTCCCTCTGATTTTTCTTTCCAAAAACAAATCTCTAAAAACAAAAAATAATCACATTACGTATTGGTTGTGGTGATTATCTCCTTTTCTATCATGCGTGATTCCTTCTTTCCCTGTAGCGAACAACTCTACAAAAGCGAGGTCGACGAGTAAGCATTCAGAAACCCGCAAAGATAGTATGGAGATGCGATAGAACTTATTTGTAGATTTATTGGCACACGAAAGAAATAGATATAGGAGATTTCTTCCTGCCAATATAAAACATTATCTTAGCCGCATCACGAAAAGGTCTATACATTAGAGTTTGTGAGCATGTGATGCCGCGCTCTACGTGACTGTGTTAATTTCATGAACTTTGTTTTTTGGATATTAAATATCACTTTAACGTCGGTATTTAATTTTATAGTATTGTTATCTTATCGTACAATCCGTGTGTTTTTAGTACAAAAGTTTAGTTGTCCTGTAGCAACGCACGGGCACGCTACCTAATGACATATAAAGGAAAAGAGATAAACTTGAGTGGCACTATACAGTCATATTTAGCAAACTTTGTAAACAAAAACTCAAAAAATAAATTAATGACTAGTTTTGTGATATATCCATACCTCTTATCCTGAAGGAATTTTCTTAGTTCGCCGATGATATCAATACTATCAGTTTTCTTCTCCGCGAATTGATAAAACATGTTCTTGAATAGTGTATTCATATCAGGAGTTTGAGACACCGATACAAAAGCTGAGCAATCAAAGCCTGTCCTAAGCTCTTCATACACAGCATTAGCAAGAGTTGTCTTTCCTAAACCACCAAATCCCACAATGGAAACTATCTTCTTTTGTTCCTTGGACGCTTCATTGCCTTCCATCAGAACCTTGATTACCTCATCCCTTGACTCCTCAATGCCAACTAGCTCCATCGGATTCTTATATCGAACCATTGCAACCAATGCAAGGGGATCAACTTTGACAGGCTTATCAACACTGTGGTTGATCTTGTACCGGCGGCGCCGGTCGTGCACCTCTACAACACGAATCTTGATATCACTTATGTCAATAGCAATCTTGCGGCGAATCTTGGGCTGCATCAAGGAACCAAGGGTTTTGTCGATGAACTTCTTGAAGCCATGCTTTTTGGCCAAATGATGGCCCTTGACTTGCACCATGAATGTGTCGATGTTGTCCTCTATGTCGTAGGACAACTCTCTCACATTCCTTGTCCAAACCTTATCCCCACTTGGAAGTTGGTCAGGTGGAGTCTTGGAGATATCCTCAAGGGCAGCCTTCATGCTCTCGAGCTCATCTTGGAGGAACATGATTCCCCCTTTCACCTCCTTTTACAGGTTGTACTCGTCGGCAAGCAGGTCACCGAGCTTGGGGAGGAGGCTTGGCAGTGCCCCAAGCACGACCTCCATTGATGCTCTTGGCGCAAAGCAAGGAGCACAGGTTGCTGGTGTGTGTGTGCTTGTGTGCTTGTTTTTTTAGAAAGGCGGCAAGAGATTTGCTGGATTTTTATTAGATGAGCAAAAAGGAACAAGAAAAAAGAATTACAACAAACAATGGGAGACCAAGCTTACCGCCACCATGGCACACCGGCCGGCAACCCAACTAGATGCCCACCTGGACGACAACTTAAAGTCTAGAAAAACACCCTAAAACCGAAAAAACACAAAACTAGGACTAACAAATCTGGTTGCCAACTGGTATTGCTCTATATCTTCCTTGCAAAGGAGTGCCACCTGACTAGGCTGCAGCAACTTGTTCTGAAATGTTATTCGATTCCTTTCCTTCCTTAAATTTCACCAAAAATAGATCATAATATCACTATTGGATTCAGGTTCTTTGCCGAGTGCCTGAGGCACTCGGCAAAGGCCAAATTGCACCCGGCAAAGCCTTTGCCGAGTGCGGCACTCGGCAAAGAACACACGGCAAAAAATTGATCGGCAAAGCCCTCTTTGTCGAGTGTCTTTTATCGGGCACTCGGCAAAGGCTTTGCCGAGAGCCTCGAAGGCACTCGGCAAAGAAAAGCGTCCGTCACGGCGCCGGCCCCGTTGACGGTCGTTTTGCCGAGTGCCAACCCTACAGGCACTCGGCAAAGATTTTTTATTTTTTTTAAAAAAAAATCTTTGCCGAATGCCCTCTATCCGGCCCGCGGCAAAGATGTTTTATTTTTTTTTCTAAATTTTTTTTGCCGAGTGCCCCCTTGCTGGCACTCGGCAAAGTTTGAATTTTTTTTTAAAAAAACATTCTTTGCCGAGTGCCCTCTGGCCGGCACTCGGCAAAGTTTGAATTTTTTTTAAAAAAAAATTCTTTGCCCAGTGCCATGGTCAATGGTTTTTCGAGCGTCCATTTTTTCAGCTTCGCCGAGTGCTGTGACCGTGGCACTCGGCAACGGGGTCCTTTGCCGAGTGCAACACTCGGCAAAGTGACCCAAAACGGCAATTTTAATTTTTTTTACATTCCATCATAACAAATAAATTCATACAAACATATATCACATATATATCTCATCCATCACATATATATCTCATCCATCCACACATCCATCCGCACATATCACATCCATCACAATATATATCACATATATAATAATAAGTGCTCAAGTCCATCTAAATAAATCCACAAGTCCATCAAAGTCCACAAGTGCATCACAAGTATATCACAAGTCCATCACCAAGTGAGCAACAAATGAAAAAAATACAACGTGCACTAATCTCGACCACTGCGACTGTGGTGAAGGCCCAGCTCCATCATTCAGAGGTGCATAAGGTGGATTATTCGAACCACCGTCATATGGAGACTGCACAAAGGAGAAAAGATTGCATGATTATTTAGATAGCTAATCTAGAAAGGTAGAGGCCATATAAGCAAAGCACAAGCGAAAGTAAAAAACTTTCATACTCACAGGAGTAGCTAGAGCTGCAGGACGTGGAGGCGGAGGTAGAACCAATAGCCCAGCTGGCAGAGAGAAGCCCACACGTTGCCCAAGCCCTTGTAGGAACTCCATAATGTCCGTCAGCCTCTACGCCTGCGCCTGCCGCTCGGCCTCCCGCTCGGCCTCCAGCTGGGCCGCCATCCTCTGGTGCCCAGCCTCCAGCTCCTGACGTTGCCTCATTTCCTGTTCCAGCCGAGCCTGCAATATTTCACTCTAATGTTTCAGTAATGCAAAGCTAATTAAGGTGTGTAAAGATCAATGTATGACGAGTAAACTAGGAATAACCTCGAGTGCGTCGACCCGGTGCTGTGCAGCGGTCGGCCGTGTGCGAATGGCTGAGCTCTCGCTCGTGCTCCGTGCTTAGATCTGGGAGAGAGAGGGAGTAGAGGCCGTGTCGATGATGTCGTCGCCAAGCCAGAACTGCCCATGCTTCTTGCCTTGCCCCGCCCTCATGACGGCCTCTCCATCGAAGTCCTGGGTGCTCAGATCGTGTTCTGGCCCATGGAGCGACCTCGCCACCTCAGTGTACTCACTGATGCGGGAGTGGACGCTCGGGTTCGTGTATGCCTCGGCGGGTCCTCCAGGTTGAAGGAGACGTCGGACGTCGCCTTGCCCTTGTGGGCCATACACCATGCCTAGAAGTCCGAGCAAGCCTGACCACTATGTGACGCCGACTGCGAGAAAGACAGCACGATGATTACAAATTAGGCAGAACTGAGTGTCACAATAGATAAATGAATTCGTGTACCCGTGCTTGTTTGTATCTAGTGAGGCTGCGGCTGCCTTGATGGTGTGCTGGACCTTGCATCTGCAAACGACAGTCCCGGACATCCCTGAGCATCTTGAGGTACTCCTCCGTGAACCACCTCTCCACCATCATCGCCCAGCACTCGGGATACGCTTGGCACCACCAGGGAATCATCTACACGTCATCAAGTATTGGACATATAAGAAGATCAAATTAAACCAACTTAATCTCAAAACGAATCAATATTGATGTTCTTTATTTACCTCAAGGTACTGCTCCCGGGTCAGCTGCATTTCTCTTGCGTCTTTCTTGGTTTTCCTCTCTCCAAGCTTCGACCTGTAGTAGGTTACGATGGCCTGGATGCGCACCTCGTGATGCTTGTCGGTGATGAATTTTTTACAGGCTTTGGTAGTCACCTGCTCCGCCCTGGCCTCAAATCCCTCCTCGCATCTGTAATAAGTCTGCATACAAAAGCAATGTTTCCATTCATTATTTCAAGAAAAGTCCAATGAATGCGACGTATTGAGCAACGTTGTGCGAGTGAGACTTACCCAAAACTCTGCCTTCACCCGAGCCGCCTTGTTGGGGTACTCCGCATCAAGGGCGATGGCGTAGTGGTCAAACGAGTAGGCCAGCTCCGTCTTCGATGCGTACGTGACAATGCCGGGGAAGTGTTGCCTGCACAAAAGACCCAGGATGCCGTTGACTAGCCGTGCGCTACCACCCAACACAACCACCCAGTTCCTGCACAAGTGATTAAGAAAAATTATTAGTTTTTTTTCATCATATCATATGAAGTAGTGGTGATAACATATAAAGTTACTTACTTTTGCCCTTCGGGGCGAATCACTGGGCGTTGGTGAGGAAGCGGAACCTGTGGGAGGCTCGCGGGACCTCACAAGTAGACACTCGAAGAGGAGTCAAAGGAAGCGGAACCCGTGCCTGCCGCCTCACACTCGTCGTCCTCGTGCGGCCCCTTCTCCTTGTCCGTATGCCGAACCAGCTCCTCGTCTGACTCGTCCACGGGCGCCACCTCCTCCTCGTGCAGCATGGGAGGAGACGGCCCCCTCCTACGGCTGGCGGTCCTCCTCCTCCTCCTGTCCGATCCCTCCGTCGCCCCCTCTACCTCCTCCTACAGCCGGCGTGGTCTTTGGTAAATCGAGTTCACGGACCTATGATGGTCGCCCGCCATCTTTGTTCAATCACATGCAATAAAAAAGAAAAACAAGACATAATTAGAAATAGGTGCAAAAATGAACAAAACATAATTACAAAAAATATAGTAATACATGTATTAGAAATATATGCAAAAATGAACAAAACATAATTACAAAAAATATAGTGTTACATGTATTAGAAATAATCTTCATGATTGAGATTAGCTGGATCATAGGTCTCGTCATCACTATCAACATTGTCCAACTCATCAACACTATCCGAAGGAGGAATGTTGTCTTCATTGTCATTGCCTAAACATAATCGCTCAAGCATTTGTATGTCCTTCAGATTTCGCACCTCGTCTCCAGCGTCCTCGTCATCATCCCTTTCATTTTATACTTCCATTCCTATCTCTTCGGTTAAGTCTATGTCAAACCTCCCTTGTAGCCCCTCTTCTTGATAGAACTCTCCATCATATGTGTTTGGGTTGAAGTTGTAATCTTCATCGTTTGGGACAGGTAGTTTACCGTGTGGTGATACCTTGTGCACAATAGACCAACCCTTAAGATGCTCGGCGTCTTTGCACGCGTATGACGTATAATAAACCTGGACGGCCTGTTGAGCCACAATGTAGACATCTTTTCCTGGATAGACGGAATCCTGTCGAATCTCGACTAGCCCAAGCTTAGGGGTCCATCTCGTTACTCTAGGATGAAACCAGTGGCATTTGAATATGATAGGAGTAAGAGGTTTGGAACCATAGAATGATAGTTCATAGATTTCTTCAATTCTTCCATAATAGTCGAGTCCATCAGTGCCGGGCATAACAACTCCGTTGTTTGTGATTTTTCGATTGGGCCGACTCTGCTTGTAGCTTGCTGTGTGAAAACGATATCCATTCACGTCATAACCGGTAAATGACTTGACCCTAATGGCACAGCCGTTTGCAACCTGTCTCAGCTCGTCACTTATAGGCGCATCAATTTGGGCTTTCTGTTTGAACCAACAAATGAAATCGGGGCTCTCTGGTCCCACACCCTGTGAAAGAAGGGTATCATTTTCTTGCGGGGTAGGTTGCCTTGATCCATGCCAGGATTGACAAAGAAATTCCCTGTACCAACGAGAAACAAGGGGGTTGGACGAAGAAACAAGGACATACGGTGAAATGAAACAAGTTCGTTCAGAACTTACCCAATGAACGGCTACACCTCGACAAGGTTGGTCAACACATATAGCATGATACTGTGCCACTCTTCATTTTTCAATTGCTTAGTGGTCGATGCACTTGCGCTTCCGAGTTGCCCTTGGAAAAGGCTGAGGTTCGATTCATTTTCACCAGCATTGTAACGAGGGGGTGGATTATAAACGCTAGGAAGGTTCTCAGTGTAGTATTTCTCTGTGAAGTTCGACACATCCTCTAGAATGTATGCCTCTGCAATGGAAGCCTCAATTTTGGCTTTATTTCTACATTTTTGCGAAGAGTCTTCAGACATCTCTCGATTGGATAGCACCAACGGTCCTACACGGGCCCCCCATCTATGCCTCATACGAGAGGTGCACAATCAAATGCTGCATCAGCAAGAAGCAGCCGGGTGGAAAGATCTTCTCCAACTTACAGAGCAACACAGGTGCTGCTTTTTCCAAGTCATCAATGATGGTCCGAGAGAGCTCCTTTGCACAAAGCTGGCGGAATAAGTAGCTCAACTCTGCCAGCACTTGCCAGACATGCTCCGAGATATAGCCTCGAACCATCACCGGAAGAAGCCGCTCAATCCATATGTGGTAGTCATGACTCTTCATCCTGTTGACTCGCAGAGTGCCTAAGTTCACTCCCCTCTTTAGATTCACTACATACCCATCAGGGAACATTAGCGTCTAGATCCATTCAAGTACTTCCTTCCTTTGGTCCTTTTTCAAGACGAAATCGGCCGTAGACCTTCTCTAGGTCTTGCCACGACTAGGAGGCTGCATCTCTTGATTTGGTCTATCGCACAACGTTGCCAGGTCCACTCTAGCCTTAGGGTTGTCCTTAGACTTTTCAATGTCCATGAGTGTTGCCCAAAGTGCCTCGACGATATTCTTTTCAGTGTGCATTACATCAATGTTATGTGGTAGAAGAAGGTCATCGAAATAGGGGAGCCTCGTCATGCCCGAGATATGAGTCCACATATGTTGCTCACCATATCCCACAAAATCACCTTCTTCATTGGGCACAAGAGCATCTATCTAAGCATGAACCTCGGCACCAGTCATCATCCACGGTGCAGGGTTTGTCACTTTGACACCTTTCATATAGTTCTTGATGTCTTGTCTGAATGGATGGTCAAGAGGTAGGAATTGACGATGTCTGTCGAACAACGAATACTTGCCACCCTTCTACAACCAAATGAACCTCACACCTTCCTTGTATATTGGGCATGGGAACTTCCCGTGAACACACCAGGCGTAGAATATCCCATATGCCAGGAAGTCATGCAGGGAGTAGTGTTACCAAATGTGCATTTTGAAGGTTGTCTTTGTAGCTTGATCGTATGTCCATACCCCTTTGTCCCAAGCACGGCCAATTTATCAAACACGGGCTCTATGAACACACCCATATTACTTCCTAGGTGTCCAGGAATTATCAACGACAAGAATACGTTTTGTCGTTGAAAGGAGACACCGGGGGGGAGATTAAGGGGGATAACGAAGACGGGCCAACATGTGTATGGGGCAGCCATCATTCCATAAGGATTGAACCCATCTGTTGCCAGCGCGACACGTACATTATGAGCCTCATCTGCTTTGTCACGATGTTTGTCATTAAAGCGGATCCAAGCTTCACCATCGGATGGATGTACCATCTTGTCAGGATTGTACCGTTTGCCTTTTTTGTGCCATGTCATCTGTTTCACGGATTCCTCGGTCATGTATAGCCGTTGGATCCTCGGTAGGAATGGAAGGTACCATAGGATTTTCACGGGGATCGTAAGTTGCCTCTTCTGGCCATCATCAGAGTCTACCTCCAGGTACCTGGAGGATTTACACTTTGGACAGAACTTTGCATGCTCATGTTCTTTCCTAAATAGGACGCACCCCTTCGGACAAGCATGTATCTGCTCATACGGCATCTTAAATGCACGAAGGAGTTTCTATGACTCGTACATGCTCTTTGGCAGAATGTGGCCCTTCAGAAGCAGGGTGCCAATCACAGCCAACATCTTATCGAAGCCTTCTCGACTCAAGTTTAACTCGGACTTCAACCCCATTAAGCGTCCAATGGCATCTAGTTGAGACACCGTTGACCGATCGTGAAGGTGTTTCTGTGCCGAGTCCATCATGTCGTAGAATGCCTGTGCGGCTGCCTCCATCTCCTCCTTCTCATGTCCCTCATCGAACTGTCCTTGGTGAAAGTCATCTAACATGTCTACTACCCCGGCATCAGCATCAAAAGCCTCCACCCTTGGTCTCACCACCTCCTCTCTCATACGATGGGCTTCACCATGGTGGACCCACCGGGTGTAGTCCGGCGTAAATCCATTCTTCACAAGATGTTTACCCATTTCCACCTTGTTTACCCTTCTCATGTTTCCACATTTTTTGCGAGGGACACAAAACTAGGCAATGTCCTTTAGCAGCCTTGCAAAATGCACTATTCAAGAAAGCATCGGTCTTGTTCATCCATTCTGTAGTGTAATCACTCTGACTTCTCCGGCCGTGTACATCCACTAACGGTCATCCATCCTCTAACATATGTATCAGTGAGTAATGTAACCATCAATTGCATCTATATGGTGTTCCTACTGTCTAATAGGTGAGGATAGGTCCTAATCCCACCCACGGATGCGTAGATGAGGTTAGTTTCCATGCTCTACTCCTATCGAGAGATGAGAATTTGGCGAGACCTCCTCACTGTTCTCCGGATACACGTCCCGCCAAAGAAGAGTGCGTGTCAGGAGAACAACAGGGAGGTGATGCAAACTCGCTCTCGGACCGAGCAGAGCACCATGGAAACTAACCCATCTACGCATCCGCGGGCTGTCAAAAAAACGTGGACAATCCAAAACAGATACGGTCATAGATATGCAAAGATCTGCATACCTCCAACCGTATCTCTTTCGAATGGGAGACGCCTAACTAGGTTACGCGATCTACGACCATGATACGGAAAGAGGGGTTATACCTAGGGTGGCGGCGAAGTCAGGCTAGCGGGGCCGTGGCGGGTCGGTGCAGTGGCGAGGCGACGTGGTGCAGGCAGACCGGCACGACAATGGGAACTCCGGCTCGGCTCCGACGGTCTCTTATCTACAAAAATGGAACAAAATACTGTCATTTAAAAAAAATCGGCAGAACCTCCCCAGCACGGTGAGGTTTCCAAAACCTGCAAAAAACAGCGACACGATGGTCGACAAGCACATATGTCTCAAGAGAAGCCATGTAGTTTGGATATCAATCCATGCAGAAGAATATATCTAAGTAGTACCACTACTTCTGCTACTACTTCCACTATTGCTACTACTACTACCACTAGTTCTACTACTACTACTACCACTATTGCTACTACTACTACCACTAGTCTACTACTACAACAACTAGTTCTACTACTACTACTACCACTAGTTCTACTACTACTACTATCACTGCCACGACAACAACAAGAGAGAGGGCATACCTAATCCGGGCGCCAAGGGCAGGCGGCGGCGTCAGGCGGGCGGTCCACTGAGCGCTGTCGCCGGGGGCCGGCTCCTCGGCGTTGGCGGGCAGCGTGCGTGGCGAAGCTGGCCACCTTCACACACGGGCATGCTGGCGCGGGCAAAGGCGACGCTGCAGCCCGTGTGGTCAAGCGGGCGCTGGGTGGCCATGGGCGTCAGCAAGACGGGGAGGGAAGCGCGCGCAGGGGCGCTCGGGCGGCGGGCGGGTTGCAAGGGCGGCGCGGGCTCTCGGGCGGGCGGGCTGGCGGGCAGCTGAGAGGAGCGCGGCGGGCGGGGCGGGTGGGCCGACGGGCGCGAGAGCGGCGCAGCGCGGCGGTGGTGGGGGCAGCCGACGTGGGCGCTGAGGGCAGCGCGCGCGCTGGGGCGGGGCGGGCCGGTGTGGGCGCGGATGGCGCGCGCGCAGCGCAGGGGCGGGGCGGGCGTGGTGCTGGGGCTGGGCTGGGCGTCTGAGGCTTGGACTGCCCGGCCGGCCGAAATCGCCTAAGTGCCCCACCCGCCCCTTTGCCGAGCGTCGGATCAGGGAGGCACTCGGCAAAGGAGGCAACTTTGCCGTGTGCCCCGATCCGGCCGTCGGCAATTTTTTTTTGAAATGCCTTTGTCGAGTGCCCCTGTGAAGGCACTCGGCAAAGAGGAAATTTCTAAAAAAAATTCAAAACCTCTTTGCCGAGCGCCTTATTCTTGGCACTCGGCAAAGACCCCCTTTGCCGAGTGCCATGCCCCGGCTCTCGGCAAAGTTTTTTTATTTTTTTGTTTGTGGCCTCCGAATTTTTTGTGTAGCCCTTCTAAAGTATCGGGAACTCCTCGTTAGAATTTGAGGATTTTTTGTGGCTTTTTGATATATTTAGTTACTTTATTTTGTTTACTTGAATTTTTTTCGAAAAATATAAATTTGAACTGCACGTGGTACGAATAATGGAATTTAATGATTCAAAAATTGATAGTCATGTTAGTACCACGTGCCACGTGCAGTTCAATTTTTGAATTGCCACGTGCCACGTGCTCTTGGCGCAAAGCAAGGAGCACAGGTTGCTGGTGTGTGTGTTTGTGTGCTTGTGCGGAGTGAGCAGTGGAGATTGGAGCTGTAGAGTGGTAGTGTTTAAGGTAGCTGTTGTGTACTTCTGTTCGTCACGGGCCAGGACGGTGGTCGATGCACGTTGGTCTGCTGCTAGTTATCATAAAGAATTGCAACTCCAATGGCGAGAGCGTGCTTGCACGTTTCAGCCCTCGAAAGGCGCTTGCTGTGTCTGTGTGTGTTGAGGATCAAGATTGGATCTATTGGCTCTTGTTGTTAATATGCATGCAAGCACCTGCACTAGACTTGCATTTCTCTCCCGACAAATACCTAGGTCCGCTAGCTGATAGGTATACTGTAACAAATGAATAAATAACGTTAAGCTCGTTGTTTTATACTCCCTCTGTTACTGTAATGATTGGATAAATTAGTACTACCAGTACATAAGGGCAGTCCCAATGGTGCATTGATGATGGTTTCTATCCTCATTAAACGACTTGCCACGTAGGTAAAATGCTGACATGACAACGTAATTAATGAAGAAAGAGAGCAAAAATCAAAGAAATTGTTTCTTCATGAAGAAATCAGGTCTACTCTTGACCCAATGCACCAAGAAACTATGAAATCGCCATTGGGGAGAAACCACCAGTTTCTAGGGAGCTCGTGTCGCGCTTCCATTAGAGGAAGAAGATAGAGTTGAGAGAGAAAAAAAAATAATTATTACTCATAGAAATTATGGATTAAAAAGCAGTATTTTTTTTTATACGGTATCCTGTCTTATAAAAACTACTGATTTCTTTCCTCGGGACTGTCCTGGTCACCAATTTGTTAGCTAGTGTACTAGTCAGTCGGCGTGGCCGGCGGGCTGGATCGAGCACGTGGGGCCGAAAATTTGGTTCCCTTTCGACAGGACTTGCAGGGTAATGGTCGGATTAATTAGTATTATAACTTGTTGGTCCCTGTCTCAGTGTCTCTCTCTCTCTCTATTATTACTAACGTTTGGAGTATTATTTCTTCTTCTTCTTCCGTCTTGCATTGACTTCATCTCATATTCCGTTCCTACCGTCTCGCTCTCCCGTGCCATACGAGTAGATCAGTGTGTCAAAATATAAGACAACTTATGCCCATATATGAGCTAAAGTAGTGTGCGTATAGAAATGGGGCATTCCGATTCTAAGGTACTAGGTACTCCTTTTTGTCGTTTGAACCTCTCTCGTGCACGTACAAGTTCGAATAGCATGTTCGAATAGATCTACTAAGATGGCCGAATAAATCTAATAAGGTGGCCGAATAAAACAAGAAGAAGAAGAATCCACTTGAGAAGAAGAAGAATATATTAATCTACTAAGATGAACATGAATCAATCTACTAAGATGAAACTTTTTTATGACTCCACTTGAGAAGAAGCAGCTAAGAATCAATCTACTAGGTGGCCGAATAAAAGAAGGGTGATGGGACGGATCCAAAGAATCTTGAGAACATAATGTTGGAGGAAAAAGTCGTTGCGAGATGTCTCAACTACAGATTAATTAGATTGCAATCTACAAGCTGTTCTTTCAGTTGTGTGAGAAAACGGTGAGGAGTCGTGAAGCAATCCAATGAAGTCAACTTCAACTCTCCTTCAGTACACTTGTTCGTTAGGCATCTCGTCAATTCAATTGCTATTTAGGAAAAGCACGTGATTACACCTAAGATGAATAAAACAACAAAAAGCTACTCCCTCCATCCCAAATTGTAAGACGTTTGACTTTTTTGGTCTTAAGTTTGACTACTTGTCTTATTCAAAAAATTTGTGCAAATATAGTCAAATTTAAGTCATTTTTGAAGAATTTTTATTAATAAATCAAACCACGACGAAAGAAGTGATATTTTACATAAATTTTTAAATAAGACGAGTGTTCAAACTTAGTGTCAAAAAAGTCAAACGTCTTATAATTTGGGATGGATTGAGTATTTGTCACAGCTCACATGTTAGTTAGGCATCCTAGGTATTTGTCGGAACGGAGAGAGAAATGACTCTAGTGAGGAGCTTAATTGCATGCTTCCATAAATGTCAATGAGAACCCATAGAGATCCAATCTTGATCCTCGATACGACAACCGACTTTCGCGGGCTGCAACGTGCAAAAGCGCGTTCTCGCCATTGGAGATGCCATTCTTTATCATAACTAGCAGCGGAGCAAACTACATCGACCACTGTTTTCTTTTACAATACCTTAAGCACTACTACTCAACTCCATGCACCACTTCCTCCGAGATACCAAGAAGGTGCGCTTGAACATATCTCCAAGAGTCAGGAAAATATTTGGGCTAAAAAGAATGTAAGAGAGATATCCTTGACATAGAGGACACAATATCGACACAACGGTGTAGGATCGTAGGATCTTTTCTTTTGATCGTTAATGTGAAAATTTCTAGACTGTATAGGCAGACGTGGTGACTCTTTTTGTCACTATTTGTATTAGTGTATAACAAGCAAGATTGCATGTGTAAGTAGCACGGCTGCATAGCTTTTTTTCATTTTTTGTTGTAATAATAATCATTGCCGTTGCAACATGTTTCTCTGTTATTCCGCCACGAAAGCCACAGTCCACCCGTCATCCACGATCATTAGAGTCATCACTGTCTGTCTATTTCCCCCTCTCGTTTGCCGATAATGCTACAATTCAAACAAGACGTCTGACGCTCTCCGTATGGACGCGTGGCTTGACATGCACCACAATATTGACTCCCTCCGTCTCTTATTCTCATCCGGACACCGGTCGCTCACTCCGCTCAGCCTTCTCCCACCGCGCCCCGACCCTGCGCCATTTGCTCGCTCCTCTCTCACGCGCCGTCGCGCGCCCCACCTACGCCGCTTGCTCCTCGCTACTCTCCCCCTCCTGTCGCGTAGCCCATCCGCACCTCGCTCCTCGCTTTGGCCGCGCGCCGCGCGGCCCGCTCCCTCTCGTAGAATGTGACGCCCGCCAGGCTAAAGCCAAGGCCGGTGTTTGTGGCGCTGGCCGGTGTTTGGGCCTTTTAACCGAGGCGGGCCTTCTAAGGGGTCCGCCTTTGAAAATGGATCCATTTTCAGAGGTAGACCTCTTAGGAGGGGAAAAAATTGGGTGCATACTGGATCCACCGTTCCTCCCTGCATACATGCAATAGATAGTTGCCACGTGTCCAGTTTGACCGATCCATTGGAGCGCACCCGCTTGCCTCTCATGAGCTCGGCTCCGGCCTCTAGGCTATCGTCCGTGTTTTGCAGGCTACATGCGTCAGATGCTTGTTGGTGGACACGGGCCGCACATCGAAGCTGTGTATGCATTGATGTTGTGTGCATCAAATATGCACTAAATTTTTTTTCCTTAAGAGGCTTTGCCTCTATTAATGGATTTTTGGAGACGGGCAATTATAACCGCCTACATAAATAAAACGACCGTCTCCGTAAATAAAACAATCACCTCCGTAAATACATTTTGAGTGACGGACATTTTGTGACCGCCTCCGTAAATTAAACCATCGCCTCCAAAAATCTTCGGATATTTTACGAGACATGCAAATTTTGTGATCACCTCCAGCGACAACTGTGCGACGACATTCTCAAAGATGTCCACCACCCTTGTGAAGCTCATCCAGATCCTACAGATCCGCGAGGGAGCCAGCCATCGTTGCATGATGCCACGCCAGTGGCCCCGTTAGGATACTAGGGGGCTAAAGTTTAGCCCCGTCACATTGAATGTTTGATACAAATTAGAAGTATTAAATATAAATTAATTATAAAATTAATTACATAAATAAGGGCTAATTCACGAGATGAATCTATAAAGCCTAATTAGTTAATGATTTGACAATGTTGCTATAGTAAACAGGTGTGGATTAATTAGCCTTAATATATTTGTCTCACGAATTAGCCATGACATCTGCAATTAGTTTTATAATTAACTCATATTTAATCTTTCTAATTAACCTCCGAACATCAATGTGACAAGGGCTACCCAGAGGATCAAACACCCCACTGTCTTCTCGTGCCACAGTTCCCTCGATGCTGCCACTGTCTCGGCTCATTCCTCGTAGATTTGAGATACATACACCGTTCACGAGCGCGCAGCGTCACCTCCAGTGATTACATCAGCCACTGTTCGCCAGTAATGCATATTACTGTTCAGATACTGTTCATGTACCTTATACTGTCGGGAAAAAAAAACGGCGGGCGCGCAGGAGTGGAGAGCACCTAGTGATATTGTTACTTAGAAAAAGAGCCGTCGCTAATAATAATCGTTTGCAAATGCACATAGCGCGCACTATATATATCTATCAGTGGGTGACCCTGAACACTGAATCACCACCTCACCTCTCCGCCATTCCAGGGGTTCTCTCTCACTTTGCTTGGCGTCCGCGCGTGTGTTTGTGAGAGACGAGGGACGAGAGGGATAGATGGGAGGCATCACGAGTGCCGTGGACTGGTGGGAGGAGTGGCAGCTGCGAGTCCTCGTCCTCAGCAGTCTGGCCGTCCAATTCCTTCTCGTCATCTTTTTCCTTGTTGCGTAGAATGGCCATTCCTGGGTGGGTCAGATTCACATTGTGGCTGGCATACCTCGCCGGCGACGCTGTGTCCATATACGCCCTCGCCACGCTCTTCAACCGGCACAAGACGGATCAAGATAACGGAGGCCGCAGCAGCAGGATGCTGCTGGAGGTGGTCTGGGCGCCCGTGCTTCTACTTCACCTTGGCGGGCAAGACGGCATCAGCGCCTACAACATCGAAGACAACGAGCTGTGGAGCCGGCACTTGCTCACTGCGGTGTCTCAGGTCACGGTTGCCATCTATGTTTTCTGCAAAACCTGGCCACAAGGCGGCGGCGACAAGAGGCTGTTGCAGGCAGCAATCGTGTTGTTCGTCCCTGGGGTTCTCAAATGCTTCCACAAGCCATGGGCTCTCAAGAGCGCGAGCATTTACAGCCTCGTCAGCTCATCTGCTGCTGTAATACAAAAGGAAGGGGAGATGATGTATCCTCCGCTTCCGCTGGAGGAGTACGTGAAAGGAGCAAAGAATCTTCTTGTCCGAGAACAAACGGAAGAAGGTGAGGCGCAAGCAGCAAGGGCTTCTAGTTGTATGGAGGATGAAGGCCGTCGTCGTCCAAGACGCAACGTCATGGAGATGGAGCCCGCCGCCGTTAAGCTAGCCAAGCTACTAGCTGTTTAATTATTATCAGTCTGTACGTACAGTATGTGTAATTAATTAATTGTGTATATATACGTACTTTAATTTGATCTCCCCGGCCAACTCTCTATTTCTGGTATATATATATGTATAACAGGCACAGGCACAGGCACAGCAAGAGGCATAGCAAGCCCAGAGAGATGGCAAGAATTGTTTCAAGGGCACAATGAGACGTCTAAGCTATTTGTAGACCTTTCATCTTCGTATTCTCGTCGGCTTCGCATCCTCCAGGAATTCTGGGGGCTTAGCGGAAAGGGAGCATATGGCTCCGTGCGACAAGGGCTAGCTACTGCGTTCCTTCTTCTTTACACCAAACTCAAGACAGTGAATAACGATGATTTTGATGAAGAATTTCAGTCCGAAAATCAATCTGACATAAGGACACAAGTGAAATTCTTATTTTCCTCACCGACACAGATGTCACGTATGGTGCTACCGTGGGCAGCCATCGGTCTCTTCCACCACAGCCACAGAGAAGCTTACAACGATATTGATGTCAAGATTACATACGTCCTACTTTGTTGTACTGCAGCGCTAGAATATTCATCCGCTGGTTACTTCTCTTTTTCCGGTGACGTGGCTGGTGACCAGTGGCCAGAGATGGTCTCTCAATACAGCTTCATTGGATACTTTGCCCGCGACATAAAGCACAGCAAGATGATGTGGATTGTAAGCTTGCTTGGATGTAAGGACTTCCTTGACCAACACTGGTGCATGAAGTCATGTTTCTCGTCTGCTAGAATTTCAGAGCTGGTTCTTCGATATCTGAAAGATGGGTGGAGGGAGAAAATAGAGGACGCTGCTAGCTACCGCAGGTTCAACAACCACCGCAGCAGTGAAGGTCTGAGCCTGAGCCTGAGCATAAAGAGGGAGAAGCAGCCATTATTGTTCGATGACAGCGTCCTCCTCTGGCACATCGCCACGGATTTCTGCTTCTTCTCTAGCTCATCATCGTCCTCAGACGACCATGCTGAGGTCCTATGCAGGCAGATGTCCAACTACATGGCGTACCTCTTGTTGGTTAATCCTGAGATGCTGCTGCCTGGCTCCAGGCGCTATCTCTTCACAGCAGCTCGCCAAGAGCTCGAGGCCATATTCAAGGACGAGAAGCCACCATTCGAGGAGACGGAGCTTACACTGAAGATTACCAGCAAGCTAAAGCTAGGGTCATCGTCACAAGCAGAAGCAGGCCCAGAAACTATCATCCAAGAGGCTTGGATACTTGCTCAGAAGTTGCAGAGCTTAGGCGATGAGAAGAAGATGTGGAAGGTGATCCAAGACGTCTGGGTTGAGATGCTCTGCTTCTCGGACAGCAGATGCAGAGGGTACCTACATGCCAAGGCTTTGGGCAAAGGCGGTGAGTTCCTCTCCTATGTCTGGCTGCTGCTCTTTCACATGGGGATGGAGACCTTCACCGACGAGCTGCAGAGGGAGGAGGAGGAGGCCGGTAACAACGCCGCCGCCACCACTGCACCATCGACTTCCGAACGGGTGTCCTCTACCACCACCGGCGCAGGCGCTCCATCGACTTCTTCCGACGTCCACACCCTAGTGCCGGCGCTGCCGCTGCTCCATCGACTTCGGAGATTTGCATATGGCTGAATTAAAGATGACGACATGCATGGTTGGACGACACCTCGTTAATCCGATTTAATTTCCGGTCCTTTTCGCGATTACTAGTGTTTGCTGTGTTGTGGATGTGCTACTCTCTACTCTTTACTGTTCTTGCCCCCTCATCCGTGTCACTGTTGTGTAATAAAAAAAGCTACTACACTATCTTGTTTGTTTTCCTTTTATAATACCTCTCGCTCAGTGTAATGTTTTTTTCCTGATCCAAGCTGCATTGTAATAGGACTATTTTTTTAAATTTGAATGGGGCATCAACTATTTGCCAGTTTCCAACTTTGCAGTAGTGCAGTGTTTTGCTTGATTTGATATCTAGCTGCAACGTCCAGATGGCATCTCTGAACCTGCCTGATTCGTTTCAAAAAAAAAAAAAAAAAGATGGCATCTCTGAACACGTAAAAAGTTGCAGTTGCAACATCGTCGGGAGGGCATCAGCGCTTTACACCCCCATCGGTAATCCGATCTTGGGGGCCCGTTCAAGTCTGGCCGGAAGGAGGCTAGCCCAACCCTTCAGAGTGTGTTCTGGTCCGACTGAAGGGTGTGAGATGGATCGTGGAAGCCTCGTAACCAGACGGCCTGGCCCAATATCCAGGAGTCCAGTACACACACATATGGACACGGGAAGACGAGAGCCCATGAAGTAGCCATCCTCACCTTCTCCCCACCGGCCGCCGCAGAGTTCTCTTTTGTATCCTCGTGTGTTGAGGTCAAAATACTCTCCAATTTCACCCAAGGAGTAAAAAATAACCATTTCAAATATCGGTCTTTTTCTTTTCCTATAGTAAGGATTTTTTTTCTTCGAAAACTGCTAGCAGGATTATGCAAGGCAAATATATTGATAGAGGAGAGGACCTATAAGATTGGCCTCATTGACAAGTCGTTTTGGTAATACTAAGGAAATGCTCTAGAAAACATTTAGGGAAAGAGTACTATACTGGATTTGCACTGCTTATTATGTGCCATGTGTATTGTGGTACCTGTGCTTTTCTCATGGCTCCTTACCAAGGGATTTGGCTTCGAGGTGTTAATTCAGCTTCCATTCATATTGAGACCATTTTGTGCTTATAGGTTGTTGATCATTCACTGTGTCTGAAATTATTCCCCTTTATGTTCTACTGCCCCATTATGAATACCTCCATATCTCTAATGCCTTGCAGGCTGCATTAGCTCGCCTTGAAGCTCTTGAGAGCGACAATGCTGGGGTTGAGGTGGTAGATCTTAATGATGATGAGTACGGATCCACGGATGAGGAAGACCCTGGTCAGTTTCTTTCTCATTGATTATACTCAAATTGATGTCATGATGCGGAAAATGATAAGGTAGATACATCATGTAGAAACCCAATACAAAAATGTTACTCTTTGCAAATGGTGAGTGCTGAAACACAGAATACATGTCCATGACATATTTTTCATATTGCTTCTAGTATCAATTTTGCAGAGGAATAAACAACATTCTCTATTTCTTGCTTTTGCAAAGGATTCGATAAAGAAGATTAAAACTATCCTGAAAGGCAATATTTGAAAGATACTTTCATTTCTTGGATGAATAATACAACAAGTTATTCATAATGTGGCTGTGGTTATTAGCATATAGAAGCTAACTTTATAATGTGGTTGTGGATGGACCTGTTGATGTCCATTCAACTCAAATGCTAAAGTTTGATGATGTAAGTCATCTTTTGTTTTCTGCTTTCCTGTCTACAGTTCTCATGCAAAAGAAGCAGTCCAAGATCATGAAACGCAAGACAAGGCAAGGGAAAGCTTTGGAGAAGAGGGCAGCAAGATCATTCATGGATGTGCTACAAGAAGTAGTCTTGTGCTGTAAGTTTTTTCCTTCCATGTTTATTTTATAAGTAGGATACTTAAAATTCTTTTCACTCTTGAACTATAACAGGCAAATTTGGAATCAATTCCTCCTCACGTCCCTACATATTTAAGGGCTGCTGTGGGTCCACCGAGCACTTCATCTCGACGGCACTACTGCTCAGTTTGCGGTAGCTCTGCAAACTACACATGCGTGAGGTGTGGGATGCGGTTCTGTTCATGCCGCTGTCAAGTCATACACAATGATACACGCTGCCTGAAATTTGTGGCTTGATCGGCTGGATATGTACAAGCTACGTTTGATGTATGTCCACTAATCCACTCCCTAATGATTGTTCATATGTGCTTTGATCAGTAGGATATACTTGCTGACTATGTATCCTACTCTGTAGGTGGGGGTAGGTAAGTGGTAGAAAACCATTTTCTCAGTAGTGTACTGCAGTTGCACCAACCATTCTTTTTTTTTCAGAAATGTTATGTGAGTTTACAATTATGCAGTAGAGCTGAAAGTAGCTCTTGGTTTCATTATATCTGAATAGTAATTTGACAGTGTTTCTTGATGAATCAAATGTTTTTTTTTAAAGCAATTGATGAATCAAATGTAGGAGACTTCTGGTATTAGATATGAACTGGTATGTAAATATCACAATTAACCAGCTTATGGTAAACAAATGTCAATGAAATATTACTGCAAATGCTATGATAATACTCGGACCCTTTCAGCAGTAGCAGGTCTGAATAGCACATGATATAATCTGAATAATATAATATTGAAATAATATATTATATATTTCATTTTGAGGGTTGATACATACTGTGGCCCTGTTTGGATGGGCTAAAATAAGCTGCTAGATGCTTACAAGGCCAAATATGAGAACACCTTAATATATATTATATATTTCATTTTGAGTATGAGAACACCTTAATATCATTCAACAGGTAATATGCTAAATCGAATATATATAACTTACTGCTACAATTGGAAGCACTTAAATGTCCTCAATGCTAGATGAAATTACAAATTGTCCTTGTTCGTTGCATAGTAGTAAGCCAACTACATCATGGAATTTCACAAATACTCCAAACAAATTGAAACGCTGCCACAGAGGAGTACCAACACTAAGGAAGAGCACATTGTAGATGTCTATCACCAAGTGGCACAGCCATGTCACCTCCCTTTGGAAAGATCAGTTATAGCGGTCACCGGACATGACTTGGCAACCTGATAGTGCTTTTCATCTTGACAATCCTGCTGACCCAGATCACTACTCAACAAAGTATCAGGCTGCAAGTCTGCTGGGAGCGATGCATCCCTCTCTAGGTACTGCATGACAAGGCGCATGCGAGGCCGAGCATTAGGCAAGGGGTGTGAGCAGAGCAAGCCAAGCTTCAGTACCAACTCCATCTCCTCCTCTATGTAACCATCCAATCTTGGGTCGGTGGCTCCGGTGATGGAACCACCTCGCCATGCAGCAATCACCCAGTCTGCCAGAGAGAGAGGCTCCCCACTGTCTGTGTTCACCCAGATTGGCCGTCTTCCACAGGCAACCTCCATCATCAGCACGCCGAAGGCAAACACGTCAGTTGCTTTGGTTGCCTTGCCAAGCCTGGCCAGCTCAGGGGCAATGTAACCCCATGTTCCTGCCACACGTGTGGTGTGAGCATCAACTCCATGATCCTGGGACCTTGCAAGGCCGAAATCGCCTAGCCTTGCATTCATCTCGTTGTCGAGAAGGACATTGCTTGTTTTGATGTCTCGATGGATGATAACCTGCTCACACTCCTCATGAAGGTACAAGACACCAGATGCGATGCCTTTGATGATGTGGAACCTTTGAGCCCAGCATAGACTGGTTGTGTTGTGATGGTTTTGAGTATGCAAGTAGGAATCAAGGCTTCCATTAGGCATGTAGTCGTAGACTAAAAGGAGGTGTTGCTTATGGCGACAGTACCCAAGCAGCTGAACGAGATTGCGGTGACGAAGACGGCCGAGGATGACGATCTCAGCCATGAACTCCTTCATCCCTTGCTTCGACTCTGGCGATATGCGCTTGATAGCAACTGTCTGGTTCGAATGGGGAAGCAGTCACCGGTAGAGAACCGAGTTTTACTTTCGATGGGGAACCTCCTCTAGTCCCGGTTTTTCATTCCGGAGCGAGCATCCGGGATTAAAGGGGTTCTTTAGTCCCGGGTCAGGAACCGAGACTAAAGGAGAACCTTTAATCCCGGTGGGTAACACCAACCGAGACTAAAGGTGCCTCCTGACATGCCACGATGGCCGGCACCTTTAGTCCCGGTTGGTAATACGAACCGGGACTAAAGGTTTTTTTCTTTTTTCTTTTCTTTTCATTTTTTTGTTTTCGAAGTCGTATTGTACGCTACTAATTATACATTTATACGCGCGTATAGTATGTTTCGGTTCAAGCACAATTAACGTATTAAATCACACAATTCAAGCATATATATATATATATGCATGCATCATATATATATTTACATGCATGCATGCATATGTGTATTTTACATTATATTATTTCATGTGCATATATTACAAAAAGATTACATTACAGTTGTTGTGATATAATAAGTTTTCTCTCATCCTCTAGCTTGGCTTCCATGACAGTGTTGGGTCGAAGTAGAACTCGCCCTTGGAATCGATGACCTGCTCATTAAAAAATCCGGCTATAGACTCTTGAATTGCTTTGATTTGGTCTTGCCGTATGACCTTTTTCTCCAACCATCGAGTCTACAGGTTTGAATTAAAGGAAAATAAATTAATATATGTACATATATTTATATAAAGACATAGTAACACAATCAATAATAATAATTAAATGAATATATAGTATATTTTTAACGTACTTTGAGTCTCTCTGTAGGAGTTTTTTGGAAGATCACCTTGATAAACTTGCAAACATAGTAACCACAGTAGTTATTCCCCTGTTCCTGCCTCAGACACCACTTTACGAGAAAAAGATTTGTCATCCAATCTGGTGATCCGGTGAAAGCTATATGTTTAATTAATAAAGATGATGCGATTCAGGGGACTTACTTTCAAAGGGATTACATTCAGTGGCGCTTTGCATTTTTCCATGTGTTGCTTCTCAATAAAGGTTTTCCAAACACCGTCCAATAAAAAATTTGCCACGTCATCAGATATAGTTAATCATCATGTTTGTGTGTATATATAGTTGCTAGAGATCCCGAAATTACCTCTGGATAATATCTATCATATCTTGGTAGTCTTGTTGTGGTTTTCTCATCGAGTCATAGATTATCAAGTGAATTTTCACCAGATCGATGTCCATCAATATCCAGTGATTGCTGCATGTGTTTATAGGATATAACGCATAACACTCATTAATTAACTAGAATCAACATATGAGCCATTAAGGATGATCGATATTATTAACACTCACTTAAAGTTATAGGGAAAGAGTATATCCTTCTTGTGGCGTTGGTTCACTAAGAAGTTCATGAGGTTACTCTCTGACTCAGACTTCCAATTAGTCTTTGGAGTAATTGGGTCTTTTAATATTATATGGGGATCAACAAAACCAATTTCATTGCAGCCTTTCTTTCTGAGCTCTGTCATTGTAAATCTACATATATATAGTACTTGTTAGGATAATTTATATGCATATACACACATATGATGAGTTTAATAATAGATCGAAAGAATTATTACTTACAGGTAATAGCAGCTAATGATAACTTTGTCCAGAGAGGTCAGGTGGCATAATTGATGAAATTCTGCAAAGTCAACATATATAACATCATTGCCACGGAACCAATGTTCGTCTCTAATTCTGACACCAACGCAGAAGTCTCCACCGGTAGACGCCTGCATGTACCACTTGTTTAGCAGGTACATTTGCATCCCCAGATCAGATAAGGCTTGAGGGTTGTATAGACTCTGGCCTAGTACAAATTTTTTCTTCCAAATATCAACCTCCGCCGCACTCTCAATGTTTCCATCACCAAACATCTGGTAAAGGTCGAGACCAGTCTCATCAATAAATTCACCAAGGTGATCCAAATCGACATCCGGAGGTATGTTTCCCTGATGCATTAATCCTAAATTCAAACCATATTCATTACCAACAACTAGCGGGGGGACTGATTGGTGCGTTTGTTGTTCGAGTTGGGCAACTCCTTTCCCTGCCCGCTTCTTTTTCTGTGCCGCCTCAATTGACTTGGTGAGAGTGCGGTCATAGTCCGATAACGTTGATTTGGACGGCTTACGAGATTCCCGCTGTTGTTGCTGGTAAGAAGCCATCCTTTTTCTTAGAATATCTGGAGCATCTAATAAGTACGGTTTCTCCGGGTTTCTCCTTGCTTCTTGATTCTTTTTAAGTTTGTCATAGAATCTAGACATATCTTTTTTATATGCATCAGTTCCTTCTTCCTTCTCTTTAGATATTATTTTGGGAATAGCCCTTGGTTTCACGGTGGCTTTCTTTGCAGACGGAGACTGGTTCTTCGTTTGAGGGGCTGGCCTCTTGCTAGGCTTCTTGGTAGGCAGGGGCGGGGGAGGCGTTGGAGACCTCCTTGGACGTGTTGGCAGCGGCGTTGGAGACCTCCTTGGAGGTGGCGGCTGCGGTGTTAGAGACCTCCTTGGAGATGGTGTGGATGCAGCCTCGCCTTCCAACACAATGTCATCGTACAGAGCACTATGATGATCTGGCGATTGAACAATTGGATTTATGTTGGGGGAGGATCTGCTACAAAAAAAGGAATGACATATTATTATGAGCAGATTGTTAATTATTTAAGCCAATACAAATTAATGATGTAGTGTTTTCATCCGCACGTACCTATGGTGAGGTAGTTCAGGAGGAGGTGGAGCTGACATCCCTGGAATGATAATGTAGCGCTTGCGCCATAGAATGAATGTCTTCTCCGCTTCTCCTAGAGTCTTCTCGCCATCACCTCCAGGAATGTCAAGAGGCAAATCACTAAAACCTTTTTCAGCTTTATCTACCGAGATGGTAGCATATCCTTCTTGGATTATATTCCCATGAATCCTTGGTGTCTTGGTTCGGTCGATAGGATTAACAAGACCGATAGCCACCTTGATTGTGGAATTCCCCTTTGGAATGCGTAGCTCACACGTTGTACAAGGTTCAGTGACGTCATCCACAGGGAAGCGCAGTCCTGTGTCCCCTTGATTTGGTATCTCCGTGGAAGCGCAACTGCTTTTCAACTGAACAGATTGGCTAATATTGATTCCTGGCTCTGATGCCTGCTTGCTTGCACTCACTGCTATTTGCACTTGCCTTCTGATTTCCTCCTGCATTCTCGCTTCAAGGTTTTTTTCCCGCTCCTGTGCTTCACGCACCGCTTCCTCCAACCTCTGGAGCCGCTGTGCCTCTTCTTCCTTCTTTCTCTGGCGACTTCTGTAGGAAGGTCTGTCCTGAGGGAATCCATGCTCTCACGAGACACTTCCTTTGCCTCTAGTTCGGCCACCATGTTCAATAGTCCCGATGGCGTATGTCAGCTCATCCTTCTCTCTGTTGGGCCTGAACGCACCACTAGCAGTAGCTCTCTGAGCATAAAATAATCTTTCTGCTACTTCTTGCAGTCTTACGCCATAAACGCACTTCCCTGTCTCCTGGTCCAGTGTTCCCCCATGAGCAAAAAAACCAATTCTTTGCACGCTCTCCCCACTCGAGTGATTCGGGTGTGATACCCTTGGCAAGAAGGTCTGCTTCCATTTTGTTCCACTTCTTAATGGCAGTCGGGTAGCCACCTAATCCCAACTTATGGTGGTATGTCTTCTGTTGGGCATTACGTTGGTTCTTTATCACCCAACTCGCACCCTCTTCCGATGTCTTGTACTGCATAAACTCATCCCAATAGGGCCTCTCGCTTTGAGATCGGGCCCGGGGCAAGAAAATCTGGTGCTATGTTCTTCTTGACATACGTCCGTATAGGTGTTTCTTCCAAGTCCAAACCGGGTGGCCATCTTCTTCATTGCCTAATCCCTAACTCGCTCCTTCAATTCATCACCATCTATAATATCATCATAACCATCTGTTTGAGCGTGAAATGTACCAAGACATCTTTCCAAATTAACGCCTTGTCACGATCGGAGACAAAATTGATATGATGAGCATTGGTCTTCTTCTTCCATTCACGGCACTTGATCGGGAGCCGGTCTCGTACAAGGTAACCACATTAGTGCACGAATTTCGTTTTATTTGGCCCCCGGTTCGCCTCAGTATCCACATTGAACTCCGAGATGATGAAGCGGCCTCCAATGGCTTTTTGGGACCTCGAACATTTTTACTCTTCATTGTAGTTGTTGATGTCGATCCAGGGGCTACAAAACATAAACATTATTTTTAATGTCATGAGCACACATAAGACATATGATAATTATATAGCTAATAATAAAAAATATATACTTGGCCAATATGTTGTTGCTCATTTTATTCAAGAGCTAAGTCATCGACTCCCATCATCTCGCATCCTCTTGCACGTTATTTTTAGCACCATCATCGCCGCAACAACTTGAGTGCCGGTGTTGATCAAATTCATCATCAACTCCTCCTCATCCATGTTTCTCGGTCGGCCATCTAGCTTCAAAAACAAAACCAATATATAGTACGTCAAATCTTTGCTTACATGCGTAAAATCTACGAACAATATGCATTATTAAATCTTGCCCCTCGGTCATGGACGCAATTCGCCACACTAGGGTGAACTGCGTCGGTGACTAGGGCGAACCACGTCGGTGACATCAACAACGCGGTTCACCCTAGTCACCGACGCAATTCGCCTGGTGTGATTGTTTAGCGTTAACGATAACGATAATACGAATGTTGATCGACTAGGCCAGAGAGAGGGCGGTGACAAGAAGTGGCGGTGCTCCACTCGCCATATATATGTTTGTACACATGGGTGAACGAGGGCGGCGGTGCTGCCGTATACATAGAAACACATGGGCGAAACGAGGGCGGCGGTGCTCGTGACGTATATATACATGCATATGAATGCAAATGACGATATAACCGTGTCGACGCTAGTGGCTGGCGGTGTCGACGACGATGACGTGAGGCGGGCCGGGGCGGTGTTAGTGCATGATGTTGTTATATATCCTATGTACCATGTGAACCATGTAGTCATTCATCATATATCTTAAACTAAACATAGTCACTTTATTAACTACATGATATCTTATGCCGACATGTAATACGTAATGTTGATCGACTAGGCCATGAGAGAGGGCGGTGATGAGAGTGGCGGTGCTCAACTCCGCCAGTATATATGTTTGTACACATGGGTGAACGAGGGCGGCGGTGCTCCGCCGTATACATAGAAACGCATAGGCGAACGAGGGCAGCGGTGCTCCGCGATGTATATATACATGCATATGAATACAAATGACGTATATATACGTGTCGGCGCGGTGGCCGGTGTGCTGACGACGACGACGTGAGGCGGGCCGGGGCGGTGTCGTCAGTGCGTGATGTCGTGATGTTGCAAGTTTCAGCTAGCTACGTCTACCACTGCTTTGAACAAGACCTCGGCATCCACCAGGGCTGCGCCACACTGCCAGAACGCATTGTCCACGATGGCCGAGCCTTAGAGCTCCACCGGAAGGCATCGCGAGATTTGCCACCGTGTGACTTCTAGAGACAACAAGGGCATGAGTAGGTTCTAGGCGTATAGGTACCACATCCACTTGGACGGCAAGGCTGTTGACTTCCACGTGGCGTGCTTCAAGGAAATGATTCGCCGCAGCCATGGCATGCCGTTGCCCCCAATTAAGACGCCATTGTTGAAACTGACAACCATGGCATGCCCCCAAGACGAGCAGCTGATGGCTCCTCCGCTATGGACGACAAGAAGCAAAAGACCCCAACCATGCATGGGCCCTCACTGACGCCGTTTCACCATGCACGACAAAAGCCGAGAGAACTCTCACCTCAGGCGGGCGCGGTGGAGGGCCACGGGCGCGCGCGGTGGAGGGCCGCACGAGGCGAGGCGTGGGCTCCGGTGTCACGGAGGCGGGCTGATGCGCAGGGGAAGATGAATTGGTGGCGGCACGAGGAAGAAGAGAAAGGGCGGCGGTGTTCGACGAGGAAGAAGAGGAGGGGATCAATCTGCGCCTGGCACTAGCGGTTATATACGTGGGAGATTTACTCCCGATGCCAGCCACCAGCCGGGAGTAAAGGTCCTTTACTCCCGCATGCAGTACCAACCGAGTAAGGTCCTTTACTCCCGGTGCGTGTTACCAACCGAGTAGTAAGGAGTATTTTCCTCCCGGTTGGTAACACGCACCGAGTAAGAGTTTTTGAGCGGTTAACCCGCAGAATTGAGCCACCTTTACTCCCGGTGGGCTTCCCACCCGGAGTAAAGGTGGCTGCAGCTTTTGTTTCCCTTTGCTTTTAAGCAATAGTCTTGTTACATACAATAGAAATGCAATAGTTTTTGTTAAATACATAATAAATTAAATAAAAGGCATAAAATTATTTTGTTAAAAATATGGATTTTCTTTTTCTTTATTACACATAGGAAAAATCTATAACCTAACTTTTTATTTTTTGTTACAATTATAAAACATAATGTAACTAATATTTATTATTTCGTTAATGCAAAATGTAGTGTTTAATTAAAATTATTAAAACTATTGGTTTTGGACAGAAATTTGTTTTCACATCATTTTAACGTTAATATTTTAATTTTTCATCACTCAATATCCTAATTTACCTTTTTTGAGAGAAATCCCATCAAATCAAACATTGATTTAATTTGAAACATGACATAATAAACATCTGAATTCACAATTATTACATAATATCTCAAACACACACTACATTAAATCACTATATCATCAAGTGGGCACAAAGAAGTTGAATTTCTTCTTTACGTATGTCCCTTGGTTATGATCGCGTCTTAACCATGGAGTGTCCTCATCATTTACCAAGATGCTAGGGTCTTTGTTCACTTTGAATGGTGGAATTCGGTCATCCTTTTCATAATCTTCCGACATGTCCGACTTGTCCTCAATTCCCACGATGACTCTTTTCCCGGAAAAGAACTATGTGGCGCTTTGGCTCTTTTGTTGAGTCATTATCGTTTTTCCTCTTTTTGGTTTGGTAGACATATCATTGACATAGAACACCGATTCACATCCTTGGCAAGGACGAATGGTTCGCCTTTGTACCCAATATTACTAAGGTCTCACTGTTGTCATTCCATACTGCTTTCATCATACTACCGCCTCCGGTCACCTTGACCCATTGGCACTTGAACAATGGGATCTTCAAAGTAGGTGCATATTCTAGTTCCCATATTTCATCTATGCGTCCATAATATGTCCGCTTATTCCCATTCGGTCTCTGTGGCATCTATGCGGACACCACTATTTTGGTTGGTACTCCTTTTATCTTGGGCTACTGTAGAATATGTTCCCATTTATCTCGTACTTTTGTATGTGACGATATGCCATGATGGTTGCATAGCCAATAAATACAGCTTGCTCATGGATGCTCTCATCACTTTGACATTTTTTTCGCAACCAACCGCTGAAAGTTTCCATGTGCTTACGCGTAATCCAAGCTTCTGGGCCTTCCCTCGAAACTTCGGATCGTAAGAGATCCTTGTGTGTCTCAATATACGGATCTACCAAAGAGGAGTTCTCAGAGAACTGTAGTAGTGCGCTTTATTGAAATAATCATCATCCGTACCAATATATGTTTTCCTCCCTAGTGTCCCTTTTCGCTTAGTCTCCCTTCATGTCTCGATTCAGAACACCAATTGAGTCAAGGTCGGGAATAAAGTCAACACAGAACTCAATGACCTCTTCTTTCCATAGCCCTTGGCGATGCTTCCTTCTCGGGCGAAACACGGTTGTGAACATATTTCTTCAGGACTCCCATGAATCTCTCTAAGGGGAACATGTTGTGTAGGAACACAGGACCGAGAGTGAAAATCTCCTTGACTAGGTGAACTAGGAGGTGTGTCATATATCAAAGAAGGAAGGAGGGAACACCAACTCAAAGTCGACGAGACATTGAACCATATCATTCTCAGTTTTAGCTAGATCAGTTGGATCAATTGCCTTCTCGAGAAATTGCATTGAGGAATGCACATAGCTTCACGGTGGCTAGACGTACATTTGGAGGTAGAATTCCTCTTAATGCAACTAGAAGTAATTATGCGCCATGAGAACGTGATAAATATGGGACTTTAAGTTACGTAATTTCTTCTCTACAACATTTATAATACCCTTTATATTCGAGGAGAATCCAGATGGTACCTTGATGTTGTTTAAGCATTCAAACATGATTTCCTTCTCCTCTTTGCTTAGAGTGTAGCTAGCAGGACGTAAGTAATGGCGTCCATCATCATCTGCCTTCTCTCGGATGCGAGTTGTCTCTTTCTCTCAAACAACGCAGTCCTGTCGTGCTTCAAATGTGTCATTAGGCTTTCCATACACACCCATAAAGCCTAGCAGTTTCACACAAAGATTCTTCGTCAGTGCATCACGTCGATCGAAAGCTACGGACCTCTAGGACTTGCCAATAGGGTAGGTCCCAAAATATGGACTTCTTCCACATGGGTGCGTGACCGTTAGCGCTGTTCGAACAGGTTGGCTTCCATGTCCTTTTTCAAAGACGACTTTCACATCATTGACCATATCTAGTACATCCTCACCGGTTCGGTTGCGAGGCTTGGTCAGGTGGTCTGCCTTCCCTTTAAAATGCTTGCCTTTCTTTCTTACGAGGTGATTTGCGGTGAAGAAATCGATGATGGCCAAGGTACACGACCTTTCGACATTTTTTCAAGAATACACCTCTAATATCACCGAAGCAAAGGTGTGCATGCATTATATCCCTTATTTGACTGTCTCCGAAAGATTACTTAGAGCAGGCCAATCATTGATTGTTACGAACAACAATGCTCGCAGATCAAAGTGTTCCTGCTTTGTACTCATCCCACACACATACACCTTCTTTATTCCACAAAATGAGAAGTTCGTCAATAAGTGGTCTCGGTATACATCGATGTCATTGCCAGTTTGCTTCGGCCTTGGATGAGCACAGCATCATAATGAACTTCCGCTTCATGCATAACCAAGGAGGAATGTTGTAGATACTTAGAGTAACAGTGCCAAGTGCTATGACTACTGCTCGCTCTCCAAAAGGATTGATACCATCTGCACTTAAAGCAAACCTTAAGTTTCTTGCGTCATTTGCAAACTCCGAATTCTCTATCGATTGCTCTCCACTAGGACCCATCGCCAGGTGTCTCAAAGATATTGTCTACCTTACGTTCTTCTTTGTGCCATCGCAACAATTTTGCATGTTCTTTGTTTCAATGCAGACGCTTTCAAGCGTGGTATTATAGGAGCATACTACATAACCTTGGCAGGATTTTCTTCCGTGGACGTTCGCCCTCAACATCACCAGGTCATCTCGCCGATCTTATATCATGACGCATGGCATACCGGCATGCATCTAATTTCTCATACTCTTTGCTGACGCAGACAGATGCGCTATTAGGACATGCATGTATCTTCTCTATTTCTAGCCCCATAGGATGATAACTTGTTTTGCTTCGTAGGTAGTGGCGGGTAATTCATTGTCCTTCTAAGCATCTTCTTTTGAATTTTTAGTAACTCTCCAAATCCCTTGTCGACATACCATTCTTTGCCTTCCATTGCAAAGCAATTCTAGTGTGGTTCCCAACTTTTTCTCACCTCGCATCACAAGTTGGGTACAACAATTTCTTGTGATCTTCTAGCATCCGCTCGAACTTGATCTTCTACTTTTCACTTTCACATTCTCTTTGTAAGTCCACGAATGACCCGAGAAAGATCATCACCGGCTCATCTTCTCATGCGGCTACCTCTTCTTCAAATTTTCTCCCATTGCAAGATCATTGAAGCACGCACCATCGGGAATAATATCATTGTCGTCCCATTGTTCTTCTTCACCTTCTTCCATTACAACACCGGTTTCTCCGTGCTTTGTCCAACAAATATAGTTTGACATGAAACCCGACTTGAACAAGTGTGAATGAAGAGTCCTTGAGCAAGGATATTCCACCGTATTCTTACATATGGCACATGGACAAAGACATGAAACCGTCACTTTTTGTTTGCCTCGGCCGCACGTAATAAAGAATGCACGCCGTCAATGAACTCTTGGGAGCGGCGATCAGCATTATACATCCAATGACGGCTCATCTGCATTACATGACATAAATACCATATTAAAACCTAGATCATAATTAATTATTTATACAACATGCGTGCCACCACAAAAGATATAAATTTATGAAAGCATCGCTACAATGTAGACAATCCCAACTAGCACTAAAAGAACTAAAGCTAAAATACATTTCAGTAGCACTAGGATTTCACGACCAATCTCAACTAAAACAGACAGATCCCCTCGATTGTGCAACATCTTTGAGCTTCTTCGACTGGATCACCGCCTCATTAGTCGTCAGATTCACCTCAAGCAGTAAGATATTTTTGCACGAGTTTAACATACTCTTCCTCCTAGTAGAAGTCTGAACATCGTCCACTGACATCCCACTGAAATTAAAACAAAAAATTAGAACTTTAATCACAACCATCATGAAAATAGGTATAAACTAACCATAATCATTAAATACAATAAAATAACTCACATTGTGATCCGGACACTTGTAGAAGATACGATCCTTGTTGGGACCCTCCTTCTTCACTCGGTACTCCATCACAATCTTCGTCTCATCACGACACATGCCGCATGGAATGAGAGGGAGGCCCAGCCTAAGTCGCTTTGAAAACCCATGAGAGGCGGAGGACCCGGAAGTAGTTGCCATCTACTCTCTATACTCATTTTTAATACATTATAAATTTCTCCTTTTATAAACAAATAAAATTAAGAAACTATAAAATTATCTAGATCTCTAAACAATGATATTTTTAATGGTCATTGTGTTCTCGCCTTTTATCAAGGGCGGTAAGTAATTCACATGATATTTCCGCAAATTAACGTAAGAATGGGAGTGTACACACATAATGATTCATCGCGACGATATCGGGACGTGTGAATAAATAATCATCCGTACTAGTTGACCTTGCTTACGTGATCATCTCGACGAGCATTTCTCCACCGGACGGCACCGTACTTGGCCACGGAAGAGCTCCAATTCTACGAGGAAGGGAACATAGTCTTCCACGACCGTTGCCACTCTCCCTCGTAGAATCAAAGCTCCTCCTTGACGTCCGTCCCCGCTCAGCAGAGAACATGCTCGCCGAGATGAACACGGTCCGCAAGTTCAACTAGTATGGATTTTCTATAATTTTCTAACTATTTTCTAAGTTTATATTTATATATATACTACGTTTGGGTACGGTGATTGATGACTCATGCGACGATATCGGGACATGTGAATAAATAATTATCCGTACTAGTTGACCTTGTTACATGATCATCTCGGCGAGCATTTCTCAACCGGACGGCACCAGTATTTGGTCAAGGAAGAGCTCCGATTCTACGAGGAAGGGAACACGGTCTTCCACGACCGCTGTTGCTCTCCCTCGTAGAATCAAAGCTCCTCCTTGACGTCTGCTATCGCTTCGGCAGAGAACATGCTCGCCGAGATGAACACGGTCCGCAAGTTCAACTAGTATGGATTTTCTATAATTTTCTAACTATTTTCTAAGTTTATATTTTATATATATACTATGTTTGGGTACGGTGATTGATGACTCACTGCGATTTATATCGGGACATATGAATAAATAACCATCTGCATTAGTTGAACTTGTTTACGTGATCATCTCGGCGAGCATTTCTCCACCGGACGGCACCGCATTTGGCCACAGAAGAGCTCGATTCTACGAGGAAGGAACACGGTCTTCCACGACCGCTGCCGCTCTCCCTCGTAGAATCAAAGCTCCTCCTTGACATCCGTTATCGCTTTCGCGGAGAACGTGCTCGCCGAGATGAACACGATCCGCAAGTTCAACTAGCTACTTTAACCTTATTTCATGTAAATATGCAAGCTTGAAGTGATTTTGAGCTCAAATTGCTTACAAATGAAAAAACCACAATAAAGAACCATATATATATATAGTGAACAAAATGAGATAAGACAATGGTGAAAAATGAGAGTATGAGATTGGTAACCTTTACAACCAAGAATCGACAGAGGAATCAAGAAATCGACGGAGGAATCGAATAATGGATGGAGGAACAATGGAGGGAGGGAGGAAGCAAGAACACTAGTGCAAAGTGAGCTTCAAAATGTGCTGAGCTCGGGCTCGGGAGGAAGAAGGAGACGGCCGGGATATAAGGATTTTAGTCCCGGTTGGTGGCTCCAACCGACTAAAAGTAATCTTTCAACCCCGGGCGCAGCCACGGCCCGAGTAGATTTACTTTACTCGGTTGGAGCCACCAACCGGGAGTAAAAGTATATTTAGTCCCGGTTGGTGGCTATAACTGGGACTAAAGGTCCCCGCCACCTCTGTACAAGCGCAGAGCCATTAGGCGGGGACCTTTAGTCTCGGTTGGAGACACCAACCGGGACTAAAAGGTATTTCTAGTCCCGGGTGTAAAAAATTCCGGGACTAAAGTCCATTTTGACCGAGGATCAAAGGTCTGTTCTCTACTAGTGAGTCCATTGAAGACACTCCCAAAGCCTCCTTTACCAAGAAACACACTGTCCTTGAACCCACTGGTAGCTGCAAAGAGGTCATTGTAGGTGAAGGATGGAGCCCCATACTCCTTCTCCCACTCTAGTTCAGTTTTTCTTGCTTGTAGCCGCCTCTTCATATGGACCATGAAAAGAGAAGCAGAAACCACTATAGCAATTCCAAGAGTTGGTAAAATAGTTGCTAACAATATTGTCTTGTTGCTGCGAGGGCGAGAATGAATTTGTGTAGCAGCAGGCACTCGTGGCGGCACAAGGTCTTCGATAGTACTCAAACATAGGGCAGAGTAGTTGAGCGGTGCAGCAAAGAGGAATAGTACAGAGGAGAGAAAAAATACAAAAGCTAGTTTCATCTTTGATGTTTCACTACTACATAAACTTCCATCGCTGCCGGTTGCTAAACCTTTATCATTATGGGATTGGCAGCCGGCAATGGGTATAGTGGCAGTGATATATATAGTCTCATTTATCACTGTCGGGGTAAGCGACCAGCATTGTTGCCATTTTTAACACAATACATAATAAAAGTAAAAAAAAAAACAGCAGCTGCCGAGCCCATGCGCCATCGGACCCGAGTTGCTGACTAGAACCACTTTTTTTTTTAAAAAATGCAAATTAAAAAGAGTTAAAAATAAATACGTCAACATGCAAAGTTTGCATTTTATAAGACACAAGACCACAGAAGTGTTTGGTCATGACAAGCAAACACACATGCTTATGCAAGCTCGGCTTATGCTCGAACAACACCTACTCCTGTATATATATACTACATTCGCCTCAAAGAAGAATACAATTCTAGGTCGGCTCAAAATCAAACTATATTAAATTTGATTAAACTTATAGAAAATAGTATTAACATGTATGATTCTAAATAGATATGCTATGAAAATACAGTGTGCTTCGTGACGAATCTAATAGTACCCATTAAGTGCGATAAATATAAGTATCTGTTTTTAGAAAATAGAGGGAGAACAAACAAAAGGCTCGTAGAAGTCCAATGTGTTAACTTCTAAAAAAAACAAAGTATGAACGTGACAGATCCATAGTTATCGCTCAAACCCATGTGCATGGTTAGGATTGCGACAAGGGCTGACCATTAGGCCATTAAGTGCGTGGATCGTCATACGGGCCAGGGGCAATTATATTGTTCGAATCAAGGGAAAAAAAAGTCTCTTTTATAAGCTCGGCCGGCACACCATCCGCCTCTTCCTTTATTTTAAGTAACATGGCCATATATAAGAGATGACAAATCATCGGGAGTAGGATCAACTTATACGAAACTAAAATATTTTTATTATTATTATGGGCATCCTATCGGTGTGCAAGGGTCGTTGCAACAATTACTAAGAAAGGGACTTCTACGAGCAGGCCCCAAAAGAAAATTTAGACCCTGTTTGAAGTCGTTGCTTTGATAGAAGCAAGAGAAACTCGAAAGTTCAATTTTTTTTTTCTAGGACTTCTTCCTTTAAATATAACAGGCAGCTTTTCTACGTGTTCTATTTCAAAGAAAAATATAAAAGTACGTAAAGTATATTACCTCCATCACAAATTTAAAACATTTCTAGTTGTGTCCGGTCCTAAATCAAATTATTTTCCATTAAACAAATATGTAAAGAGAATTTAACATTTATGACAATAAATTTGTAGATCATCGCCAAGACCACCACCTGCAGGGGCTTTCGGAGGAGCCTTAAGAAAGCGTCATCAAGAAGCCCCTGCAGCATGGCAAAAAAGGGGCCTTCGATAAGGGCCTGACCTCCTCCAACAAAGGAGGAGGCCCAAGGAGTGAGGCCACCCAACACCGGCTCGAGAAGGGCCCATTAGGTAATACGTTTTTAGAGAAGAAATGCCCCTTCATCCCTTGTGACTGTAACACGTCAGATATCCTATAAAAAGAATATTATGGTATATTCTATAGTAAGTAGAGAGTTTTCTTGTACCGAGAAAAGTTATACGTAACTGTATCCTATAAAAAGGGGACTCAGATATCGAGAAAAATGAGAGAATCAATTCTATCAACCACCATTTAGTTTGTCGTCTCGGTAATAATGCTTGTTGTTTTGAAGGTTCTTACCTTGGGCCTGAACCTCCGGGCCAACATTGGTGCCCGCCTTGGTTGGCTGAAATAACGCTTATGCCACCTAAAAGGAAGTTAGCTGTACCGCCAAGACCATGGCCTAACACTCAAAGCGCATACACCACACCACTCGACCTGGCAAGACAGCCGTCAAGTGAGAAACAACCAGAGTCATGCCACCGAATTTATTAGGGTGTGTTTGGTTGGTGGAATCATCTCATACTTCATGAGGTGGTGCATCATGAGTTCATTCTATGAATTTTAGTGGAATCAATCAAATCCTCCTGCATATACTCATTATTAGCTTTGTGAGAAATTAGGTGGTGATGAATCAACCCATTCCATTTCATAGACCAAACAAAAAACTAAAGAACGGGTAGATGATGAGTTACCACATTCCTCGGACCAAACATGTCCGAGGAAGAAATGGACCATGATACACCATCTCATCTAGGATGGATGGAGTGATTCTTTAAATCAAACATCCTATAAGTGCTTCACAAACAAAAAATTGAGTGTAAGTCTAATATTTCCACTCTTTGGTGTGTTGCTAGTGGTGGACTGATGGAGCTTTGTATATGGTTATGAAAATGTTTCGGTGAAACGTGTGCGCCGCGTCTACCAATCTTTTTTTTTTTTGACAACATCTATCTACCAATCTTTGGTACGGAGACAAGGTGCAAAGTGGACCTTTGGGACTCAAACCAATTCGTAGCACACCTAGTCAATCAGTTGTCACTAAATAAAACATATCAACAGTGCGTTCGTATGGCCACCATTAACTATATTTATTGTCTTAGCGACCACTGGTTGCGATCCAATGGATGATTATTTATATTTATTGATTACTAACTGTATGTTTGTTCGTCGTCGCTCGTCGGCGTGGAATCTTTACCAGTCGGCCAGCCAGCCCCGCCCGCCCGCCCGCAGATACCAAGACGGAGGAGTTGATTTCAAAAAAAAAAGTCATCCATTTAGTATATGACCTAGCAGGTGGGCCACATTCATTTTAAATTCATGAGAGAAGAGTCGACTCTGAAAGGCTGGAATCTTCCATTCAGTATATATTTCATTTCATTTCATTTCATTTCATTTCGTCAGCTCCTCTGGACCCCGTCCAGAGTTGACATTGCTTCGTTCCGCTCGTCGTCCTCTCCATCGTGGGAGCGCAGCTGGGCGGCGGCGGTAGCCTTGAACCGAATCAAGCAACAAGGCAGCTGATTCCAGCCGGCGTTGTGCAGGCGTTCAGCGTCACAAGCACACAAAAAAGTGGGAAACCAAGTTTTCTGCTGCCCAAGCAGGTTCGTGGCACTCACTAGTCACTAGCGACGCAAAGCCAAGAGCAGTCGTAAGTTGGCGTGGTTATGGTTTAATTGCTCATGTTTTGCGCGGGAAATTCCTTCTCCGTTGCTTTGTATTCAGTTTACTCATGTGTATTTCGTCTGGGTCTTTGAATATATAGTGCACAAAGAGGGATTTCGAAATGGAATGGATGGAATGACATGTTTCTCCATTCCAATCAAAGTGAAGCTGCAGTAGACAAGCCTCAGTTACTGATGGTCCCATGATTCCCGTTTTGATGACTTCATACCGATGCTAAAAAGGCTCTAATCCAGGTATGCATGCTGCTGGGACACCCTGGCCCCAACATGTGTTGTATATGTTACTAGTATGGATTATTCAGTTAATTTTCTTTCTTGATGAAAGAATTATTCAGTTGTTGAATAAGTGCCTCACCAATCTTTCTACAGGATGCTTCGCTTGGCATATATATCTCACATAGATATTAATTCATGATTGCTCGGTGCTTGCTGCTCTGTGACAAGGATATATATACACCAGCTAGCTAGGAAAATCAATGGAGATCGTGACAGGTGCATTGAGCACCCTACTCCCCAAGCTTGCCGTGCTTCTGACCAGCCAATACAACCTGCAGAAAAAACTGAGGGACGATATCACGTTCCTCAAAGCCGAGCTGGAGAGCATGCAACCTGTCCTAGAAAGGGTTTCAGAGGCTCCAATAACAGACAAGCAGATTATGATATGGGCAAGGGAAGTGAGAGAACTGTCATATGACATCGAAGACAGCATCGACAAATTCATGGTGCACATTGAGGACAACCCATCAGCAAAGCCGCGTGGATTTGGGGGGTTCATTCATAAGAGTTTGAAGTTGTTGACAACAGCCAAGCTTCGCCATACTATTGCCTCAGAAATCACAGGCATCAAGGAGCTTGTCTATGAGGTGGCTTCGAGGCATGAAAGATACAAGATTGACACTGCCTCTTTTGTCCGACCAGACAACACAACAATTGACCCTCGGCTGATGGGTATTTACGAAAGGACTTCGAAACTTGTTGGCATCAGTGGCCCACAGGACAAGTTGAAGGAGTTGGTAATGGAGCCAGAAGGCACGTTGAATCGTCACCTAAAAGTGGTCTCGGTTGTTGGACCTGGTGGTTTGGGCAAGACAACACTCGCCAATATCATGTATCAACAGCTTAGAGAGCAGTTTGAGTGTCATGCTTTTGTATCAGTGTCTCTTAATCCTGATTTAAAGAAGATTCTGTGCAGCATTCTCCGCCAAGTTACCAAAAACCTTTATTCCAGCATTGAAGCATGGCCTGTTGATGAAATTATCTACAATACAAGACTACATCTTGAGGATAAGAGGTACACAAGTCAACAAATGCTTACCTTAAGTTGCACCAACCTATGCTTCTAAAATCCAATTTTCTTTGTTCTGTACTCAAGAACGATGAAATATTTGGTACATAATAAGATATAAACAAAAAACAATTGGTACAGCGTAAGCAAGTTAGCCAAACAGAATAGGTATATATCCATGTGAACTAATATTATTTTTAAGAGTAAATATATCTTGGATGGAAATGTCAAGTTGATGAAGATACAAATATCTTTGTTGCTGGCCGTTAAGAGTACATCTATTTAGACCAATCCAAAGTTTGTTTAGTCCAGTTTTCAAATTAAACCACCTAGTTTTGTGATTCATGGAGATTTTAGTTTCCGTACTTCAAGCCCATGTTTTACTGTATTATAATCTATACTCTGATTCGGTACTCCAAGTGTTAATGCTTGTATGGTCAACATCTTTTTCATATATGCACACATATTTTAAGTCTAGATTTCTGAATTTGGTTCTTCACTATTCTGCTCAGATTTTTTTGAGTGTAAATTCACATCAAATTTATCTTCCTTTTTTTGTCTTGTCTTCGCTGGACCTTTTCAATGGTGACCTTGGTACTCACTAGAGAATTATCAAGTTGTGCTTTTATTTGGATTTGTTATTACTTGTAATTCTGATTGGATAAACTATCTATTTAGTATTATGTCATTTCTCATATGAAGCATCGCTGCTTTTTAGATGTGGTTCTTGTCTATTCCTTTACTAATTACTACTGGTAAGGATTACATCACAAATATGGGGAATTCATTTTGTTGTCCTCACTTACTATTTTGTATCAAAGCATCCAAATTTCTCCTGATTAGTTGGTAATATTTTCATTTTACCTTGTCTACTTTGTTAATTTTCCTTACAAAACAACAGGTACATTATTATACTTGATGATATATGGGACAAATCAGCTTGGGATCTTATCAAGTGTGCATTAGTTGACAACAACTGCGGCAGTAGAATAATTACAACGAGTCGTGTACTTGATGTTGCTGCGTCGTGCTGCTCAAAAGTTGATGGTTGTATCTATAAACTAAAACCTCTTTCCCATGATGATTCAAAGAAGCTGTTCTACAGAAGAATATTTGGATCTGAAGATAGTTGTCTCTTAGAACTGAAGGAAATGTCAGAGAAAATTTTAAGGAAGTGTGGTGGAGTACCATTAGCCATCAACACTATAGCTAGCTTATTGGCAAGTAAGCCAAAACATATAAATGAATGGTACAGTGTGCACAATTCTATAGGTTCCGGACTTGTGAAAGAAACTAGTGTGGAGAATATGAGGAAGATATTATCTATGAGTTATTACAGCTTACCTTCCAATCTAAAAGCTTGCTTATTGTACCTAAGTATATTCCCAGAGGATTATACCATATCAAGAGATCAGTTGATCCGCAGATGGATATCTGAAGGCTTTATTCCTGGAGAAGATGTGGTTACTTCATATGAACATGCAGAAAATTATTTCAGTGAACTCATTAACAGAAGCCTGATAGAACCAGAATATGTTGACAGTCATGGCAGGGTGCTAGATTGCCATGTACATGATATGATACTTGATCTCATCACATCTTTGTCATATGATGAAAATTTTGTCACTGCATTACACGGTCAGCAATCCACATATATGCCAAACAAAATTCACCGTTTATCCTTCCAAAGCATGACAGATGGGCTTGTCACACTGAAGACAATGAACTTGTCTCATTTGAGGTCACTTATCGTCTTCCCTGGGGCTACCAACTTGTTGCCACCTCTTTCGAGCTTCCATCTTCTGCGTGTACTGGATTTTGAAGGCTGCCATGACTTAGATTGTAATCAAATTGATGGTCTTGTGAATTTATTTCATTTGAGGTGCCTGGTATTGAAGGATACAAATATTGCAAACCTTCCAAAACAAATTGGGAAACTTGGTTGTTTGCAGAAACTGGACTTAAGGAACACTAGTATAAGTGTACTTCCATCAGCAGTTGTTCAGTTAAGAAAACTAGTGAGCCTACATATTGATAGATCAGTGATGCTACCAGTTGGGTTTGGGGGGCATGAAATCTCTGCAAGCCCTGACATATATTGGTGTCAGCATATCCCCAAAGTTCATGAAAGAGCTAGGAAATTTGACTGAACTAAGGATTCTCCACATTTCACTGAGTGGTACAAGACAAATGAATTACGAGAAATCTTTACTAGATTCTTTGTGCAAGCTGAAAAAACTCCATGAATTGTTAATTTTAGGTGGACAATTGTCGAGATTGCCAAGGTGGATCAGTTCCTCACTCTTATGCATCCGCACATTAGACATGAAGCTCAACACATTAGCCCTGGAGGATTTAAAAAATCTTGGGGCCATAGTGTGTCTGCTTGATCTCTGTCTTATGGTGCTAAATGATGAAACAGAAAGATTGGTTGTTGGTGTTGACCGTGGAGAGTTCCAGTGTCTTGTTAGGCTTTCGTTTGTCAGCAATGCAATGAGGATAATATTTTCAAAGCAAGCTATGCCAAGGCTCGAGAACCTTGAGCTTGCCTTAGAGTTCAAGAGAGTAAGGATTTTGATATCGGCTTGGAAAACCTCTCTTCACTTAAGCATGCCACCATAAGAATCGATTGTTGGGGTTCCAGTGTTGATGAGGTGGAGCGTGCTAATGCTGCTATTCAGAGGGCAGTGTTCTTGAATCCCAATCACCCCAAGCTTGATGTGATCAGGCATTTTTACAATGACATGGTAGGGGATGATGAGATAATAAGTGTCCATGATGACATGAATGAAATAGAAGAAGAGGTAATTTTATTTACTTATACTGCAACATAGAGGTGTGATGATGACTTGGGCACTTGGTACTTGGTATTGGTAGTGATACCAAGTGTTCGCACATAGTTTTCGAGGGGGTACTTTTTGTTATATTAGTAAGATATCTTCCCAAGAATCACTATTAGACACTTGACACTATCATTTCATATGGTTTTGGTAATTTGGTTCAACTTGGATCTTTCATGCAGATTTTGGCAGACAAGATGGGCCCTTGGGGTGGAAATGGTGGGGTTGCTTGGGACATAAAGGTTGCTTCCTGTCATTTGGAAAGTGTGACGATTTGTAGTGGTACGATTATTGATGCAATTTCGTTTTCTTACCGTGATGGAAATGGGAGGCAGCACACAACTCAATATTGGGGCGGCACTGGTGGCAGTGCTTATTCGGTGAGTTTATTACTAGTCTGCAAGACAATCATGATGCATAGTTTTGGTTCTTATTTTAATTTCTGTAGTCCAAATACAGCAAGCCGGTGATCTCCAGCATGAATTATATACAGTTTCCTCGCAGGTGATACATGCAGATTAATTTCTCCATTTCTCTTGCAGATTCGTCTTGGGGCTACAGAATTTCTCAGGGAAGTGTCTGGAACAGTCAGGCCATTCTTTTCAATACCCAGCGCTGTAACATCACTTAGGTTAGTGTCCAATTTACGTCGGTATGGGCCTTTTGGAGTGCCGCTGGGAACTCCATTCTGCAGTAAGGTCAAGGAAAACAACAGCATTGTTGGTTTCTTTTGGGCGGTCAGGGGCGTACCTTCATGCACTTGGTGTGTACGTTCGTCCTGTCTGACTCAGCTACTGCTACATCTGATCGTATTCGGAAAGTGAGTCTCATCCGATTCTGACGAAGTGTTCCTTCGGCCTTCTCGCACAGTTGATCTTGTGTCAAGAACTCAATATTAAGCTTGCTTTTCAGATTTCAGATCGTCTTCAGTCTTCTTGTCTTCTTATTTGTTCCCTCTTTTCTTTTGCGAGTGTCAATCTTCATATGCAGTACGTGTTTCTCCAATCACTACCAACCCCTAATCTTGAGCAGGGCAATCACAAGCTTATTGTCTATTTGTCTAATTAACAAAGTTCAACGGATGTGCTTCGTAGGTAACAACATTCTATAATCTGTAGCAAATTATAATATTCAATAATTTAAATCACTATTTCTAAAAATGAAACAATTAAGCAGTTAAAATAACCAGGGAAAAAAAAAATCCCATCCATCTCAATAATTAAAATAATCAAGGAAACAAAAAGAAACCCGGGTGAAGGCATGTAGTATTTTGGGTCACTTGATCCTACTCATCGTAAAGCATCATGACCCATATCATCTACTAGATTTTTGTGCCACACTATGCTCCATAATTCATTATATTAAAACATAATTAAATTCAATAGTTTAGAAAAACTCAATTAAATATATTAAATGAAGGGATGCAACATGCTTATGCATGACAGGGTGTGTACGTAGCCATATAGGCAAACACAAACTACTTTTAAAAAATTATCTAGGACAGGGGACCAACGCCTCGACGATCCTAACGACGCTTCACCATCACTTCTACGTAGTCCGGATGATCAACATCGATTAATTATAATAGATAACGAGATCTTCTACTAGCAAATAAGCATCAGCTGAGTCCATCAAGATTCAAACAGTTTCAAGTTAGACACCATAAGATAGAGCATGATTTTAGAAGAAAAAAACTAGTTTCATAAATTTCCAAGCTAAAACAAAAATTCTATGAATTTTCTAAGATTAAACAAGATTTTTATTTTTATTGAATTATTTTTCCATGCAAGAATATTTAGATAGATTGTTGAAATTTATTTTTACGATTTTTGGATATTTTTTAAATATTTGTAGTCTAATTTATCTCCAAATGAACTTTCAAGGTAGTTCGATTTACCCGCCCACCATCAAAACCACTTAGGATGAAAAACACAAATGGTTTAAAAGTTGAGAATGTTAAAAAAAACCCGGTCTTATAACGAGGAAGATCGGAGTTAAAACTTAAAAGGAACTTTTCCATTGTTGAACAAGGTTAAACAGACTTTTTTTTTCTCTATATTCCAAAAGATCTGTATCTTGGAATTCTCAGACGGCCTGGCCCAATATCCAGGAGTCCAGTACACACCCATGGGAAGCCCACAGCCCACGGAGTAGCCATCCCCCACTTCTCCCCACCGGCCGCCGAATTTGGTCGATTGCCGGCGCCGGCGCCGCTCGCTTAATCCCACTCCTGTCTCCTCATCCAGCACAGGGGCCGACCGCTGCTGCCTGCCTCTGTTGGCGTTTGGCGATCGGAGATGGATGGAGAGGAGGAGAACGTCGGGCCGTTCCGTCGGACCAGCGCCCGCACGCGCCGCATGGCCACACGCATGGCGTCCGCGCTCGCCAGCTCTGACAACCGCGCCCAGGTAACGAGGAGATTCGAGTCAATTGACTGCTTCTGCTTCCCCCTCTTCCTCCTATTCCAAGCTGTTTCCCTCTCGTTCATGAAATTACCCCCCTTTATGTTCTGCTGCCCAGTTATGAATACCTTCATATCTGTAATGCCATGCAGGCTGCTTTAGCTCGCCTTGAAGCTCTTGAGAGCGACAATGCCGGGGTTGAGGTGGTAGATCTTAATGATGACGAGTACGGAACCATGGATGAGGAAGACCCTGGTCAGTTCCTTTCTCATTTAGCTTCGTAGTAATAGTAATGCCATGATGTCAAAAAGGATAAGTTAGATACAGTATGTTCAAGCTCGATGACAAAATATTACTCTTTGCAAGCGACAAGTACTGAAACACAGATTTCTTGTGTATGACATATTCTGATATCACTTCTAGTATCAATTTTGCAGAGGAAAAAAACAGCATTCTGTGTTTCTTATCCTTGCATCGATGAATAAGAATTAAAACTATCCTTCAAAGGAAATATTTGAAACATACTTTTGCTTCAACACATCTGGCATGAACAACCCCACAAAATATTTCTAAGGTGACTGTTATTAGCATCTGGAATTGCCCTAAAGCCAGTCGTTTGGACACCTTTGAGGTCCGCATGCTACAGCCTACAGCTTGTCAACCTTGTGCTGTTAGCATCTGGAATGCCCCTAAAGTCAGTAATTTATTTATAGATATATTTGAACTCCACATTATACAAGGCTGCAACTTGTCAACTGTAAAGATTCCGGTGTTCACAGTTTCTGTAAATGTTGCATTTGTGTTCTATACTTATATGGGCCTTTTGGGTTGTGGATTTGTGGATGCACATTCAACTCAAATGCTCTACCCACTGAACTAATTAAAATTCGATGACTGAAGCCATCTTTTGTGTTTGAATTTCATTTCTACAGTCCTTATGCAAAAGAAGCAGTCGAAGATTATGAAACGCAAGACAAGGCAAGGGAAAGCTTTGGAGAAAAAGGCAGCAAGATCAATCATGGATGTCTTACAGGAAGTAAGCAACCTTGTGCTATTAAGTTTGTTTCTTGCCATGTTTATTTTGTTAGTAGTGTACTTGAAAGATTTTTACTCTGGATCTGTGACAGGCAAATCTGGAATCCCTGCCTCCTCATGTCCCAACATATTTGAGGGCTGTTGTGGGTCCACCAAGCACTTCATCTCAACGGCACTACTGTTCAGTCTGTGGTAGTTCTGCAAACTACACGTGTGTGAGGTGCGGAACAAGGTTCTTGTCGGGTTTATAAACCCGGGGTCCCTCGCGGACCGGCCTCCCAATAAAGGTTCGACCCAAGCAGACAAAACGCACAACTCATGGGCCGAACCAAGTACCTAAATGACAGGCCAACGGGGCAATCGAATCTCCGACCGGGAGGCCTGGCCGAGGAGGAACAGCGTCCACTTTCCGATTCCGGCCCACCTCTCCGACTGGAGCACTCGCTTCGGTCTCCAGCTCGCCTCCGGACGGCCTCTTCGACCGGAAGGCCTGGCCAAAGCACTACTTCCGACTCCGACAAGGGATGTGCCAAACCCCTGCTCACGACTCTTCTCCGACTGGCGCGATCAGAACCGACTGAGACCAACCGACCGAGGACGCCTGCTCGGAATGGACAAGGAAACGAACGGAGAAAGCAAGGCAGGGTGTACAAGTCAAACCACGATACTAGGGACCGATCTCGCATACACCGCAGTAAAAGCAGATTTCGCAACCTCCCCAAGACAACTGTAACCCAAACAGTGTTGTAGACGTCGACATTTTCCCCTACAGTATTGTGGGCGCCGTTAACTCCCATATGGTAAGGCTCCCCCCACATGCCTCTGGACATCGACAGTGTTGTGGGCGCCGACATTTACCATACCGAGTGAACATGGTAAAACTCTTCACATGTCTCTAGGCATCAGCAGATGGCAAAAATTTCACATCTCGCCATACTCGAACAAGACGACGCAACCTCCCACGTGCATCTGACATCCAATAGTGTTGTGGGCGCTTACCATCATCCTATACCCGTCGGCGTGGACAACAAGGCTTAGAAGCATACATACTCTCTCCCTCTCACTTATAAGGTGCCCTTCATCTATAAAAGAGGATGCGCTCTCTCCCAACATTCAGATTCAAAAGATCGATAAAGTTCACTAGTACACAACCACAGAACCGCCAGGTTCGAACCACAAGCACACGCTTGAACACTTAGCTCGTAGCAGGGCTCCCGTCACTCTCGGCCCTTCCAACCGGAGTCCAACCGGACCTCTTGTACCCCTTATCTTTCTCCTTCTTGTTTGTAACCCCACTGCAAACTTCGAGCACCTGGGCTCAGGAATAAAGTCACCGACCGACTCAAACTGAACGTAGGGCACGTTGCCTAAACCAGTATAAACCCTGTGTCATTGAGTGCTAGGCCATCTCCGATCACAACGTACGGCAAACTTATAAATATTTACTTGTTGGTCACTTTCTGCACCGACAGTTGGCGCCGTCCGTGGGGAAGACGCTGTACGTTCAATACTTTTTTGTCATCGGATGACCCACTTTTCCGCCACCCTCGCCATGGCGGGCTCAGGTGATACGATTCACTTCGGCTCACTAGAGTTTCCCACACTCCCACCTGTTGGGATGTGGGTTCCACCCGTTTCCGGGCCATCCCAGGCCTTCCTCTTTGGAAGCTTCGGACTTCGTCGCCGACCGGCTCAGCGCACTACACCTCTGCGAGGAGGCACTCGTTCCGGCGCCCGTCGGGGGGGCGCCCTCCATCGGCTCCGGGACGCACGACGACTTCAACAACAAGGCATCTGCGCTTCATTCCGAGCAAACTCTCTGCTCAAACCCCGCTGTGAGTAATATGCATACTGTTATTTACTCTCTATTTACTATCTCCCGCTGATTATTCGGAGGGACCTTATTGACTGCACCATGACACCATACGACCGGTTCCCCTACGGCCGCTACTTCGCAGACGCTGCAGTGCTCGGGGGCTCAAGGACGCTGCCGCTATCCCTCTCACGTCCGAATTCGTGGGAATGGCGAGCTATGCTCCTGCCACTTTCCACGAACTCCCAGATGACGAGGGTGAGAGCGACGCTCCAAAGATCGGCGACGTGGCACCTAGCCACCGTCCGTCCCGGAGTGCGCTATGGCGGACGCTCCGGGACAGCCGTCGATCGTTATGAGTCTATGCAGACTCACACCCTCCGCACTCCACGCAGCGGGGACCTCGTGTTTGCGCGAGTGCACGCCAAGGAACTACGATAACGACGGCAGAACCAGCCGCCGCCGCATGCCGCGCGCGCTTCGGTACAACACGCTGCGCCCGGCGCGCATGGCTCGGTGGGTGGCCCCGGTCACGCCTTCGCTAGGTCCAACACGATATCATGAACGAGGCATCGACCCCCACGCTTCGCTTCGGGCTGGCGAACGCCGCCGCTGCGGTGATGCTTCGCTGGCGCGTTTCGGAGCCCGTGGACCCTGTGAGCGGGAGGTCTACCGGAACCTCCGGTGCCGGTAGAAGCCGCCGCCATTCAACGGGCGGAAAGCTCCGCGATCGTGACTCGACACGCGCCCTCTCTCCCACCGGGGTGGGGACGCCTGCACGGGTCGCTCCATCCGATCGCCGCCATACCGCCAAGTGCGGCTCGGGAGGCAGCGGCCGCGCGCATCACGTCCGACTCGGCGCGCCGCTCTACACCGACCGCCCGACGCTGAACGGCCCGGCCGCACTCAAGACGCTGCAAAGATCATTAGCAACTAGCATTAGGCCCGGCACGATGATGACGTCCACTGGGCGACGATGAGGGTAGGCGACACGGATCTCGGTCGAGCCATCGAGGGGAGCGGTGAAACGCGCCCAAGCATGGTCGCCGGCCGACGACCGAGTCCCACCTTTCGAGGGCCTGTGACCACGGGCCTATGATTGGCGATCCGGAGAGCGCTGCTCCCATAGCGCCCGACCGCCCACCAATATCACAATGTACACCAGGAGACAAACCCAAAGATTTGGCTCAAAGATTTCTGCTCGCCTCATCTGCCGGAGGGGGGTGGATGATGACTTTTCATCATTCAAGATCTCCCCATCTACGTGGGGGGAACATGTTCGGCATGGCTTGAATTCCTCCCAACGACGACACATCCGCCATCGGGCGGACCTCAAGAGGGTCTTCGCGAAATTTCTAGGGACGATGTCCGCCGTGGAAACTCCCGGGACCTCAAGAGCTGCCAAATAGAGCCTCAATGAGTCCCTCACGGGATTACATCCGTAGGTTCTCCCAATGATGCAACTCCATCCCCGATGTTGTCGACGCGACGCCATCAGCCAAGATTCCTCTCGGGGGCGACCCTCCACGAGTCCTCGATCCACAAGCTTACTGCTCTGAAGCCTGTACCACCTGTGACTCCGCTTCGACGCGTTACCACAACCATGCCTCCCATGAGGAGGCGGTCGGAGCAGATCTTCAATGGAGGCCGGAACAAAGGCAAGGCCAAGCGCCTTTCGGACCAAGACGAGGGCCCCTCCACACGTAGGGGCAAGAAGAACAAAAAGGATCGGCGCTGATCGGACAACTCCGCGTTGGTCGTCGTAGCTGATCGCACGGGCAAGCAGCCCCAATAGGGCCTACCTGACCACTTCAACAAGCTCATGGATAGCCCGTGCACCAACCACGCCTACCCCGTCAAACACCTTTACAAAGACTGTGAGCTCCTCAAATGTTTCCTCCGACAGGCCAGCACGTCGAAAGAAGGAGATGGCAAAGAGGCAGCAGCCAAGAAAGGAGGTGCGGTGGGCAAGGACGGAGATGGCTTCCCCGACCCTGAGGAATGCATCATGATCTTCAGCGAATCTGACGCCATCTGTGTAACACCCTCGGTGTTACATTGTGCTATTTTTAAAAAACACCGCATGAGCATCATACTTGTCTGTGGATGTGTGTAATATAGTAATGTACATAACTTGAAATGTTCGTCGGAAGCATGAAACAAATGTTACATTTCATGTCGCTTTACATCGTTAGTATTCTAAGCGAATTTTTATCGGATAAAAATGTTGTAGAATGTTTATGCGAACTTTAATAAAGTTTGTAGTACGTACTTCGTAGTCAACGATGAAATATGTGCAGTCGAGGACGAGGTTCACTAGCCAGTATATCAAGTAGGTCGGAAATGGAATGCGACGCGAAACCGTTTGAAGTTTAAGTCGTTTCGCAAAGTTTGAAAACGGGTCGACGAAGCCATGTTTGACAAGCTTTGTAGAGCGATCGGCTTAAGGAGCGACATGATGTCGTGTCCTAGGTCGATAGCTCTATGTACCCACTGGAGTATTGAAGAAGTGGTTTGGCGTTTGGACCTTCGGGTAGGATTTTGCGACAGCTTAAAAAAGCGTGCACGCCACATAGTTCAACCAAGCCAGCGCTGGCCGCGGGCACCGCCTCTGCCTGGCACTGCTGCTGCCGCTATTGGCTGCCAGCGAGCACTGCCGAGCCGGCCGCTTCGCCATTGCTGCGCTCGGGCGAGCACGCCACGCGCGGGCCGCTGCACCGGCCGTCCCGGCCGCTGCACCGGCCGTCCCGGCCGCTGCCCTTGCCCTGGCTGCGCTGCGTTGCTGCGCTGGCGCGCCACAAGCGTTTCCAAACCGGCCGCCATCGCGTTTGGCGCGTACTCCGCGCGTTGGTCCGGCACTACCGGCTTGGGTCCCCTGCTGTCGTGCGCTGGCACACGGTGCGCGCTAGGCCCGGCCATGACTGGCGGCTCTGCTCCCCCTTCAGCGCGTCCGCCATGGCCGCTGCTCGCGTCACGTCGCTCGCTTGGCTTGCCGTCTGGCACTGCCGTCCTGGTACTGCTCCCGTTGACGTCGGCTTTGCACGCGCGTGGGCTCGTCTGGCTTGTCGCGTTCTCACGCTTGCGCTCAAGGCCGCGCCAAAGGCGCCAGTCACTTCGCCTGCAAGGTCATCGGCCGGTCGAGCCACGCCAAGCAACTGAATCGATGCACTGCCCTTTTCTGTGTATCGTGTACGTGTGGTGGTCGCGTGGAAGGACGGTGTCGTGCCAAACCGGTCACTGTGGCGGTGGTACAAGGGAAGGACGCAAATTTGGAATTCTATCGCCGCTGGCCGCCATAAGTCCTTAGGAGTCGCCACTACGATTGGCCTCAACCACTCCACCGTTTTCTAATTAATCGTGCCCACTGTGAGCCCAAATAGTTAGCGTGTGAGTGAAGCTGTCCCAGCTTTCGTTCGGCCTTTAGCGAGGTGAGACGGGGCGTTTCCCTCACGGCGGTCCGCCATGGCCGCCTGAGCGGGCACACGGCCAGAGCGTCGTAGGGTGCTTTGCCATTTCAATTAGGATGTGCCTTGAGTAATAGTTGACTTGGTTATCACAATCGTGCAGTGGTTTCGTCGGCGGAGCAGCGGGTCATCGGAGACGCCGTCGCTGTGCTTGCCGAGCCCCGTGCCTTCACCCAGTCCATCCGTCACACCGCTGGTGAGGTCCTCTTACTCCTAGACTACCTGGTTGACTCGATTAGGGTAGGAGTGCGCCGAAGAGCGTGGCCGTCCCCGGTGGACCTAGGTAGATGCCATTTTCGTGGCCGACACGTTTGACGGTAGTAGCGAACCAATTAGATCTGCTACTTTGTTCAACGCAGCGTGCTGGTGTTCACCGAGTAGTATTTGAGGCGTTCGAATAGGTGATTTCGCCGGCGCCGGGCAACCACGGCCAGTCACCGCCGTGGCGTGTGGCCACGCCAGCATGGTGCGCCATTCTGGGCATGTGTTACCTCAATCCATTTCGCGTGGCACGTGAAAGCTCATGGGGATGCTGGTGTGTGCCGGGCGTGGTCGGTGCTCGCCGGCGTTTGGCCGGTGAGGTCATGGCTCTGTTAAGTCCGGCCAGGGGCGTCGCGACGTGAATTTGAAGTAAACAAAGGGGTTAAGTGCTAGAGTCAGTGAGAGGAGGGAATAGTGTAGTGGACTGTGTTGTCATTTGTTGGGAACCCGAGGGCTCTTTTGCATATTGTGGCACGCGCGCAGGTCTCCTTCCCCGCGGGCCACTGGCGCGCGTGGGCCGTGCTTAGTTGGGCCGCGCCGGTGGCTGCGTGAGCACGCAGGCGGGGAGTCAGGTTGGGCCGAGCCGGCACTAGAGTGGGCCGCGAGATCGAAAGCAGTTTTCATTTTTCCAGCGAATTTGTTAATGTTTATTCAATTTAGTTTTCAAGCCGAAATTTGATAATTTGTAGTAAATTGTGTAGTGGTCCAAAAATAGTAAAACCAATTTTGTTAGGTTTGCAAAATCACCATCTACTTGTTAGTACAGTTAGGTTACAGTTAGCTATGACGATGGTAGTTTCATAAATTCAAACTAAAGAGCTTAGTAGTATGTAGATTAATAATTGTAGGAATTTTTGTGGTAAATCGGTGATAGTTATAGCTATTAAATTTTAACAGTAACCTCACTAGATTATTATGTACTTGCTGTGAATTTCGTAGTCCTAGAGTAGGATGCTAAATAGAGTAGCTATTACCCTTGTTTTATCGTATATAGCGTAAATTAGCATTAGGAGTAAGACACTTGTAGTTGCTATAATAATAATGAATGTCATATTTCAAATTTGTTATTGATAACAATAGATAGCTTAGCACCATGGTTGGTAGCACTAGCTTAGTAGTAAAATCGATGTACTTTTATTTTAAGAGTTGCTGTTGTTATATTCCTAAGCATTGTATCATCATTTCATGCATGTAGATCACGAGCTAGTAGACTTCATACCCGTCGGCGAGCCGGAGTACGATGAGGTGATCGAGGAGTACGAGGAGGAGATACTCGTGTAGGATGGAGCCCCGGAGCCTGTTGGTGCTGACCTTACCGACTCGTCGCCTGCCCAAGGCAATCCCCGGTGCATAACCCCTATTTTAATGATCACTGAATATATACATGTGATGTGCATTTAAATTCTGAGCATTTTATGGAAACTACATGCATAAATATATCTACCCATGAGTCCTACAAATGCATAGTTTAGTAGTCGCTATGCTCAGATATCGGTAGCACGAGTAACTCCGTTACTACTCGCAAAGTAGGTGATAAAGATGATCACTCATGATAAAATGGTAAAGGTTAATGGTGATCGAGCAGGATATGGTTTGGGTATTGGTGGGTGTAAGGGGTTGTGTCCTCATGCCAATAGGGCACAACTCGGTTACACTTTTTCCCCTGCTCTCTGTGTCGATTAAGGACCGGTCGTTGTATATGACTCTAGGCAAGTCACAGATTTATTGTCCCGAAAGCATACTTGGGTATGGGCGCAGGAAGACTTGTTGCTCTTTTGTCGTGGATCCGGCTCTTTCCTGACCGGTATTGATCGGGAGGCGGAGATAGTGGAGGTCCTTGCACCACAATAAGTCCGGGACTTAGGAGTGGGGGCTTGGAGTCCAAGTTTGGACGGGAACCTGGAGACCCGGGACAGGAGAGTGATGGGTTAGTCCTGCTTGTGCCTGGGGTACAAGGGGGGCGTGTGTTTTTGGGGCACCCAGCTGGGCACATTGATTCGCGAATCACCGGGAAATCCGGTACGGCTTGTCTACGGTTTAGCACCGTAGTAAGAACTGAAAGTTAAAAGGAAAAGAAATGGAACTGATTGCTCAACTCTTGCTTGAAAGTAGAACATGTGCTTATATAGACTGGCTAGGTGATAACTTAATACTGCTGATAATAATACATAAATAAGGACTCACTATTAGTATTGCTTTCTGCCAAAAGAAACCAGCAAACCATAAGCTTATCATATTCCTTGGAGTCGGGAAATTATTCCCACTAGCCGGATAAGTCTTGCGAGTACATTGTGTACTCAGGGTTTTATTTACCCCTGTTGCAGGTGATGCATAAGAAGTACCTTTGTGTGGACGATTCTTCTGGTGGGTTCAGACGGAATCCTCGCTCCTATCGCTAGATGTTTATTTAAATTCCACTGTTTATCATTTCGCACTCTGACATTTGGTAATGTAATAATGTACTTTTTAAGAATCTCTGATGTATGAAATGGACTTGTATTGTAACTCGTTCTCATTATTGGATCCTTGGGAAAAATGTGGATCTTTCGGGTTCTTCCTTGGGGTGTGCTCGACAGATACCGCTTGCGGTAGCCTGTTTTCGGGGTGCTTAGTGTCTGGTGGGAGACGAGCACCTCCGTAAGTGTGCTATTTCGGGCGGTTCTGCAACAGTTGGTACCAGAGCCAACAATGGTTACGAGTTCATCACCCTTTTTCAAAACTTAAAATTGACCAACAAAAGTTTTGTGAAAAGTAGGATGCGATTATATTAGGTAAATAAGTATAAGCCCTAGCAATATGGTCTATCTAGGATAGCGGCACTGGTTGTATCTAATCAGTTTTCTGCAGGTACACTGACTTACGTTGCGTAAGAAATCGCTTAGTATTGCGGAAAGTGAGTGTTCGATGTGCCAAATTTTTTTACAAATGCCGCTATATTCTGGCTTGAGTGAGCGTATAGATCGAAGCATGCATCATAGCATCTTACTTCAACTGAAATCCCCCTTCACGTATAATTGAATTAGTAAATTGATAGGACTAACTAATGGAATGCTTTAATAAATGTGTTGTCATCCCTCTGATTCCTTGCTTCTGATCGTGAAGGTTGTTCTAAATGGATGGTTTCTATCTCTTACAGATGAATCTAAGGTCCGGATGTGGGAGCACCAGCGTGGGGGCGGCTCACGGTCTTGGCGAGGGCCACGGCGAGAGTGGCCGGGCCCATGAGCCCAACGGGGAGAGCCATGGGGCTCCACTTCTGGCTCCTCCTCCGCCACCGCCGCCTCCGATGACACATGCTGAGATGATGGCGGAGTTATTGGCTGCTCGCCGTGAGTAAGCCCGTGCCATGGAAATCATGGCACAAGTTGTCGCGGGCCTCGCCCGCGGAGGCCACGGGGGCAACGGTTGGAACGGGGGTGGTGTTCGCCGTCCTGAGGGACCGTCCTCTTACCAGGACTAACTCAAGACTCACCCACCCACTTTCACCCCGTCTGATGAGCCCCTGGATGCAGAGCACTGGCTTCGCATTTTTTGAGCAGAGTTTACTGGCCGCTCGACGTGGGCCGACGAAAGGTATAAGGTGCGCTTTTGGTAGCAAGAAGCAGCTTTTGGGGTCCGCAAGTGCATGGTGGGATACCTTCCATGCCATGGAGCAGCCTGATCATCCAGCAATCTGGCAGGAGTTCACCACTACATTCCGAGAGTTCTTTATCCCTGCTGGTGTCATCAACCAAAAGGTGACTGAGTTCCTAGAGCTACGCCAGGGGAATATGATAGTGATGAACTATGTGAATAAGTTCAATCACTTGGCCCAGTATGCTGGCATTCATGTGGACACTGACGACAAGAAGAAGGACCGCTTCTTTCGTGGTCTCTCTCCCATCCTTCAGGAGAAGCTGTACACGGCGAACTATCAGACCTTTGGGGCACTGATGAACGCCGCCATTGCCATGGAGGGTTTTCAGCGGGAGTCCTAGGCTGAGTGGAAGAGGAAGTGGGTGGTTACGGGGTCTTTTAGCCACCCTCACACTCAGAAGGTACAGGTTGTCCGACGGGGGCCCTATCAGTCATCAGGCGTGCCTTCGTTCCGGCAGCCCCAGCAGACTTCTCAAACTTCCTCCATACATTACCGTGCACCCTAGCAGCAGGTGCAGCCCCAGCAGTCTCAGGGATAGTAGGTCCCACCTCGTCAGGGGTTTGAGAACAAGCCAGGTGCTTGCTTCAAGTGTGGCAAAGATGGCCACTATGCCCGAGCTTGTCCCCAGAACCAGCCAGCTCAGTTCGCTCAACCGTCAGCGAACTCCAGGCTTGTCAAGAGGACCATAATCAAGAAGAAAGTGCCTAGCAGATCCGGTCAGGTGCATTTCACAAATGCTAAACAGATTTTGCAGCAGGAACCGGTGATGGCTGGTATATTTACCATCGATTCCCATCAAGCCTATGTGTTGTTTGATTCTGGTGCATCACATTCCTTTATGAGTATGGGGTTTGTAGAGCGGCACAACTTACCACTTATGGCTATACCTTATGCCTATAAGATCCATACTGCGGGTTCACAAATGTTCATCAATACCCGCACAGATACAGTAAGTTTGGTATTAGCCACCCACACTTACCGCCTACAGTTCATGGTCATGCTTGGGCAAGGCATTGATGCTATTCTTGGAATGAACTGGTTGTGGATGTATGGAGTAGTCTTGGATTTGAAGAGGAGAAGTGTGGAGTTACGGCTTCCTTCTTCTGAGGATATGATGTCTCTTATTGTACCATTAGATCCAGTCTTACCTGCTGCTGCCCATGCTGAAGCTTCTCCTGATCTTACCTCCATTCCGGTAGTATGTGAGTTCCCAGATGTTTTCCCTGAAGATCTTCCTGGGTTGCCACCGGACAGAGAGGTAGAATTCTTCATTGAGCTGGAGCCTAGTACTGCCCCTATCTCTAGACGCCTGTACCGCATGGCTCCAAGGGAACTAGCATAAATGAAGAAGCAACTAGAAGAGTTCATGGACAAAGGTTTCATCCGTCCTAGTTCTTCACCATGGGGTTGCCCGCCTATTTTCATGAAGAAGAAGGATGGTACTTTGTGGATGTATGGATTACCGCCCTCTTAATGCGGTAATAGTTAAGAACAAGTATCATTTGCCCCGCATAGATACTTTGTTCGATCAGCTAGCTGGCGCCAAGGTGTTCTCGAAGATTGATCTCCGATCAGGCTATCATCAGATCAAGATCGGGCCACATGATATACCAAAGACAACTTTCTCTACTAGGTATGGGATGTATATGTACCTAGTGATGTCCTTTGGTCTCACCAATGCTCCTGCCTTCTTCATATACCTGATGAATTTAGTTTTCATGCCGGAGCTAGATAAGTTTGTGGTAGTTTTCATTGATGACATCCTGATCTATTCCAAGAATGATGAAGAGCATTCCCGACACCTTCGGATAGTACTGACTCGACTAAGGGAGCATTAAGTCAGATGCTAAATTCAAAGTCTGCGAATTTTGGTTAGATCGAGTGCGCTTTTTGGGGCATGTGTTGACACTCAAGGCATTTCAGAGATCCCAAAGAAGGTGCAAGATGTATTGATTGGAAGTCTCCCAAGTATGTGCATCAGATTCGCTCCGGCCTCCTTGGTGCGGCTGGATACTATCGGCGTTTCATTCCTGATTTCTCCAAGATAGCCCGGCCAATGACCAAGCTGCTCCAAAAAGAAGCTAAGTTTGACTGGAGCCCAGCCTGTCAAGAAGCTTTTCAAGCTCTGAAGACTTTTCTGGCCACTACTCCTGTGTTGGCCCAACCAGATATTGATAGGCCCTTTGATGTATACTGTGATGCCTCGAAGATGGGGTTGGAGTGTGTGCTTATGCAAGATGGGCGTGTGATAGCTTATGCTTCGCGCAAACTGAAGAAGCATGAGGTGAATTACCCCACTCATGACTTAGAGTTGGTTGCTGTTGTCCACGCTCTAAAGATTTGGAGGCACTATCTGTTGGGCAACAAAGTGCATATCTTTACAGATCACAAGAGCCTCAAGTATATTTTCACTCAGTCTAAGCTAAACATGAGGCGGAGGAGATGGTTAGAATTGATAAAGAATTATAACTTGGAAGTCCATTATCACCCAGGAAAGGCCAATGTTGTAGCTGATGCTTTGAGCTGAAAGTCACATCATGTTGAAGAAGCACCTTTGTCTCTCAACCATGCAGAGGTATTGGCTCACATTGCATTGACCTCAGAATTGCTGGAGCAGATTATTCGGGAGCAAAAGGAAGACCCCGAAGAGATTCCTCACATCAGGAAGTTCATGGCTGAAGGGCGTGGCCCTCACTTTAGTGTTGATGAACATGGAGTGGTGAGATATAAGGATAGACTGGTGGTTCCATCCAATGAAGAGTTGAAAAGAAAGATTTTGAATGAAGCTCACCATTCAAAACTGTATATTCATCCTGGCAGTAACAAGATGTATCATGATCTACGTCACTTGTACTGGTGGTCTAACATGAAGCAGGACATCACTCGACACATCGTGGAGTGTGACACTTGTGGTAGGATTAAAGCAGATCATATGCGTACCCCAGGATATTTGCAGCCCTTGCCCATTCCTGTTTGGAAATGGGAGGATATTTCTATGGATTTCATTGTGGGTTTACCCCGCACATCCACGGGCTTTGATTCTATTTGGGTCATTGTAGACCGTCTCACCAAGTCTGCCCATTTTATCCCGGTGGACACTAGATATACATCCAAGAAGTATGCTGAGATATATTTCGATTAGATTGTGACCCTTCATGGAATTCCCCTTACTATCGTCTCTTATAGATGGTCAATCTTTGTCTCTCGTTTCTAGGAGCAACTGCAGCACTGTCTGGGAACTCATCTTCTTAGAAGCTCAGCATATCACCCACAAACTGATGGTCAAACTGAAAGGGTGAACCAGGTGCTCGAGGATATGTTGAGGGCTTGTGCCATCTCTTTTCCGAAGAAGTGGGATAAGTGCTTGAAGTTAGCTAAATTTTCTTACAATAACAGCTACCAAGAGAGCATCCGCATGGCACCATTTGAGGCTCTATATGGGCAGAAGTGTAGAACGCCACTGAACTAGGTTGAAGTGGGAGACCATGGGTACTTTGGGCCTGATTTCATAAAAGAGGCTCGAGAGAAAGTAAACATTATTCGAAGCCACTTGAAGGCAGCTCAAAGCCGACAAAAGTCTTACGTAGACAAGCGAAGGAGGCCTTTGAAGTTTGTAGCTGGGGACTATGTGTATCTCAAAGTGTCTCCTATAAGAGGGGTGCATCGGTTTGGTGTCCAGGGCAAGCTAGCCCCTCGGTATGTGGGCTCGTACCAAGTGTTGCAACAGTGTGGCCCCGTTGCTTATCATCTCTAGCTTCCTGATATTTTATCTACGGTACACAATATGTTTCATGTATCGCAATTGAAGAAATGTCTGCGTGCTCCTGAGGAAGCTGTGGAAATTGAAGAGCTTCCCCTCCAACCAGATTTGACTTATGTGGAGCACCCTATCAAAATCTTGGATGAGAAGGAGAGAGTGACCAGGAACAGAGTAGTAAAGTTCTACAAGGTGTAGTGGCAAAACCATTCAGAGGATGAAGCCACCGGGAACAAGAGAGTTACCTATTGCAGCATTACCCCGACCTTCTCGCCGGCTCTGATAGTTAGTTGCTGTGCCAAAAATGTATTTTCTATCTCCTTCTCACACTAGGCACACGAAATCTCGGGTCGAGATTTTGTTTTAGGGGGGTAGATTTGTAACACCCTCGGTGTTACATTGTGCTGTTTTTGCTAAAACACTGCATGAGCATCATACTTGTCTATGGATGTGTGTAATATAGTAATGTACATAACTTGAAATGTTCGTCGAAAGCACGAAACAAATGTTACATTTCATGTCGCTTTACATCGTTAGTATTCTAAGCGAATTTTTATCGGATAAAAATGCTGTAGAACGTTTATGCGAACTTTAATAAAGTTTGTAGTATGTACTTCGTAGTCGACGATGAAATATGTGCGGTCGAGGACGAGGTTCGCTAGCCAGTATATCAAGTAGGTCAGAATTGCAATGCGACGCGAAACCGTTCGAAGTTTAAGTCGTTTCGCGAAGTTTGAAAATGGGTCGACGAAGCCATGTTTGGCAAGCTTTGTAGAGCGATTGGCTTAAGGAGTGGCATGATGTCGTGTCCTAGGTCGATAGCTCTATGTACCCACTGGAGTATTGAAGAAGTGGTTTGGCGTTTGGACCTTCGGGTAGGATTTTGCGACAGCTCTAAAAAGCGTGCATGTCACATAGTTCAACCAAGCCGGCGCTGGCCGTGGTCACCGCCTCTGCCTGGCACTGCTGCTGCCGCTGTTGGCCACCAGTGAGCACTGCCGAGCAGGCCGCGTCGCCACTGCTGCACTAGGGCGAGCACACCGCGCGCAGGCCGCTGCACTGGCCGTCCCGGCCACTGCCCTTGCCCTAGCTACGTTGCGCTGCTGTGCTGGCGCGCTGCAAGTGTTTCCAAACCGGCCACCGTCGCATCTGCGCGCATACTCCGCGTGTTGGTCCAGCACTGCCGGCTTGGGTCCCCCGCTGTCGTGCGCTGGCACACGGCGCGCGCGTGCTAGGCCCGGCATGACTGGTGGCTCTGCTCCCCCTTCAGCGCATCCGCCGTGGCTGCTGCTCGTGTCGTGTCGCTCGCTTGGCGTGCCGTCTGGCGCTGCCGTCCTGGTACTGCTCCCGTTGACGTCAAATGTGCGCGCGTGTGGGCTTGTCTAGCTTGTCGTGTTCTCACGCTTGCGCTCAAGGCCGCGCCAAAGGCGCCAGTCACTTCGCCTGCAAGGTCGTCGGCCGGCCGAGCCACGCCAAGCAACCGAATCGATGCGCTGCCCTTTTCTATGTATCGTGTACGTGTGGTGGTCGCGCGGAAGGACGGTGTCGTGCCAAACCGGTCACTGTGGTGGTGGTACAAGGAAAGGACGCAAATTTGGAATTCTATCGCCGCTGGCCGCCATAAGTCCTTAGGAGTTGCCACTGTGATTGGCCTCAACCACTCCACCGTTTTCCAATTAACCATGCCCACTGCGAGCCCAAATAGTTAGCGTGTGAGTGAAGCCGTCCTGGCTTTCGTTTGGCCTTCAGCGAGGTGAGACAGGGCGTTTCCCACGTGTCGGTCCGCCATGGCCACTTGAGCGGGCACACGGCCAGAGCGTCGTGGGGTGCTTCGCCGTTTCAATTAGGCTGTGCCTTGAGTAATAGTTGACTTGATTATCACAATCGTGCAGTGGTTTCGTCGGCGAACCAGCGGGTCACCGAAGACACCGTCGCTGTGCTCACCGGGAACCAGCGTCACCCGTGTTCATGGCCAACCGTCTTACCGAGCCCCGTGCCTTTGCCCAGTCCGTCCGTCACACCGCTGGTGAGGTTCTCTTACCCCTAGAGTACCTGGTTGACTCGATTAGGGCAGGAGTGCGCCGGAGCGCGTGGCCGTCCCCGGCGGACCTAGGTAGATGCCATTTCCATGGCCGACGCGTTTGACGGTAGTAGAGAACCAATTAGAACTGCTACTTTGTTCAACGCAGCCTGCTGGTGGTCACCGAGCAGTATTTGAGGCGTTCGAATAGGTGATTTCACCGGCGTAGGGCTACCGCGGCCAGTCACCGCCGCGACGTGTGGCCACACCTGCGTGGTGCTTCATTCTGGGCATGTGTTACCTCAATCCATTTCACATGGCACGTGGAAGCTCATGGGGATGTTGGTGTGTGCTTGGGCGTGGTCGGGTGCTTTCTGCTTGGCCCGGAGGTCGCGGCTCAGTTATGTCCGGCCAGGGGCGTCGCGACGTGAATTTGAAGTAAACGAAGAGGTTAAGTGCTAGAGTCAGTGAGAGGAGGGAATAGTGTAATGGACTACGTTGTCATTTGATGGGAACCCGAGGGCTCTTTTGCATATTGTGGCCTGCTGCGTCTCCTTCTCATGGACATTGGCGCGCCGTGGGCGTCTTAGTTGGGCCGCGCCGGTGGGGAGTCAGGTTGGGCCGAGCCGGCGCTAGAGTGGGCCGTGAGATCGAAAGCAGTTTTTATTTTTCCAGCGAATTTGTTAATGTTTATTCAATTTAGTTTTCAAGCTGAACTTTGATAATTTGTAGTAAATTGTATAGTGGTTCAAAAATAGTAAAACCAATTTTGTTAGGTTTGCAAAATCACCATCTACTTGTTAGTACAGTTAGGTTACAGTTAGCTGTGACGATGGTAGTTTCATAAATTCAAACTAAAGAGCTTAGTAGTATGTAGATTAATAGTTGTAGGAATTTTTGTGGTAAATCGGTGATAGTTATAGCTATAAAAATTTTACAGTAACCTCACTAGATTATTTTGTACTTGGTGTGAATTTCGTAGACCTAGAGTAGGATGCTAAATAGAGTAGCTATTACCCTTGCTTTATCGTATATAGCGTCAATGTTTTCAAGGTGGTAAGGCGAGGCGAGGCGAGTGACTACCACCTTACGCTTAAGCGACTAAAGCGTGAGCCAAGGCGATGCCTTAAGAAATTAATTAAAAAATGAAAACAGCAGCTTAGAGCAGTAGATGAAGAAAAAAGGAAAGGAAAAAAAGAAAAAGAAAGGAGCCAAGTAAGAAGTGGGCTCGCCTAGCCCACTAGGCAGACCATGTGCTCCTTCCTCTCCTGGCGTGTGGCTTCATCGAAGTCCCTATCCTGAGTTCCCGACCCCCATCAGCGCCGCCGCTCCCCACTGCTATTTCGCCTCCACACGACGGCACGACCGCACGAGTGGCTGCTCTGCTTCCCTCCGCCCTCTCCGGATGCCCTGCTCTGCTTCCCTCTCCTCCTGATACGCTGCTCTGCTCTTCCCTCCGCCCCTCTGCTTCCCCTTCCTCTCCACTGCTTCCCCTTCCTCTCTGGTCAGTGCTCTCAGATCGACAGTCGCCGTTGTCTCCCCTTCAAGATCTCCCACGTGCTCCTCTCTCTGCGCTGTATTTCTCCGCACGTCTCTCTCTGCGCGCGTGCCAATTTCTCCTACGCGCCAGCTCTCTCTGCGCGCTCCTGTTTGCCGCCCAGAATTAGACCCGTGTATGGCGACTGCCACGCATGATTTGGCGCGAATCGGACGCCAAAGTGACGATTTCTGGACGTCACGGTCGTAAGGCGGACGCCATACGAATCTAAGGCAAGTCGTCTGTTGTGGCGTCCTGCGCGTCCTGCATGGAGCGCCTTGGCCATTAAGCGATGACAAAGCGACGACAAAGCGACGCCTTGAAAACATTGTATAGCGTAAATTAGCATTAGGAGTAAGACACCTGTAGTTGCTATAATAATAATGAATGTCATATTTCAAATTTGTTATCGGTAACAATAGATAGCTTAGCACCGTGGTCGGTAGCACTAGCTTAGTAGTAAAATCGATGTACTTTTATTTTAAGAGTTGTTGTTGTTATATTCCTAAGCATTATATCATCTTTTCATGCATGTAGATCACGAGCTGGTAGACTTCATACCTGTCGACGAGCCGGAGTATGACGAGGTGATCGAGGAGTACGAGGAGGAGATCCTCATGCAGGAGAGAGCCCCAGAGCCTGTTGGTGCTGACCTTACTGACCCATCGCCTGCCCAAGGCAAGCCCTGGTGCATAACCCCTATTTTAATGATCACTGAATATATATATATATATATGTGATCTGCATTTAAGTTATAGGCATTTTATGGAAACTACATGCATAAATATATCTACCAATAAGTCCTACTAGTACAGGTCGAGTAGCTGCTATGCTCAGGATATCGGTAGCACGAGTAACCTGCCGTTACTCGCAAGTAGGTGATAAATATGATCACTCATGATAAAATGGTAAAGGTAAATGGTGACCGGGCAGGGATATGGTTTGGGTATTGGTGGGTGTAAGGGGTTGTGTCCTGTGGCCAACAGGGCATAGCTCGGTTACACTTTTCCCTGTCTGTGTCGATTAAGGACCGGTCGTTGCATATGACTCTAGGCAAGTCACAGATTTATTGTCCCGAGCGCATACTTGGGTATGGGCGCATGGAAGACTTGTTGCTCTTTTGTCTTAGATCCGGCTCTTTCTGGACCGACTGATTGGAGGCGGAGATGGTGGAGGTCCTTGCACCACACTGAGTTCGGGACTCAGGAGTGGAGGCTTGGAGTCCAAGTTTGGACGGGGACCTGGACACCCGGAACAGGAGAGTGATGGGTTGATCCTGCTTGTGTCTGGGGTACAAGGGGGGCGTGTGTTTTTGGGGCACCCAGCTGGGCACATTGATTCGTGAATCGCCGGAAAATCCAGAACGGCTTGTCTGCGGTTTAGCACCGTAGTAAGAACTGAAAGTTAAAAGGAAAAGAAATGGAACTGATTGCTCAACTCTTGCTTGAAAGTAGAATAGGTGCTTATATAGACTGGCTAGGTGATAACTTAGTACGGCTGATAATAATACATAAATAAGGACTCACTATTAGTATTGCTTTCTGCCAAAAGAAACCAGCAAACCATAAGCTTATCATATTCCTTGGAGTCGGGAAATTATTCCCACTAGTCGGATAAGTCTTGCGAGTACATTGTGTGCTCAGGGTTTTATTTACCCCTGTTGCAGGTGATGCATAAGAAGTACCTTTGTGTGGAGGATTCTTCTGGTGGGCTCAGGCGGAATCCTCGCTCCTATCGCTAGATGTTTATTTAAATTCCGCTGTTTATCATTTCGCACTCTGACATTTGGTAATGTAATAATGTACTTTTTAAGAATCTCTGAAGTATGAAATGGACTTGTATTGTAACTCATTCTCATTATTGGATCCTTGGGAAAAATGTGGATCTTTCGAGTTCTCCCTTGGGGTGTGTCCGACAGATACCGCTTGCGGTAGCCTGTTTTCGGGGTGCTTAGTGTCTGGTGGGAGACAAGCACCTTCGTAAGCGTGCTATTTCGGGCGGTTCTGTCACAATCTGGACCAAACACCAGCACAAGGTGCGTTATAGGGAGGCATGCGCTGCCGAGACGGCCGTCCCCTCCTTCCTCAGCTGGTCGAATCTCCGATCACCTTCGATCAAAGGGACCATCCCTCCCACGTCACGAGACCGGGACACTACCCGCTCGTCATCGACCCCATCGTCCGCAAGAAGCGCCTCACCAAGGTGCTGATGGACGGAGGCAGCGGCCTCAACATCCTCTACGTCGATACCCTCGATGCCATGCGCATCCCCCGGTCAGAACTCCGCCTTGCGGGCTCTCCCTTCCACGGGGTGATCCCGGGAGCGCAGGCATACCCACTTGGGCAGATCGATCTGCCCGTCACGTTTGGCAACCGAGCCAACTTCCGCTCGGAGGTCCTCACCTTCGAAGTGGTGGACTTCCCAGGGTCCTACCACGTCATCTTGGGGCGGCCATGCTACGCCAAATTCATGGCGATCCCCAACTACACACCTACCTCAAGTTGAAGATGCCGGGACCGAACGGCGTCATGTGTTCCTGCTTATGCTTGTTTCAGACCGTACATGGTATATGTATATGTGGACAGTAAATTAGTAATTTCTCAGTGTACTCAGAAAACAGGAAATAATGCTCTACACAGAAGCAGCATGCGTGTCACATAAGGTTATTTATGTCAAAACCATTTGTTGTAATTAATAGTATCTACAATCAACTGATCCATGCATGGTATTGCAACCCTTTTTTTCTCGAACAGGCAGGAGAGTTGCATATCATTATATTAAGAAGAGTATTTATGAATTCATCCTTGACACTCATTTGCATGTGTAGACGGCTTTCCGTCCCAAAATAAACTTTCTGATTAACTCATACAATATCCTCCAATTATGTTAGTCCTCTCTTGTGCTGCTGTGATGCACGTAGCTAAGTACACTATATTGATTTTCTGAACGCTACATATGAATAATCTTAACTGAAACATGTGTTCATAGGATTTGATACAGACAACAAATTTATAGAAACTCCGGTCTCCAACACTAAGCCACAAGAGCAAATTTTAGATTTGTAGATCAATTATCGCTCGGTGACACAGCGATGTCACCTCCCTTTGGAAAGATCAGTTATAGCATTTGAGGGACATGATGATGACATGACTTGCATTTTCTTCCTGTTGGGAAATAGGGATCCCGATAGAGAGAGTGATAGTGAGAGAGAAGCGAGCTCGCTGCTACTCGACACCCGGGGCTCGAAGGCTCCGCTCTGGGGCACGGGCCTTCGACTAGCGGAGGCACATCTACAAAAATGGAGTTCACACAATTATCGAGGCAATAATTAGGGTTTCGAATTACACGCCCCCCTCTCTCGGGGATGACTGACTTTGCCCTTTTATAGGATATGATTACTGTCGATGTTTTACCACCGATAGCCTACCACGGGGGTACCCGGGGTAGTATGTTCGGGCTTCAGCGTATGCAGAACTCGACGGTTAATGCAAGAGACAGTCGATTTATCCTGGTTCGGACCATCGATGGTGATCGAGTAATAGCCCTACGTCCAGTCGGCGTTAGCCTTTGCGTTGTATTGATTGTGTAAAAATCTCCTACAATTGTTCTCTTGCGCTCCCGATCTAAGGAGCCCTGCCCTCCTTTATATAGTCAGGAGGCCAGAGTCTTAGTCGGTTTACAATGTAGAGTCCTAGTAGGATTACAGGGTAATATTACTACTAGAATTATATGGGAGGAATCCTAATCAAACTAGATCTCATCTCTTCCTTGCGGTGTATCCTGTGGGTCCCGCATCGACAGTTACATCATTTGTTGAGTACAGAAATGTCCCTAGGGCAATTATGGCATATTCCGATATATTCATGCATACTGTGCTCATGCCTCCGGGGCATTAGAGTTATTTTCTTTTGCAACCGCCTTTGTTGATGGGCCGTTGTCGAGCATGGGCCTTCAGCCCATTATTCGTCGCACCACGGCCTATTTAGCAATGGTGGGTAATTTAGATGTAAAATTAGGGTGTTACTTTATGTATTTTTCGTGATGGCAGAGGTGTGTAATTTTTTTAAGAAAATTACAGTAGATCCAATGGCTATTATCGGAGATGATGATTAGAGTCTATCAAACTAAAGGCCAGATGCTTCTGATTATTGTGAGAATTTTTAGGATTAATCCTTTTCCCTGCGCGTCTGGTGAGAGTTAACGTAGTGCCTACGTTGGAGCCTCTAATTAGTATTAGTATAATTTCACAATTTGTGGAGGTTTGTAATTTAGAAATATATATGTCTCGTACTTTATGCATATTGATTTTTTTAATAGCATATATTAGCATTTACATATAGATTTGAGAGAGGTCGCTAATTTAGATGCAACGTGAGGGGTTATTATGAATTATGTTTTATAATAGCAAAACAGGTAACTGATAGCCGGAGAGCACCCTCTCAGATAAAAAAAAATTAGTAGCTCACTTTATGTATTTTTCATAATGGTAGAGGTGGGTAATTTTTTTTTACAAAATTATAATAGATTAAATGGCTATTATCGGAGACGAGGATTAGAGTCTGCCAAATAAAAGGCCAGATGTTTCTAATTATTGTTAGCATTTTTAGAATTTATCTTTTTATTCTTAACGCGTCTGATGAGAGTTAACGTGGTGTCTTCGTTGGAACCTTAGCAATAGTATGACGATTTCTAGTAGTCTAGACACAATCAGACAAGATGGGAAGACATGATTACATTAAATTTCGCCGAGGTAAAGCCGTTTCAATTTATATATATAAGGCCGCGCACTCGGTGAATAATTTTTATTCAATCATTAGTGTGTGGGTGGGTGGTGGGTTGTTGGCTTTAAACTTTTGGGTCATTCCCATCTGGGTCCTCAAACTATGCACGCTGGGTTCTTAAACTGTTGGGTCATTCTCATCTGGATCCTCAAACTAAAAAAAGCTACCATCTAGGTCCTCAATCTATTGCCGTAGCGCACCAAAGATCCAAAACCCGCCACGTCAGCGCAAGCATCTGACGTGGCCACACCACGGTGGCACCTATTGGAGAGATTAATATCTTAGAGCTAGTAACTAGCTCTTACTGTTACGGGTGTCCTAATACATACTCATTTGTGTGTATGTACCAGGAGTAGCTAGTAACCTTAGCCTCTCAAACCCTAGCCGCCGTGGAGATGGGGCGGCACCGTCGTGGCCTGGGAATGTCGAGCTCCTGTCCGAGGGTGAGGAGATCGGGCACCAGCGTCGTGGCGGCGGCTTCGCGGAGCGCGTCCGTGGTGGAAAGGTGGAGGCGGCGGTGGGAAGATTTGGCAGCCTGCCGGCGTCGATGAAAAGAGTCGCGTCCAGGACTTAGCCAAATGTCAGCCCTGAGGGCGCGGCGGCATATATAGTCGGCGCGATTTGTAGGGGCGGCTTAAAACACCGACCGCCCCTAAGCCGCCCCTACAAATATTTTTCAATTTATTTTAATTAATAATTTTGTAATTTATATATAAAGAACACAATGTAAATTTATATAATATTTTTTAATTATTCTATATATGTATAAATAAAAATATAAATAAACAATTTCATGATATATATACAGATGTAATTATATATTTTGTTCTTTAAAAAAGAATATTTTAAAAATTGAAAATTTAACATTTAAAACAACTAAAACAATTTCATCTCCACTAAATGACCTTAAATAAAAAATTTGTAAACATCAAAGTTGTAGAACTCATCAAGATGTACAACTTATATTTTGGTCATCTTTTTATTTGACAAAATTTGAAAAGTTCAGATTTTGAATTTCAATAAATGACAACTTCAAATAAGATTTTGAAACCAAAAATTCTTTCAAATAAGAAAGTCATGAACATAAAAGTTGTTGAACACATCACTGTCTCCAACTTTTATTTTAGTCATCTTTTCATTTAACCAAATTTGGACCGTTCAAATTTTGAATTTCAATAAATGTTAACTTTAAATAAGATTTTGAAACCTTAAATGATTTGAACTACAAAAGTCGTGAACATAAAAGTTGTTGAACTCATCACTATCTACGACTTTTATTTTGGTCACTTCTTCATTTGACAAAGTATTAGTAAATATTATTCATAAATTCACATATCACTCATAGTTTCATTAACTATAGGAGAGACATGTTGATTTGTGAACAATGTTTACTATCGATTTGTCAGAAGAAGAAATAACCAAAATAAAAGTTGTATATCTTGATGAGTTATACATCTTAGGTATTCATCAATTTTTCAGCTAAAATCATTTGGTGTTTCAAAATTTTTTTAGAACTTGTCATTTTTTTAAATTTAAAAATTTAAATTACTCAAACTTTGTCAAACGAAAAGAATGACCAAATCAACACAGTAACTTGATAGAGCATGATTTTAGAACATTTTAGAAAAAAATCATCACATTTGGAGTTAGTATGAGGGAGAAAGACTAGTTACAAATTTTACCTAGAGATTAAAAAGAAAAATCACAACTGTTCACGATGATTAAAGATAAATAAGTGTGATTTCTCTTTTTAATCTGTGGCTGAAACTTGTAACTGGTTTTTTTCCCTTGTATTAACTCCAAATGTGATGATGTTTTTTCTAAAATTTTCTAAAATCATGCTCTACCATTTTGGTCTGGTCATCTATCTTTATCATTAATTTTGGACAATTCAAATTTTGAATTTCAGAAAATGACAACTTTAAACCTGATTTTCAACCACTAAATGATTTCAGCTGTAAAAGTGATGAAAATAAAAGTTGTATAACTCGTCAAAATCTCCAACTTTTATTTTGGTCATCTTTTCATTTGACCAAATTTGGACAGCTCAAAATTTAAATTTCAATAAATATCAACTCCCAATAAGATTTTGAAACTTTAAATGATTTTAACTATAAAAGTCGTGATTGTTGAACTCATCACTATCTACGACTTTTATTTTTGTCACTTCTTTATTTGATAAAATATTAGTAAACATTGTTCACAAATTCACATATCAATCATAGTTTCATGAACAAAATAAACATTAAAGGACTACTTATTCATATATATATATATATATAAATGAATCAAATTAATAATTACTTGAGAATAATTGTATATACTTCAGATTTGAGAGAGGTCGCTAATTTAGATGCAACGTGAGGGGTTATTATGAATTATGTTTTATAATAGCAAAACAGGTAACTGATAGCCGGAGAGCACCCTCTCAGATAAAAAAAAATTAGTAGCTCACTTTATGTATTTTTCATAATGGTAGAGGTGGGTAATTTTTTTTTACAAAATTATAATAGATTAAATGGCTATTATCGGAGACGAGGATTAGAGTCTGCCAAATAAAAGGCCAGATGTTTCTAATTATTGTTAGCATTTTTAGAATTTATCTTTTTATTCTTAACGCGTCTGATGAGAGTTAACGTGGTGTCTTCGTTGGAACCTTAGCAATAGTATGACGATTTCTAGTAGTCTAGACACAATCAGACAAGATGGGAAGACATGATTACATTAAATTTCGCCGAGGTAAAGCCGTTTCAATTTATATATATAAGGCCGCGCACTCGGTGAATAATTTTTATTCAATCATTAGTGTGTGGGTGGGTGGTGGGTTGTTGGCTTTAAACTTTTGGGTCATTCCCATCTGGGTCCTCAAACTATGCACGCTGGGTTCTTAAACTGTTGGGTCATTCTCATCTGGATCCTCAAACTAAAAAAAGCTACCATCTAGGTCCTCAATCTATTGCCGTAGCGCACCAAAGATCCAAAACCCGCCACGTCAGCGCAAGCATCTGACGTGGCCACACCACGGTGGCACCTATTGGAGAGATTAATATCTTAGAGCTAGTAACTAGCTCTTACTGTTACGGGTGTCCTAATACATACTCATTTGTGTGTATGTACCAGGAGTAGCTAGTAACCTTAGCCTCTCAAACCCTAGCCGCCGTGGAGATGGGGCGGCACCGTCGTGGCCTGGGAATGTCGAGCTCCTGTCCGAGGGTGAGGAGATCGGGCGCCAGCGTCGTGGCGGCGGCTTCGCGGAGCGCGTCCGTGGTGGAAAGGTGGAGGCGGCGGTGGGAAGATTTGGCAGCCTGCCGGCGTCGGTGAAAAGAGTCGCGTCCAGGACTTAGCCAAATGTCAGCCCTGAGGGCGCGGCGGCATATATAGTCGGCGCGATTTGTAGGGGCGGCTTAAAACACCGACCGCCCCTAAGCCGCCCCTACAAATATTTTTCAATTTATTTTAATTAATAATTTTGTAATTTATATATAAAGAACACAATGTAAATTTATATAATATTTTTTAATTATTCTATATATGTATAAATAAAAATATAAATAAACAATTTCATGATATATATACAGATGTAATTATATATTTTGTTCTTTAAAAAAGAATATTTTAAAAATTGAAAATTGAAAATTTAAAACAACTAAAACAATTTCATCTCCACTAAATGACCTTAAATAAAAAATTTGTAAACATCAAAGTTGTAGAACTCATCAAGATGTACAACTTATATTTTGGTCATCTTTTTATTTGACAAAATTTGAAAAGTTCAGATTTTGAATTTCAATAAATGACAACTTCAAATAAGATTTTGAAACCAAAAATTCTTTCAAATAAGAAAGTCATGAACATAAAAGTTGTTGAACACATCACTGTCTCCAACTTTTATTTTAGTCATCTTTTCATTTAACCAAATTTGGACCGTTCAAATTTTGAATTTCAATAAATGTTAACTTTAAATAAGATTTTGAAACCTTAAATGATTTGAACTACAAAAGTCGTGAACATAAAAGTTGTTGAACTCATCACTATCTACGACTTTTATTTTGGTCACTTCTTCATTTGACAAAGTATTAGTAAATATTATTCATAAATTCACATATCACTCATAGTTTCATTAACTATAGGAGAGACATGTTGATTTGTGAACAATGTTTACTATCGCTTTGTCAGAAGAAGAAATAACCAAAATAAAAGTTGTATATCTTGATGAGTTATACATCTTAGGTATTCATCAATTTTTCAGCTGAAATCATTTGGTGTTTCAAAATTTTTTTAGAACTTGTCATTTTTTTAAATTTAAAAATTTAAATTACTCAAACTTTGTCAAACGAAAAGAATGACTAAATCAACACAGTAACTTGATAGAGCATGATTTTAGAACATTTTAGAAAAAAATCATCACATTTGGAGTTAGTATGAGGGAGAAAGACTAGTTACAAATTTTACCTAGAGATTAAAAAGAAAAATCACAACTATTCACGATGATTAAAGATAAATAAGTGTGATTTCTCTTTTTAATCTGTGGCTGAAACTTGTAACTGGTTTTTTTCCCTTGTATTAACTCCAAATGTGATGATGTTTTTTCTAAAATTTTCTAAAATCATGCTCTACCATTTTGGTCTGGTCATCTATCTTTGTCATTAATTTTGGACAATTCAAATTTTGAATTTCAGAAAATGACAACTTTAAACCTGATTTTCAACCACTAAATGATTTCAGCTGTAAAAGTGATGAAAATAAAAGTTGTATAACTCGTCAAAATCTCCAACTTTTATTTTGGTCATCTTTTCATTTGACCAAATTTGGATAGTTCAAAATTTAAATTTCAATAAATATCAACTCCCAATAAGATTTTGAAACTTTAAATGATTTTAACTATAAAAGTCGTGATTGTTGAACTCATCACTATCTACGACTTTTATTTTTGTCACTTCTTTATTTGATAAAATATTAGTAAACATTGTTCACAAATTCACATATCAATCATAGTTTCATGAACAAAATAAACATTAAAGGACTACTTATTCATATATATATATATATATAAATGAATCAAATTAATAATTACTTGAGAATAATTGTATATACTTCAGATTTGAGAGAGGTCGCTAATTTAGATGCAACGTGAGGGGTTATTATGAATTATGTTTTATAATAGCAAAGCGGGTAACTGATAGCCGGAGAGCACCCTCTCAAATATAAAAAAAAATTAGGAGGTCGCTTTATGTATTTTTCGTAATGGTAGAGGTGGGTAATTTTTTTACAAAATTACAATAGATTAAATGGCTATTATCGGAGACGATGATTAGAGTCTCGCCAAATAAAAGGCCGATGTTTCTAATTATTGTTAGAATTTTTAGGATTTATCTTTTTATTCTTAGCGCCGTCGGTGAGAGTTAATGTGGTGTCTCCGTTGGAGCCTTAGCAATAGTATGACGATTTCTTGTAGTCTAGACACAATCGACAAGACGGAAGACCTGATTACATTAAATTTCGCTGAGGTCAAGCCGTGTCAATTTATATATATAATGTCGTGCACTCAGTGAATAATTTTTATTCGATCATTAGTGTGTGTGGGTGGGTGGTGGGTTGTTGGCTTTAAACTTTTGGGTCATTCCCATCTGGGTCCTTAAACTAAGCATGCTGGGTCCTTAAACTGTTGGGTCATTCTCATCTGGGTCCTTAAACTAAAAAAAGCTACCATCTAGGTCCTCAATCTATTGCCACAGCGCACCAAAGATCCAAAACCCGCCACGTCAACGCAAGCATCTGACGTGGCCACACCACGGTGGCACATATTGGAGAGATTAATATCTTAGAGCTAATAACTAGATTTTACTGTTACGGGTGTCTAATAAATACTCATTTGTATGTATGTACTAGGAGTAGGTACCATTAATTGGGTCCTATTGTGCATATACTATATTTAGTATACTAGTGTTTAGGAGAAGACAACGAAAGTCTGCGTAAGTGGGTCAAAGAAGTAAGATTTAGCCAACCTGCTGCCACTTTAAGCGCCTTACAGAGGATGAATACAGCATTAGACAAAGATGAGGCGGCACACATGAAAGCAACGTCAAATCCACCGCCGAAAGTGAGGCTAAACTGAATCAGTAACCTCTTTAATTTCCCGGGTTCTCACTTTTGTTTAGTTGGTTTTTGAGAGAGACGAGATAGATAAAAATGCTGTGCACAGTGGTGCACTGGTGGGAGTGAGTGGAGGAGATGTCGTCACCTTTATATCGATGTCATCCACGTACGCTTGACAAATAACTAGTCTCAAATGAAGAAAGAAAAATAGTTCACTAATTGTGCTTCATCGTACACCGATTTGGCCACTAGAATAGAATGGAGTTGTTTATGACCTCTCCACGAGTAATGCACGGAAGAGACGCCTCCACGGAAGTTTGGGCAAGTCAGTCAAGAAAAACTATGATTTAGCCAACCTGCTCCTGCTGGACTAACATATGATTCATATTAGAAAAAGAGGCGGCCGGCACGGCACATTGATGACAGCAACATTATTAGCGGGCTGTCGCTAATAATCGTTTGCAAATATACATATAGCACACTCCCTTCGTGCCTAAATAGCTGTCATCGTTGGTGTGCGTGGCGCAAATTTGACTCAATTTATAGAAAATGTGTGCAACATTTGTATCTCCAAATAAATTTATTACAAACTAGATTAATAGATGTTTCCAATAATACTAATTATGTACTAGTGATTTAAAATAAGTCATTAGGCCCTCCACAATGTACTAGTGAAGCTAGAAAATAAGTGGACCCAGATACAACAAAACAAGCATCACCCAGTAAAGGCTGCAATGTGCAAAGAAACATAGAAACGGTGCTATCTAGAGATCTGAGACCCACAGTGCAATAAAATATCTCATATCTTCTCTCCACCGTCTGTTTCATTGGTTGATGACTTCAATGGTCAACTGTTGCTACAGTAGAACAATGTTATTTTAAGAAAGTGGGAGCGGAGCAAGAACATTCACCGCTCCTGGTTTCTTTAGCATCAGTCAGAGATAGCGTTACTTGTCACATTGTTGCCAGTGGTTCTTATTCAAACTTGGCATCACTCAAGGCATACACCCCTGCCCATTGAGCCACCAGCGAGCGAGCCTTGCTAGTTGTATTATTGGAACTCCATCATCTTGTCTAGAGACAGATAGACGATGCATCGTCCAGCTTGCTCTTCTTATCTGCACCAGCTGCGTCGTCGCCTCCTACTACTTGTGCTGCTCTCTGCTGCTGTCTCTGCCATTAGCGCCGCCCAAGGTGATGCTGATGAATTCATTTACAATAGCTTCTCCGGTGCGGGCCTATCCATGGATAATGAAGCTTCAGCCATCGATGGCCTCTTGAGGCTATCCGAAGGCAAGGGTACTAAAGGGCATGCTTTCCACACTTTCCCTCTCGATTTCTCAAATAATCCTGTCATCTCATCAAATACCTCCTCCGTGCCATCCTTCTCCACAACGTTTGTATTCGCCATAATTAGCGAGTGCGATTATTTGAGCAGTCTGGCCTTTGTCCTATCTTCCACCAATGAGTTGTTTGAAGCCATGGGCAACGAGTCAAATCATCTCCTTGCTATCGAGACTTCAGGTCGTTGCAACACCTCTTATGGAGAGTTTAAGAGTGGGGAACCGATGCAGATGTGGGTAGACTATGACAGCGAGCGCACCATACTAAATGTCACAATAGCTCCCTTGCCATCTACCAAACCTAATAGGCCATTGCTCTCGATTCCAATTGATCTTTCCTCCGTGTTGCCAAACACAAGAGCATATGTCGGGTTTTCATCAGCAGCTGGCAGAATTCCCACCATGCATTGCATTCTGGGTTGGAGCTTCAAGCTGAACGGAGAAGCCGCAGCCCTCAACTACTCCGACCTACCTATGAAGTCTATACAACAACTTCGCGCTGGCAGACACACCTACAAGACAATAATAATAGTATGTGCGGTTCTTGGAATCGCCATGATTGTTTCTGCTACTATTGTGAAGGTCCGTATGATGAACAGGCTGTCAAAATCTAGAACAACTGACATAGAGTGGGAGAGGGAGTATGGGCCTCCATCCTTCACCTACAAAGATCTGTTGGCTGCCACTAGTGGATTCAACGACAAGATGCTCCTTGGTAGAGGAGGATTTGGGAGTGTCTTTAGAGGGGTGCTGCACCATTCCAAGCAGACGGTTGCTATTAAGCGAGTGTCACCAGAGTCGAAGCAAGGGATGAAGGAATTCATGGCCGAGATCCTCATCCTTGGCCACCTCCGCACCGTAATCTTGTTCAGTTGATTGGCTACTGCAGGCACAAGCAACAGCTCCTTCTGGTGTATGACTATATGCCCAATGGAAGCCTTGACAGCTACTTGCATACTCAAGATCATAGCACCACCAATATATGCTGGGCTCAAAGGTTCTGCATCATCAAAGGCATTGCGTCTGGTCTTTTCTACCTCCATGAGGACTGGGAGCAAGTCGTCATCCACCGGGACATCAAGACAAGCAATGTCCTGCTTGACGGTGAGATGAATGCGAGGCTAGGGGATTTTGGTCTAGCAAGGTCCCATGATCATGGAGCTGACGCACACACCACACGTGTGGCAGGCACATGGGGTTACATTGCTCCGGAGCTTGCCAGGCTCGGCAAGGCAACCAAAGCAACCGATGTGTTTGCATTCGGCGTGTTGATGATGGAGGTTGCCTGTGGAAGGCGCCCAATCTGGGTGGACGGTGCTAATGGTGAGCCTGTTGCCCTATCAGATTGGGTGCTTGCTGCGTGGCGAGGTGGTTCCATTACCGATGCTGTCGACACAAGACTGGATGATTATGTGGAGGAGGAGATAGAGCTAGTGTTGAAGCTTGGTTTACTCTGTTCACACCCTTCCCCAAATGCCAGGCCTTGCATGCGCCGCGTCATGCAGTATCTACAAAGGGATGCACCACTACCGGCAGACCTGCAACCTGATAATTTGCTGAGAATTGGTGTGAGTCAGGAACTCAGGATGATGAGCGTGGAGCGTCCAATGTCATGTCCGGCCACTACTATTACTGATCTTTCTAAAGGGAGGTGATGAATATTGTTGTGCTACTTAGCTTGGCCATAAACCATAGATCATATATATATACTTGTACCCATGTTGGCTTTCTTTATTAATGCAATAATGTTGATTTACGTTGCTTTTGGCGTCTTACTACACATATGTGATTGATGTGCTATGTGGCAGAGTTTTAATTTGTTCATAAATTTATATCCTTCAAGATCATGTGCCCTCCTAACTCCAGAAGTTATACTAAGTGTAGTAGATTGTTGAGTACACTCAGTTTAGTGCTGGCAAATGCAGGGTGCGTCTGCCTGATGGACCTCCTCTGTTTTTTTCGTTTTCTATTTTGTGACCCGATTTATGAGGTTTGGATGGTTTTTAGGAAACGATATGTAGAGGCAGCTGCGATTTATAGTCGTCTCTAAAAATCAATTTGTAGAGGCGGCTATTAAATCCTATTTGTAGGGCAGCTAGACAATTATACGCCTCTGAAAATCGCTGATTTGTAGCAACGAAAGAGTAGCAGATCGCCTTTACAAATGATAGTTGTAGCAGTGAAAATCAGCAATACCGATTTTCCAAATCGGTCAAGCTAAAAAAGACAGGATACTTATAATCTGAAATATCCGGACATTAGGATATGGGTGACTAAGAAAATTAAGATCTCGGTAATTAAAGAGGTGACGCTATAAACTATGTATCTAGAAAAGCTAAAATAATCTAGTATTTGAAACGGACGGAATAGTATATATATTGGGCCAGCATTAAGCGCCAAGTGCCATGACTGTGGGGGGCGGGGTGGTCACGCGGAGCATAGTTATTGGGACCGGACCGGACCGGCGGTCGGACCGGTAAAAGACCGAACCAGAGACTATAACAGTCTAGTTCACTTAAAAGACTGTCCATGCAATCGGACCGCTAAATACCGGTTGAACCAGCCGATTTTTTACGGAACCGGTGAACCGGCTGGTTCCATCCGAACCGGACGGGTTTGATTTTTTCCCCAAAATCACCCTCTGTGCATTCAGGAACACGTTATCTACTTAGGGGTTGTCGGGGACTAATACTTGGGTACCCGAAGAGGAGGAACTAATGGTCATCAACATTGATTCATCCGAGTAGTCAAGAGTGCGACTACAGCTCCAACTGACCCCCAGCACGCGGGCTCTGCCTCTCCCGACCTCTGAGGAAGGGCTCCGTCTCGCCCGACCTCTGAGGGAGGGCTTTGCCTCGCTCGACCCCGAGGTCGCGATCTTCGCCTCGCCCGACCCTCTGGGGGCGGGCTCCGCCACGCCCGACCTCTGGGACGGGCTCCGCCTTGCTCGACCCCGTGGGTGCGGGCTCCGTCTCACCCGACCCCTTGGGTTCGCACTCCGTCTCGTCCGACGGAGACCCATACCGCCGTCAACGACTCTAGGTCCAGGCGTATGGGCCTGGGTCAAGACTATGACATGAGGAAAGAGACTGGCACACCTCGATATAACCCATGGCCATGACGGGCCATACCAGAGGGTTCACATCAAGAACAGCGTCAGGCGTGCCGGTGCTGTTCTACCTAACCCTCGTACTTTATGTATTTTTCGTGATGGTAGAGGTGTGTAATTTTTTAAGAAAATTGCAGTAGATTCAATGACTATTATCGGAGATGATGATTAGAGTCTATCAAACTAAAGGCCAGATGCTTCTGATTATTGTGAGATTTTTTAGGATTTATCTTTTTCCCAGCGCGTCTGGTGAGAGTTAACGTAGTGCCTACGTTGGAGCCTCTAATTAGTATTAGTATAATTTCACAATTTGTGGAAGTTTGTAATTTAGAAATATATATGTCTCGTACTTTGTGGATATTTATTTTTTTAATAGCATATATTAGCATTTACATATAGATTTGAGAGAGGTCGCTAATTTAGATGCAACGCGAGGGGTTATTATGAATTATGTTTTATAATAGCAAAGCGGGTAACTGATAGCCGGAGAGCACCCACTCAAATATAAAAAAAAATAGGAGGGCAGAGGTGGGTAATTTTTTTACAAAATTACAATAGATTAAATGGCTATTATCGGGCTATTATCGGAGACGATGATTAGAGTCTGCCAAATAAAAGGCCAGATGTTTCTAATTATTGTTAGAATTTTTAGGATTTATCTTTTTATTCTTAGCGCGTCTGGTAAGAGTTAACGTGGTGTCTCCGTTGGAGCCTTATCAATAGTATGACAATTTCTAGTAGTCTAGACACAATCAGACAAGACGGGAAGACCTAATTACATTAAATTTCGCCGAGGTCAAGCCGTGTCAATTTATATATATAAGGCCGCGCACTCAGTGAATAACTTTTATTCGATCATTAGTGTGTGTGGATGGTGGGTTGCTGGCTTTAAACTTTTGGGTCATTCCCATCTGGGTCCTCAAACTATGCACGCTGGGTCCTTAAACGGTTGGGTCATTCTCATCTAGGTCCTCAAACTAAAAAAAAAGCTATCATCTTGGTCCTCAATTTATTGCCGCAGCGCACCAAAGATCCAAAACCCGCCACGTCAGCGCAAGCATCTGACGTGGCCATGCCACGGTGGCACCTATTGGAGAGATTAATATCTTAGAGCTAGTAACTAGCTCTTACTGATTAATATCTTAGAGCTAGAGCTAGTAACTAGCTCTTACTGTTATGGGTGTCCTAATACATACTCATTTGTGTGTATGTACCAGGAGTAGGTACCATTAATTGGGTCCTATTGTGCATATACTATATATAGTAACTAGTGTTTAGGAGAAGACAACGGAAAGTCTGCGTAAGTGGGTCAAGAAGACGTAAGATTTAGCCAACCTGCTGCCACTTTAAGCGCCTAACAGAGGATGAATACAGTATTAGAAAAAGATGAGGCGGCACACATGAAAGCAACGTCGAATCCACCGCCGCAAGTGAGGCTAGACTGAATCAGTAACCTCTTTAATTTCCCGGGTTCTCACTTTTGTTTAGTTGGTTTTTGAGAGAGACGAGATAGATAAAAATGCTATGCACAGTGGTGCACTGGTGGGAGTGGGTGGAGGAGATGTCGTCACCTTTGGGGCCGTTCGGCTTTGGCGGGTTGCCAGCCACCTGGCTGGTTCTATCCTCATGAAATCACCGTTCACGTCTTTGAATAAAGATTTTTCTCTCACAATAATCAGTCGAACGAGATTTTTTTCAGTCCTGCCGAACAAGCCATTTATTTATATCGATGTCATCCACGTACGCTTGACAAATAACTAGTCTCAAATGAAAAAAAAACAAAAAATAGTTCACTAATTGTGCTTCGTCGTACACCGATTTGGCCACTAGAATAGAATGGAGTTGTTTATGACCTCTCCACGAATAATGCACGGAAGAGGCCCCTCCACGGAAGTTTGGGCAAGTCAGTCAAGAAAAACTTTGATTGAGCCAACCTGCTCCTGCTGGACTAACGTATGATTCATATTAGAAAAAGAGGCGGCCGGCACGGCACATTGATGACAGCAACATTATCTTGCAAATATACATATAGCATACTCCCCTCCGTCGCTAAATAACTGTTATCGTTGGTGTGCGTGCCGTAAGTTTGACTCGATTTGTAGAAAATGCGTGCAACATTTGTATTTCCAAATAAATTTATTACAAAACTGGATTCAAAGATATTTCCAATGATACTAATTATGTACCATAAATATTAATATTTTTTAATATATAATTAGTCAAAATTATTTCTCGGAAAATAAAAACGACATATATTTAGAGAATCACCACCTCACCCCCATTCCGAGTTCTCACTTGCTTGGCGTCCGCTCGTGCGTTTGTGGGGGAGACGAGAGATAGATGGGAGGCCTCACGAGGGTTGTGGACTGGTGGGAGGAGTGGCAGTTGCGCATCCTCGTCCTCACCAGCATGGTTGTCCAAGTCCTTCTCTTCATCTTCTCTTCATGACTCATGTTCACTTTCTCGACATGCTGCTCCTGGAAAGTTGGAATGTATATATATACAGTACATATACATACTGACTGTTTCGTCTTTGAGAGAGAGAAGGGTTCTGGTCTTGTGGACTGAAACTATGAGATGGCCTGGCCCAGAATCGGAAACATCTAAAAGCCCAGTAGCTGGGCCAGGAAACATCTAAAAGCCCAGTAGCAAGCCCATGGGGGGCCGACGCCGGAGTAGCAGCCCAGTAGCAATCATCACGCATTCACGCGCTCGTCCACCAGTCACCGTCGCCGCCGCCCGCTCAATCCCACGCGCCCCGCGCCTCAACCGCCCCACGCTTGTCGGATCACCAAGCGCAAGGCCGGCCCGCCGCCGCCTGCGGCTGCTGGCGACCGGAGATGGACGGGGAGGACGGTGCCGCGGTCCTATGATCTTGAGCCCCCTCTAGCGAACTCGTCACCATGGCTCCTCTAAAATCTTATAATATATAGAAACTAATTTTACTTGCAAAGCGAAAATAATATAATAATATATTTTTAATCTAACACCTAAATTAGAAGGAAACCATAATTATATGAGTACAAAATACTATAAGTCTGAAATACTATACAAATAATTAGTTTGGATTAAAAAATGAACAAGAAAAAAAATACATAGGACGTGGACATGAATTGAAACAACTAATCGGCGAATGCAATTCGCAAGGAGGCAGGAACCAAGATGTCGTCGTCGTGGAGCGTTGCCCGGTCGCCGCTGTCGTGCGCCGTTCTCTAGCGGTCTAGCTCTTCGCTCGTCGGCACGTCGCGAACTCATGAGTCGTGATCGAGTCTGCGGCGTGGTTCCTCGCCTCAAACCTTTCTTGGAAAGAAAGACCAACGTTGTCTTCTTGGGCGGCTGGCCAATTCTCTGCCTATCTTCATCTTCCCATTAGTTTATTGATGATGCCTAATAGACTATTGGGTCTTGGGGTTTGTATACCTAGACTTGGGCCCCTCATCGGCATAGGCCCTCGGCCGTCAAGACCTCGTGCCCTCCCCTAGGGGCCGCACTCGGGGAGGAGGAGAACATCGGGCCGTTCAGCGGACGAGCACCCGCACGGGCCGGATGGCCACACGCATGGCGTCAGCGCCGCCAGCTCTGACAACCGCGCCCAGGTAACGATGGGACTCTCACTTACATTAACCGCTTCACCAAACCTAGCAGTAGACTGACTACTCCTGCCTCTTCCCCCTTCCTTCCGATATATACAGATACAGTGATGCAATTTTCATAATACAATTGAGAGGAAGAGTGATTTTTCAGCAATAGCAGAGGTTTAGAAGGGTTCTAGTAGGTTCTAGAAGGGAGACGAATCAGGGATGCATGAGAATCTGGAGGAGGAAGAAGATCGAGGACACGAGCTAGGAAGGGGCGGGATTTACGCTTTTGTTGTTTGATCGATAATCTTCAGATCATCGGAAGCAGCCTTGCTTGGTTTTTGTATCACCATCGCCTCTAGTCTGCTAACCCAGTTTGGTTTGGAGGGCCTCCGGACCAGGAATATGACGCTCCAATTTATGTTTAGGGGATATATTACTGAACCCATTTTAAGGGATTGGCCTTATTATAGTTTCACTTTTTTTTTGAGAGCAAAGGATTGGCCTTATAGACAAGAAGTTTTGGTAATATATATGCTCTAGAAGACTCTTTAGCCTAATACATACTCATTTGTGTGTATGTACCAGGAGTAGGTACCATTAATTGGGTCCTATTGTGCATATACTATATATAGTAACTAGTGTTTAGGAGAAGACAACGGAAAGTCTGCGTAAGTGGGTCAAGAAGACGTAAGATTTAGCCAACCTGCTGCCACTTTAAGCGCCTAACAGAGGATGAATACAGTATTAGAAAAAGATGAGGCGGCACACATGAAAGCAACGTCGAATCCACCGCCGCAAGTGAGGCTAGACTGAATCAGTAACCTCTTTAATTTCCCGGGTTCTCACTTTTGTTTAGTTGGTTTTTGAGAGAGACGAGATAGATAAAAATGCTATGCACAGTGGTGCACTGGTGGGAGTGGGTGGAGGAGATGTCGTCACCTTTGGGGCCGTTCGGCTGGCGGGTTGCCAGCCAGCTGGCTGGTTCTATCCCTCACGAAATCACTGTTCACGTACTGAACAGTATTTTTCTCTCACAACAATCAGTCGGAACAGTATTTTTCAGTCCTGCCGAACAAGCCATTTATTTATATCGATGTCATCCACGTACGCTTGACAAATAACTAGTCTCAAATGAAAAAAAAACAAAAAATAGTTCACTAATTGTGCTTCGTCGTACACCGATTTGGCCACTAGAATAGAATGGAGTTGTTTATGACCTCTCCACGAATAATGCACGGAAGAGGCCCCTCCACGGAAGTTTGGGCAAGTCAGTCAAGAAAAACTTTGATTGAGCCAACCTGCTCCTGCTGGACTAACGTATGATTCATATTAGAAAAAGAGGCGGCCGGCACGGCACATTGATGACAGCAACATTATCTTGCAAATATACATATAGCATACTCCCTCCGTCGCTAAATAACTGTTATCGTTGGTGTGCGTGCCGTAAGTTTGACTCGATTTGTAGAAAATGCGTGCAACATTTGTATTTCCAAATAAATTTATTACAAAACTGGATTCAAAGATATTTCCAATGATACTAATTATGTACCATAAATATTAATATTTTTTAATATATAATTAGTCAAAATTATTTCTCGGAAAATAAAAACGACATATATTTAGAGAATCACCACCTCACCCCCATTCCGAGTTCTCACTTGCTTGGCGTCCGCTCGTGCGTTTGTGGGGGAGACGAGAGATAGATGGGAGGCCTCACGAGGGTTGTGGACTGGTGGGAGGAGTGGCAGTTGCGCATCCTCGTCCTCACCAGCATGGTTGTCCAAGTCCTTCTCTTCATCTTCTCTTCATGACTCATGTTCACTTTCTCGACATGCTGCTCCTGGAAAGTTGGAATGTATATATATACAGTACATATACATACTGACTGTTTCGTCTTTGAGAGAGAGAAGGGTTCTGGTCTTGTGGACTGAAACTATGAGATGGCCTGGCCCAGAAGCGGAAACATCTAAAAGCCCAGTAGCTGGGCCAGGAAACATCTAAAAGCCCAGTAGCAAGCCCATGGGGGCCGGCGCCGAGTAGCAGCCCAGTAGCAATCATCACGCATTCACGCGCTCGTCCACCAGTCACCGTCGCCGCCGCCAATCCCAATCCCACGCCCTCACCCTCAACCGCCCCACGCTTGTCGGGATCACCAAGCGCAAGGCCGCCCCGCCCGCCAAGGCATTCTTGGCGACACGGAGATGGACGGGGAGGACGGTGCCGCGGTCCTATGATCTTGAGCCCCCTCTAGCGAACTCGTCACCATGGCTCCTCTAAAATCTTATAATATATAGAAACTAATTTTACTTGCAAAGCGAAAATAATATAATAATATATTTTTAATCTAACACCTAAATTAGAAGGAAACCATAATTATATGAGTACAAAATACTATAAGTCTGAAATACTATACAAATAATTAGTTTGGATTAAAAAATGAACAAGAAAAAAAATACATAGGACGTGGACATGAATTGAAACAACTAATCGGCGAATGCAATTCGCAAGGAGGCAGGAACCAAGATGTCGTCGTCGTGGAGCGTTGCCCGGTCGCCGCCGTCGTGCGCCGTTCTCTAGCGGTCCAGCTCTTCGCTCGTCGGCACGTCGCGAACTCATGAGTCGTGATCAGAGTGCGCGGCGTGGTTCCTCGCCTCCAAACTGCCTTGGAAAGAAAGACCAACGTTGTCTTCTTGGGCGGCCTGGCCAATTCTCTGCCTATCTTCTGTCTTCCCATTAGTTTATTGATGATGCCTAATAGACTATTGGGTCTTGGGGTTTGTATACCTAGACTTGGGCCCCTCATCGGCATAGGCCCTCGGCCGTCGCACCTCGTGCCCTCCCCTAGGGCCGGCACTGGGGGAGGAGGAGAACATCGGGCCGTTCCGCCGGACGAGCACCCGCACGGGCCGGATGGCCACACACATGGCGTCAGCGCTCGCCAGCTCTGACAACCGCGCCCAGGTAACGATGGGACTCTCACTTACATTAACCGCTTCACCAAACCTAGCAGTAGACTGACTACTCCTGCCTCTTCCCCCTTCCTTCCGATATATACAGATACAGTGATGCAATTTTCATAATACAATTGAGAGGAAGAGTGATTTTTCAGCAATAGCAGAGGTTTAGAAGGGTTCTAGTAGGTTCTAGAAGGGAGACGAATCAGGGATGCATGAGAATCTGGAGGAGGAAGAAGATCGAGGACACGAGCTAGGAAGGGGCGGGATTTACGCTTTTGTTGTTTGATCGATAATCTTCAGATCATCGGAAGCAGCCTTGCTTGGTTTTTGTATCACCATCGCCTCTAGTCTGCTAACCCAGTTTGGTTTGGAGGGCCTCCGGACCAGGAATATGACGCTCCAATTTATGTTTAGGGGATATATTACTGAACCCATTTTAAGGGATTGGCCTTATTATAGTTTCACTTTTTTTTTGAGAGCAAAGGATTGGCCTTATAGACAAGAAGTTTTGGTAATATATATGCTCTAGAAGACTCTTTAGCCAAAGAGTTCTATCCTGAATTTACACTGCTTATGATTAGAGCTTTATCTTAACTTTTGCACTGTGTGTCTTGCTCTGTTATTTTGGAAAATCCGCTGTCTAGGTCGGAGTCTTGCCTTGTTGTTTTTTATCCAAACTGGCACATTTTGTAATTTTAAACAAACGCTCTGGTTTCTAATCAAAACAGAATATGTGCCCATAGCTCAGTAACTGTAGGCTCTACTAATATACTGTCTAAAGTGCTAAGCATTTCCATCGTCATGATGTATGTCTGCTTCCAGATCCTCTTTCCCTGACATTCTCATCCTGTCATTCTGTAGTTCATCGCTGACTGATAAGTTATGAAGAACTCAAGGTCTTAGCTCAGATTCGATTCGTATTGACATCATTTTCATTCTTGTAGTTACTGATCTGTCACTGTGCCTGACATAATACCCTTTATGTTTTGTTACCCTGTTGTGAGCATATCCATTTCTGTAACGCCATGCAGGCTGCATTAGCTCGCCTTGAAGCTCTTGAGAGTGATAATGCCGGGGTTGAGGTGGTAGATCTTAATGATGATGAGTATGGATCCACGGACGAGGAAGACCCGGGTCAGTTTCTTTCTCATTTGTCTCCATACCAATTCCAAAAGGATAATGTTGATACGGTATGCAGAGACTCGATGAGAATTTACTATTGAACAAATTAATCTTCGCAAATGACGAATATTCAAACACAGGGTGGTTATGTGTGATATTTATTTTCATTGCTTGTAGTATCAATTTTCCAGACTAAACAACATTCTTCATTCTTTTCCTTCTAAATGAATTGATAAATAAGATTAAAATGTCCTTGAAATACTTCTACCAAATCTGGTACGAACACCAGAAATTATTCATAAGGTGACTGTGTTTTTAGTCAATGGAATGCCCTGAAGCCAGCTCTTCACATGCTCTAGCTTCTCATCTGTAAAGGTTCATGGGTTCAACGTTTCTGGAACTTCTGCATTTACATACATTATATAGATGCTCTACCCAGGGACAATAGAAGTTTCGATGTAGTCATCTTTTGTTTTTGAATTTCATTTCTACAGTCCTCATGCAAAAAAAGCAGTCCAAGATTATGAAACGCAAGACAAGGCAGGGGAAAGCTTTGGAGAAGAGGGCGGCAAGATCATTCATGGATGTCTTACAAGAAGTAAGTAACCTTCTTTCTCGCATATTTATTTTCTAAGGAGGGTTCTTAAAAGATTTTCACTCTGCAACTGTGACAGGCAAATCTGGAATCCCTACCTCCTCATGTCCCAACATATTTGAGGGCTGCTGTAGGTCCACCGAGCTCTTCATCTCAACGGCACTACTGCTCAGTCTGTGGTAGTTCTGCAAACTACACATGCGTGAGGTGTGGAACACGGTTCTGTTCTTGCCGCTGTGAAGCTGCCTGAAATTTGTGGCTTGACCAACTAGTTCTACAAGCTACATCTGATGTATGTCCACTCCCTAATGATTGCTCGTCTGTGGTTTGATCAGTAGGATATGCTTGCTGTGTATGTTTTGTACTCTGTGTATGTTTTAAGAGACAGGTCTCTTATGTGGCCGTGACTGGAAATATGTAGAGTTATTTTCAGAGATGGCCGTGTTAAAAGAGACCTGCCTCCGAAAATCTATTTTCAAATACGGACATGGGCATTAGGCCACGAGATGATTTCTAAAGATGATAAAATAAGATGCTCAACTCTTCAAATAAAAGCTAATGCGTGATAAAGCCGTTTTTGTAGCGGTGTTATTCCTAGACACAATCTTACAAGACGGGGAAGACCTGACTACCTTAATTTCGCCCAAGGTCAAGCCGTGTCAATTTTATTATGTATAAGGCAGCGCACTCAGCCAATAATTTTATTTAATCGTTAATTAGTGCGTGTGGGTGGGCAGGTGGGTGGGTGTGGGTGGGTTGGTGGCTTTTGAGAAAGTAACCATCTCAACAAAACTCGCGTCTTTGTAAACTGTAAAGTTGAAATACCCAAGCTGTCCGGCCGGCATACACTTTTTGAACGAAGAAGCCCGAAGGAAGCTTGGATCCTCTTGGTCTGATTGAGACTTTGCCGAGGTTAACTCGTTCAGCTATCTCTATAAGAGTCAGGCAGCTATCAGTGGTGACATACAGGTGACACTAACGCAGCAGCCGCGTGTGTTGTTGTTATACTTACCTGCAGGTATCCTCGCTAGAGCAGGCTAGCCTTGACGGCGACATGGCGGCCGCCAACCAGGTACGTTCTGTTTCCACTGTATATATACACGTAGCAGTAGGAGTAGTATAGCAGCAGCAGCCCTTCTTGTTGATTTGATTTCGTTGTTTCTATCATAATCTCTCTCCTTTTAACTGTATTTGCCAAACTGAAATGTTGCTAACAAAAAAAGAACAGCTGTTATTGGGCTATTTTTATTACACTGTACGACCCTCATCACTTCAAAATTATACAAGTATCCCCTATAACTTACATGTGAGGTCACTTAGTTTTGAGAGGCTACGGCTGACAATTATCATATCTGTGCTAGCAAAAATAAAGGTCAGGTGTTCGATCTTGGGATACCGATAATTTTACCTAGGACCTCTGTGGATGTACATATATGTGTGTTCCTACCAATTTCACAAACTTTGCACAATGGAATTATATACGTGTTGTTTCTCACTTGACTTTGCCATCAAGTGACCAAGACAAGACGATGCTTATAAGGAAATAAAGCACAAGACAATGAAATGATTTTTTTCAAGAATGTAAGCTATTCCTAGTACGTGCCATCCACTGATTTATGTACTCTGTTGTTGAGATGTGATCTTGATGTGTGATGGCTATTGTGGTATGATACTCAACCGGAGATCATGTGTAGTGGAGGTGTGGATGGCATCTCCAGGGGGATTACCGAGGTTGATTTGCTTAAATTGGGTTGGTCAAGTGGATGACACCCGATTTAGGTAAATTAACGCGGTGGGTCCCTACAGTTCCTTTGCTAGTTTACCTGGAAACTAGCCGTTCTTCGTCATATAAGCGCGATTGATTATCCTTTGCTGGTTTGCTTGTAAACCTAGCCTCTCTTCACTGCGAAAGTGTGATAGTTATCCGCTACGTTTTTCCGCAGGCGATCTAGCTCTAGCTTGTGTGTGACCCATGTTTGCGTCAACAGCAGTAATGCTCAAAATCTTGTCCAATACGTTTCCTTGAATAGAACCTATATAAGACGGTACCTTAGTTTATCAAGCACAATTTCGTTCAGACTTTGTCATAAATCGTAGTTAGAGCACAAACTCCAACTGAAATTCGGTGTTTTAGCATTATGCCTACTCCATTTAGGTAAGAACCGAACATGTATGCAACATCACAAGGAGAGTGTATACCAAAACTTATAAATACAATTCTCCAAAGGAATTTTGCAGAAGAACGCACAATCAACAAACATCTTCTTCGAATAATGTTATCTTTGGCATTATGTGCCAAGGAGGCCATGACGACATTGAGCGTCTGAGCCCTCAACCCTTGGAGCTCGAGCTTGTGTGAAACGGGGGAAGGGACCGAGCCGGGAAGGGGGAGGAGTGGCCTGTGACGGAGAGGATTGCCGGCCGCGGGACAAGCGGAGGGTAGAGGTCGAGGTGCAGTGGGCAGCGCGCAGTGGAGCAGCCGGAGAGAGGGGGCGATTGACGAGTGTTGGCCGTGAAGGTTTGTCACATCTTGGGGTGGCCAGAGTTAGTGAGGGAAGCAACAGCGGCAGGGAAGAAGGGGTGATAGCCGAAACACCGAGCTTTCCTGAAGGCTGATGATGCTAAGTGATGGAGGCCCGAGATCGACGGCTAGGTGGAAAACTGTCTCGGGATCCAACGGTGGACAAAAATTGGACGACGTGGCGCAATGAATTGCTCGGGCTTGGACTCTAGATTCAAAAGGAAGAGATGGCGACCCACCACAGTTACCACACTAAATGCTAGTTTGCTAGTCAAGGTATGCACAAATTAAAATATTACAAATGCACCGAAGCTTGTCTAACTTATTGAATCATCAAGCAGTAGGCAAAGCATAGCATAAAGAAACAATTCATAAAATATTATAATAGCTAGTGTCTGCCAATTAACTAATCCTACCTCGCCATTCATATCAAGGAGTTGTTGCCACATCACCATCTAGCTCGCGTGTGAAAGCAGAGCTCTTTGGTAATTCCTAAAGCAGAGCTCGCGTGTATGGATAAAACCAAAACGCCGTATATAACTTAAAATGGAGGAACCTAAAATGAAGGAAGTAGTTGCCAGTAAAGGTATGGACAAAATATGCCTTTTATATAAATGCACTGATGCTTAACTTATTCGATCCTCAATTTTGTCAAGTACTGTAGTAGGTAAAGCAGCATAAAGAAACAACCATATAATATAGTTGGGGTCTGCGCATAATGCTGGAAGGTAGTGGCTAGTGTCTGCCAATAACTAATCCTAGGTCGGCATTCCGCATTCGATCATATCAAGGAGTTGTTGCTACATCACCATGTAGCTCCCATGTGAAAGCAGAATCTCTTTGGTAATTCCAAAATTACAGGTTGTATTGGTGTAGTATTATATGCTAGTTAACTGTTAAATTATTATTTTATGATTTTCTTGATAAAGCTAATTATTCTCTCTTTGCTAATTATTCATTTCACATGCATGCAGGTCAAAGTAAGTGGTTCGCTCTATTTGCCCTGGATCCGAGTCGAATCAAAGAAGGACACCCCCGAATCAAACTTCACAGCAATGATTCGTGTAAAAGCGCCAGCATCGGTACCTAGTAAAAATGCGTTCCCCATACACCTAATTGTGGCGCTCGATGTCTGTGGCCAGCCGGCAACAGGACCAAGGTTGGACCTGCTGGAGATGATGGAGTTTATCGAACGAGAGTTCAAGTCACAAGGTTCGCAATCAAAAAAAAAGTCACAAGGTTCACATGCACACGCGACACGACACGAGGTTGATGTCGCGACTGCAACGAAACTGGTGCCCATTGCCGAGTGGATATATGAGCATATGAGCACGGGTGGAACTGACCTTAAACCAGACTTGCAGCGCACCCTCGAGGTAAGTGGCATCCTTAGTGTACATTAATTGTTAAGAGTTTCCATATAAGAACTATATCGCTGGTTCATATAATACTACTATATATGTACGTGTTGTTAATTTTAGACGTCGACTTGAGAATATTTTTCATTTTATATTTAGTATATCTGCAAAGTTGAGTGATTTAGATGCAAATTTAAGAGTTATCTACGTTATCTATCATAGTGGAAGTGGTGGGTAGTTTATAGATGTAAATTTAGATTCTAAGTTTAGATCTAATTTAGAAGCTACTTAGGTTGTTTTTAATAATGGCGGGTTTGATTATTTAGATGCAAATTTAGTGGTAAAATTTACGTTATTTTTCGTATGGCAAAGATGGATAATTCTTTCATGACTACAATAGATACAATGCCTATTATCTTAAATCTTACTATTACTAATTAGAGACCCGAACGGAGGCTCCACATTATTTCTCCCTAGACATCAGATGCTCTAGAAAAAAAAAAGAATAAATCATGAAAATTCTCACAATAATAAAAAACATCGCTAATTATAGCCATTGGATCTATTCTATTTTTGAAAAATTTACCCGCCTCTACTATTATGAAAAATACATAAATTAACCCCTAATTTTGCATCAAAATTACCCACCTCTACCATTATGAAGCATAATTAAAAATTAAAATAACTCTCTAAATTTGTATACAAATTACCCACTCTATCATCATGAAACACAATTCAAATTAAACTCCTAAATTTGCATCTAAATTACCCACATATACCATATGAACGATTATTCAAAAAAGCCACCTAACTTTGTATCTCAATTACCCACATTTGCCATTATAATAGATAATTTAAAATACTCCTCTAATATTTTTTTTATAATTACCCACATACATCATTAATAAAGATAATGCAATGTAGCCTCCAAGTTTGCATTCAAATTACCGATATATGCCATTATGAAAGATAATATAAATTAACAAATTTAATTTGTATCTAAATTATCCACATCATCCATTGTAAAAAAACAAAAATAATTTCTCCAAACTACATTAAATATAAGCTATTATAAACAAAACTAATCCACAAAGTACATTATATATATATTTGTAAATAAATTAGACCCTTCTATAACTATTGAGGTTCAATAGTCATTTGAGGCTTAAATATCAAAATCCTATTGAGGTTAGCACTATTGTGTACCTCAACATAGATACCACTTCAAGCTCTTCCACTAATCTTATACGCCATGTGTAGGTTTTAAATGACTCTTTATGCCATCTTATCTTTATCTTAGTACATAAGAGTGCAATCTATGGCATAAAATCCTTATTTTAAAAGGGTAGAAGTGAGAGTTAATAAAAGATATCATAATCACAAGAGTTTGAGCATAACTTGAGGATAAAAAACTATAGTAATCAGTAAAATTAAATAAAATTTATATTCATAACAACATAAGGTACGGGCTAAAACAAGAGTCACCATAGTCTAAGCTAAGATCTCAACTAAATGCATATTGAAGATACAAAGAGGTGCCATACAAAGGGAAAAACTATGAATGTGGGTGAAGAAACATAGAGATCAGTAATTGATAAGTTTATCACAACTAGATTGAGGTCAAAGAGTAGGGATGAAAACAGATCGGCTTTGCATAGAATCGATTCGGATGTCACCTTTTATCATTTTTTAATTCAAATTCAAATACGGATACGAATATTTTTGAATACGAATACAAAATGGATGTCTTGGGTTTGGATTTCTATTGGTATATTTACTCAATTGCACCCAAACTGTATATTGTTAAATTCAACATACATGAATAAAATTTTACTACTAAGTTCATCAATAATAAAAGTACACATCTAATAATCGCCAATATCAAAGTAAACTAAATTATAATGGATACTATTTAATAAAATAACATGTCAAGTGAATAAATTCAAATAAAAATGGTAGAAAACAAATAGCCATTTTGCTTATCAATATTTTTGGAATTACAAAATTACTACACAAGTAGAGATTAAAGTATTTGTGTATATAACACAGACAAGGATAGTTCATAAAATAATATAGTTATCAATAAATATTTAATGATTAAATATATCAATTAATCAATCAATATTATATTTATATAAATATTTATCATGAAATTATAAATTCTATAAAATAATTTGCATCAATAAATAAATAAACTGAAGTATTGAAATAATTTAAAACAACAAATATATTAGGTTTAAACTAAATTAGAAAATACAAAAATTAATTTATTCTTTATGTATCATTAATAATTTAAATTAATACTAAAAGTTATTTATAGATATACTATTAAATGGTTTCAATGCATCATTAGTAATAATTAAATTAAATAATTGGTCACTCGTTATGGAGAGAAACTCTGAAATAGGTTCATGATATCTTGTTTTCTTCTGTCTGATATTGTCGAATACGGATCTGGAATAAGATAGAGAAAAATACTGAGAAATGAATTCGTATATATCCATTTAGTATCCATATTAGAAACAGATACCAATACGAATATTAATATTACAAGTTTTAGTGGATACGGATGTCGGATAATTCGGATGTCTATTTTCATTTTCCATCCCTAACAAATAGTACCTATTATGTCTATTGTGTTAGAAAGAGCAAAAAAAAAAACATACAATTCAATATGAGTAAATTTTAGTTGAAGCTATTAAAAAGTTCCTGATGCTTGCGTCCCCTAAGATAGCACGGGTTGATAGACTAGTGATAATAATTAAAGTACATTAAACCGATGATGACCACCTGATGTTTCTAACTTTCGTGAAAATATTAATGATTAACTTTTTCCCCCTACCGCGTAGTACTAGCTAGCGACAAGCTGCAATTCTAGCCCATATGAATACAGGGCGCACGGGGCGTGCACACCTTTTCTAATCTAATTAGACCAGTCTTGGTAGGAGTTTCATTATTCTCATTTAATAAGATGATACGCAACAAAAATGATGGTGCGACACTAGAGTTACCAGGAGAGAGATATATGAAAATGAGTTTTGTGTAGATGGAAACCAGCGCACATGGTTCTCTAATTATATAGGTCTGTGGAATGTAACGTGGTGTAGGTCTCATTTCATTTCATCAGCCATAACTTACTATTAGATCGAAAGAGTGTAATGAAATATTGCACTAGGAACCGCGGCCTTATAAGAAACAAACAAATTAATTTTAAAACCTTTGGCAGAGGCGCATGCATTATGTTTGTTTAGCGTACGTGTGGTAACGTACTGTTATGATAATAATTAATACAGGACCTGAAGCCTTCCGTGAATCATGTTGGCTTCATCATCCTCGTGTCGAATGGAGCGAGCAAGTTTGCCAGTGGTTTTGATTTTGAAAAAAAAATTGGAGGGTACCCGCCGGTCCACGCCTTCGGCTTGGGTAGGAATCATGACCCCAAGGTTCTGTATGGTATCGCCAAAGCATCCAGAGGAACCTACTCCTCCGTTCCGGTTGCGGACACCAACAAGGTCAAGGAAGCCATCGCCTTGTGCTTAGGCGGTCTCAAGAGTGTTGTCGCCATCGACACGTGCGTCACAATCAGCGTGCCCGACGCCACACCAACAGCAGACACCCTTATTATTCAAAACCTGGAGATAGTAGACATCCAATCGGGGGACCACAAAAAAAGCATCGACGGCAAAAAGAGGAAGATTTCCGTCGGCGTCCTATACGCTGATGAGGAGAAGGACTTCATCGTCCGCCTTCAATTTAGGAGCACTAAGAGCGTCAACGGGCGAACCCGATCGGCTGTTCTTACCGCTGCTGTGGAGTACTATAAGGATATTTCAAGCAAGCAGCAGAGGGCCCGTACTGTCACCGAAGAATACAAGGTGCGGCTCCTAGTCACATCAAGCAATGATAGTGATGCCAGGGAAGCGTACACAGATTTAGAGCGACAGGCTCCCAACTCCAGGGTCCTGCAACAGATGATCTTATTCGAGGTGGTGGAAATGCTGTTCAGCTTTGCACAGGACACCAACAATGTGAATGGGGGAAAGCTGCGGGAAAATTGGAACAAGCTAAAGAGCAAAGAAAATCTGAAGATGGCCCGGGAGAATGGCCTTGTCGACCTGGACGGAATTGGCATGGACATAGAGAACATGGCAAAGAGCCTGGAGGGAGGCTCGGGATTGGGCTGCATCTACTCGTGGGTGTCGAGCTACCGGATGCAGCGCGCCACGACCACGGGCCTGCCACAGCCACCGCCAGCAGCAGCCTCCCCGTTCCTGACGCCGGCCATGGACAGGACCACCCTGGACGACCACACCAAGCGTCAGCGTGCCATAAAGCTCTTGGAGGACTTAGAAAAAATGTCCGACGACAGGGACGACGAACGTCGCTCCAATGACGATCGTGTGGTAACCGACGACGAGGTGGCGCGGTTCATAGAAAAAAGTAGTCAAGGTGGGTTAATTAGTAAGGAGCATATACCGTGTGTGTGTATAGATATATATAAAAATAAGTAAATAAATTACTCACTGTGTTGGACGCCGCGCGCATGCATGCACTCGCGCAACCGCAATTTTTGTTTGCAGGTCGTCAAAGCAGCGATCAACGGTGGTACCCGGAGGACCACCACTTCCGCTTCCGGCAGTGGCGAGAACAAAATGCCCGCCGCCACCACCCTGGATGATCATCTGAAGGGCGCCATCAAGTCTACGATTGCCATAGGGCTGTTCGACAACATCAAGTTACAAAAAACCAATCACGAAATATTCCAGGTGCGTGCGTGGTTTAGGGTGATCCATTAGCACTAAAAATTAGCTACCTAATAGCTAATTAGTTGTTGCTAATTTTTAGCTAGCTAATTTTTAGCAAGGTGGTTGTTTGGACCCACCTGTTAATAGGTGGTTGGATAGTGAATTGAAGATGCATATAAACTATTAGCACCTCCAAACCCGCTAATGGAACTAATAGTTAGCAGACCTCTGGCTAATAATTACTACCTCTGTTCTAAATTATAAGGCGTTTTGAGTTTTCTAGATACGCAGTTTTTGCTATGTATCTAGATATACACCATGTCTAGATACATAGTAAAAGCAATGTATCTAGAAAAGCCAAAAACACCTTGTAATTTTGAACGGAGGAAGTAGCAGATTTATTAGCAGTTCTGTTTAGATTCACTGGTACTAATTTTTAGTGCTAAATACACCCTTACTATATATATACGGATCAGGAGCCAAATAATTATATATAATTAGCCGCTCTGTCACACTCTCTCTGTATGTGTGTGTGAGAGAGAGAGACGGTTTGAATTAGTTACTCACTGTTGCGCATGAATGCATTGCAGGTCGCCAAAGCAGCCGTCGGCTATTGGCGCCTCGTTCGGGGAAAACCAGAGCCAGCAAGGAGTTAGGCGCGCGTCCCGCGTGAAGCGCCACCAGCCCACCAGGTACCCCCGGCCACCACAAGAAACAGTGCTGACGGTATGATTATATCTAGTGTACGTGTCGGATGGGCATATCGACTGTGCGTGGCAATGCCGCCGTTTACTGCATATTTGTGATTTATTTGTGCTTTGGCTTTGTGTTCCTGCTTGTGCTTGTTTCAGACCGTACATGGTGTATGTATATGTGGACAGTAAATTAGTAATTTCTCAGTGTACTCAGAAAACAGGAAATAATGCTCTACACAGAAGCAGCATGCATGTCACATAAGGTTATTTATGTCAAAACCATTTGCTGTAATTAATAGTATCTACAATCAACAGATCCATGCATGGTATTACGACCCTTTTTTTCTCGGACACGCAGGAGAGCTGCGTATCATTATATTAAGAAGAGTATTTATGAATTCGTCCTTGACACTCATTTTCATGTGATAAACTTCCTGATTAACTCGTACAATATCCTCCAATTATATTAGTCCTCCCTTGTGCTGCTGTGATGCACGTAGCTAAGTACACTATATTGATTTTCTGAACGCTACATATGAATAATCTTAACTGAAACATGTGTTCATAGGATTTGATACAGACAGCAAATTTATCCAAACTCCGGTCTCCAACACTAAGCAACAAGAGCAAATTTTAGATTTGTAGATCAATTATCGCTCGGTGACACGGCGATGTCACCTCCCTTTGGAAAGATCAGTTATGCTTTTGACAGCCATGTAACGGAGTACTGAAGAAGTAAGTTACACTTACCGCACATAGTGTTTTTATAGCCAGCTTTTTCTTCCTCGCTGGATCATGCCTTCTGTGATGATTAGTGACATAGAACCTAAATGCCTTGTTCGAATTATTTTAGCAAATACAACTTGTTAGAATCCAAAAGTGAACGTTACAAGTACGTATACAAACATATAAGCTAATGAGGATTGTCGATATGTATACGTCTTGAGAATCGATATAAAGTCTTTGTATGTCACCGGGTCCCTATCTATTGAATCAAAGACCCATGTCATGCTCCTTCCGACATTGACGGCTATACAAATCCAGTGGTTGCTGCATGAATTTAATCATAGAACTAGATAAGCTCTTTTGCATCGAATAAAACATATCGAACAAAGCTTTAAGTATAGAGTTGAACTTACTCGAAGTTGTATGTTAGCCATATAGTAGAGTGTTGTTGGAGAGTTTTGAAAGCCAGGGCAATGTATGCCGCAACCTTAAGGGACTCTTCCCTTAGTCTCGCCGTACGGATGCGATCTTTCTCCCGAAGAGTCTTTGTAGCAGCTAGCTCTTTGGCATCTAGTGTCCACTGTTTAGGGTAATTAAAATTTGTTTGGGCTATAGCTTGAGGGTCTACATACCCGGCTTTCACACTTGGCATTTGTTTGACAATGTGCACTTGCATTCTACAAATCATGGCGTGGGTTAGTTACAACAAAATTCAAAGATTACATTCATATCATATCGGGAGGACAAGGACTTACAGGCACTACGTGCGAATTAGATTCATCTCCATTTCTCCCAGGTGAAAGCATGTGTGCATGTCATTGAAGTCAAAGACATTTTTCTCGGCTGGGCTTCCAAATGTGCCGGTGGGAAAGCATGCTTGTATGAGATCTATGCTCGTTGGGAGAACACGCAAGTACCAATCATGGAACCTTCTCATTCCAAGTGGTAGACGCTGGATGTCCCGGTTTGGTAGGAAGGGTTTGCCTCTTTCATATGTTTTCGAGCAATCCTTTGACCATTTGATGGCATTAACATTTAGATATTGCTTTGCAATTTGGTGGAGTTTGCTAGTGATGGCCTCCTTAGAACCCCGTGATGAGACTTTTTTAACTTGGTTCTCAGGCTTGAACTGGTCATGGGAAAACCACTTGGACACCGATGAGACGTCTTTGATCGGAACATAAACTGGCCTTATGGTGATTGGATGCTTCTTTCGAAGTTCCCATTCAGGCATGTCCTCATCTTCTTGTGCATCACCTTCTTCAGGAGGCACTCGTTGTTCATGTATCGGCTGTGCTTGTTGAGAAGACTGTGGCATCTCATCATGCACTTGCTCGGTACGAGCTGGAGAAGGTTGTGGCATCTCATCAGGCATATGCTCGCTAGGAGGCGGGGAAGAATGTGGCATCTCAGGAATGTGGTCACGAGACGGTGAAAATATCTCCCTGACCTCAACAACTTGCTCCAAATTTGGGAGAGGGGAGGCGGTGAAGAAGCAGTCAATATAATGTCCCATTTGTGCGGAGGATGAACGCCCCATAACGTCTTTGAGTAACACCAGCCCCTCGGGAGTTGCGTAGTCTATCCTCCACTTGCATGAACTCGGGCTTCACTTTGTAAGCACCTCGACCCTAGTGTAGTACGGCGGTATCTTATTATTGTGGTGTCAGCCACCGAGAGGATGTGCCACACCCGTTGCCACCTCCATCATAGTGTTCTGCCGGCCGCTGAGAAACACCAAGGTGCAACTAGTTGGTTCCCATATGCGATCGACGGGGGTTGTGGCTGCAGTGGAACCTTGGCTGCTAGAAACTTTCGGAGGGCTGCCAACTAATGCCAGTTCTCCCAGCGGCGTCACTAATATCCGTGACTCCATAGACAGTCCTTGCTCCTCCAGCGCCTTCGCAACTAGAGCCTTCACTTGGAGCTCAAGACTAGTCTCCCAGTCTCTGCCATGTTTCTTGTATATATGCCTGTCCTCTTCGAATCCTTGCTTCCAGGTCATCCTTTTCCCTAGCCCACTGGTGCGGTCTGTGTGCTCCTTATTTCCCAAACCAAGGCTAAGCTCGTCCCTCTCTCTAGAAGGATTGAATGATCCCTTCTCCTTGTCTTCAGCAAATTTCAGTATCCTTGATACTGCCTCTTGGGTCTCCAGCTTATCAAACTTAAGATTACCGCCGGATGATTCTGTACTCCTCGCATATATCCATTTCCTTAAGCGTACCTTCAAATTCGTCACATCGATATTCCCAGCAGCATCGATATTCCCAGCAGCTGCGGCCTTTTCGTCCATCTTCCTAAACTGCTCTTCCTTGGCATAGTAGCCACCGGGGCCTAGATGATGGTGATGTTTGTTCCTCTTTGCCAGCTCGGTGTTACGGGCACTGAGCTCCAATGCCTCCGGTGAAGTCTTCTGAGCCACGAGCTCCTCCCATTAACTAGGAGTTATTTTACCGAACTCGTTGAAGGGAGTTAACCCCTTTTGGATATACTTCATGTTGAGCTCCGACCTCCAACGTCGGAATGACTCTCCCATCATCCTAAAAGCATTTTTTATCAGTTCGTGCTTACCCTCCAGAAATCTAAAATTGAGCTGCAACTGCCTATCCCATAGTTCATTTTTTTTTGTTCTCTGGTACCTCTTTCCAGTTAGGGATTGCTGGGTTCAATTTATCTCTTACTAGGGCCCCGATCGTATTATGGAATCGTCCTCTTAATTCCTTCGGCTCAAGGATCTCCCCTGCTGGCCCGACCTCCGTTATCACATAACATGCCTTATGTGGATATAGATTTCCTTTTCTATCCCTCGTTTCCTCTTAGGCTTGGTAGTAGAGGTTGTGTCTTGAGGTTGTGGAGCGAGGCATCGTGATCCGTCTCTGTGGTCTGTTGCCTCTTCTCTCCTTTCCTCTACTACGTCTTGTCCAGCAAGATGTCATGGATGTCGACGTCGTCTTTTCTGAGTTTCAGGAGGGACCTGTATATACGACAGGTCAAAGTGTTAGCAGACGTAACACAGCCAAAGCTTTAGCAAAATTTACAAACTAAGGCCTTTTCCCTACCTCCTTATTCGGGTCAAAATCCTTATCCAAATCTTCCTCCGTTGGCCTCCTTCAGGCTTCACGTGGGAAAGGATCCTCGGGACTTACATATCCCTCTTCTAAGTCCTCATCATCATCATCAACTTCTTCGCCTTCAGTAGCCTCTCCTGCTCTTCCTTCTGCTCCCCCTTACTCCTCGTCACACTGCTCCTGAGTAAGCATCACTTCTAGATCCTTTTCTAACTCGTTATCGAACTGCTCCTGAGTAAGCTGGTCCTCTAGTGCTTGCTCCTCAAAGGTTGGCTGCTCATCATGCTCGGGACATCGGGCTGCACTGTCTGGTGTCCGCGACATTATTTCGTGCTTTGTTCTAATAGATGCAAGAAAGTGTGCTTTAGATACGCGAGAAGGTATAAGAAATTAAAAAGGTCTATAAACCAAAGTAGTCCTAGAAAACAACAATATATAAAAAAACGAGAAGTAGTAGTAGTAGATGTCTCAGAAACAAGTCAATCATCATCTGATCTTGAACTTGGAGCATCAAGGCATCATAACATAGAAGAGCGGAGAAGGTAATATAGGGGCGGCTGCTAATGATGCCAAGTTCCTCACAAGTTCTTGATCATCAGCTCATATTCCATATAATGTATGGACTTGGACAATTTCATCATCGGCAAAACAAAGGAGAGGAAAGGAGAGGGGAGATTTGGCAAAAAAAAGCAACAGCTGCTTAGCAAACATAGAGAGGAAAAGGTGTAAAAAAAGCAGCTGCTGCTTCCCAAATATAGATGATAGGAAAAATAGCCAAAAAACAGTTGACTGCTGCCACATGGTTGGAAGACCCCTGTAGATCAAAATCTGGTAACTTAGATGTGGTAAATAATGGATTAGAGTAGAGGAGGAGTAATAGCAGATAGAGTAATAGTAGAGGAGTAGAGTCGAGGAGGAGTAGTGAAGTGTAGCAGCCAGTAGTTAAGAGTAGCAGCCAGCAGCTAGGGAAGAGAATAGAGTAGCAGCTAGCTAGTAGGAGTAGGAGTAGCTAGCAGTAGCAAGTAGAGTAGTAGTAGTTCAGTAGAGTAGAGTAGTAGTAGTAGTTCAGTATAGTAGTAGTAGTAGTAGTAGTATTGCTGCTGCTGCTACGCACACACCAGAGATGGCCTGGCGGATCAGCAGGCTTGGCCGAGCAGCCTTGTGCATGAAACTTGGAAGGCTAATAGACAAAGCAATAATATAAGCAAGCAGTTCTAGCTTCACAAAAAAAACATAGTCGGCCTAAGCAAGATCAACAAACCAGAAAGAAAAGCCTTTACTAGATTAAATTTACAGGTGACCACTTAATAGTTTCATAAGCTGAACCTCTACACAACAGGTTTAGTGTATTAACTTAACTCTATGCTAACCATTAAAATATTTGGATGGACATAACAAAGCAAGGATCCACAGAAGTAGAAACCAGCAAAGTTAACTTGATCAAGCATTAACAACAAGTTGAAAACAGCTGTGTAAAAGAAAGACATTTGCTTCACCCTATAGTTTGATTAACTTAACTTCTCAAACAATAAAGCTCAGTCTAAACCTAGAGAACAATATTAGTTGGAGTTTGAAAACTATGTACCATCTACAGCCCACATACAGGAACCATGATCTATTGAAGCTATACAAATAGGCAAATCATGTAATTACAAGATCTGAAATTTCAGGACAGCAGCGGTACAGTCGAAAGAATAAATCATAGCCAGAGTTCTAGATCATGGACAACTATGTTCTTTAACATTTTGGAAAGCTTTTGAAGTTCTACACATCTTTCTATTTATAATACATACTTGATTTCTATGTTAACGGGGTCGAAAAGTATAAAGAAGCATTGCTGCGCAGACATAGGCACAACCTGACAGGAAAGTTTAGAAATTCATATCTGGAGTTCTAGCCAACCAAAAATATTGCCAACCAAAAACACTACAACTACTTAGTTATCAATAGGAGCTAATTTTCAAGCTAACATGGTCGAATTATACAAAATCTCAGAACTGTACAGCACACCGCAAAATCCTGACAGTAAACTTCAAAATTTCATAGCTCCCAAATGGCTAATGAACCTAAATGACTGCATAGTGGTCAGCTTAGATATAAGAGTAGCATATGATAAAAACGTACTCTGTGCTAGAAAATTGCAAATTTTAGGACTGAGCAGAATGATTCATAGCGCACGGCACTAGATGTATCTCAACCATAGCAGGTCAGTGAGTCCAAGTTACTTGTCAACTTCTAAGTGCTTCTCAAACGTTTCACATCCATAGTCCATACATATTACAGGGATGCAGAGGCAAAGTTTCAAAAAAAATACAGTAAAGATGTTTCATTTATTATAAGTGCAATTAAGTTAAGATGTTTATCGTTTACAAGTTTTTCTAGGCCATATCGGCATGGTTAACTGCAACTCAAATACTGTTTGTGATTACTGAATATAGAGAACAAAGAAGAATATAGCTTATCTTCGGCACAGTTAACAAGTTTTTCTAGGTCATCTTCGGCATGGTTAATAAGTTTTTCTGGGCTATCTTGGGCAATTATCAGGAATTCAGAGAACAAAGAAGAATATGATACTGTTTGTGATTACTACTGCAACCAAAGCATCCATCAAGGCATACCAAATTTCCCTGTGGCTGTCTATATGCTAAAAAATAGAATTTCTCCTGCCCACATGGACTAGTAATAATAATACAATTCAACAGTACATGGCTACATGTATTCCAAGACCTATTCCATGTTGGCATGCATTGTATTTGGACCAAGGTAAGGATAGAATAATATAAGAGGGTAATCTTCAAATCACACGAGTTCAGCATGCTAGAAAGCAAATTTTAAGTGACAGAAAACTGCGTGTATACAACGGAATTATGCCAATGAGACATGCCAGAAAACACAACTCAAATATATCAACTTCAAATTGCTTGCTGAGTTTTCAGGTGACTAACACACATATCACTCCCACACTGTTGACAATAATGCAAAGTCAAACCTTCAAAATAAGTTTTAAGGCAATAGCCTTGGAGGAACAGACGAATAATGTCATCAATCAAAGAGTTAAGTATACTAAGACATCTTATTTCTTAGTTATAATCTAGGAGGCTTCCACTTGTAAAGCATTTCACAGTTCTACAGAAGTAGTACACAAGAACGATGCAAGGACATTGCAGACCTATACTATGGACGTTCTGTTTCTAGGTATCATCCTTTATGCAGTGCAAAGAAACAGCGGATAATAGATTTCTTTTCCTAACATATTCCAGTGAGCACAGAGTACGTTTGGCTTTCAACACAATGTATGCAGTAACTATCAGAGATAAGATAGATAGACTGACCGGGAAAGCCGATGTTTGCTGATCAAAGCCGGTGGAGGAGCGCGGACGCCGGTGGAGGAGCGCGGACGCTGGAGAGCACGGGAAGGAGTGCGAACGCCGGTGGAGGGGGCGCGGACGCCGGTGGAATGGGCGCGGGTGCGGGTGGAGGTGTGCGGATGCCGGTGGAGGAGTGTGGACGCCGGTGGAGGGGGCACGGGTGCGGGGAGGGGGCACGCGGGTGCGGAGATGGGGTGCGCTGGTGCGCCGGCGGCCGGGTGCGCCGCGGCACCTCAAGGTCGGAAACCCTAGCGCCGCCGTCCGGTCGGAAACCCTAGGGCGGGGAGCAGGCGCGCGGGTGCGGGAAGGGGGCGCGGGCATCGAGACAGGTTCGGGAGGAGGCGTCAGCGGGGCAGCCTGACGGTGTCGGAGGAAAAAGACAGCGCCCAACAGGCTAACACCCGTGCGCCCTTGTATTTATACTCCGAACGATTTCCAGGGGCGGTTCCTGATCCAGCCGCCCCTACAAATGTATTTCTAGGGGCGGTTCCTAATCCAGCTGCCCCTACAAATACATTTGTAGGGGCAGTTTCTGTTCCAACCGCCCCTACTAATATTTTCTATTTTTTAAAATTATTAATTCTGTATTTTTATAGCATAAAAATACAAAGTAATATAAAAACAATTGTGTATATACACAAATATAATATTTTATATTATTCTATATATGAAGAAATATATATATATATATATATAAACAATTGTAGTCAAAACAATATAGAAAACTAAAAAACAAAAAAACAAAATTTGAATTTTAAAACTTCGACTATAATTTTATGACATTAAATGAAATAAAATGAAAATGGTGTAAACATAAAAGTTGTATAACTCATCAACATGTACAACTTTTATTTTGGTCATCTTGTCACGTGATTTTGTTTGAACGATTCAAATTTTGAAATTCAAACAATTTCAACTTGAAACAATATTTTGAAAGAGTAAATGATTTCAGATGAAAAACTCATGAATACCAAAGTTGTAGAACTCATCAATATCTACAACTTTTATTTTGATTATATTTTCATATGACAAAATTTGAATAGTTGAAAAATTAAATTTTAATAAATGACAACTTCAAACAAGATTTTAAAACCTTAAATGATTTCAACAATAAAAGTCGTGAACATAAAAGTTGTTGAACTCAACACTATCTACAACTTTTATTTTGGTCACTTCTTCATGTGACAAAGTATTTGTAAACATTGTTCATAAATTCACATATGACTCATAGTTTCATGAACTATACGAGAAACATGTTGATTTATGAACAATGTTTATTATCACTTTGTCAGATGAAGAAATGATCAAAATAAAAATTGTAGATTTTGATGAGTTATACAACTTTGGTATTCATCACTTTTTTAGCTGAAATCATTTAATGGTTGAAAATCTCGTTCGAACTTGTCATTTTTGTAAATTTGAAAATTTGAAGTGCTCAAACTTTGTCAAATGAAAAGAATGACCAAATCAACACACTCAAAAGAAAAATCACAACTGTTCATGATGATCAATGATGAATAAGTGTGATTTCTCTTTTTAATCTGTGGCTGAAACTTGTAACTAGTTTTTCTACCTCATACTGACTCCAAATGTGATAGTTTTTTTCCTAAAATTTTTTAAAATCATGCTCTATCATTTTAGTCTAGTCATCTATCTTTGTCACTAATTTTGAAAATTCAAATTTTAAATTTCAGAAAATGACAGCTTCAAACCTGATTTTCAAACACTAAATGATTTCAGCTGTAAAGGTGATGAATATAAAAATTGTATAACTCGTCAAGATCTCCTACTTTTATTTTGGTCATTTCATTTCATAAAGTGTTAAGTGATTTCATAAAGTTTTAGTAGTAATAGAGTGGATGTTCAAATAGAGTCATCTGGATGTTGCAAAGGGTAGTCTCACACACATGCATAAATGTAGTCTCACACACATACAAAAATATGTAGTCTTACACACGTACATAAATATATAGTCTCAGGTACCGGGTGAAGCTGTGGCATCACGTTTAGCTGCACCATGTCTTTCCGTGCTTTCAGACCATCCTTTGACTTGTCTGTGTCCATCAAGGTAGCAATGAGACTCTCAAAGACATTCTTCTGCACGTGCATAGCATCAATGGAATAGGGGACCTCTAAGTCTGGCCAATAAGGCAGATACTGAAAGAAGATCGATTGTTTCTTGAAAGGTACGCCTTCGATAGAAGGTGTGCTTCTATCTCTGTTAGTCCCATCCGGATTCTTCTTTCCATAGATGACGCGTATGTTTTCACCATTATGTACATGTGTTCTCTGTTATGACGTCTCTCTGGAGGGGGTTCAATCTCCGGGGCGTTTCCATAAAATCTAAAGAACAATTTGCTACGGTACTTGTTACTTGTCTTTAAGAAGCGTCGGTTCCTTAGGTAAACTATTTTCTCGGATGCATCTAGGTACACCCATGTAGTACCATCCAAGAAAACCAAGCATCCCGTCTTTCCTTTGATCTGTCCAGACAAAGCAAACAGCGCGGGGTAATCATTGGTCGTGACCAATATTATTGCTCTATATATGAAGTCCTTTCAGAACGCATCGTACATCTGCTCTCCATGTCTCCATAGCCTCTCCATTTCTTGCATCAAAGGCTCAAGGAACACGTCTATATCAATGCCTGGTTGTTTATTGTCAGAAATAAGAATAGTGAGGAGAAGGTACTTTCTCTTCTAACACAACCATGTTGGGATGTTGTACATGGTCAAGATCACTGGCCACGTGCTGTGGTCGCTCATCCTCTCATTGAAGGGATTCATTCCATCGGTGCTCAAGCCAAATCATATATTCCTTGGGACATCGCTGAATTCTTTGTGCTTCTCATCAAACCTTTGCCACTGACTACAATTAGCCGGGTGTGCAATCCTATCATCATTCACCTTGCGCTCATCATCCCACCATGTCATGAGTGCAGCTTCTTTAGGGTTTAGGAAGATACGTCTCAAGCGGTCGGTCACTGGCAGGTACCACATTACCAAGGTAGGAATTCTTCTCTGCTTTGCATCGTTGCCTAATGGAGTGTCCTCTGGGGACTAAGATTCTTGTACCACCTTTTTTGTACCCTTCTTATTCCTCTTTTTTCCCATGGAGGCTTCATCTCTACCGTAAAGGTCATTGTTCTTGTACCGGCTGGCCCCACACCAGGGATATTTATCTAGTGACTTGAACGTTTCGCCACAAAAAAGTATACAGTGGTTGGGGCATGCATGGATTTTTTTCAACCCCCATTGTCAATGGACTTATGACCTTCTTCGCTTGGTATGTGTTGGCGGGAACTGAGTTTGGTTGTGGCAGCACCCATGACAGGAGATGCAATAGATCATTGAAATTACAGTCTGACCAGCTGTACTTAGCTTTCAGGATGAGCAGCTCAAGCACAAAATGTAGCAATGTCCATTGTGTCGGATAGCCCTTTTCAACACCATACACAGTCTCCTTCGATGCTTTTGTCACCCTTTCCAAATTTTCTAGACCTTTCGGGCTATTTAGTAAAATCTCTGGTCTAAGGGCTCGAATCATGTCCTCCAAATCATCTTCGTTCCCGACACGTGCTCCACCATCATTATTGGCACCAGCTTCGTTGTTACCATCCCAACCACCAGCATCACCACCTTGTTCATTGCCAAACTCGAAATCCATTCGTGCATCAAGCTCTGCTGAATATTGGGACAGGGATTCTATGGTTTCGTCGTCGTATTCCTCCTCATCCTCATCGTTAACAATAACCGTTTTACCATGATGAATCCACACTGTGTAGTCCTCAACAAATCCTCGCATAATCAAATGTGATATGATGATAGTCACATCTGTCCATGCCATACGGTTCTTGTAATCTTTACAGGGGGAAAATAATTGTATCCTTATTCTTTTTCAATGTCGTGGCATGCTTCTTTGCGGCTTCAATAAATTTATCCACCTCTTCACGGAAATCTGCCTTGAACTTTAACGAACCATACATCCAAGAGTTCCTGTACTCCATCTTTTACAACAGCAACAAAACAAACATTAAAGGACTACTTATTCAGATATATATATATATATATAAATGAATCAAATTAATAATTACTTGAGAATAATTGTATATACTTCGGATATATATGAATATAAATCTAATATAATTACATGAAGCATACAAATACACCATGATAGAGGAAAATTAATTAATGGCCCATTTATCCATAAATAATTAAAATCCATATTTATTGATTACAATAAACAATTTCAAAGACAATAATTAGCAACAATTATACTTTACCCAATATCTTTCATACAAACTCTAGTCTAATTTTATCAAACATAAATTTACAAAAACAAAATTAATAAAAAAACTAAATCCTAGATCTAGATCTACATGCACATGAAACATGCATAAAACTAACTAATTGTTCACTAAAATCAAGAAACATGGACCAAATAAGTGTATGATCTTGTTTTCCTCCCTAATTTACCCTATTACATTTAAAACTTAGGTCTAATTTGCTTCATAAGTAGCTCAAGCACCATAGAAGAGAGAGAAAAACAAAACTCTAATTACTCACTAACCAACCATTAAAACTTAAAAAAAATATGGAATAGCATTTTTTTTACCTTCTACAACCTCTTCATCAAAAGATTTGAGATCAAAACCTTTCCCACTTAATAGAGTAATTTTTGGGAAGTGCCCAAGGCCTCTCCATCTTTCTTTCACAGGTTGGAGTGAGTGACACGAGGAGGACGAAGGTGTTGCAGCTGTTTTATATATGGGTCATTTGTAGAGACGGCTGATGATTGAGCCGTCCCTATAAATCGAAGCTATATATACGAGGGTATTTGTAGCGGCGGCTGGTGATTGAGCCGCCCCTACAAATAGCAACTCTAGGGGCGGCTAGTGATTGAGCCGCCCCTACAAATTAGACCTCATTTGTATGGGCGGCTCGTATCACCAGCTGCCCCTGTTGTTCCATTTATAGGGGCGGCTCCATCACCAGCCGCCCCTAAAAAAAATCAAACCGTTGCTAAAAATCGTTTTTTACATAGCGGCACTGGTGGGAGTGGGTCGAGGAGATGTCGTTACCTTTATATCGTTGTCATCCATGTACGCTTGACAAATAACTAGTCTCAAATGAAAAAAAATAGTTCACTAATTGTGTTTCATCGTACACCGATTTGGCCACTAGAATAGAATGGAGTTGTTTATGACCTCTCCACGAATAATGCACGGAAGAGACCCCTCCACGGAAGTTTGGGCAAGTCAGTCAAGAAAAACTATGATTTAGCCAACCTGCTCCTGCTGGACTAAGCGCGTGTTCAGTTCCTTCCCAAAATCCCAAAAAAGTGCTACAGTATCTGTCACATCGAATGTTTGTGGCCTATGCATAGAACATTAAATGTAGACGAAAAAAAAACTAATTGTACAGTTAGGTGGGAAATTACGAGACGAACGTTTTGAGCCTAATTAGTCCATGTTTGAACACTAATTGCCAAATAAAAACGAACGTGCTACAGTAGTCCAAAATTCCAAATTCGTGGAACTAAACACGGCGTAACATATGATTCGTAATAGAAAAAGAGGCGGCCGGCACGGCACATTGATGACAGCAACATTATTAGCGGGTTGTCGCTAATAATCGTTTGCAAATATACATATAGCATACTCCCTCCGTCCCTAAATAACTGTCATCGTTTGTGTGCGTGTCGTAAGTTTAACTCGATTTGTAGAAAATGCGTGCAACATTTGTATCTCCACATAAATTTATTACAAAACTAGATTAAAAAATCTTTACAAAGATACTAATTATATACCATAAATATTAATATTTTTTTAATACATATTTAGTCAAAATTATTTCTCGAAAAACGAAAACGGCAGAGGTCCTATACAGTACATTATTAGTGGGCCGGCCGGGTGACCCTGAACACTGAATCACCACCTCACCCCTATTCCGGGTTCTCACTTGCTTGGCGTCCGCTCGTGCGTTCGTGGGGGAGACGAGAGACAGATGGGAGGCCTCACGAGGGCTGTGGATTGGTGGGAGGAGTGGCAGTTGCGCATCCTCGTCGTCACCAGCATCAGCATGGTTGTCCTAGTCCTTCTCTTCATCTTCTCTTCATGACTCATGTTCACTCTCTCAGCATGCTGCTCCTAGAAAGTTGGAATGTATATATATACAGTACATATGGGTCTGTTCGCTGGTTGGTGCTGGTGCTGGTTTGGACTGGCTAGTGCTGGTTTTTTGTGAGAGAAAAACACTGTTGGCTGGCTGATTTGGGCTGGCTGAAACCAACAAGCGAACAGGCTGACTCTTTCGTCTTTGAGAGAGAGAAAGGTTCTGCTCTCGTGGACTGAAACTATGAGATGGCCTGGCCCAGGAGCGGAAACATCTAAAAGCCCAGTAGCTGGGCCAGGAGCAAGCCCATGGGGGGCCGACGCCGGAGTAGCAGCCCAGTAGCAATCATCACGCATTCACGCGCCGCCCGCCGCTCGCCGCCGCCGTCGTCACGCACTCGTCCACCAGTCACCGTCGCCGCCGCCGTCGTCACTCCCACGCGCCCGCGCCTCAACCGCCCCACGCTTGTCGGATCACCAAACGCAAGGCCGGCCCGCCGCCGCCTGCGGCTGCTGGCGACCGGAGATGGACGAGGAGGAGGAGGAGAACATCGGGCCGTTCCGCCGGACGAGCGCCCGCACGCGCCGGATGGCCACACGCATGGCGTCAGCGCTCGCCAGCTCTGACAACCGCGCCCAGGTAACGATGGGACTCTCACTTACATTAACCGCTTCACCAAACCTAGCAGTAGACTGACTACTCCTGCCTCTTCCCCCTTCCTTCCGATATATACAGATACAGTGATGCAATTTTCATAATACAATTGAGAGGAAGAGTGATTTTTCAGCAATAGCAGAGGTTTAGAAGGGTTCTAGTAGGTTCTAGAAGGGAGACGAATCAGGGATGCATGAGAATCTGGAGGAGGAAGAAGATCGAGGACACGAGCTAGGAAGGGGCGGGATTTACGCTTTTGTTGTTTGATCGATAATCTTCAGATCATCGGAAGCAGCCTTGCTTGGTTTTTGTATCACCATCGCCTCTAGTCTGCTAACCCAGTTTGGTTTGGAGGGCCTCCGGACCAGGAATATGACGCTCCAATTTATGTTTAGGGGATATATTACTGAACCCATTTTAAGGGATTGGCCTTATTATAGTTTCACTTTTTTTTTGAGAGCAAAGGATTGGCCTTATAGACAAGAAGTTTTGGTAATATATATGCTCTAGAAGACTCTTTAGCCAAAGAGTTCTATCCTGAATTTACACTGCTTATGATTAGAGCTTTATCTTAACTTTTGCACTGTGTGTCTTGCTCTGTTATTTTGGAAAATCCGCTGTCTAGGTCGGAGTCTTGCCTTGTTGTTTTTTATCCAAACTGGCACATTTTGTAATTTTAAACAAACGCTCTGGTTTCTAATCAAAACAGAATATGTGCCCATAGCTCAGTAACTGTAGGCTCTACTAATATACTGTCTAAAGTGCTAAGCATTTCCATCGTCATGATGTATGTCTGCTTCCAGATCCTCTTTCCTGACATTCTCATCCTGTCATTCTGTAGTTCATCGCTGACTGATAAGTTATGAAGAACTCAAGGTCTTAGCTCAGATTCGATTCGTATTGACATCATTTTCATTCTTGTAGTTACTGATCTGTCACTGTGCCTGACATAATACCCTTTATGTTTTGTTACCCTGTTGTGAGCATATCCATTTCTGTAACGCCATGCAGGCTGCATTAGCTCGCCTTGAAGCTCTTGAGAGTGATAATGCCGGGGTTGAGGTGGTAGATCTTAATGATGATGAGTATGGATCCACGGACGAGGAAGACCCGGGTCAGTTTCTTTCTCATTTGTCTCCATACCAATTCCAAAAGGATAATGTTGATACGGTATGCAGAGACTCGATGAGAATTTACTATTGAACAAATTAATCTTCGCAAATGACGAATATTCAAACACAGGGTGGTTATGTGTGATATTTATTTTCATTGCTTGTAGTATCAATTTTCCAGACTAAACAACATTCTTCATTCTTTTCCTTCTAAATGAATTGATAAATAAGATTAAAATGTCCTTGAAATACTTCTACCAAATCTGGTACGAACACCAGAAATTATTCATAAGGTGACTGTGTTTTTAGTCAATGGAATGCCCCTGAAGCCAGCTCTTCACATGCTCTAGCTTCTCATCTGTAAAGGTTCATGGGTTCAACGTTTCTGGAACTTCTGCATTTACATACATTATATAGATGCTCTACCCAGGGACAATAGAAGTTTCGATGTAGTCATCTTTTGTTTTTGAATTTCATTTCTACAGTCCTCATGCAAAAAAAGCAGTCCAAGATTATGAAACGCAAGACAAGGCAGGGGAAAGCTTTGGAGAAGAGGGCGGCAAGATCATTCATGGATGTCTTACAAGAAGTAAGTAACCTTCTTTCTCGCATATTTATTTTCTAAGGAGGGTTCTTAAAAGATTTTCACTCTGCAACTGTGACAGGCAAATCTGGAATCCCTACCTCCTCATGTCCCAACATATTTGAGGGCTGCTGTAGGTCCACCGAGCTCTTCATCTCAACGGCACTACTGCTCAGTCTGTGGTAGTTCTGCAAACTACACATGCGTGAGGTGTGGAACACGGTTCTGTTCTTGCCGCTGTGAAGCTGCCTGAAATTTGTGGCTTGACCAACTAGTTCTACAAGCTACATCTGATGTATGTCCACTCCCTAATGATTGCTCGTCTGTGGTTTGATCAGTAGGATATGCTTGCTGTGTATGTTTTGTACTCTGTGTATGTTTTAAGAGACAGGTCTCTTATGTGGCCGTGACTGGAAATATGTAGAGTTATTTTCAGAGATGGCCGTGTTAAAAGAGACCTGCCTCCGAAAATCTATTTTCAAATACGGACATGGGCATTAGGCCACGAGATGATTTCTAAAGATGATAAAATAAGATGCTCAACTCTTCAAATAAAAGCTAATGCGTGATAAAGCCGTTTTTGTAGCGGTGTTATTCCTAGACACAATCTTACAAGACGGGGAAGACCTGACTACCTTAATTTCGCCCAAGGTCAAGCCGTGTCAATTTTTATTATGTATAAGGCAGCGCACTCAGCCAATAATTTTTATTTAATCGTTAATTAGTGCGTGTGGGTGGGCAGTGGGTGTGGGTGGGTTGGTGGCTTTTGAGAAAGTAACCATCTCAACAAAACTCGCGTCTTTGTAAACTGTAAAGTTGAAATACCCAAGCTGTCCGGCCGGCATACACTTTTTGAACGAAGAAGCCCGAAGGAAGCTTGGATCCTCTTGGTCTGATTGAGACTTTGCCGAGGTTAACTCGTTCAGCTATCTCTATAAGAGTCAGGCAGCTATCAGTGGTGACATACAGGTGACACTAACGCAGCAGCCGCGTGTGTTGTTATACTTACCTGCAGGTATCCTCGCTAGAGCAGGCTAGCCTTGACGGCGACATGGCGGCCGCCAACCAGGTACGTTCTGTTTCCACTGTATATATACACGTAGCAGTAGGAGTAGTATAGCAGCAGCAGCCCTTCTTGTTGATTTGATTTCGTTGTTTCTATCATAATCTCTCTCCTTTTAACTGTATTTGCCAAACTGAAATGTTGCTAACAAAAAAAGAACAGCTGTTATTGGGCTATTTTTATTACACTGTACGACCCTCATCACTTCAAAATTATACAAGTATCCCCTATAACTTACATGTGAGGTCACTTAGTTTTGAGAGGCTACGGCTGACAATTATCATATCTGTGCTAGCAAAAATAAAGGTCAGGTGTTCGATCTTGGGATACCGATAATTTTACCTAGGACCTCTGTGGATGTACATATATGTGTGTTCCTACCAATTTCACAAACTTTGCACAATGGAATTATATACGTGTTGTTTCTCACTTGACTTTGCCATCAAGTGACCAAGACAAGACGATGCTTATAAGGAAATAAAGCACAAGACAATGAAATGATTTTTTTCAAGAATGTAAGCTATTCCTAGTACGTGCCATCCACTGATTTATGTACTCTGTTGTTGAGATGTGATCTTGATGTGTGATGGCTATTGTGGTATGATACTCAACCGGAGATCATGTGTAGTGGAGGTGTGGATGGCATCTCCAGGGGGATTACCGAGGTTGATTTGCTTAAATTGGGTTGGTCAAGTGGATGACACCCGATTTAGGTAAATTAACGCGGGTGGGTCCCTACAGTTCCTTTGCTAGTTTACCTGGAAACTAGCCGTTCTTCGTCATATAAGCGCGATTGATTATCCTTTGCTGGTTTGCTTGTAAACCTAGCCTCTCATCACTGCGGAAGTGTGATAGTTATCCGCTACGTTTTTCCCCAGGCAATCTAGCTCTAGCTTGTGTGTGACCCATGTTTGCGTCAACAGCAGTAATGCTCAAAATCTTGTCCAATACGTTTCCTTGAATAGAACCTATATAAGACGGTACCTTAGTTTATCAAGCACAATTTCGTTCGGACTTAGTCATAAATCGTAGTTAGAGCACAAACTCCAACTGAAATTCGGTGTTTTAGCATTATGCCTACTCCATTTAGGTAAGAACCGAACATGTATGCAACATCACAAGGAGAGTGTATACCAAAACTTATAAATACAATTCTCCAAAGGAATTTTGCAGAAGAACGCACAATCAACAAACATCTTCTTCGAATAATGTTATCTTTGGCATTATGTGCCAAGGAGGCCATGACGACATTGAGCGTCTGAGCCCTCAACCCTTGGAGCTCGAGCTTGTGTGAAACGGGGGAAGGGACCGAGCCGGGAAGGGGGAGGAGTGGCCTGTGACGGAGAGGATTGCCGGCCGCGGGACAAGCGGAGGGTAGAGGTCGAGGTGCAGTGGGCAGCGCGCAGTGGAGCAGCCGGAGAGAGGGGGCGATTGACGAGTGTTGGCCGTGAAGGTTTGTCACATCTTGGGGTGGCCAGAGTTAGTGAGGGAAGCAACAGCGGCAGGGAAGAAGGGGTGATAGCCGAAACACCGAGCTTTCCTGAAGGCTGATGATGCTAAGTGATGGAGGCCCGAGATCGACGGCTAGGTGGAAAACTGTCTCGGGATCCAACGGTGGACAAAAATTGGACGACGTGCGCAATGAATTGCTCGGGCTTGGACTCTAGATTCAAAAGGAAGAGATGGCGACCCACCACAGTTACCACACTAAATGCTAGTTTGCTAGTCAAGGTATGCACAAATTAAAATATTACAAATGCACCGAAGCTTGTCTAACTTATTGAATCATCAAGCAGTAGGCAAAGCATAGCATAAAGAAACAATTCATAAAATATTATAATAGCTAGTGTCTGCCAATTAACTAATCCTACCTCGCCATTCATATCAAGGAGTTGTTGCCACATCACCATCTAGCTCGCGTGTGAAAGCAGAGCTCTTTGGTAATTCCTAAAGCAGAGCTCGCGTGTATGGACAAAAACCAAAACGCCGTATATAACTTAAAATGGAGGAACCTAAAATGAAGGAAGTAGTTGCCAGTAAAGGTATGGACAAAATATGCCTTTTATATAAATGCACTGATGCTTAACTTATTCGATCCTCAATTTTGTCAAGTACTGTAGTAGGTAAAGCAGCATAAAGAAACAACCATATAATATAGTTGGGGTCTGCGCATAATGCTGGAAGGTAGTGGCTAGTGTCTGCCAATAACTAATCCTAGGTCGGCATTCCGCATTCGATCATATCAAGGAGTTGTTGCTACATCACCATGTAGCTCCCATGTGAAAGCAGAATCTCTTTGGTAATTCCAAAATTACAGGTTGTATTGGTGTAGTATTATATGCTAGTTAACTGTTAAATTATTATTTTATGATTTTCTTGATAAAGCTAATTATTCTCTCTTTGCTAATTATTCATTTCACATGCATGCAGGTCAAAGTAAGTGGTTCGCTCTATTTGCCCTGGATCCGAGTCGAATCAAAGAAGGACACCCCCGAATCAAACTTCACAGCAATGATTCGTGTAAAAGCGCCAGCATCGGTACCTAGTAAAAATGCGTTCCCCATACACCTAATTGTGGCGCTCGATGTCTGTGGCCAGCCGGCAACAGGACCAAGGTTGGACCTGCTGGAGATGATGGAGTTTATCGAACGAGAGTTCAAGTCACAAGGTTCGCAATCAAAAAAAAAGTCACAAGGTTCACATGCACACGCGACACGACACGAGGTTGATGTCGCGACTGCAACGAAACTGGTGCCCATTGCCGAGTGGATATATGAGCATATGAGCACGGGTGGAACTGACCTTAAACCAGACTTGCAGCGCACCCTCGAGGTAAGTGGCATCCTTAGTGTACATTAATTGTTAAGAGTTTCCATATAAGAACTATATCGCTGGTTCATATAATACTACTATATATGTACGTGTTGTTAATTTTAGACGTCGACTTGAGAATATTTTTCATTTTATATTTAGTATATCTGCAAAGTTGAGTGATTTAGATGCAAATTTAAGAGTTATCTACGTTATCTATCATAGTGGAAGTGGTGGGTAGTTTATAGATGTAAATTTAGATTCTAAGTTTAGATCTAATTTAGAAGCTACTTAGGTTGTTTTTAATAATGGCGGGTTTGATTATTTAGATGCAAATTTAGTGGTAAAATTTACGTTATTTTTCAGTATGGCAAAGATGGATAATTCTTTCATGACTACAATAGATACAATGCCTATTATCTTAAATCTTACTATTACTAATTAGAGACCCGAACGGAGGCTCCACATTATTTCTCCCTAGACATCAGATGCTCTAGAAAAAAAAAATAAATCATGAAAATTCTCACATAATAAAAAACATCGCTAATTATAGCCATTGGATCTATTCTATTTTTGAAAAATTTACCCGCCTCTACTATTATGAAAAATACATAAATTAACCCCTAATTTTGCATCAAAATTACCCACCTCTACCATTATGAAGCATAATTAAAATTTAAAATAACTCTCTAAATTTGTATACAAATTACCCACTCTATCATCATGAAACACAATTCAAATTAAACTCCTAAATTTGCATCTAAATTACCCACATATACCATATGAACGATTATTCAAAAAAGCCACCTAACTTTGTATCTCAATTACCCACATTTGCCATTATAATAGATAATTTAAAATACTCCTCTAATATTTTTTTATAATTACCCACATCCATCATTAATAAAGATAATGCAATGTAGCCTCCAAGTTTGCATTCAAATTACCGATATATGCCATTATGAAAGATAATATAAATTAAGAAATTTAATTTGTATCTAAATTATCCACATCATCCATTGTAAAAAAACAAAAATAATTTCTCCAAACTACATTAAATATAAGCTATTATAAACAAAACTAATCCACAAAGTACATTATATATATTTGTAAATAAATTAGACCCTTCTATAACTATTGAGGTTCAATAGTCATTTGAGGCTTAAATATCAAAATCCTATTGAGGTTAGCACTATTGTGTACCTCAACATAGATACCACTTCAAGCTCTTCCACTAATCTTATACGCCATGTGTAGGTTTTAAATGACTCTTTATGCCATCTTATCTTTATCTTAGTACATAAGAGTGCAATCTATGGCATAAAATCCTTATTTTAAAAGGGTAGAAGTGAGAGTTAATAAAAGATATCATAATCACAAGAGTTTGAGCATAACTTGAGGATAAAAAACTATAGTAATCAGTAAAATTAAATAAAATTTATATTCATAACAACATAAGGTACGGGCTAAAACAAGAGTCACCATAGTCTAAGCTAAGATCTCAACTAAATGCATATTGAAGATACAAAGAGATGCCATACAAAGGGAAAAACTATGAATGTGGGTGAAGAAACATAGAGATCAGTAATTGATAAGTTTATCACAACTAGATTGAGGTCAAAGAGTAGGGATGAAAACAGATCGGCTTTGCATAGAATCGATTCGGATGTCACCTTTTATCATTTTTTAATTCAAATTCAAATACGGATACGAATATTTTTGAATACGAATACAAAATGGATGTCTTGGGTTTGGATTTCTATTGGTATATTTACTCAATTGCACCCAAACTGTATATTGTTAAATTCAACATACATGAATAAAATTTTACTACTAAGTTCATCAATAATAAAAGTACACATCTAATAATCGCCAATATCAAAGTAAACTAAATTATAATGGATACTATTTAATAAAATAACATGTCAAGTGAATAAATTCAAATAAAAATGGTAGAAAACAAATAGCCATTTTGCTTATCAATATTTTTGGAATTACAAAATTACTACACAAGTAGAGATTAAAGTATTTGTGTATATAACACAGACAAGGATAGTTCATAAAATAATATAGTTATCAATAAATATTTAATGATTAAATATATCAATTAATCAATCAATATTATATTTATATAAATATTTATCATGAAATTATAAATTCTATAAAATAATTTGCATAAAAAAATAAATAAACTGAAGTATTGAAATAATTTAAAACAACAAATATATTAGGTTTAAACTAAATTAGAAAATACAAAAATTAATTTATTCTTTATGTATCATTAATAATTTTAAATTAATACTAAAAGTTATTTATAGATATACTATATATTAAATGGTTTCAATGCATCATAAGTAATAATTAAATTAAATAATTGGTCACTCGTTATGGAGAGAAACTCTGAAATAGGTTCATGATATCTTGTTTTCTTCTGTCTGATATTGTCGAATACGGATCTGGAATAAGATAGAGAAAAATACTGAGAAACGAATTCGGATATATCCATTTGGTATCCACATTAGAAATAGATACCAATACGAATATCAATATTACAAGTTTTAGTGGATACGGATGTCGGATAATTCGGATGTCTATTTTCATTTTCCATCCCTAACAAATAGTACCTATTATGTCTATTGTGTTAGAAAGAGCAAAAAATACTTACAATTCAATATGAGTAAATTTTAGTTGAAGCTATTAAAAAGTTCCTGATGCTTGCGTCCCCTAAGATAGCACGGGTTGATAGACTAGTGATAATAACACTAGTAGAGAAACGGGCTGTAGTCCCGGTTCTCAACCCCTTTAATCCCTGTTTTGGAACCGAGACTACGCAATCGGAACTAAAGGTCTTGATTTTTAGTCCCGGTTCCTCCAACCGGGAGTAGAGGTGTTTATTGGGTAAAAAAAAAGTTGCAGCTGTGGAGATTCGAACCTACGACCTCCCACTTCAGCTCTTGCACGCGTTATCATCTCATCTACCACCACACATCTAACTTAGATAAGATACGCTTTCCTTTTAAATTCAGTTTGGAGACACCTTTAGTCCGGGTTTGAGACATAAATCGGGACTAAAGGTACCTTTAGTCCAGGTTCGTGTCTCAAACCGGAACTAAAAGTCACACTTTTAGTCCGGGTTCATGTCTCAAACCGGGACTAAAGATTCTCGCACTGACGTGCCTCTGACACACCTCGGTAACCGTTGGGCAGGGACCTTTAGTCCCGGGTGAAGTAGGACTAAAGGTTTCTCTAGTCCCGGGCGCGAAAAATATCGGGACTATAACCAAATTTCGAAGTGGATCAAAAGTCGTTTCTCTAGTGTAATTAAAGTACATTAAACCGATGATGACCACCTGATGTTTCTAACTTTCGTGAAAATATTAATGATTAACTTTTTCCCCCTACCGCGTAGTACTAGCTAGCGACAAGCTGCAATTCTAGCCCATATGAATACATGGCGCACGGGGCGTGCACACCTTTTCTAATCTAATTAGACCAGTTTTCTAATCTAATTAGACGAGTCTTGGTAGGAGTTTCATTATTCTCATTTAATAAGATGATACGCAACAAAAATGATGGTGCGACACTAGAGTTACCAGGGGAGAGAGAGAGATATGAAAATGAGTTTTGTCTAGATGGAAACCAGCGCACATGGTTCTCTAATTATATAGGTCTGTGATCGAAACTGTGGAATGTAACGTGGTGTGGGTCTCTTTTCATTTCATCAGCCATAACTTACTATTAGATCGAAAGAGTGTAATGAAATATTGCACTAGGAACCGCGGCCTTATAAGAAACAAACAAATTAATTTTAAAACCTTTGGCAGAGGCGCATGCATATGTTTGTTTAGCGTACGTGTGGTAACGTACTGTTATGATAATAATTAATACAGGACCTGAAGCCTTCCGTGAATCATGTTGGCTTCATCATCCTCGTGTCGAATGGAGCGAGCAAGTTTGCCAGTGGTTTTGATTTTGAAAAAGAATTTGGAGAGTACCCGCCGGTCCACGCCTTCGGCTTGGGTAGGAATCATGACCCCAAGGTTCTGTATGAAATCGCCAAAGCATCCAGAGGAACCTACTCCTCCGTTCCGGTTGCGGACACCAACAAGGTCAAGGAAGCCATCGCCTTGTGCTTAGGCGGTCTCAAGAGTGTTGTCGCCATCGACACGCGCGTCACAATCAGCGTGCCCGACGACACAGCAACAGCAGACACCGTTATTATTCAAGACCTGAAAATAGTAGACATCCAATCGGGGGACCACAAAAAAAGCATCGACGACGAAAAGAGGGAAGGCAAAATTTCCGTCGGCGTCCTCTACGCTGGTGAGGTGAAGGACTTCATCGTCCGCCTTCAATTCAAGAGCACTAAGAGCAGCAACGGGCGAACCCGATCGGCTGTTCTTACCGCTGCTGTGGAGTACTATAAGGATATTTCAAGCAAGCAGCAGCAGCAGCAGCAATGCACTGTGCCGCTCCTAGTCACATCAAGCATTGCCAGGGAAGCGTACAAAGATTTAGAGCGACAGGCTCCCAACTCCAGGGTCCTGCAACAGATGATCTTATTCGAGGTGGTGGAAATGCTGCTCAGCTTTGCAAACGAGGAGGAGGAGGCCAAGGCCAAGGCGGAGGCCAAAACCACCACCAACATTAATGATGCGAATGTGGGAAACCTGCGGAAGAGGTGGGACGACAAGCTAAAGAGCCAAGGAAATCTACTGCGGATGGCCCGGAAGAAGGACCTTGTCGACCTGCAGCGAATCGACGAGGCCATGGCTGCGATGGTCTCGACCCTGGAGGGAGGCTCGGGGTTGGGCTGCATCTATTCCTGGGTGTCGAGCTGCCAGATGCAGCGCGCCACCACCACGGGTCTGCCAGTGCCACCGCCGTTCCGCCTGACGCCAGCCATGGAGACGGCGGCGCGCAACGTAAGCAAGCACTTGGTGGCCCAGCAAGCTAGTCGTCGTCAGAGTGCCATAATGCTCTTGGAGAAATTGGAACAGGTGTTCGACAAGTGGGACGAAAGTCGTCGCCGCGACGCAGCATCCACCCTCGAGACGTTGAACTTCGGGAACAAAGTGCACGAGGTAGGTTAATTAGTAGTACTAGTAATGATATATACCATGTGTGTTATAAATTCATTAATCCCTCACTGTTGGACGTGCAATTTATTTTTTGTTTTGCAGGCCGTCAAAGCAGCGATCGAGGGTGGTGGTACCCGGACGACCACCACCACTTCCGGCAGCGGCGACAATAAGGAAATGCCCGCCGCCGCCACCACCCTCGATGATGATCTCAAGGACGACATCAAGTCTACGATTGCCATACGGCTGTTCGACTGCTGCATCGAGTTAAAGAAAAGCAGTTCCGAAGACGACTTGCTCAAAATATACGAGGTGCGTGCGTGGTTTATTTACTATTGTTATCATGTACTGTTCCAGGGCCAAATAATAATTATATAGAATCAGTTACTACTACTCAAATGGACGCATGATATGATATGATGCCACCATCTTGCAGGCCGCCGAAGTAGCCATCAACTATTGGCGCCGCGTCCGCGTCCGCGTTCGCGTTCAGGGGAAATCACTTCCGGCACCGGCAGCCAGTGAAGCGGCACCAGGCACCAGCCCATCATCAGCCACCAGCCCACCTGCAGGTACCCAGGCGGCGGGCGGCCACCACAACAAACAGTGCTGATGGTCAGATATATAATATCATCGACTGTGTCGATGCCGTACTACATAGATTTTGTGATTTATTTGTGCTTTAGTTTTGTGTTCCTGCATGCTTGTGCTTGTTTCAGACCGTAAATATGCATATGGTATATGCATATATGTATGGACAGTAAATTATCAATTCCTCGGTGTAATCAGAAAACAGGAAATAATAATGCTCTACACACAGGAGGAGCAGCAGCATGTCACATATCTCTATTTCTATAACTAAAAATTACAAAAGAGAATCGTTCACCGGGCGATTTAACCTCGCCTCCGCGTGAAAGACCACCCGGCGCTTTCACCTCGCCACCCCGTGCGCAAAAGCTGGCCCGGCGCTCGAAAGGAAACCTCGCCACCCCGCCCACGTTCAAAATGAAACCTCGCGCGGGGCGAACCAAAAGAAAACCTGCCGCCCGGCAACCTCCGCAGTCTCCTGATTCACGATGGGGGTGGTTGCTCCATGGAGACAAATCTGAATGTTGAATATTTGCGATCATACAGAAAAAAAAAGCCGTGTATGTCTGACTGTAACAGAATGAGTTCCAAGTCCAGCAGCTACAACTCATAACAGAATGAGTTCCAAGTCCACCAGCTATTATGTCATACAGCAGCATAAATATTACTAGCACGGAAGGGCGCGCTCCGCTGCGCCGGTTTGTTTCACACGGTGAAGGGCAGAAATGCAAGTGTTGTATTCCACACAAAGATAAAAAAAAAATTGTCCTGTCTTGATGGAGGTGCAGTGAAATGTGTTACATGGTTGGTGTTACTTCGTGTGTCACGATAGATGCTATGGTCGTTGTACATCATAGAAATATTAATAAGTAATAGAATTATTGAGAACTATAACTTATTGGGAACTGCGGAGTAACATGCTATTGCAGCTGAGATCAAATCACCACTGGAGCATCAGGGCAACCAACTACTGATGTGCTTAACGTAATTTGCAATCCAAATATTTGTCCAAGCTTGAGGACCCTGTGGCAGTATGGTGTGAAGCCAAAAAAGGTTTCTGAAAGATTAGTATAACCCTAAGTATGTATATCACAGTTCAAATCGAGACACAGGTAAAAGGCAGCAGCAAGCAGACCTCCTGGTTCGATCTGCTTCACCTCCTGGATTAGTAAGATCTACCCTCTCCCTCTCCGATTCTGGCATCACGTATTGCTGATATCTGACATCTCCAACTTCGGTGTTCGCTCGTACGTCAGGGACTTCGTGACCGTGGAAGAGACTAGCACGGTAGGCGCGCTTCGCTGCGCCCGTGCTGACCATACGCGTGAGGTATTCATATTCATATATGATTATTAGTAGGCAGTCATAGGGAATGTGTGGGATCGGATGATAGACCATCAGTCTCACAGTGGGATGTACCTGACCCAAGTCCGATTCTGCAGCAGCTTCCTGCTGTGACCAAGCACACAGTATATCGAAGAAACATCTATCTGCAGGAACACAACAGCACATGATATCAACAAACCATACATGCCACACATTGAGAAAAGCAAGTGTGTTAATGACATCATCCTCATAAAGATTAGCATGAAACCATGTGAACACGGAGAGTTAACAGATTAAACTATTATGAGCCATAAATTATCAAGAATATATCTTCATTCAATTGTTATGTGAAGCACTGACCAAATGAGTAATCTTTTAGCCACTACAAATGGATCTTAATAGTTTAATTGGTACAAAACTAAAATAATTTAGACAAATTTGATTAGACATTTGGACTGGCAACTCTGTAAAACCTTCATGCACATAACAAAAACTCCTGGCCACAATCCAAGAGGAAGCTCCTCGAAACGCTCAACATGAAAATAAGTATTAACATATGAGCGGTTTACTACTGTGGGTTAAAACAGAGGTCTTCCCATGGGTCTCATATTCGTGAAGATTTGTTTATGGTAGGAGATGTATCATAAGTTCCAACTATTTATAACCAGAGTGAGCTTGCGCTGCTTCTCTGACCCTCCTTTTCTATGTCTGGCTATCTGTAAGTAGTAAGTAGCCTCACCCTGAAATAATTTAAAAACTGCCTACACAGTAGTCTTATCTCTGAACTACAATATAGCTGTCACGGTAAAAAAATTTAAGCTCAAGTAACTATAGGGAAACAGTTATAGGTACCTGCTGTCATAGTTGAACCCCTTGTCAACCAAAAGAGATTTTGATAGACATAGCCAGAGGATAATTTAGACAGGAGAAGGCATGGGAATGTCATAAGCGTATCTTTAGTCGCGAAAGCACAAGCTTAATCTGGCCAAATAAAAGCAAACAAAAAACTGGTTAGTCTAAAATAAATATACTTCAACGCGAAAGACAATCTGATTTAAAAGCTCTTCACTCTAAACTGAAATATTAAATATCAGAACACAAAAACGCACTGAATCTTTTTTTCCAAAAGAAAATCAGTGGGGAACTGAATTACCTCTAGGTTGTACATGATCAGCAGCAACACACTACTAGAGAACAGACTTTAGAACGATGTCCCAATTTGACATTAGCCTCGGCATTTTTTGTCACCGGGACTAAATAACCCTTTAGTCTCGATTCGTAATACCAACCGGAACTAAAGGTCCCTGCCCAACGGTCGTCCGCGTGGCAGAGATCTTTAGTCCCGGCTGGTATTACCAACCTTTAGTCCCGGTTGATAATACCAGCCGGGACTAAAGGTTTTAGTCCTGGTTTGGGTGATACCCCGAGAATAAATATTAATCTTTAGTCCCGGTTTGACCACCTAACCGGAACTAATTATGCGGCCTATACAACGGCTCATTTCTTCCTCCCCGAGCCCGAGCCATTCCATTCAAACTCACTGCCTCTGTTCTTCAGCTTGCTGTTGTTCTTGCTCTCTCCCCCTCCATTGGTGTTGCTCTTCGATTTTGGAGGTAACAAACTTAATCCTCTTATGTTTTATCAGTAGCTTATCTCATTTTGCGATGTAGATGCATGTGTAACTTTATATGTTGGACTTTATTATGATTTTATATGTCATTTTTAGCTCAAAATCACATGATGATTTGCATATATGTTTGGATAAACAAAAGTTAAATTAGTTCATCAAAATCACGCCTCGCTCGTCCTCGCTGGAGCACGCGCCATCCTCGTCCCCGGCGGCTTACGTGATCTTAGAATTAATTTTTCCATGAAATGAAAAACTTAGAAAATAGTTAGAAAATTGTAGAAAATCCATACTAGTTGAACTTGCGGACCGTGATCATCTCGGCGAGCATTTTCTCTGCCGAGCGGTAACGGACGTCAAGGAGGAGCTTTGATTCTACGAGGGAGAGCGGCAACGGTCGTGGAAGACCGTGTTCCCTTCCTCGTAGAATCGGAGCTCTTCCTTGGCTGGCACGGTGCCGTCCGGTGGAGAAATGCTCGCCGAGATGATCACGTAAGCAATGTCAACTAGTACGGATGGTTATTTATTGAAACATGTTTTTGAGCTATGTAATTTCTATGTCATTTTTAGCTCAAAATCACATGATGATTTACAATAGTAAAATCACTTGATAGTTTGGTATTTTACTATTATATATAGTACATATTTTATGGTTTAGTTAGATAAATAAATAATTTTAGTTTTGTTTAAATATATTATTTTAGAAAATGTGAAATTTACAGTAGTTTGCAAAAATAAGTATAGAAAGTAGATGACAACTGGTACCGGATCCTCGGCCTCTCGTTTGGTTGCAAAACGACTGAGGCCAGAACTCCCTCTCATTATCTCAAGCAAGTGTAAGCGTAAAGATTATGATGGAGTACCGAGTCAAGAGACGGGGACCCAACAAGGGTCGTGTTTTCTACAAGTGCCTGCACCATGATGTGAGTTTCTTACGCATTTGATTATTATGGCTAATTGACTGCTTTTCTTAAATATTTTTGACTAAATATTTTTGGCTTTAATTTCATTGGGAGGGCAATGGATGCGATGGTTGGTACTGGGAGGAAGATTATGCTACATACGTGCGAGAATTAATTTGCTTCTGGCGATGAGGCGAAGAGCCAACATGAGAAGCTTATTGATATTCAACAGAAGAATGATTTGTCTGTTTTAGTTGCGTACGATCACGAAATAATTATGTTACTGAAGTGCATTGTAGTTTTAGTTTGTTTAGTGATAGTTGGGATTGCTTACGTTGTAGCCAGGCTTAGTTAATTAATCAACCGTGTGTGTGTCATCTATGTTGTGTAATAAAATACTTAATTATGTTCAAGGTTTTTATAATTTGTCGTGTAATACAGATTATGTCACGCCATTGGATGTACAATGCCGATCGCCGCTCCCAAGACTTTATTGAGGGCTTGCACTATTTCTTAGGTGTGGCCGAGGCAAATAAGCGGGATGGTTTCATGTGCTGTCCATGTGCCCTATGTAAGAATTTAAAGGAATATTCAAGCTCAATGAGTCTTCATTCACATTTGCTTAAGTCAGGTTTCATGTCAAACTATATATGTTGGACTAAGCATGGAGAAAGCGGGGTCATGATGGTAGAAGGTGAAGGAGAAGATTTAGACATTGATGACATTATTGCTCAGTATGGTGCCTTTGATGATACTACAATGGGGGAGATGAAGAAGAGGTAGCGGTAGAAGATGATCCCGGTGATGCTCTTGGCGATGCCATTCGTGATGCACAACAAGAATGGGAAAGTGAAAAAGAGAAAGTTAAGTTCGATTGCATGCTTGAGGATCATAGGAAGTTGCTATACCCGACGGCCGAAGAGGGACAAAAAAAAGCTAGGTACAACACTGGAATTGCTACAGTGGAAGGCAAAGAATGGTGTATCCGACAAGGCATTTGGGAATTTATTGAACCTCATAAAGAAGATGCTTCCGAAGCCAAATGAATTGCCCACCACTACGTACGAAGCAAAAAAGGTTGTCTGCCCTTTGGGATTAAAAATCCAGAAAATACATGCATGTCCTAATGACGCATCCTCTACCATGGCAATGAATACGAGAATTTGGATGAATGCCCGGTATATAAAAGCATCGCGGTATAAGATCGGTAGCGATGATCCCGGTGACGTCGAGGGTGAACAACGTCCTAGAAAGAAAATCCTGCCAAGGTTATGTTGTATGCTCCTATAATACCACGCTTAAAACGTTTGTTCGAAATAAAGACCATGCAAAGTTGTTGCGGTGGTATAAAGAAGATCGTAAGGTAGACAATATCTTTGAGACACCCAAATGATGGGTCCTAATGGAGAGCGATAGATGTGGAATTTCGAGTTTGCAAATGAGGCTAGAAACTTAAGGTTCGCCTTAAGTACGTATGGTATGAATCCGTTTGGAGAGCGAGCACTAGTCATAGCACTTGGCGGTTACTCTATGTATCTACAACCTTCCTCCATGGTTATGCATGAAGCGGAAGTTCATTATGATGCCGATCCTCATCCAAGGTCCGAGGTAACTTTGGCAACGATATTGATGTCTATCTGAAGCCATTAGTTGAAGAACTTCTAGTTTTATGGAACAAACCAGTGTACGGTTCCGGATGAGTACAAACAAGAACACTTTGACCTACGAGCAATGTTGTTCGTAATAATCAATGATTGGCCTGCTTTAAGTAATCTTTCGTGTCGGACAAACAAAGGATATAATGCATGCACACATTGTTTTGATGACCTTGACAAGATATATTTGAAAAGATGTCAAAAGGTCATGTACCTTGGCCATCGCCGATTCCTTCCTTTGAATCACCAAGTAATAAAGAAAGGGAAGCATTTTAAAGGTAAGCGGCACCACGTGAAGAAGCCTCATAACCGAACCGGGAAGATGTACTCATAATGGTCAAGGATGTGAAAGTAGTATTTGGAAAGAGACAAGGCAGTGAATTTGTTCCCAAAGATGCTAAGGGACACGCACCCATGTGGAAGAAGAAGTCCATCTTTTGGGAGCTACCCTATTGGCAAGTCCTAGAGGTCCGCAACGCAATCGACGTGATGCACCTGACAAAGAATCTTTGTGTAAACCTGTTAGGATTCATGGGTGTGTACGGGAAGCCAAAGGATTCACTTGAAGCACGCCAGGAGTTACAGGGCATGAAAGAATGAGACAACCTTCATCCAGAGAAGACAGATGATGGACGTCATTACTTAAGTCCTGCTAGCTACACGCTTAGCAAAGAAGAGATGGACAGCATGTTCAAATGTCTAAGCAGCATCAAGGTCCCATCGGGATTCTCCTCCAATATAAAGGGTATAATAAATGTGCCAGATAAGAAATTCCAAAACTTAAAGTCCCACGACTGCCACGTGCTTATGACGTAATTGCTTCCAGTTGCTTTAAGAGGAATTCTACCTCCACGTGTACGTCTAGCCACCGTGAAGCTATGTGCATTCCTCAATGCAATTTCTCAGAAGGCAATCAATCCAGTGGAACTAGCTACTCTACAGAATGATGTGGTTCAATGTCTTGTCAGCTTTGAGTTGGTGTTCCCTCCATCCTTCTTTAATATCATGACACACCTCTTAGTTCATTTGGTGAAGGAGATTAATATTCTTGGACCTGTGTTCTTACATAACATGTTCCCATTCGAGAGGTTTATGGGAGTCTTGAAGAAATATGTGAAAGTCCGTTCTAAGCCTGAAGGAAGCATCGCCCAGGGCTATGGAACAGAGAAGGTCATTGAGTTCTGTGTTTGACTTTATTCCCGACCTTGCCCGATTGGCGTTCCCGAATCACGACACGAGGGGAGACTCAAAGGGTAAAGGAACTTTAGGGAAGAAAACATATATCGGCATGGAAGACGATTATTTCAATAAAGCATACTACACGCTTCTTGAAACTCGTCATTGGTGCATCCGTACATCAAGATACATAAGGAGTTCTTACGATCCAAATTTCCAGGGAAGACTGAAGCTTGGATTAGGCGTCAAAGACATGGAAAGTTTCAGTGGTTGGTTGCGAAAAAGAATGTCAATGCGATGACAATATCGATGAGCAATCAGATTTGTTGGCTAAGCGACCATCGTGGATATCCTCACGTACCAAAGTGCGAGATAAATGGGAATACATTTTACACAGTTGCCCAAGATAAAAGGAGCACCAATCAAAATAGTGGTGTTTGCATAGACGGCACAGATCCAAATGGGAATATACAAACATATTATGGCCGTATAGAAGAGATATGGGAACTAGACTACGCACCTAATTTTAATGTCCCTTTGTTCCGGTGCCAATGGGTGAAGCTGACCGGAGGAGGGGTAACAGTCGACAAAGAGTATGGAATGACAACAGTGGACCTCAACAATATTGGGTACAAAAAGGAACCATTCGTCCTTCTTTGCCGATGTGAGTCGGTGTTCTATGTGAAAGACATGTCTACAAAATCAAAGAGAGGAAAAAACGAAGACATCAACTCAATGATCAATGAGCCAAAGCGCCACATAATTCTTTCTGGGAAAATAAATATAGTGGGAATTGAAGACAAGTCAGACATGTCAGAAGATTACGAAAGAAATGTCCGAATTCCACCCTTCATAGTGAAGAAAGATCCAAGCATCATGTTAAATGATGAAGACACTCCATGGTTACGACAAGATCATAACCAAGGGTCATACGTCAAGAAGAAATTCACTGTTGTGCCCGCATGATACAACGATGCATGTTTAATATATTATGTTTTAGAGACAGATATTATGTAATATGTTATGACTTCACAATTGTAGATCTTGCTGAGATGATCAAACTTGGTATTCAGAGTTTTTTCATCTGAGGTCATTTAGTGTCTCATTTGAGCAAGTTTGACCAAGTCAAATTTGGTCAAATGAAAAAACAACACTTTGACTCTAGTATTATGAACTCTAAATGACTTCAAATTGAAAAGTTTTGAATACCAAGTTTGTTAAACTAAAAAAGATCTACAATTGTTGTTTTGGTCAACTTTCTATTTGAGAAAGTTTGGACGGTTTAAATTTGTGATTTTTAAATTTCGACGCCTACAAACTAGTTTTCGGAACCCCAGATTGTCTAAAATTGAAAAGTTTTGAATACCAAGTTTGTTCAGCTCATCAATATCTACAATCCTTATATAGGCCATTTTTTCATTTGAGAAAGCTTGAACAAAATGTAGTTCAAATTTCACAAGTGTGTGACATAGTTTTAGAAAGTCTATGAGATTCAAGAAGTTGTGACTAGTGTTTGATAAAAAATTCTCAAATGGTAAAATGAGCTATGTAACAATTGTAGATCTTGCTGAGATGATCAAACTTGGTATTCAGAATTTTTTCATCTGAGGTCATTTAGTGTCTCATTTGAGCAAGTTTGACCAAGTCAAATTTGGTCAAATGAAAAAATAACACTTTGACTCTAGTACTATGAACTCTAAATGACTTCAAATTGAAAAGTTTTGAATACCAAATTTGTTAAACTCAAAAAGATCTACAATTGTTGTTTTGGTCAACTTTCCATTTGAGAAAGTTTGGACAGTTCAAATTTGTGATTTTTAAATTTCGACGCCTACAAACTAGTTTTCGGAACCCCAGATTGTCTAAAATTGAAAAGTTTTGAATACCAAGTTTGTTCAGCTCATGAATATCTACAATCCTTATATATGCTATTTTTCATTTGAAAAAGTTGTAGAACAAAAATACTAAATTTTCTTTATTTTATAGGTTCAACAAAATTTCCATCAATTTTGGTCAAAAACCGAGAAAAAATTGAAACATTGACGTTACAATAATGTGATAATAAATTTCCTATCGAATAATATTAGTTTTATTAATTTTAAGTTACAAATATATTTTTGCATTAACAAAATACTTAGTATTAGTAACATTTATATTCTATATTCATAAAAGAAATTAAAAACTTTAGGTTACAAAATTTTCCTATTTATAATAAATAATTAGTTAATCAATAGTATTTTTTAAAATAAATATTGCAAAGTATTGAAGTTGCTATGGAATTAATTGATTAACCTAGTATTAAACCAAATCAAAATCCCAGGTCTTTCCAATTACGTTGGCGGGTTGCCAAAATTTTCAGGCCTTCAGTCCCGGCCCAGGCCAAGAACCGGGACTAAAGGGTGGGCGGCAATTTCGGTGCCCGCCCAAAAATACCTTTAGTCCCGGCTGGTAACACCAGCCGGAACTAAAGGACATTTAGTCCCGGCTAGTAAGACCAACCGGGACTAAAGGGTGGGACTAAAGGGTCCCGGCCTATATATATCGAACGTCTGTTCTGTTCATCTTCGATCTCGACTCCGTCGCTCAGCCCCGCCCGGCCGCGCCATCCGCCGTCGTCGAGCTCGTCTCTGCCGCGCCGCCGTCGTCGTCTACCCCCGCCCAGCCGCGCCATTCTCTCGACCCGCATCACGCGCCGCATCCCGTCTCCGCCGCCGCACCAGACCCCACCCTCCGTCGCCGACGCTTCCCGCGCGCCCACCGTATACCCTCCGTCGAACTCTCGTGATCTGCTGCTCTCGATCGGCCATGTTTTTTAGATTTTTTTTACAAAGTCTCGGCTGTATGTTAGATTAAAATGTATTAAAATTTAATTAGTAGTTTATTGTTAGTTTTTTAGTTAGTTTTTTAGATAGTTTTTGATATATGATAGATTTAAATGTATTAAAATTTAATTAGTACTTTATGTAGATAGTTTTTTAGATAGTTTTTTATTATAGTTTTTGATATATGTTAGATTAAAATGTATTATCTATTACTAGTTTATCTAATTTCATGTTAGATTTATTTAATTGGATTTAGTAATTATATATTCTATCTCTCTATATATATTTAGAGAGAGATTATTCTATATGTATACATATGTACTTAATTATTTCTATATGTATATATATATGTACTAATTTTCATGTGTTGAGAGAGAGAAAATTGTATCTAGAGAGACATTCTATGTGTTATCACATGCATATCTAGAGATATAGACATATGCACTTATTTCTATGTGTTGAGAGAGAGAGAAAATATATTGTATCATTCTATGTGTATATATATACATGTACTTATTTCTATGTTTTTGGATCGAAAGTGTTTTTGATTCGATTCCAAAGCCTATACCTTATTATTGTTTATCCTTATGAAATATTATGTGTTATTATATTTAATTGGATTTAGTAATTCTATATGTGTTATCACATGTACTTATGTTATGTACCATAGTAATTCTATCTATGTGTTATCTTGAAGATACAAATGGCTGCTCCGGATGATGACATAATGGTGGATATTATCAACGCCGGCACCAATGTGGATGTAGATGACACGAGTCAGTACTTTGCTGATTATGAGGATATCCTGAATATGCCGGTGGTTGAAGATCAACAAATTGTCGCGCAAGAAAATACTGGCGAGATATATTCGATTATCTATCATATCTTATAGATGCATACGTACGTATATTTGTTGTTAATCGTTGTGTTTCTACTCATGTAGCCGGTCTCTGGATCTACATCAACCACCGACAAAAGTAGAAAAGTCCGAGGGCCAAAAAAGCCATTAGAGGGCCGTTTCATAATATCAGAATTCGACACCGACACCGGCAAACCATTGGGACCACATGCTCAGACATATGTCAATCAATATGGGTTCATTGTAAGGGATAGGATCCCAGTTAGTGCTCGTGAATGGAAGCAGAAGATATCCGCTCCTAATGTTAGTTTTGTATCTGATCGTGACAAGAACCTAGCTTGGAGAGATATCACTCAGCATTTCACATTACAAGCAGATCGTGCTTTGAAGGAGCTAGTGAGGGATTGGACAATGAAGAAGATGGCAACATTGTTCCAAAGTTGGAAGAAGACATTGTATAAAAAGTTTATCTTGAAGAATGCTACGCCGGATTTCAATGCTAAGGCGTTTGTCAAGTTGGAGTCCCATTGGGATGCCTTCGTAGAATACAAGACATCTCAAGACAGTGAGGAACGTGTGATGAGGAATTAGCAGAATGCCCGACAGAAGCAATACCATCATCGCATGGGATCAGGTGGTTATAGGAGTGCTATTCCCAAGTGGCAGAATCTAGAAGCAGAGATTACTGCCAAGGGAATCATACCTGAAACAATAGAGAAGAACTGGCCTCAACACGTGAAGAATTGGTTCTACGCTCATGGGGAAAGCCTAGACCCAGACACAGGCAAGCTAATTTTTGGCCAAAAAATTGAGAGAGCAACACAGAGACTAGCTCGTGCTAGGGAAGAAGCTGATAGTGGTGTTTTCAAGCCCAACAAAGAGAAGGATGAATTGACATATGCCCTAGAGAATCCCGAACACGATGGTCGAACAAGAGGCTATGAGGCGGTTCCGTGGCTACACGCATTCCCAGCAGACAAGGATACCTACAGAAGCCACCAGAGAAAGAAGGATGAGGAGGCAGAACGAATCCGTGCATTGGAGCAATTTGTTGATGAGTCACGACAAGCATTGCTTGAATCACGTGAACGAGAAAAATCTCTTGAGGCAAGAATGCAGGAGGAGATCAAGAGGCAAGTGCAGCTAGCAATGAGTCAAATGCAATCGCAATCAATGCCGGGAGTCACCATTAGCCCCGTTAGTCGATGAAAGCGATTTGTGCTTCTATGGAGCTGCCAGATTATTCAAGATGACGCTGGGGTTGCGCTTCCTCATTGATGACATTACCGAGCCTCTAACAACATGTGAGCTGCACATTCTAGATGGTAATAATGCATCAATCATGGTGGTACGCCGGGTTGTATCTCCATTAGACCAAACGAAGACACCAAGAATCCATGGGTCGATTATTCAACTTTGGATATGCTAGCGTCTCGGTCGATAGAGTGCTCAAAGGTTACAACAATGTTCCTCTTTACATTGAAGGCGGTGATGGGGAGAAGACACTAGGAGAAGCGGAGAAGACATTTATTCAATGGCGCAAACGCTTCATCATCATTCCCGGGCGCCACCGCTTCCCTACCTCACCCTAGGTACGAATGAAAGTGAATGAAATATTATTTTCCATTAATTTTCTATTGGCTTCAAAAATAATTGACACACAACTTGTTTTTGTAGCAGGGTCTCCCCCCAGCCTAGCCTAATCATTCATTCCCCATCTCATCACAGTGTCGCGGGGGGCGAGACGACTTCATCCCCACGACGATCGTCAACTCCTACACCGGCCCCATCGCCTCCACAACAATCTCCAACTCCTACACCGGCCCCACCACCTCCACAACGATCTCCAACGCCTCCACGCCGGTCTCCACCAACACCGGCCTCATCGCCTCCACGCCGGTCTCCAACACCGCCCCACCCCTCCACAAATGACGCACTACAAAAGACGTCTAAGGTCCCGTGACAAAGAAGACCCCGAGAAAAAGAGTTATTTCTTAAGAAATACTTCTGAAAAGACCGATGAGCAAATAGCAAAAGAAGAAGACAAAAAAAGTGAAAGATTTTTTTATAGATATCAAAAACAAGAGTCAAGAGAAGCTTAAGGAGAAGCCATACTTTTACATACCACGAGATGTGCTGAGACAGAAGGTCGATGCTCACAAGAAAAAGATGATTGAACTTCGTAAGCCTTCGCCACTATCGGACTATGACCGCTCCCTCATGAAGTCACATGATGCGATAAGAAAAGGAAAAGAGCATCGGGAAGGATATCCCACACTGGACAATGAAGCAACCAATGCAAAATCTTGTTGTTGCTAATGAATATGGTTCCAACATAGAAGTCATCGACCGAGACAACTCTAGAGAAGTGTCGGTTCAAGCCCTTAATGCTTTTTTTTTGAAGATACTGGGTTTAACCTTGGATCAATTGACGGCAAAGCTCCAATCCGAACTCGGAAGTTGATACACGGAAGACTTATAAATATGACAAAAGTCCAGTATAACCCTCATGGCTCTGAATGAATTGGACGCAAAATGTACTTGCTCAACAAGTGGTACATGCAAAGCGTAAGGCGGGCGGTGAGCAAAGTGGATCTTTGTCGATTTAGAGACCATCATTACTTCCGTGGTGATGACATCTTACATATTAGTTTTGAAGAATTGCATCAACTATACCACTTGGACGCCTCGGACAAATCAATCATTAGCTCCTTTTGTTTGTAAGTGATTCTTACTTTTATTTAATAAACTCACTTCCATACGCGATGCGTGTATATAATTATCCTCACATGTAACTTATATTTATATACGGATTCCAGATGTCAGAGCTCCAAAGAATACAAGACACCAGTGTTGGCTTCATTGATCCTTATATCGTATTCAAAACCGGTATTATTATCAAGGAGCGGTGGGTATCTGAAGCACAAGAGAATATCATGATGTTCTTCGTGAAGCGGCACGACAAGACAACAATACTTTTCCCATACAACTTTGAGTAAGTGTTAATAATAATGTAGTCTACACATTTTATGTAATATCAATACAACATATATGCATGTACGTGTGTATAAACCAATGCAGTTTTCACTAGATACTCATTGTCATTGAGTTAAACTCAAGTCGGTTAGTAATCTTTGACTCGTTGAGAAAAGAGCGGGCACTATACCAAGATATGATAGACATTATTCAGGGGTAATTTCGATCTCTCGCGCACAACTATTATTGAATAGACTTTGCCATAATTTATTAACGATCGTACATTATTGGTCGCACAGGGTTTGGAAAGAGTTTATTCGGCAACATCGCAAGGATTGCAAGGCACCACTTAATGTAGTTGAAATACAAGTAAGTTGTACTATATACACTTCCCCACGTGTTTAATTACTATATCGTACTTCAATTTACGTGTGAGATGATGAGAATAATCTTCTTCTCAATGCAGGTGGTGTTTATTGGCGGCAACAAACTGTAATAACTTGTGTGGATACTACGTTTGTGAATTTATCACTGCACACATATAAGAAGAACTCCTAAAGATGTCCTCGAGTACGATATATATCAATTTTAATTTATTTTTAAATGAATATATATATATGTATTAATACTTTTCCTTTTATTTTAAATGCAAGACTAAATGGTTGAAACAAAGGGTCATGCAAAAGACCATCTGAAAGCGCTCAAGAGTCAATAGCAGGATTTCTTCTAGAAAAGTGCTAAATCCCAACGGCGAGTTCTACTTTGATCCTAAGGAATAAATGGTGTAAATTAAATGTTTATTGATATCGTTATTTTTAAGAACAAGATTATGAAAGTGTTGTATATATACATATATATATATATCTATAATATATATAGGTTCATACTTTATTCGAATATAATAATGCTCGAGATGAGAATTAGATGTAATTATATGCGTGCGTGTATTTATATTAGCAGCGTACAATACGTACATAAAAACATATTATATATTAAACAAATACGTGTAACTGAACTGAAAACAAATTAAACAAAAAAAAGAAAAAGAAAATGAACCTTTAGTCCCGGTTGGGGTTACCAACCGGGACTAAAGGGTGCGGCCACGTTTGCTCGGCTGGAGGGCCTTTAGTCCCGGTTGGTAACACCAACCGGGACTAAAGGTTCCTCTTTAGTCCCGGCTCGATGACCCGGGACTAAAGGTGGCACATTTAGTCCCGGGATCGTTGTTCCGGCGCGATAACTGGGACTAAAGGCCGTTATCGCCCGGGACAACAAGTCCATTCTATAGTAGTGACAGCATTGTTTGATGCAGATGATGTTCACAAATTGTAATTGTCGACACAGAATTTCGTCCCGTGCTGAGGACACACGCAGTAAGTCGAAAGGGTCCGCTCGATGGAGTAGATCCGTCTATCTTCAACGCAGGGGTGGTCGATCCTGCGCAATCCTCCCGAGGCGTGCCAGTCAATTTTATCCAGTAATTGACAAGGAGAGAAAATTCATCAGTAATTAAGGGCGGAACTTGCCGGTGTTGCCAGACAGTCCCGAATATACGGCTATGAGAGCCAATATGGAAAGAAATCGGCTAAATAGCCGAGTCCAGTATATTCATGAGAATGAGTCAGTTGGAGCTTATGAAGTCATATGAGAAGAATCGGTTGTCATTCAGGATAAATATCATTTAAACAAATATTAATCAATGGCAATGAGATATCAATGATGATCGGTCCATACTGAGCCAATGATTACGAATAACCGAACTCCTTTTTATATAAAGAAACAATTCAATATCACTTAATCATTTAATAAAAATAAATCTAATGAACATGTTAGATCTTATTTATCACCATGACCAGTGGGGCATAAGGCAGAATCATGCAGGCCATAGAAACAACAATAAACTCGATGACCCTAACTCATTACCGATATCAGTGGGGCATGAGGCAGAATCATGCAGGCCGTAATACAATAATAAGATCATGGGGCTAACATATCTTTCAATTTATCCCTACTTCAATGGTCTCGTGATGTGAACTGCTCATGAAAGCACTTGATATCGGCTAAACAGCCGATTCAGGCATAGCGCATAGTTAGGGTCATGCCTTCTCTAGAACGGATCTACCAACTAACGATCCCCACTTCACGGTGCTAATAGTGGAGTGAGAGGCAGAATCCCACAGGCCGTGATAACGGGCCATGAAACGGTTCTCACTAACCGATAGATCTACTCAAGATCGAACATGCCTTAACTGCACGCTATGCACGATTAAGATTGAAGTAAAATAGCCAATGAAAAACATAGCTCATCGTTTAAAGTGTAGATCAGATCAGTTTTAGATTAGCAAACGATGAGTCAAATAAGATATAAGGCCGATCTAAATCAATCTCAATCGGATAGAGTGATATTGCTGTAATTAGATAAACAATGAAAGTAATAAACAATATCGGTAACTTAATGAATCTACCAAAGACTGCCATACTAAGGTAGAGCCGATAACTTGACCTTGATCTAATTCAAGCAGTGGGGTGTGAGGCAGAATCACACAGGCCATACTTGAATTAGATAAGAGTCGATAACTAGCTTATACCAGAGCCGCAGTGGGGGTTGACCGAATCGATGTAGGCATACGAACAAAGGTATAAACCATGACGGTACTTACAACAAGCAGTGAAGGTCGACCGGATCGATACAGCTGTACTTGCCGAAGAACTCGCCGAGATCTACTCTACTCCTACTCCTAAGGGGTGGCCGGAGCCGAAAAAAGTAATTGACTTGTATTTGATGGATTGTATCTTTTTACAATAGCCGGGGCTTGATATTTATACCCGGAACTTGCGCACGACTCCTATCTAAGCACGACTCATCATAAAATTTGACTCTAAAGAAAACATTCCTAATTTAAGATAACTTGGACTCTAATCTTTCCCTTTTGTAGAGTCCAACACATTTTCGTCCTAGCGTCGAGCGTAGCCTCTGTCGTCATCTACTGGCGCTGTCTGAAGAAAGCCGATTCCTAGATTTTGCATCTGAATCAGTTGTTTCTGATCCGCCCGCAACTGATCCCTTGATGATACGATCCTGGGAGCTTCTGGGTCCCTATGACTTTTTCCTTCCAAATTTTGGTGTAAACACATGCCCCCAATTTTTGGACAAAAGAAATTTTGTTCCAAAATTACCATATCCGTGCTCCCGATATGCCCATAGTCACGGGTAAGGAATCTTGATCTGGGGTCTACTATTCGTCGCCGTCCATATCAACTCATGAGCCCATGCTTCAAAACTTTTTCAGAGCATTATTGCTTCACGGGCGTTTGGATTCATCCTTCCAGACCGGCTATAAAAATGGCTATCCGACCCTGGTGAGGGTAAACTCAATGATTCAACCATGTTTCACTTCTATCTGCCTCCTCGGGTGTTTTCGATCCCGCTGGATCCTCCATGGTTTATCCCTTTGTTATGCAGATCTTGAGCGGTTAGGAGAATTCTTATGCATAGGGTAATTGTGTCGCTCATTCTAGCGCCTTGTCGAGCAAGAGAATCAGCTACTGCGGCTAGAAGAAGTCTTGTGATATCACCTGCGTCTTCTCACCATGCTCGCAGAGCTGTTCTAGTGTTTGCAAGGGCTAAAATGTGTGGACACCTTTCCCTTATTCATTCCGCTAAACGCCCACCAGGAAAGCTATCGGCTTCTTCCCCATAGTTTCCTGATTTACCAAGAAATCGGCTGATCACATGCTGGGCGGGAGATTTTCCCTCTTCCCGGGTACAACGGGCCGATGTCGATTCATGTCATGATGACCTTCGGCCTTACAGGGTTCAGGCTCCTTTCAATCCAAAGAAGCCTTGATAGGTTGATCTCTGGTCAATCTTTGAATTCATTCCTGATATTTTGTAATTTTGGGGAAGCAATAGGTCCGAGTCTGTTATCTCTTCGTTATCCGTCCCCTGAATTCCTGGGGGTGCCGTTCTGCTTTCGTTTTCGATTCTAATTCACCATTTCGGCGAGGGCTATCTTTTCACCTTCTTGGGCTATATATATACGGGCCACGGTTACAGATCTAACAACAACCCGCTTCGCTTCAAATCTTTGGCATCTCTTAGTACAGCCCCTGCTTTTCCATAGGTTTGAGATCATGGAGAACATTAAGAGATCTGCTGAGGGGGCCCTTGATGGACCTGCATCATCGCGTCAGCGCACCCATCGTCAAGAAAGTGCAACTTGTAACGCTTCTGTAGTTCCAGAGCAGACAGCCGACTCTGCCCAGCCTCTGGGGTCATCCTTGGCACCGATTTGTCACCGGCTCCCGAGGGATAACGATGACCTGATCGCCTCCATCGACCGGACTGGTGAGAAACTTGCTGACTGCCTCTCTATTGCGGAATCGGCTCTGGCCATAATTCAGGGCCGATCACCTCCTGAGGCCAACCCGGTGCGGGAGAGGCTGGCCAAGGCTAAAGTCAGAATTTCTGGTGAGATATTTACCGCAAGTTTCTGTTTCTTCTTCATTTCGCCTCCAGGATTCTTGATCATTCCTTTCTTGAATTTCTTAGATTTAATTGCTCAGTTGGAGAGTCTCCGGTCAGCTGCGGATCATGTGGCGGGATTCGTTAATGTCAGGGGCGCCGCTCCGGTGATTCGCTTGCATGACATTCCGAATCGCGTTAGGGAGGTCGCCCTCCACGACGTTCGTCATGGTGCAGCTCTGGCGTTGGCTGCTGCCCAAGTCCGTTCAGGCCAAGATCTCCGGCTCCTTCCCCATGGTTTTTCGGATGCAGCGTACCCTGGGGAACATGAGCGCTTGGTTGAGGATTTTATGAATGTCGCCAATTCTGTAGCTTTCAATACTCTAGCTGATGACATAGTAAGCAAAGTATTCTCTGGCCCGTAGCTTGTAATAGGCGATGTTTAGCAAATAACTTCTCCGTCTTGAGTGATTTTTCTTTTGCTTCATGATTTGTATACATCGCTCTGTCTGTGTTTGCCTCACTTCTATAGGCGATACACATCGTATTGGCTCTTACCCCCTTGGGTCCATTTTTGCGCTGGAGGCGATATCTTTCCGATATCGGCTATTAAAAGTCATCGACCGAATCAAACCTCTTGTTAAGTATTGATCCAAATGTTAGGATAATATTTCTTCAAATATTTCCCATTGATTGCTCAGCCAAATTCTTCCTTTCCTTCCAGTGTTTCCAAAATGTAAGCATTACCAGGCGCACAATATTTGATTCGATAAGGTCCTTCCCAGTTAGACGACCATTTGCCGAATTTATTATCCTTTGACCTAATCGGTAATTTCACTTTCTAAACCAAGTCTCCTTCAGAGAATTGCTTGACCTTAACCTTTTTATTGTAATATTTTGCAACCCTCAACTTATTGGCTTCGATATTTTCGAGAGCGCGCATCCGAAGGCAACTCAAGTCCTCGAAATTGTCTATCATGAGATTCTTGTATACTTCTGCCGACAAATCATTCTGCAGTGTGACGCGCCTTGATCCTGTCCAAACTTCCCAAGGAAGAACCGCATTATGGCCATACACAAGTTCGTATGGTGATGCTTTAATTGATCCATGGCAGGCCATCTATATGCCCACAACGCCTCACTTAACGTCAAAAGCCACTTCCTCGACTGTTCTTCAATCTTCTTCTTGATCAACTTGATCATAATCTGGTTGGATGCCTCTACCTGGCCATTAGCCTGAGCATAGTAAGGAGAGGAATTTAGTAGCTTGATACCCATGCTGGCAGCAAAGTCCCCGAATTCTTCTGATGTGAACATTGTTCCTTGATCGGTAGTTATAGTTTGAGGGATCCCAAAACGATACACATTGTGTTCCCTGACAAAATTGATCATGTCCTTTGAGGTTACCGTCTTCAAAGTAATTGCCTCAACCCATTTTGTGAAGTAATCTGTTGCTACCAATATAAATTTATGCCCTTTGCTCGAAGGCAGAAAAATCTGGCCGATCAGATCAATTCCCCAACCTCGAAACGGCCATGGCTTAATTATTGGATTCATGGCCGATGCAGGCGATCTCTGGACATTGCCAAAGCGTTGACAATCCTGGCACCCCTTCTAATATTCGAAACAATCTTCCAGCATCGTTGGCCAAAAATATCTGGTTCTGCGGATAATCCATTTCATCTTATAAGCCGATTGATGAGCTCCACATATCCCTTCATGCACTTCTCCCATCAATACCTTAGCTTCTCCTTCGTTTAAGCATTTGAGCAACACTCCGTCGACTGTTTTATAATATAACTGCTCATCCAACAAAACATATTTAGTCGACTTATACCTTAGCTTCCTAGTAACTTTCTGAGACGGGTCCCTAAGGTAATTGGCTATTTCAACTCTCCAATCATCAATTGAGGCTTCATTACTCAATATTTTCCGAAATACTCGATACCCTAATGCACTTTGAGCTAGACGGTTAGCCTCTTGGTTTTGCGCTCTCGGGATATGTTGGAAAGAGACGTGAAGAAACCCCTTGATTAACTTTTGGTAGCCCACCATAGTATTCTTTCAAAGTCTTTTCTTTGCACTCATATAGGCCAATCAACTGATTAATAATTAACTGTGAATCTTCAAATACCTCAATTGCTTCGGCCTTTACTTCGTGGAGAAGTTGAAGTCCTTTGAGAATAGCCTCATACTCCACTTGATTGTTAGTAACCATTGGTTCATTTGGGAAAGCAAATTCAAAGCTTGCCCCCCAAGGCGAAATGATAACAATACCAATGCCACGACCCTGCTTGCATGATGATCCATCAAAGAACAGTGTCCAGGGCATCGGCTCTGCATAACTAATGCTTGGCTTGTGATGCTGAGTGATAAAATCAGCCATTACCTGTCCTTTGACTGCTTTAGCCAATTCATACTTCAAGTCGAATTTCGATAACGCAAGAATCCACTTTTCCATTCTTCCATTTAGTATTGGCATTAATAACATGTGCTTAACCACATCAGCCTTGGAAACAACCGTGCACTCGGTCGATAATAAGTAGTGTCGTAATTTAGTGCAAGAGAAATATAAACATAAGCATAACCTTTCGGTGGGAGAATATCTTGTTTCTGGATCCAGTAGCGTCCTACTTAGATAGAAAACAACCCACTCTTTTCCTTCGAATTCTTGCATCAGGGCCGATCCAATTGTCTTGTCATCAGCCGATATGTACAACTTAAATGGCTTACCTTACTGAGGAGGCACCAACACAGGTGGACACTTCATAAATTCTTTTATCTCTTTAAACGCCTTCTGTTGTATGTCACCAAACTTGAATTCTTGATTATTTTTCAATCGCAACAAGGGAGAAAACGACAAGATCCTTCCCGACAAATTTGAAATGAATCTTCTGATGAAATTAATCTTTCCCAGCAGAGACTGTAGCTCTGTTTTGGTGGTTGGGGGAACCGCTTCGTCAATCGCCTTTACACTTTTCTGACCAACTTCGATTCCTCTTTCATGAACCATGAATCCCAAAAATTGTCCGACTAATACTCCAAAAGCACACTTGTTATGATTCATCTTCAAACCATGCTTCCTCGTGCATTCGAAGGTTTCTCGCAAGTTAGCTAGGTGTTCTTTATATCCCTTGGATTTTACCATCACGTCATCGATGTAAATCTCAACAATCCTGCCGATCAATTTATGGAAAATGTAATTCATTGCCCTTTGATAAGTTGCACCGGCATTCTTCAAACCAAAGGTCATTACAACCCACTCAAATAGACCGATTGCGCTGGGGCACCTGAAAACGGTCTTTGCTATGTCTTCCTCAGCCATGAAAATTTGGTTATATCCTGCATTACCATCCATGAAGCTAATAACCTTGTGTTCGGCTGCTGCATCCACTAACATATCGGCTATCGGCATTGGATAACCGTCCATAGGTATGGCTCTGTTCAGATCCCTAAAATCAATGCAAACCCTCAATTTCCTATTCTTCTTATATACAGGGACAACATTCGATATCCACTCCGCATATTGACACGGTCGGATAAATTTTGCTTCCAGTAACCTTTTAGTTTCCTTTTTGATATCATCCAGCACGTTCGGGTTGAATCTTCTTGGAGCTTGTTTAAACGGCCGATGTCCAGGTTTGATTGGCAACCGATGTTCGATAATCGATCAGTCCAAACCAGGCATCTTATAGTATTTCCAAGCAAAGCAATCTTTAAATTCTTTTAATAAATCAACCAATTCTCGTTTATACTCGGGATCCAACTTAACACTTACGTATGTCGGCCTAGGTCTATCTCCAAGACCAATATCTATCTCTTCTAATTCATCGATCGATGTGAAGCCCTGTCCTAGTTTGCCATTTGTGCCATCTATTGGATTATCCAAATTCTCAAAGCTGACTGCTTGGATCAGCTGTTGGCTTTCGCCATTGACTCTGAATTCTGATGGCAACAGAGAAACCACTTAGATATTAGCCGATGGTTGCTTTCTATCGGCTATTTGCTTGGTACGCCACGCTTGAGTTTTACCGGGTGCCTGAGCTGGTTCCGTCTCCTTGTTCTTTAGGCGCTGCACCCTCTTCTTTTGGCTTCTTGTCAAACCTCCTGGGCACCACTGGTCTTTCTGCCATGTATATCTTCTTTTAGTGCCTTCTGCTTCATGACCAGCCCAGTCTTCAATGACTCCTTTTCTAAGCCAATCATGAACACTTTCATTTTTTAGGCGCCGGTCCATGTTAATACACGATGATACATATCTTGAGCATGGACAGACCGACGGTTGATTCGAGATTGCCTATACTCCCGATATTGATTGCTACATTCTGGACAGTCGTGTCTGGTAGGCAATTTCAAACATTCATTCCAGCAATGTCTAAAGAAGGGACAACTCCAATATAATTCAGCTTGTTCCCTTTCATACCTCTCTTCTTCTAATTGATGCTGGTACGCTTGATTTTTTAACCAACGCTGATAATCCTTTTCCTTCTGCCGCTGCTATTTATTCAACAGAATCCGAGATATGACCCGCGGCTTGGTCGTCTCTGCTTTCGACATCTTCCCCTGCTCGTATCGGCTCTTTTGTTCGGCACGACGTCTTCTAATCTCTTTGTACTCATCAGTCGATATTTGCATCTTGGGATCGACTGTTCTAGCTTCTCTCGATTTGGTCGATGTTAGGACCTTGGTTTTTCCTTTAAACAGCCCAGCATCAACCATGTTTTGATTTCCTGGGAAAGGATTATCATTGACTTTCATCTTCCGAGGTGTATCGAATTTGAGCCTCCCTTGCTGAATAGCTCTCTGTATATGCTGCCTGAAGATTCTGCATTCATTAGTGGAATAAGAAGTAGCGTTATACAATTTGCAGAACTTCTTGTTCTTCAACTTATCAGGGGACAACATGACATGATCATCGGGCAACTTGATCTGCCCTTTCTCAAGCAAGAAATCGAAGAGTTTGTCCGATTTGATGACATCAAAGTCATAACTCTCCTCAACTCCTCTTCCCTAAGGATTTGGCACCATCACTATCTTCTTGCCCCAATTCTATTCAGCTGCAGCAACCTTTTCTTCTTCATCTTCATAGCCGTCATCGACTGAATATAGATCGTAAGCTTCGGCCACTGAGGTACTCTTCTAGAATCGGATATCTCTGCGTATGCTCTGGAATTGGCTATTAAGCGCTGCCACTCGTTGAGCCAATTGACCCAAGTTATCAAATTCCTATCCCAGTAGTTTCTCTTTCCACATCGGCAGCATTCCCTGAACAGCTAAAGCAGCTAGTTGATCATCGGCCAAGTTCAAAGGGAAGCACAAGTTTCTGGTTTCTCGAAACCTCTGAAGAAATTTAGTGCCCGATTTATTAGTCCTCTGTCTTATGGTTGTTAGATCGGTAATCTTTTTTTTCTCCAGTCCTAGTGTAAAAATATGTATGAAACTTCTTCTCCAGGTCAGCCCAATTGGTGATGGAATCAACTGGCAATGATGAAAACCAAGTGAAGGTTGGCCCTGATAAGGACAAAGAGAAGAAACGAACTCGATGGGCATCTTCAACTGATGCTTCACCCAATTGTGTAAGATACCGACTGACATGTTCTATCGTGCTTGTACTGTCTTGGCCAGTGAACTTAGCGAATTCTGGGAGCCTATAATTTGTTGGAAGAGCGATCAAATCATACCATTCTGGATATGTGCATTTATATGAAAAGGTCAACCCTTTTGGCTTTAGACCGAACTGATGCTTCATCATCTCGGTCACCCTTAGTAGCAACTCATCAGCATTTGAATTTGGAGTTCTCTGCACCTGCTGACCCATCTGTGGGTTGAAATCTCGTGTCTTGATATCCTGGATTTGGTATCATGTGGAGGGTATTATAATCTGTGTCATAATGATACCCTTGTGGAATTTCAATCTGCTGGGTCTTTTGCTGGCTTGTTATTTGAAGTCTCTGATTATAGACATAAGGATCTATATCTCTACGGATCTTTTGAACTGATGGCGCTATTTTTTAGCCGACAACGGTATGTGGCCTGATGTACCAAAATTGATCACCTGGTTCTGACTTTGTCCCGTCGGCTGTTGCACATGCTGTACTGGTGGTCCAGAACTGTACTGCGTCTGATTCGCAGCAGTTCCTTGAGTTTGCTCAGAAGATCCCTAAACTGTCTGAACATTACCACTACCAGCTGGTACTACTTCTTGATGGCTGGTACCGACTTGATTAGTCCCTTGAAAAGACGGATCTGGAATATTGTAATAAGCTGGTCCACTTTGACCAACTGGAAATCCATGAATCGCCTCTTTCATAGTGTCGTGGAATACGTCCACGAAAGCTTCGTTGTGACTTGACATGGCATCTCAAATAGATTTGTCTACAACCTCTTTAAAGAAACGCCTGTCTTCGGCTTCAGTTGTGTCTGTCTGTCCGTGTAACAGAACTCTTGATAGTAGAAATTTCTGAATAATTGTGTTGTCGCGTGTTTTGGTGTAGGACAACAAACATTTGCTCTGAAACTCTTCTATACCCTTGCTGATTACTTCTTTATCTCCATCAGATAGATCTTCATAATGTAGCATAAGGATGTCGCTATTGTTATGAGTCGCCATGACGATTATGGTGGTCCTACCAGGCGTGCCAGAAACGTGTGTCGATATAGAATTTCGTCCCGCGCCGAGGACACACACAGCAAGCCGAAAGGGTCCGCTCGATGGAGTAGATCCGCCTAGCTTCAGCGTAGGAGTGGTCGATCCTGCGCAATCCTCCCAAGGCGTGCCAGTCAATTTGACCCTATAATTGACAAGAAGAGAAAGTTCATCAGTAATTAAAGGCGAAACTTGCCGGTGTCGCCATACAATCCCGAATGTACGGCTATGAGAGCCGATATGGAAGAAAATCGGCTAAATAGCCGATTCTAGTATATTCATGAGAATGAGTCAGTTGGAGCTTATGAAGTCATATGAGAAGAATCGGTTGTCATTCAGGATAAATATCATTTAAACAAATATTAATCAATGGCAATGAGATATCAATGATGATCGGTCCATACTGAGCCAATGATTACGAATAACCGAACTCCTTTTTATATGAAGAAATAATTCAACATCACTTAACTATTTAATAAAGATAAATTTAATGAACATGTTAGATCTAATCTATCACCATGACCAGTAAGACATGAGGCAGAATCATGCAGGCCGTCGAAACAACAATAGACTCGATGACCCTAACTCATTACCGATATCAGTGGGGCATGAGGCAGAATCATGCAGGCCGTAATACAATAATAAGATCATGGGGCTAACATATCTTTCAACTTATCCCTACTTCAACGGTCTCGTGATGTGAACTGCTCATGAAAGCACTCGATATCGGCTAAACAGCCGATTCATGCATAGCGCACAGTTAGGGTCATGCCTTCTCTAAAACGGATCTACCAACTAACGATCCCCACTCCACGGTGCTAACAGTGGGGTGAGAGGCAGAATCCCACAGGCCGTAATAACGGGCCATGAAACGGTTCTCGCTAACCGATAGATCTACTCAAGATCGAACATGCCTTAACCGCACGCTATGCACGATTAAGATTGAAGTAAAACAGCCAATGAAAAACATAGCTCATCGTTTAAAGTGTAGATCAGATCAGTTTTATATTAGCAAACTATGAGTCAAATAAGATATAAGGCTGATCTAAATCAATCTTAATCGGACAGAGTGATATTGCTGTCATTAGATAAACAATGAAAGAAATAAACAATATCGATAACTTAATGAATCTACCAAAGACTGCCATACTAAGGTAGAGCCGATAACTTGATCTTGATCTAATTCAAGCAGTGGGGTGTAGGGTAGAATCACACAGGTCATACTTGAATTAGACAAGAATCGATAACTAGCTTATATCAGAGCCACAGTGGGGGTCGACCGGATCGATGCAGCCATACGAACAGAGATATAAACCATGCCGATACTTATAACAAGCAGTGAAGGTCGACCGAATCAATGCAGCCGTACTTACCAAAGAACTCGCCGAGATCTACTCTACTTCTACTCCTAAGGGATGACCGGAGCCGAAAAAAATAATTGACTTGTATTTGATTAATTGTATCTTTTTACAATAGCCGGGGCTTGATATTTATACCCGAGACTTGCGCACGACTCCTATCTAAGCACGACTCATCACAAAATTTGATTCTAAAGAAAATATTACTAATTTAAGATAACTTAGACTCTAATCTTTCCCTTTTGTACAGTCCAACACGTTTTCGTCTTGACATCGAGCGTAGCCTCTATCGTCATCTGCTAGCGCTGTGTGAAGAAAGCCGATTCCTAGATTTTGCATCTGAATCAGCTGTTTCTGATCCGCCCGCAACTGATCCATTGATGATATGATCCTAGGAGCTTCTGGGTCCCTGTGACTTTTTTCTTCCAAATTTTGGTGTAAACAGTAATATAAAGCACCTAAGAATATAACAGTAAAGTAACAAATTGTAGTATACTGCACCTAATAATATCTGCCACGTAAGGTATTACCCAGCAAATGAACTAACAAATGAACCATTGATAATTACAAAGAAAAGTTAGTTAACATGAAAATAGCACATGATAAACTCCTTGGTGACCAACACAGGCACATGTACTATAATGAGTATCGAGTCCATGGCAAAATAACTTTGAGTGGAGTAAGCAGTTTCTTAACTTTTTTAGAGGGTAAAGGAAAAGGACCCAAATTTGCAACGAAGAAACAATAAAATGTTAGTGAATGAAAACTGAAAATGGATATTTCAGCTATCGCACATGTCATCCCTAACCTGTAAAAAGCAACGATGATTAGGTGACCTTTTGCAGTCCATACGTAGCTAGTTGGACATAATATATTTTAGCTATCCCCCATCTCGTCCCTAACCTATGCAAGGCCGGTCCAAGTTGGTTCGATGGAACATCGATTTGGACATAATATGTTTCAGTTATCGCCCATGTCATCCCTAACCTGTAAAAAGCAACGATGGTTAGGCGATCTTTTGCAGGCCATATCTAGTTAGCTGGACATAATATATTTCAGTTATCTCCCATGTCATCCCTAACCTGTGCAAGGCAAATGATGATTAGGCGATCTTTTACAGTCTGAACTGAAGAGTTTTTGCATATGAATATATATTAACATGGATTATTTATTCTTAAAAACGCTGGAGCTATATAAATAAACCAAATTTCTTTTCTGAAAGTGAATTCCTGTGAAGATAACACCTTATATAGGATATAAATGAACAATATTTCTGCAGGCAAAATAAATACTGCAATATCATATACTGAAGTGCTAGCTAACCAAGTATCCTGAATTCCAGAGGAAAAAGGCAATGGAAAAACTGATCGTATGATTAGCTAGTTTGACCTTTTTTGTCATTCCCTTCCAGAGAGGGATCCAAATCAAATAGCAGTTAGGATGAGCATGGATAAAATTACAGATCAAATTACCAGATGTAATTAGAATTACTGTGGCAAGAGTGACAACGGAGGAAGAGAATATGTGTACGGCTTACTGCACCAGAGCACTAGGGGCCCCTGCACCCGCGCGCCGCACACAGCAATCAGATGGAGGAGAAAGAGAGGGCGCTTGTACCTTGTTTGAAGGACCAGCAGCAGCGAACAACAGTGAAGGGCATCGTAAGAATGAAACACAGACATAGGAGAAGGATAAAGAACAGAGCGAGGAAGCAGCCCGGAACGAAGCCACCTAGAGCATCACCCAAAAACGACCGGCGACACATGCAAGAAGCTGTGCGTGGGACAACAGATGGGCAGCGTACGAATGGCAAGACGGCCCTAAAGAACTGCGATGAGCGGGGAGAAGATAAGCGGCGTTCGCCATGGCGCGTAAGAGGACACGATGACGAACGACCGTGCAAGCCGGCAGCCAGAATAGATGGAAACGCATAGAAAAGAAAAAAAAACAGAGAAGACCCCGGCAATGGCGACGGCGGCGCGGAGGAGATGGGCGAAGGAGCCGAGAGGACGCGCAGGAGGAACAGTGAGTAAAGCTAAGTGAAGCACCTCAGAAGCGCGGCGAAGAACACAGACGAAGGAGCCGAGGAGAGCCCCCGGCAATGACGACGACGGCGGCGCCGAGGAGGCGGGCGAAGGAGCCGAGGAGAACCCGCTGCCGATCCCAGCGGCGCTGCCGAGGAACGGCGTGCGGCTCCGTGGGGCAGCCGTGCCGTGTCCGAAGATGGGTTGGGGACTCTGACCATAAATGCTGGGCCCAATAAGGAAGAGACGCCGAACGGGGTCCATCGGTGCACGGCACGACGAACCGGGCAGCGACGCGCTGAGTCCTGATACGCTGCGAACTGACGCAGTGCACACAGCCAGCGTGAGCGGGGTCCACTGAGCTTCTCCCAGCACGAAGCGCACACGTGAGCATGGCATGACTGTAGAAGCAGGACTTTATGTTATCTTTTTTTAATTGTTATTTTTTTTAAATTTAAATTTACTCAAATGAAAAAATATAAAGAAACGTACAACTGTAAGTGTTACTACACATGTAGGTACACAAGGGTATCTTGGACAATTGATCTCTCTTTGCCATGCATGGCAGAGAGATGAAGCCGTTTTGCCAAATGATTTACCAAAATGGCTCCAGCTACGTTTGTGGAGCCGAAGAAAAAAAAAAAAGCTTCACTACACTAGTGTGTCAAACAGGGCCTTAGATGACTCACTCATGAACAGCAGAAAGCGGCTTTCCACATCCGGTGCAGGAAACACCGGAGAAGACCAGGGTTGAGGTTAGGATGTGAACCTGTCATTGTGTTCATTGGGTATTATTTTGAATGGCATGGCCTGTCCCATCATCCAGACCCAAACATTTGAAAGCCCATAGGAAGACAAGGAAGAAGAGCCGACGCCGGAGTAGCAGCCCAGTAGCAATAGTCACCTGTCGGCTGCCGGTCCCGCCCGCCGCTCACCAGTCACCGCCGCCGCCCGCTGCTTAATCCCACGCGCCCACGGCTGTGCGGCTCATCCACTACAAGGGCCGCCCGCGGCTGCCGGCTGCTGCTGCTAGCGACCGGAGATGGACGGGGAGGAGGAGAACATCAGGCCATTCCGCCGGACCAGCACCCGCACGCGCCGGATGGCCACGCGCATGGCATCGGCACTCGCCAGCTCTGACAACCGCGCCCAGGTAACAAGGGGATTCATTCTTGATTACACTAGCTTCACCGAACCTAGGTGCTCCTGCTCCTGCGGCTTCCCCTTTCCTTCCAAGTAACCATTGTGTATTCTCCCCACATACAAAGATAGGAGTAGTGCAGTGCAGTATACTTTAGGAGAAGACCACGGAAGTTTGAGTCAGTCGGTCAATAAAAATTAAAAAGTATGATTTTGCCAACCTGCTGCCACTTTGAGCACCTAACATAGGATTAATATTAGAAAAAGACGCGCACACATTGACAGCAACGCCGTATCTATTTCCAATCTTGTGCAAATATACATAGGATTAGCAGGTGAGACTAAACTGAATTACCACACCTCTATCTGGGGTGCTCACTACTCACTTCCTTCGTGTCCTCGCGTGTGTTTGAGAGAGATACGAGAGGGATGGGCCTCATCAGCCTCACGAGTGCTGTGCACTGGTGGGAGGAGTGGCAGCTGTGTGTCCTTGTCCTCAGCGGCCTGGCCATCCAATTCTTTCTGTTGTTCTTTCCCTGTTTCAGTAGGCAGGCCATTCCTGGTTGGTTCAGGTTCATAATGTGGCTGGTGTACCATGGCGGCTATGCTGTGGCGATATATGCGCTCGCCACGCTCTTCAACCGCCATAAGGACGACGGTGATGGCGGTGTAGGCGGCGGCAGCAGCAGCAGCACGCTGCTGGAGGTGGTCTGGGCGCCCGTCCTCCTAATTCACCTCGGCGGAAATGATGGCGTCACCGCCTACAACATCGAGGACAACGAGCTGTGGACCCGGCACCTGCTCACCGCGGTGTCTCAGGTCACCGTGGCCGTCTACGTCTTCTGTAAGTCTTGGCCACCAGGCGGCGACAAGAGGCTGTTGCACGCGGCGATCCTGCTGTTCATCGTTGGGGTTTTGAAATGCTTCATGAAGGCATGGGCTTTCAAGAGGGCGAGCATCTATAGCCTCGTCAGCTCAGCTGCAGCAACAAAGCAAACAAATGATGGCAGCATGTGTAATAAACTCGAGGATTACGTGAAGTTTGCAAGGGATGTTGTCGTCCCACAACATCAACCAGAGGATCATCAAGTTATGGAGGAGGGAGACCCTGGTGAGCTAGCTAGCTCTAAGCTCTGTACATTGTATGCATCTCTGTATTATCGTCTATCATCAGCCTGCTGCGGCTTAGTTAGTTAATGACGAATTCACACCAATAACTATATGAAGGCACAGTAACGACGACCTCCCCACCCTAGATGGTGGAGGTGAAGAAGCGACCACTTGCTTTATTATTTTGTCCCCGAGGATTATTGTCAAGCAAGGATGAAGCAGCAGAGGGCAGCAGCAATCATCGTCGATCGCCACCAAGAGGAGAAAGACAAGAAGCAAGGAATAACAACCCAACACCACCACAAGGAAGTCTATTTGAAGAGCGTGGTGAGGCCTCTAAGCTATTCGTAGACCTTTCATCTCCCTATCCTCGTCGAATTAGTATTGGTATCTTCAACAAATTTTGGGGGCTTGGGGAAGAGAGAGCATATGACTCCGTGCAACGAGGGCTCGCTATTGCCTTTTTTCTTCTTTATACCAAATTTAAAACTGGTGTTCCTGATGAGGAAAGTTACCAGTACATGGGGTACGAATCGGGATTGGTGGACGAATTTAGCCTATGTATACTGCTTTCACGTGTGGTACTACCGTGGGCATCCGTAGCTCTCTTCCACCAGAGTCACAGAGAAGCCTATAATGGTATTGATGTCAAGGTTACATATGCCTTATTATGTTGTACTGCTGTGCTAGAATTTTATTCCTCAATGATTGTTAGCTTCATGGCGGATGACATGGATGGCCTGCGCCATGGCACATCATCCCGGGAAGCGTGGCCAAAGACGGTCGCTCAATATAGTCTTGTGGGATACTTTGTCCGCAACAAGAAGCACAGCAACATGATGAGGATTGTAAGCCTCGTAGGTTGCAAGGACTTCCTCGACCAACACTGGTGCATCGAGACTTCGCGTTTTTCCCCGCTCTGAAAAACGGATGGAAGCAAAAGATACAAGACGCTGCTAGCTACCGCAGCTTCAACAACCACAGCAGCCACTGGGGCTTGAACATGAACAGGCCATTCGATGAGTGTGTTCTCCTCTGGCACCTCGCCACGGATTTCTGCTTCTTCTTCTCCGGCTCGTTTCCAGACCATAAATGTTCCTTTGCTGAGCCCCCAACAAGGGAGACACCAGTACTGTGGTGGACGCGACTAATAATGGTACAAGGGAAACGTACATCTGTTGCCAAGAACCCAGCTAGTAGTACCACCAGTAGACCTCAATGCAGCCAAGAATCTGCCAAGTCTAAAGCTGTACAATGCAGACAGATGTCCAACTACATGGTGTACCTCTTGTTTGTTAATCCTCAGATGCTGTTGCCTGGCTCCAGGCGGAATCTCTTTAAAACGGCCTATGATGAGCTCAAGGATATCCTCAGGGACTGGGAGTGGAATCCAGTATGCTGGAGTCGGTGCACGCCATGTGGCCTGGGAGTCAAACTAATAAAAGACGAAGCAATTGTTATGGACAGACTAATTAAATTCATGCAGAAAAAAGACAGAGAAAAGGGCTTCCCAAGAGGAATCATCAAATGAAGCGACTGTTAGGGACACTGTAATTACAGTCACACAGGAAAAGTCAGAGAGATCTTCTCAAGAGGAATCATCAATGGAAGGCTCCAACAGAGACGAAAATTTCATCCACCAAGCCTGGGACCTTGCACAGGAGTTATTGAAAATGGATGAGATGAAGATGTGGGAAGAGATCCAGGATGTTTGGGTGCAGATGCTCTGCTACTCCGCCAGCAGATGCAGCGGATACCTACACGCCAAGGCTTTGGGCAAAGGCGGCGAGTTTCTCTCCTATGTCTGGCTCCTGCTATTTTACATGGGGATGGAGACCTTCTCCGAGAGGCTGCAGAGGGAGTTGCTCCCAAGCTGCCAAGGGAACAACGACACGGCTCCACCACCGACTTCCGAGGTCTGCACCACCAGCACCGCTTCATCGGCTTCCACGGTGCACACCATTGCCGGCGCCGGCACCACTGCATTGACTTCCTAGATTTGCATGGCTGAAGACAACATGGTTTGAACAACCCCCCCACCCCCCCCCCCCCCCCCCCCCCCCCCACCCACCCACACACACACACATCTATGATCCTATGAGGTGGTTTGGTTATAGTTACTACTAGTTGTAACTTTGTTTGCATGTCTCCTGTGGACGTGGTACTATGAAGTGGTCTTGGTCTTGCTCCTCATCTGTGTAACAAAAAGGAAACTATGTTATGTTGTTTGTATTCCCTTTTAGAATGCCTTCCACTATGTCTCATGTTGTTTCCCAAAGCACTGTAATAATGCTTGAAATTTGATAATGGTTCATCACCTATTCGCCGCCAGTTTTCAACATTGAACTTCCCATTTCCAGTAGTGTTTTGATTCGCCTGTCCATTCTGTAAGTGTGGGCATCTCCTATTAGCCTCTGGAATGCCTCTAAAGTCAGTTATTTATATACCCTTGAACTCCACATGCTACAGCTTGTAAACTGCAATGGTTCCTGGGTTCAAGTCATACACAATGATATACGCTGCCTGAAATTTGTGGCTTGATCGGCTGGATATGTGCAAGCTACGTTTGATGTATGTCCACTCCCTAATGGTTGTTCATATGTGCTTTGATCAGGAGGATATACTTGCTGACTATGTATCCTACTCTGTATATGGGGGTAGGTAAGTGGTAGGAAACCATTTTCTCAGTAGTGTACTGCAGTGCATCGACCACTTTTTTTTTTCAGAAATGTTATGCGAGCTGAGTTTACAGTTATGCAGTAGAGCTGAAAGTAGCTCTTGATATCATTATATCTGAATAGTAATAGTAATTTGACAATGTTTCTTGATGAATCAAATGTAGGAGACTGTACTCTGGTATTAGATATGAACTGGTATGTAAATATCACAATTAACCAGCTTATGGTAAACAAATGTCAATGAAATATTGCTGCAAACTTCTATGATAATACTCGGAGTCTCGGACCTTTTCAGCAGTAGCAGGTCTGAATAGCACATGATATCATCTGAATAATATAACTGAAACAATATATTATATATTTCATTTTGAGGGTTGATACATACCGTGGCCCTGTTTGGATGGGCTAAAATAAGCTGATAGATGCTTAAAAAGCCAAATATGAGAACATCTTAATATCATTCAACAGGTAATATGCTAAATCAGATAACTCACTGCTACAACTGGAAGCACTTATATGTCCTCAATGCTAGATGAAATTACAAATTGTCCTTGTACGTTGCGTAGTAGTAAGCCAGCAACATCGTGGGATTTCACAAATACTCCAAGTAAATGTAAATTGAAATGCTGCCACAGAGGAATACCAACACTAAGCAAGAGCACATTGTAGATGCCTCACCAAGTGGCACGGCCATGTTACCTCCCTTTGGAAAGATCAGTTATAGCGGTCACTGGACATGACATGGCAACCTGATAGTGCTTTTCATCCTGACAATCCTGACCCAGATCACTATTGAACAAAGTATCAGGCTGCAAGTCTGCTGGAAGCGATGCATCCCTCTCTAGGAACTGCATGACAAGGCACATGCGAGGCCTAGCATTAGGCAAGGAGTGTGAACAGAGCAAGCCAAGCTTCAGTACCAGCTCCAGCTCCTCTATGTAACTATCCAATCTTGGGTCGGTGGCTCCAGTGATGGAACCACCTCGCCATGCGGCAAGCACCAAGTCTGCCAGAGCGAGAGGCTCCCCATTGTCTGTGTTCACCCAGATTGGCCGTCTTCCACAGGCAACCTCCATCATCAGCACGCCGAAGGAAAACACATCAGTTGCTTTGGTTGCTTTGCCAAGCCTAGCTAGCTCAGGGGCAATATAGCCCCATGTACCTGCCACATGCGTGGTGTGAGCATCAGCTCCATGATCATGGGACCTTGCGAGGTCGAAATCACCCAGCCTTGCATTCGTCTTTTTTTTTCGCAAACGGGCTGACAGCCCGTATTTCATTAAGAGGAAAAGGAGTTCACAGTGCACAGAAACAAAGGCAAAGCGCCGACGGTGGCGAGAGGCCATCAGCAGCCGCTCACCGAAACCTAAAGCTACTGGATCCAAAGTTCAGTTGTATTACATTTGAACTAAATTTTGCGACAACCAGTAAGGGCACAGCGTGGCCAGGCAGGAGAAGCCGGCCTCGATCCATTCCTCCGCTTCCCGGACCAGGTGCCGAACGACGATGTCAAGTAGAGACCAGGGCACAGCGTGCCTTGCATTCATCTCACTGTCAAGTAGAACATTGCTTGTTTTGATGTCCCGATGGATGACAACCTGCTCACATTCCACATGGAGGTACAAGAGACCAGACGCAATACCTTTGATGATGCGGAATCTTTGAGCCCAGCATAGACCGGTTGTGTTCTGATGATTTTGAGTATGTAAGTAGCAATCAAGGCTTCCATTCGGCATATACTCATACACCAAAAGGAGTTGTTGCTTGTGGTGACAGTACCCATGCAGCTGAACGAGATTGCGGTGGCGAAGACGGCCAAGGATGATGATCTCAGCCATGAACTCCTTCATCCCTTGCTTCGACTCTGGCGATACGCGCTTGATAGCAACTGTCTGGTTCGAATGGGGAAGCAGCCCTTTGAAGACACTCCCAAAGCCTCCTTTACCAAGAAACACACTGTCCTTGAACCCACTGGTAGCAGTAAAGAGGTCTTTGTAGGTGAAGAATGGAGCCCCATACTCCTTCTCCCACTCTAGTTCAGTTTTTCTTGCTTGTAGCCGCCTCTTCATATGGACCATGAAAAGAGAAGCAGAAACCACTATGGCAATTCCAAGAGTTGGTAAAATGGTTGCTAATAATAGCGTCTTGTTGCTGTGTGGGCTAGAGTGAATTTGCGCAGCAGCAGGCACTCGCCGCGGCACAAGTTCTTCCATAATTCCCAAAGATAGGGCAGAGTAGTTGAGTGGTGCAGCTTGTCCGTGGAGCTTGAAGCTCCAACCCAGAATGTAATGTTTGCTGTCAAGTGTGCCAGTTGCGGAGGAAAATCCGACAAACACTGGCGTGGTTGACAAAACTCAATTCCTCTTGCTCATATAGGTAAAATGCAGCAGATTCGAACACCCACCTCTTGCTCATGTAGGTAAAATCTAGCAGATTCGAACACCCAGAAAAAGCCCCCACCACCAATGCAGACATAAGTTAGTTATCGTTGCATTTACCAAAATTTAAGAGGTTGCAGATTAATTTCAGGGCTGCATTAGACATAGACCTCTATAGTGAAAAACACTCAATTATGAAATCGCTTAAGTAACATGGAGCTAGCCAGCATTGCCACATACATGACCATTTAATTTACAATTACAAAACATTCTAATAGAAAAGATCAATTAATCAGCTGAACTAATAGTGAAATATTCTAATTAGATATCTTTTGCTCACAACACCTTGCATCGATCCCAAAAATAAATACAGAACAGTGAGAAAGATATTGATCATATACATATTTGGTGCTTCCGTTCTAATTGCAATCAGGATGATGTAGTGGTGCTCCTGCTTGTTAGTTCTTTACTACACCTGCACAAAAATCATCAGGTCTATGTGCAAAATATAACAAAATATTTAGGATTCAGATATTGCTGGGGTTAATGGGCACCTTGCACATCGGTACGCAATGGGGAGTTCATCGGAAGGATCAAACCAACATTGGAGAGGAAGTCCGCGCAGCCAAGCTTTCAATGCTGCAAGATCAGGGACCTGCTGGATCTGCCCTCTGCCCTGCGTTACCTGCACCGTGTGCAACATCAGATGGAACAACACACACTACAAGATCCGGTCGGGGTGGGGATGATGACTCGCGGGATGGAGTCATGTCACGGTGACGGCGCAAACAAGGAGCCTGCCTCCATAGCGCCCCCATCGGCCCACCATCACACGGACAAGCTTCAGTCACCGCGCGCGTGCGGACACGAACCGAGCAAGCCCGCCCTCACCTGGTACTTATGGGTACAGGCCCATAGTAGCGGCGAGCTAATGGGGTGAGGGAGGACGACGGAACCCGTGGAGGCGGCAAGGCAAGGTGCGGATGTCGGGGGCAGGGGCGGGCGTCGATGTCGGCAGGCACAGGGCGGGGAGGCAGCGTGACGGGGTTCGGGCGTACCGGAGGCAGGGCGCGGCGGCGAGCAGGGGGCGGCGAGGGTGGCAAGGGCGGCGGTGAGGTGCGGCGCCGGCGGGAGCGGGGTGGCGACGGCAGGAGTGCGAGCGGACGGAGTCTGGATTCTGGAATTGGAACCGCAAAGAAATCGTGGGTTGTGGGGGAGCTTAGGAGCTGCCGCTCGACCTCGTCAAATGGGTGAGCCGGGTCTGCCGGGTCTGCGAGTCTCTCTCTCTCTAGACACACACACACACACTCAAACACGCTCGCGCGTGCGCACACACACACCCCCTTATTTTCGTATACCATTTACTGATCCCACAGAAGGCCACGTCATTGGACTTTCATGTCCCTACGATTCAGCACCAACGGCCACAGATCGCGGTTCCAGGAGGTTCCTGATCCAGCAAGCCCCCAGTCTGTCGAAAGGCACCGAAATATATAGGCTGCCCATCATCTCGCTCCGTCCCGACTCCCGACCCTTCCCCTCCGCTGCTCCCGAACCCGTGCCAACGCCGCCCCCACTTCCGGCGCCACTCCCGGCGAGGTCGCGCGGCCCACCCACACCGGCCCGCCGCCCTCCTCCGACGTTGCCAGGCCGCCGCTGGTGGCTTCCTCTTCCCGGATCTGCTGACCCACATTGTGGCGCGCTATCACTGTAACACTCCGGCCCAGGGCTTAATAGGATTAATAAGATACTCATACCAACAAGTTGTAACTTCTTTTCTAGAAGCCCATCTCTAAATAACTCTGAGGTTAAGCGTGCTTGGCCTAGAGTAATTTCAGGATGGGTGGTCGATCGAGAAGTCCTTTCCGGATGCGCATGAGTGAGGACAAAGTACGCAGAAAAGACTTGTGTGGGTCTGTGAGGGCAGTCTATGTCCTAGAAAAGCTGTCAGATGTAAGCGGTCAAGAGGAGACGTTCCTGACCTAGGGTTGACCGACGAGGACATCGGTCTCCTAAGAGGGTGAGGATGTAACACCCCGGCCCAGGACTTAATAGGATTAATAGGATACTCATACCAATAAGTTGTAACTTATTTTCCGGAAGCCCATCTCTAAAGAACTCTGAGGTTAAGCGTGTTTGGCCTAGAGCAATTTCAGGATCGGTGACTGATCGGCAAGTCCTTTCCGGGTGTACATGAATAAAAACAAAGTACACAGAAAAAACTTGTGTGGGTCTGTGATGACAGTCTATGTCTAAAGAAGCTGCCAGATGTAAGCGCACACCTCAGGCCGTGGCGCGCGTGAAGCCTCCGGCGCCAGCACGTCCAGGTACTGCTGCCTCATCCTTTCGCACCTCCGTGTCGACGTCGTCACCATGACACCATGTCGAAGGATGATGCCCACTCTCTTGCATCTTTGGCCAGTTTCCTCACCCTTGGTTGCCCCATCTTTAGAATGCAGGATGATTGTGTCCTGGCCAAAGGGCCGGAGACGTCAGCCACGCCTCACCAGCGGAGGCGACGAGGTGAATCCCTTCTCGCTTTTCGTCCGTAGCCAGATGAATGAGGACTCATTGATGTTGCATTTTTTTGGCTGATCTGCTACCTATTTTACCGGATCTGAAAGATAGGCAGACGACTAAGGACTCATTGATGTTGCAGTTTTTTTTTTGGCTGATCTACTACCTATTTACCTTTTCAAGTACGCGCTCACTGATATGTTCTTGACAACAATTGAACACAGCATCTATCTTTCACAAGAAGAAATATTTAATATATATTCCATATGATTGGGTGCCTACTGTGCATTGCCTGCGGAATCAAACTTTCAGTGCGTTAATTTGAAATTAGCCCTTACATATTTTCCCTGCTTTCTTCATTACTTTGCTTTCGTATGTCTTTCATACTTCAGGTTACATCTTCACTACGAAATCGAAGAGTTAGTCCGACAAAGAAAAAACCTGCACATATTCCACAACAAGGAAGAAACATAGTATGATATTGTGATTCTAATTTATCTAATGAAAAAGACTCTTGGGGCCTTGGTTGAAATAGTGCACGGTTTAAAGTTGTAAGATCTGTTACTGTTACGGTGTTCATTGTTTAAGGAGACATAATAGGCTCATTTTCTGATCTTCCTTCTACCCTTTCATGCAGTTCAAAATTTGAAAAACCCAGCTTTGTCCTGATCTTCCTTCTACCCTTTTATGCAGAAAAAAAATGTGGAAAAAACAGTCGACAATCAGGCTGACAAGGTAAATTGGTGGAGGATTTCATTTGGCAAGCATTATGTGCTTACTCTTGATTATGTTAGATCAGCCCGCTTTCCTTCCCAGTAATAAGAAGGACAAAGCAATTAAGAACTTTGATGGGATGGTACGTCTGAGCCCCTTCTAATCCATGCCGTTTATTTCCTGAAACAATTGCTAAAATTTTGCACATGTTACCTGCATTTATACATGGCTAATTTTCAAGTACCTTCTTACCATGATTTGGATGGCCCAAAAGAGGAAATTGGGAAACATTAACCTTGACATTGTTAAAATAAAAAAAGCTTTCCCCTTTCCTTTTCTTTTTTCTATAGGAAAAATGCAAAGAAAACGAGTTAGAGTGATGCCCCACATAAGTGCTGTGTTACTTTAAGAGGTATTGTGCTTATGCCTAAATTTGCAGACAACTTCACAGTGAGATGACTGGATCCATTTTGCCATTTGTATCATACGTAAATTAAGATAAATAACATTGTACTGCTTAACTGCAGGAGGTGTTACTTCAGCATTTTCGTAGCATTTTCAGATATCCCCATGCCCTTCATAAGGGCTGCATCAGCAAAGTGAGCGCTGCAGTATCCTATTCCTGGGTGTCCATGATTGGAAGTTCTCTTGTGCTGATCAATGTGCCATGTGCCACCGCAACTGTGAGTGCAACTATGTTCCTTGCTGCTCTCGCTACAGAATCAAGTTTTGAACACCGATTGCTGCTCTCGCTACATGATCTTCAGCAGAAACATGGGATTTACCACCATATGGTAATGTCTTCAATTCCTTGCATTCCTCTGCTACAACTAATCTTGCCAAAAAAGAGAGTGCTGAGAATTTTTTTTCACGTCGTAGTATAAATAGCTCTATTGACTTCGAACAAGTTTTAATAACATCTAGTAGGTTCCAGTGAACAATAAGCAAGCTCCAAAAAACATAGTAACTGCTGATTTAATAGTGTTACATAAGCCTCGAAAGGGACAATATTCTTGGTTCCGTAGTTCATAAGATGTTATTCCTTCGCGCAAAATGAACTCCCATATGAAATGTATTATAGCTCTTTGCTCAAAAGTCCATACAACCTTTACAGGAGAAATAATTAAACTACTGCAAAGATTAGTCGTACAACATTTTTTTTTGTTTGGCCAGTAGGCAATAAAATTGATTTATTCTTCTTTCCTAAAAAGTACCATCTAACACTTTGATCAATCCTACTGATATTGACAATATCTCTGCTGTCAACCCTATTGATGTTCAAATTAATTCTAATGAGCTTAAGTCGCCCATCCCAAACTATAGTTGCCCAGCGATGTTTAAACTATGGACACCTTCGTACTGTTGCATGCCTGTACATCTATCAGATGTTTATTGGTTTTTGAATTTTGTCAAAATTTCCTCCCTATTATTCATTTCTAATTTCAGTTTGAATATTTTTGGCATAACCTACTTTCATGCCGGAACGCAGCGTCCTGATTGAACAGCTGCTGTTGAATTCCACAAAAAAGGTTACCTTACCTCTTCGATACTGCAATCCTAATCCTTTGCAGCCCACCTTAGCAAACGTCTTTTTTTTTCTATTGATCCTACCTTTCCGCTTTACCATGTCATTCAAACACGTGTTTGTTCACAAGCTGCTGCTGTGAATCTACTGTAAAAAGAGATCGAAATATTGTTTGGTTTATAATAAGATTGGAATGTCATGCTCTTCCATGTTTATGCATCCATATATTCATCTCTTCGACATCGCCATGCTATCATGTAGTTGTCATTCATCTGTGATTTTACCACGATACTTCTTTAAACTTGCTTTGTTACACCCTCGGCAACGCGCGGGGTTCTTGCCAGTACGATTGATAGCAGTGGCATGCTGGGTTTGGAGGACGGGCTGCAAGGCGCTATTGTGACATTTAGGATGTGTTTGGTTGAGCCGTGGCTGTGGGAAAAGGCTGTTGTGAGCTGTGAGAGAGCTGCTGTGAGTTGTGAGCTGTAGAAAAGCTGAAAGCTATTTGGTTAAATAAGTATAAAATATACCTTCTATCTTTATCTTTCTAGAAACAACTGTGGAAGAACTTTTTATTCCACCAATTTCGAAAAGTCAAAAGCCAAAAACAGGATCAAACCAGCTTTCAAAAATGTAGTATGGAAAAACAACTGCTTCTAAAAAAACAGTTTCTTTGGTTGGGCTTTTAGCTTTTGAGGCCAAAAGCAAAAGCCAAACGAAACGGACCCTTAGCATGGTTTGCTTGCTGTCATAGTCCACCCTGCATCGGCTTCGCACTGATGAGGCTCAACGGATGGAACTCTCCATCAGAGGTGTAGTAACCTGCAGTTCTGGAGGTAACAGAAATCAGCAGCCTGTTCGGCTGGAGCGGCTGGCTGGCCGGTGCTGGCCAGCCCCCTCGCGTGGGCACTGTTCATATAAACAGTGTTTTCAATCAGGAACAGTGTTTTTCTCTCATATAAATCAGCCAGCAGTACTTACTCACGAACCAGCAACGAACAAGCCAACAGTTTCGAACAGGCTGCTGGCTGTTTACCTCAATCCCTATGTGGTTGTCGTCAATGTCATTAAACTCCTTGTTCTTAATGGTATCAATCTCGATAGCAAGGAGATGATTCGTTGTGTTGCCATTATTTTTGATATTGACAAGGCCAATATACTGGGAAGCCAAGGCGTCAGAGAAATCTTTGTTAGAACAAAAGCACAAATGCAAGACCGTGGGCACTCAAGTCAGTGTAAGGCCCCACGATGGAGAAGATAAATGTTGTGGAGAAAGATACCAGTGAGGAGCCATTTGAAACATCTGTGAAATTGAGAGGGTAGGGGTGGAAAGCGTGACCTTTAACCTGGGGGAACCCGGTGGTTAGGCCTAAGAGGCCGCTGCTGATAAAAGCTGAACCATCAACGGTCAGGTTGTCATAAGAGAAACCATCGTAGATGAACTCACCATGATCAACAGCGGCGGCGCCAGCTCCATCAGAGACAGATAGAAGAAGCACGAGGATGAGGTGCAGAAACTGAAAGAAGCAGAAAAGATGATGCATCCCCAGTGCTAGACGCGGCAAGGCTGGTGCTTCCGGCACGCTATGAGCTCGGTTAGGCTCCATCAACGATCTAGCGAACTTGGTTCAATAATCTTATACACCTACTTACTACTACGAGTAGGGAGGTGGGGGAGAGCTGCAAAACAACGGGGGTCTAGCTGTACTCAGTTTATTCCAACACAGGTTGCCGACCTCTGCTGGAAGCTGGAACTTGCCCGAAACAAGAATAGTCCCTGTACAAGCAGACCAAACGGTATTTCCACGCTTAGTCAAAAAACGAAACGCGTCGTGTACGTGAAGGCACACCACTGTACACCAACGCAAAGCTTACACCACATACTTGTTTTTCAGTATCAGAACCAATGCTTGTCGCAATAATACTAGCATTGATTATGGAGACTTTGTTTAACGCGTCTTTCAGTTAATACGCATTACAAACAAATATGCTATAGAAATCTATTAGGTGGACTTAAACTCAGTTGTTAACAATAGCCTTTATTTTGTGGAACATAATAATCTATCAAATTTGTGCCCAGACCTTTGTCATTTCTCATTTTTGTGAGAAGTTATATAATTTGTCTTTTTTACCTAGCGACTTAGGATTAATGTCCAGGCTCCATATATATAGGGACCTTATGTTCATGTATTGCAACAGGATATATAGTTTGTTGCTGACTTGCGACTCGGAGCATCATGCATTCCAATTTATCTTAGAATTTGACTCCATGTCATGCCTGCACGCATGCTTCTCTAACTTATATAGACACCTGAGGCTAAAAGATTTATCCAACGATCTTGTCATGTATTTCAATTCCTTTTAGGATTGGATTGTACACCATGCCTAGACACATTGTTCTAACTCATACGAGCATGCTAGAGAGTGACGAAACACTCAGCATCCCAAACTCTGCATGTAGACACACTGCTCTAAATCCTATAGGCACGGAAACAAACCTTACTTTAACATTACATATAAATTAGATATTTGTTGTAATCCTTTGTATTGCACTATCGTGGGGCTTTAGTGTATATTTAATTGAAACTTAAGGTTAAATTATGTAAACTCTTACTGCATCTGTTTCTATGACATCATGAATTCACATTTGTTTTTTAACTTTTAATCTTTTTAGTTGTTGCAATTTTTTTGTCTACATGTTAATTTTAACTATAGTGTTTATTGTATATTTTGTTTAACATTTTACTTCTAATTTTATCAAAAATATTCTGGACCACAAATATTCCAAATGAATTGAAACCTACCACAGAGGAGAACTAACACTAAGCAAGAGCACATTCTAGATGACTATCACCAAGTAGCATCTCTGCTGTAGCCTCAACCTCGAGTCCTGGTTGTCCCCATGGTGGTTCTGTAATTCGGTGATTTATCAGTTTTTTTTATGGTTGGTGTGGAGATGAAACCACGCGGGAGGACTTAGAATTGGATAGATGAAACCAGTATTTTTTTTTCAGTTCACTGTGCTGGACTTAGAATTGGATAGATGCTCTGTCTATACTGTCTTTTTTTTTTGAAACAAAAGGCAGGAGCTCTGCCGCTTAATTAAGACGAAAGAAAGTAATAATGTACAAGAAGATTAGCCAACCGAGTAGCCAAAATGGCACCCGAGGGGCTAACCACCCCACGCGACGCGATTGAGCACAAACACGACTCACTGCCATGGATCATCGTTGCCGAGCATGGAAGCAAAGCTGCTAGCAGCTTGGACTTCCCATGGCAGGCCCCCACTGGTCACCTCCCGATGGGTCCAAAGGAACGACCGCCACTGGTCATCGTTGCCAAGCTCAACCCACGAAGAGCAGCTCCGACTTCCGGTCGCAAACCCATGCCTTGCATTGCGGCTGCGGCGATAATCCAGATGCGACGCCTTCAGGAAGGGAGCGACGCCGATGGCGCCACCGTCGCACGTCCAAATTGGACCGGGTTTTCACCCTTGGATGACATGCTAGAGGGGAACACGACGCCTCCAACAGGGAAGCGGCGCCCGATGGCGTCGCCGTCGCCAAAACTTTCGCCCAAGAACCCTCTAGCACGAACGCCGGGTCGCGAAGCCGGACCCCCTGCCAGCCAACACCGCCATCGTCGCTATCCCGCCGCCCCACGGAAGCCCCTTCAGAGGGGCATCGACGCCGCCAATACCGCGCAGCAGCCACGCGACAAAAGGCCGCCGTCACCCCTCCGTTCGGGCCACGCATAGCCAGACCTGGCTCCACCGCTCGCGTCCTAGTGCCGCACGACGAGGCCGCCATTGACCATCTTCGTCGGCCTAGGCACCCGCCGATGTCGCAGCCGACCTCGCCGCCAGCCGCAACAGGGCGTGTGCCCCACCATCTTGGGCGCCGCCCCCTGCCCTGGGACCGCCGGATCCGGACACCAGGCCTCGAACCCGGTGCCCCATGCCGCCGCCGCCGCCTCCGTCTTGACCACGACCGCAGGCACCGCCCGCCACCGGCCCCGAAGCCGAACTGGCCACCTGGAGTCCAGATCCGGCCACCCGGGCACCGGATCTGAGCTCACGTGGCCCGGACCAGCGGCCCCAGCTGTCGCCGCCGTTGCCGTCAAGAGAGGAGGAGGGGAACGCGCGGAGGAGAAGGAGAGCCCGCCGCCGTCCCCTGCGCCAGCTCGGGCACTGGCCGACGCCGCTGTAGCCGCGACGGCCCTCCTCGCTGAGCTCCACGCAGCTCACGCGAGGAGAGGCCGTCGACCTCTTTGCCGCACGCCGCGCCGAGAGAGAGAGAAAGGCCCGCCGCCGCCATCATCCGCCGGGCGCGGCGCGCCATGCCGCGGCAGCTCCGGCGGTGGCGCGGCGGGGGAGGGGAGGAGGGGCTGCTAGGGTTTGGGGGGAGGAGCCGCCCAAGCCACTCGCGTGGGAGCGACGCGGGGGAGGAGCCGCTCGCTAGTATAACTAGTTAACTACTGCTTATGTGAACTACTCCTGGACGGTGGCGCTCCTCGACGGCGTCTCGGCGTCCTGGCGGAGTCTCTCCTCGATGGCGTCCAGGAGCCTCTCTACACTGTCTCTCCTCATGTGTTGTGGTCAGAATGCTCCAATTCTATCTAGCAAGTATAAAAGAAGCATTTCATTTCAAGTGATTGGCCTTATTGTTATTTCTGTTTTTTAGAAGAATGATTGGCCATTTGGCCTCATTGAAAAGTACGTAGTTTTGGTAATACTAATAAATGCTATAGAAAACATTTTAGGAAAAGAGTTGTATCCTGGGTTTGCAATGCGTATTTATGTGCCATGTGTATTGTGGTGCCTGTGCCTTTCTCATGGCTCCTTACCAAGGGATTTGACTTTTTTTTTTTTTGAGGTGTTAATCAATTCAGCTTCCATGCATATTCAGTTTGGGACCATTTTGTGCTTATAGGTTGCCGACCAATCACTGTGTCTGAAATTATTCTCCTTGATTGATGTTCTGCTGTCCCATTATGGATACCTTCATATCTGTAATGCCATGCAGGCTGCATTAGCTCGCCTTGAAGCTCTTGAGAGCGATAATGCTGGGGTTGAGGTGGTAGATCTTAATGATGATGAGTACGGATCCACAGATGAGGAAGACCCTGGTCAGTTTCTTTCTCCTTTATTATCTTCATATAGTAATGCCATGATGTGAAAAAGGATAAGGTGGATACACTATGCACAAGCTCAATGACAAAATGTTGCTCTTTGTAAACAACAAGTATTGAAATACAGATTTCTTGTGTATGACATATTTTTGATATTGCTTGCAGTATCCAGTTTGCAGAATAAGAAACATTTGTATTTATTTCTTGCCATTGCAAAAGTTTCAAAGTAAGATTGAAATTATCCTTGAAAGAAAATATTTAAAGCAGACGTTCGCTTCTAACACATTTGGCATGAACAACAATGCAAATTATTCATAAGGTGACTGTTATTAGCATCTGAAATGCCCCTAAAGCCAGTCACTTAGATATCTTTGAGGTTCACATGCTGCAGCTTGTCAACCCATGTTATTAGCATCTGGAATTCCCCTAAAGTCAGTAATTTATATATCTTTAAACTCCACATGCTACAGCTTGTAAACTGCAAAGGTTGGGTTCACAATTTCTTTAAATGCTGCATTTGCGTTACATACTTATATAGTCTATGGGTTGTGGATCTGTGGATGTCCATCCAATGCTGTACCCACTGATAACTTTAGTTCAATGATGTAAGCCATCTTTTATTTTCTGCTTTCCTTTGTACAGTTCTCATGCAAAAAAAGCAGTCCAAGATTATGAAACGCAAGACAAGGCAGGGGAAAGCTTTGGAGAAGAGGGCAGCAAGATCATTCATGGATGTCTTACAAGAAGTAAGCAACCTTGAGCTATAAGTTTCTTTATTGTCATGTTTATTTTGTGAGTACAATACTGGAAAGATTTTCACTCTGGAACTGTGACAGGCAAATCTGGAATCCCTGGCTCCTCATGTCCCAACATATTTGAGGGCTACTGTGGGTCCACCGAGTACTTCATCTCGACGGCACTACTGCTCAGTTTGTGGTAGTTCTGAATACTACACATGCGTGAGGTGTGGAACAAGGTTCTGTTCTTGCCGCTGTCAAGTCATACACAATGATACACGATGCCTGAAATTTGTGGCTTGATCAACTGGATATAAAATCTACATTGATGTATGTCCATTGTCCACTCCCTAACGATTGCTAATCTGTGGTTTGATCAGTAGGATATTATTGTTGTGTATGTTTTATACTCTGTAGGACGAGGTAGTTAAGTGGTAGGAAACTGTTTTTCTTGGCTATGTACTGCAGTTGAAATTGCTAGGTAGATCTCTTGTAGGCTAGCCACTTCATCACAAATGTTATGTGAGTAGCTACATTTATGCTGTGGTAAGTTTCACTTTCTTCTGCACCCTGTAATGCTTTGGTGTTAATTTGAGAATTCAGGAACTTTTTCTGCAAGTAGGTTTCTGTTTCAATTTATATAACAATGGAAATTCCTCTATAGGAGGTGAGGAAGTCTGAACATACACACTATACTCTGAAGAATCAGGATACACCTTACGTCTCTGTTCACTGTTATTATCTGTTACTCAAAAGTTCAATGACTGGCAGTGCATCTAGTAACAAGACAATATTTGGTATTCTCTGACAACAAGTATGTTGAGTAACTTAGTTGTCATGCACTGCTTACATGCACATTGAAATGCTATCGACAGCACCAAATGATGTGGGACCTGGTACTGCTGTAGAACGAGAATAATCTTTCTTTATCTTGTTCAGTGTCACAACCACATCACTCATCCTCACCCTTTCGTCAGGTATGTATGTCACTTGGGCATAGTAAACCCAATTCAAACATTGACTCAAGGAAGTTATCCGTGCAGCTAATTGAAGGGTCTTGCAGTAAACATTCATCCACAACATCGATAAGTTTTCTTGGAAATGCTTGATTGACCCACATCTTGAGGCTTAGTTGTACGCGAAACATTGGATCCGTTGGCTTCTTTCCTGTAAGTACTTCAAGAAGCATGATCCCATAGCTGAATACGTCACTCTTTCTTGATACTTTTCCACTGGATCCGTACTCTGGTAATAAAAATATCTACAAACAGGAGTATTAATTACAACAATACATGTATTAGCATGATAAAAAACAAGACTAGTGTAACTGGGGGTACCTGGTGCCATATACCCTATTGTTCCTGGCATGCTCACAGAAACTATCATGACTGAAAAATAATGGTGGAATGTTGCTTTCTTGCGTGTGCAGGCTAATATGAGATTAGTGAGAGAGTGAGGCCACCTTGGAGTAGCATTGCAGATAAGTATTGCCACTCATACATAGGTTCTGAATCAATATTTTGTTCCTCTCTTTAAATTAAAAAGAGAGGAACAAATTAGTTGATCTACTACAGGTTTGAAATATGAATTCACTGCATACATTTAAGAGCATATATTTATCTAATGACAAGTTAGTTGAGTTGAGTTACTCTCTTTATATGTTTGATTTATGAATTATGTACACCTATTGCTTGAATGTTCACAACAAAATCTAAATTTTGATGCTTGATTTCTCCGTGTACCCTGAAGAAAGTTGTTCTGTCTGATGATGTGGTCGTAACAGTGAAGGGTGCCAGAGCAGCCTCTGGTTGCAAGGATTAACTTTAGTTTTCTTCCTTTGTGAACAAAGGAAACCCAATTCTTTTATAGAAGCATATATGAAGTGTATTTCAGAAATATTTCCTACCTGCCAATAAAATTACTAAATTAGTCTATATTATATACACCTATAATTGATGTGTATGTGCTGCGGTGAGAGGGCCTGTTCCCCTAGCACACACCATGTGTTTGTCATATTGCCTAGCCAAGGGCGTTAGACTGCTCCCCGTTCACTTCAGCATCTCAGCCATCCTGTTTGACCTCTTTAATACTCTGTTGTAGTTCCTTTGCAATTCCTGTGGTGTCTATTTCAGTTTTATGTGTGTTACTAAAATGGCTCTCATTCTAGATAAAGATGAATTACCTCTGGTCCTTCTTCAATCAAGTTTAGCTACACCAAAGAAAACTAATGTTACTTTTTTTTTCTTTGTTTTTAATTTTACAAGCTGGGAGCTAATAGCTACATGGATTTTCTTACTCTTTATTGAATTGAAGGTATGGATCTACAGGCTATAAGGAAAATTTTACAAATGACTATGATTAAAGAAGCATGAGCTTTTTTAGTTCTGCGTTGTGGTTCAGTGACTCCAAAAGTTGTTTTCAGAGAAAAAAAGTTTTTAGTCTACCAGAAGAGCATTAGAGGTGACAGGACAGTATATGTTTTAGTTCATAAATATCCATGGTGAGGGTTACATAAATGTGCATTGATCCTTACTGCTGTGAACTGCTCTTTTGATGCTTCCACATTAGCTTTCTATTGTGAGAAATCTTTGGGGAAAAAACAATGACATACTTTTCTTTTGCCATTTATTTCCTCTCTTTCTGGACAGCAGCTCATCAGATGATCTCCCCTTTCAGGATCCCACTTCCCTGTTATAGGTATAGCAGCAGTAGCAGTTACCTAACGCCTAAAACAAGCTTGCTATGATATACCGGACGGTCACCTTTGTTTCAAAAATTTAAACAGGCTCTGGACGTGCCCAAAGCTCGTCTACCAGCTATGGTTTGTCAGATCGAAGCTGGAAGCTCCATTACCAGCCGTAGTCATCACAGCATGCTCCAAACCAGCTGCCATTTTCATAGCAGATCTACCTAGACATATGGTCCTGTCACGGACCTTATATCTGTAATATGTTGTATTCCACCACCTCTTGCGCACTCAAACGCTGTCTCCTCTCCTACTCTCCTAGGACCACTGCTGTCTATGTACTTTATAATTTGTGTGATGTGTCTGCAATATTCCGCGATTCTATTCTACCTTCTGTTTTTCTGGTGATTTTTCCTGAGTCTGTGCCTTCTACGCTCTGTTTTTATGGTCACTTTGGGTTACATCATACTTGCCTACGCGCAAGACACTCCGGTTAGAACAAATACCTCCGGAGGGTAAGAACGGATACCTTTGGTCTTAGCATCGCATCTCGCGATGGGGTGTTTGTATCCGGGGCTCCGTGTCACATCGGTAATTCGGGTGTTAAGATGACTAAATATGAGCTAATTATAAAACTAACTGCACAAGAGTAGACTAATTAGCAAGACGAATCTGTTAAGCCTAATTACAATTAGGTTTAATAGATTTGTCTCGTAAATTAACATCAATCTACGTAATTAGTTTTATAATTAGCCTATGTTTAATACTCCTAATCGGTATCACGTGGTATAGCTAAACTTTAGCCCTCGAAAACAACCCCACCCCCAGGTATAATCAAGGAGAGACATGCGCGCGCAAATGACTAGCCTTTGTTGCTTTCGCAGTGACCAGGTCAGTGTCAGTGAACAGGCCGGACATTTTGCTGACGAAGAGTGCTAACAAACATGGGGGGCCACCGGGCCAGTACCTCCTTCAGTCCTGCTGCCTGCAGGAGCGTCAGGCCCATTGACCGATCCGTCAGGCGGTCAGTGCACTCCGCACGGCCTATCAGGGCGCTGATCCTGCACAATTGCCAAGTTCAGTTCAGTGCGGTGCAGTGCAGTGTCTGAAGTTGATTGCAGAAGAAAATTCGTTATTACTAGTAGCAAAGCAGCAATGGGGTGGCTGCTGTTTGGTTTTATCATTGTAACTTGTTGACTGTAACCGTATTTAGCTTTGGTTCGGATCTGCTGGGTACTAGTTCGTGGAAACCACAAGTAGCAGGAGTGTTTCGAAATATATCCAAATGGCATTTGACAATGTTTCTTGCATTGCTGAATCAAATGTGAACTTGATGTGTTGCGTAAAAATGTGAATTGGTATGTAAATATCCCCATTAATCAGCGTATGACAGAGTATTATCACTTCAAAGGCGGCTATGCTAATGCTTGGACCCTAAGCAGACTGGCAGGACTGAATAGAACTAGGTATATTACAATCTTTTCTTACTATAAGTTTCTTTGTGAGCTTTGCTTCTTACCGTGTCAACAAAAACGAGAATATCGTGATAATAGCATCAAATATGGCAACTAGACTGGGAGCATTACTTCCACTGCATCAGCAGATCAGATATGTTGGACCTACGAATAAGGAGTATTAAACATAGATTAATTAAAAAACTAATTGCACAGATGGAGGCTAATTTGCGAGACGAATTTATTAAGCCTAAGTAGTCCATAATTTGATAATGTGTTGCTACAGTAAACATGTGCTAATGATAAATTGATTAGACTTAATAGATCCGTCTCGTAAATTAGCCTCTATCTATGTAATTAGTTTTATAATTAGCTAATGTTTAGTTCTTCTAATTAGCACCCGAACATTCGATGTGACAAGGACTAAACTTTAGTCACTGATCTAGACAGTCCCTGACAAAAAAAAAAAAAAGCCTAGTGTGAATTACGGCTAGATACACATACACTGCATGAGCATCTACTACGCCTAGCTAGCTAGCAGGGCCGTTCCTGAGCATTTTTGGACCCAGAACGAGACTAAAATTTTGGGTCTTTTTATATAAATATGATAATAGTACTAGTAATACTACTCATTGCTAGTATATATATACACATACAAAATGTTATCAATAAGCAGTTAAATGAATTCAAAAGTAATATTCATATAGAACAATTTGTATACATATTAAATTACCTCAAAATTTTCTTGTAACATTTTTTGATGCAAAGTTATCGATGATGGTGGCAATATCAATCTCATCCAACAATCGCTTTTCAATACATAATGTTGCCAATCCATTTAACCTCTGTTGTGACATTATAGATCTCAAATAGTACTTCAGCAATTTTAATTTTGAGAAGCTTCATTCAGCTGATTTTCTAGATTAGCATTAGATGATTCCTCCAGAGCAACTATCACCAAGGCATCTGGATATCTTGAAGTGCTTGTATTGCTCTTAAGAAATTTATGAAGAGCCCTATCTGTGATTGTATCAAATCATGCATCTATTCGCCTTTTCTTCTCCGTTCGCTTGGCTGATAAGCCATGGATGAAACTACTGTTAGGCTGATTTGTTGTGAGAGAAAAACACTGTTCCAGCTAAAAAAACAAGCTAAAAGGTACGGATTATTAGACAAGCGAACATGTCCAAATGGATCGTAGGACATGGCACTGCTAAAATTTAGAGAAATAATTGATTAGGGATCGTAGGACTGCAGCCGGCTGTACATGATCTATAATTGATTAGGAATAATCATACACTAATTAGGGATAAGAGATACGTACCTGATGGGGTGATGGAACTGGAACCGGCTCGCCCTATGCAGTGCAGATCACGTGCCGAGTGCCGCCGATGTGCGGTGCGCACGGACGTGCCCGGCCGACGGGAGGCGGTTGCGGTTGCGGTTGCGGCGGTGGCGTCTAGCGAATTGTCGAAGGAAAGGCACCGGAGAAGTCGCGACTCGCGCGGCGCATGTTAGACGCGGAGTACTAACCTGGGGAGGGATCACTGGGCCTGGGCCTGGGCCGGGCCTGCTAGCTAGACAACGTGAATCGGCGGCCTGCAATGGACAAACGCAAAAGTTACTGCGTTCGGAGTCGCGCTCGTGGGGGAGCGAGCGACCCTGCTGGCACGCGGCCTGGCCTGCGCGCGATGCGGCCCTCCCACGCCCGGCCGCCCGCGGCCTGTGTATAAACCGTCCCGGTCTGGTGGTGCTGGCATGCTGGTACGCAGCTTGTTCGTTCGTTGGGCTTTCGTTAGGAAACCATTTCAATTTTCCCAAATACAGGTTTTAAGATGTGCAGGTTCACATGATACAGTGAATACTATTATCAGGTCAAATAAACTCAAAGAGAGGCTACTGGTGATGAACGCATTACACGCTATATGATTTTTTAGGGGATTACACCTTATATTCTTACTGCAACTATTAGATTTGTTCAGTGGAAGGTCATGTCTGTATATTTTCTGCTCGTCTAAACTTGAACCGAGAATCATAACATGAGTAGCAGTGTGGAACTGAAACATACATCATTCTTAAGCATCTTCACAAAACAATCAAGAGTGCTTTTTGTAGGCTGAGTCACCCATCATTCTCGACATAACCTGCAAGAAGGCAACTTTTTATCAGTCTCAGTTACACTTACACTTGAGGAAGCTAGATACTTCTCTACAGGTAGAGACTGAAGCCATTAATTTAGAGTCTAATAAATTTTCAACCACACATAAATATTCCAGGGATATGACCACATTGAGGAAGCTAGATACTTCTCTGCAGGTAGAGACTGAAGCCATTAATTCAGAGTCTAATAAATTTTCAATCACACAGAAATATTCCAGGGATATGACCACAACGAAGCAGATGACTTCTAGAGGAACAACCAGCATCCATGGCCACGAATTAGAATCCGCACATGAAAAATAGAGTTAAATTGTAACTTTGTAATAGTGAACCTCACAAAAAATACAGGAAAGAGCGATCAATCTCAAATTTGGAAACTATGGCATAAAGAGACAGTCTAAGCTGACTTTCTTTGGTGGGAATTTGGATAAGGCACACCACCATTTACAGTAGAAACTTTGGTTGGTATGATTCTTGAATAGGGTAACTGGCAAGGGTACAAAAGAGAAGAGTGGGTTTTATCATGCGCAGCATGTCCTCAGTTTAACACTGAGAGTGGATTTGGCAACACTGCCACAAAAAGGGAAATGAACACAAACAAAAGGAATGGTTAACTGAGCGCCTGAGGACATCTCACCACATCAACTGGGGAAGCAACACAAACAGCAAAGAAGCCAGCACCAAGACCAGCATGGCCAATGTTCATCATAGTAAAATTTGATCTAGGAATTAGGATATTTATAAAAAAAAATAGTAAGTTTACATGAGTGGAGACACAGAATGGCCGGATCTTCGAATGTTTTGTAGCAATTACATCTTCGAAACTGCATATAAGATACAACAATATATAGGGATTAACATTATTACATTGTGTCGGGTTCATAAACCCAGGGTCCCCGATAGGCCCGCTTCCCAGCAAAAGCTCGGCCCAGCAGACGGCATTACAACAACGTGCGACTCCTGGGCCGGCCCAGATACCAAATGACAGGCCGGAAAGAGCGATCCAGTCTCCGACCGGAAGGCCTGGCCAAGGAGGGGACAACACTCGCTTCCGACTCCGACCCGCTTTTCCGACTGAGAATACATCGAACCTTTGCTTACAGCTCTTATCCGACCGGCGCGGTCGGAGCCGACTGGGAACGACCGACCGGAGACGCCCGCTGGGTAAGGACCCAAGAATCAGGCGGAGCAGATAAGACAAGGCGCTCAAGTCAACCGCAATACCGGGGACCGTACCCTCCACACCCGTAGGACAGTACCGCCAGACCCTGCCAGAAGGGTGCTTTGCAACCTTCCAGGCATGTCAGAACCCGAACAGTGTTGTGGGCGTCGGCATTTGCCTTACAGTGTTGTGGACGCCGTCATTTGCTATATCAGACGAACACGGTAAAGCCTACCACACGCGTATGACATAAACAATATTGTGGGCGCCGACGACCGTCTTGTACCCGACAGCGTGGGCAACAAGACTTAGCAAAACACACGAGCACACACTCTCTCTCTCACTTGTAAGGCCATCCCCTTCACCTATAAAAGGGGATGCGCTCTCTCCCAACAGAGGACGGTCATTTTTTCCGACTCGCTCTCCACTGAGCTTTAGATATTCGGAGCATTCGAACAGCTTCACGGCTCTAGAACTCTAAAGTTGCACAGAGCATACGTTTCAATACTTAGCGCACGTAGGAGCTCCCATCACTCTTGGCCCTTCGGTCCAGAGCCCGATCGGACCTTTAACACCCCCTTCTTATTCACATTCGTTTGTAACCCCACAGCAAACTTCGAGCACCTGGGCTCAGGAATAAAGTCACCGACTGAAACTGGACGTAGGGCACGTTGTCTGAACCAGTATAAATCATGTGTCATTGAGTGCTAGGCCACATCCGATCACAACGCACGGTAAAACTACAAATATTTACTTGTTGGTCACTTTTCGCACCGTAGTTGGCGCCGTCCGTGGGGAGGACGCCGTGCATTCACGCTTTTAGTCATCGGATGGCCCACCTTTCCGCCATCCTCGGCATGACGGGCTCAAGCGATACGATTCGCTTCGGCTCGCTGGAGTTTCCCACGCTCCCGCCTGTTGGGATGTGGGTTCCTCCCGTCTTCGAGCCATTCCAGACCTTCCTCTTCGGAAGCCTAGACTTCATCACCGACCAGCTCGGCGTGCTTCACCTCCACGAGGAGACACTTGTCCCGGCGCCTGTCAGAGGAGGAGCGCCCTCCGTCGGCTCTGGGCCGCCCGACGACCTCAACGACGAGACACCTGCGCTTCGCTCCGCGCCCACGCTGGGCTCAAACCCCACTATGAGTAACGTACATATTGTTCTTTACTCGCTATTTCATATCTTTCGCCGACTCTCCAGAGGGGGCCTGTTTTCCCCACCGCAACGGCCATGCCACTGGTTCCCCTACGGCCTCGCGTCCCCCGCGGACGCGGACGCGCAGGGGCTCCGAAAGATGCTGACGCCGCCCCCTCTCACATCCGAATTCGTGGGAATGGCGGGCTACGCTCCCGCCTCTTTGCACAACCTCGTGGATGATGATGTTGAAAGCGACGGCTCCAGCATCGGCGATGTCGTGGTACCTAGCCACCCTCTGTCCCGGGAGTGCGCTATGGCGGACGCTCTGGGATAGCCGCCGGTGGTAGCGGGGTCTCTACAGACTCACACCCCTCCGGACCCTCGTGCGGAGGCCCTTGCGTGTGCGCAGGAGCATGGTGAGGAGTTACGACAAAGGCGGCAAAGCCCGCGCCACCTACGCTGACGCGCTCGGCGCAGCACGCTACGCCACGCGCACGTAACCCGACGAGCGGTGCCTAGGGTCACGCCCGTCAGGTCCAGCGCAACATCCTGGACGGAGGAAATGATCCCCCACAGTTTTCTCGGGCTGGCCAGAACATCGCCGCTGCAGCGATGCTTCTATGTGGCCTTCCCGAGCCTATCGACCCCTAGGAGCAGGCGATCCACCGGAACCTCCGGGCGCTGGTGGAAACCGCCGTCGTTCAACAAGCGGAGTGCTCCGCGTCGCGACACCGGCTCACGGTCTCTGTCCCCACTAGGGGAATGGGGGCGCACTAGTCGAATTGCTCCATCCGCTCACCACTACAGTCGTCGGGAGTGGAACAGGAGGCCGCAGCTATGCCACGGCCTAACCTGGTGCCCGCTCCACACCGACCACCTGTGCGTGAACAGCTTAGACCGAACCACGATGCTCGTAGCGTCATCAACAATCGGCGTCAAGCCCGGTGTGATGATGACATCCAACAAGGGGCGGTGAGAGCAGGCGGCACGGCCCCTGGCCGGACCATTGAGGGGAGCAGGAACACGCACCTCAGGCATGGTCGCCGAACTCCTGGCGGCTAGATTCATCAAGGAGGTATACCACTCCGACTGGCTAGCCAATCCTGTTCTTGTTAAAAAGAAGACCGAGAAATGGATAATGTGCGTTGATTATACTGGCCTCAACAAGGCGCGTTCAAAGGACCATTTTCCTTTGCCACGCATAGACCAGATAGTCGACTCCACCTCAGGATGCGAAATCTTCTCCTTTTTGGATGCCTACTCAGGCTACCACCAGATCACGATGAAAGAGTCTGACCTGCTCGCAACTTCATTCATCACCCCGTATGGTTCGTACTGCTACGTAACCATGCCTTTCGGTCTGAAGAACCTTGGCGCCACCTATCAACGGTGCATGCAGCAATGCTTCACCGACCAAATCAACCTGCTTGACCAGCCTGACCAAATCGAGCGGCCAAAACCAACAATCGTTGTCTATGTAGATGACATAGTGGTCAAAATGGCTTAAGCTTGCGACCTGATCGTGAACTTGGCCACAACGTTCGCGAACCTCTGAAGGTTCAACATCAAATTGAATCCCGAAAAATGTGTTTTCGGGGTTCCGAAGGGGAAGCTGCTTGGATACATCATGTCCGAACGTGGCATCGAGGCCAACCTCGAAAAAATCACAGCCATCTCTAACATGGGCCCGATACGCAACGTCAAGGGCATATAGAGGCTCACCGGCTGTTTGGCCGCCCTGAGCCGGTTCATCTCCTGGCTAGGCGAGCGGGGGATGCCTCTCTACAAACTTCTCAAAAAGACAGAGGCGTTCGTCTAGACTGAGGAAGCACAGCAGACTTTGGAAAGCCTCAAAGCATCACTGATGTCAGCCCCAATCCTCGCCGCTCCCGAATGGGGAGAACCCCTCCTCCTCTATATCGCGGCAAGCAACCACGTGGTGAGCGCCGCCCTTGTCGTTGAAAGGGAGGAGCCAGGACACCACCTGAAGGTCCAACGACCCGTATACTTCATCGGTGAGGTACTCACCAACGCCAAGGTTTAGTACCCCCAGGTGTAGAAACTTCTATACGCCATGTTGATGGTGACCCGGAAGCTCCTACACTACTTCACCAACCATGAGGTCATGGTCGTCACTTCATTCCCACTGGGAGACATCATCCGCAACCGCGACACCGTGGGACGGATCTCCAAGTGGGCACTCAAGCTAATGGGCCATGACATCAGGTATATCCCTCGCACTGCTATTAAGTCTCAGGCTCTTAGGGACTTTATCGCCGAATGGACGGAGGTCCAGCTCCCGACCCCAGACGTCACCCATGAGTACTGGATGATGTACTTCGATGGGTCGGTGATGGCAGCCGGCTCAGGGGCTGGAGTGGTTCTGATCTCCCCAGATGGGAGCAGGCTCCGCTCCACGATCCGTCTTCATTTTTTGGCCTCAAACAACACCGTGGAATACGAGGCCCTCATCAACGGACTACGCATCGCCATCGAGCTCGACACTACGCAACTGTATGTCCGCGCCGACTCGGAGTTGGTCGTCAACCAAGTCATGAAGGAATCCTCTTGCAAAAGCCCCTCATGGCAGCATACTGCCACGAGGTGCGCAAGCTCGAGGACAAATTCTAGGGGATCGAACTACATCATGTCCCTCGAAAGGACAACGATGCCGCTGATTTTCTCACAAAATTGGCTGCCAGGTGGGTTCCGTCTCTAGATGGGTCTTCATCAACGACCTTCACGAGCCATCTGCCCGCATCCTGAAAGGTCCGATCTAGACACACTCCGACACCAATCTAGCACTCGAGGACTCCAACCTCGATGCCTCCATGACGACGTCGCCCGCCGACATCACCGTGGTAGCACTCGATCAAGCTGACTGGAGAGCACCGCTACTCGCCTACCTCCTCGAGGAAATTCTCCCACCAGAAAGGACTGAAGCGCGACGAATCTCTCGACGCGCCAAGACGTTCGTCGCATTCGGTAACGAACTTTACAAGGGAAGTCCGTTCGGAGTACTCATGAAGTGCATCCCTACCGACCAAGGGAAACAGCTCCTCCTCGAGGTCCATGCCAGAATCTGCGGACATCACATGACCCCGAGGTCGCTGGTCGGAAAAGCCTTTCGCCAAGGCTTTTACTGGCTCACTGCGCTACAAGATGCAAAGGAGGTCATCCGTAGGTGTGAGGGATGCCAGTTCTATGCTCGGCAAACTCATTTGCCAGCGTAGGAGCTTCAAATCATCCCCATCACCTGGCCATTCGCGGTCTGGGGCCTCGACATGGTTGGACCCCTCAAAAAGGGCCTGGGTAGCTTCACTCACCTACTCGTAGCGGTGGACAAATTCACCAAGTGGATAGAGGCAAAGCCCATCACCAACATTCGCTTAGAAGAGGCGGTCAAGTTCTTCCTTGACATCATCTATCATTTTGGTGTTCCTAACTATATCATCACTGACCATGGAACTAACTTCACCGGGAAGAAGTTCCTATACTTCTGTGATGGATATGGCATCAGGATCGACTAGGCCTTGGTCAGACATCCACATACTAACGGTCAGGTCGAACAGACCAATGGCATGGCCCTCCAAGGACTTAAGCCACGCATCTTTGACCGACTCAATAAGTATGTCGAACGATGGGTTACAGAGGTCCCATCGATCTTCTGGAGCCTAAGAATGACCCCAAACCGGTCCACAGGGTTCACACCTTTCTTCTTGGCCTACGGAGCTAAAGCAGTGTTGCCCTCCAACCTCGACCATGGCGCCCCAAGAGTGAAGGCCTTCGACCGAGACTGAGCCGTAGAGGGTCAGCGGGACGCGGTTGACCTGCTCGAGGAGGCTCGCGAGACGACCGTCATCCACTCTGCTCGCTACCAGCAAACTCTCTGCAGGTACCATGAAAGAAAAATCAGGGGAGGATCCTCGAGGTCGGTGACCTCATGCTCCGAAAAACCCAATCAACCAAGGAGAAACATAAACTCTCTCCACCATGGGAAGGGCCCTATATGGTGACCGAGGTGATCTGACCGGGCACCTACTGGCTGAAGGACGACAACGGCAACATCCTCACCAACACATGGAACATCGAACAGTTGCGTGATTTCTACCCCTAAAACTCGGTCTTTCCATTTTTCTCCTATTCAACGTTTGCTCCTACAAGCACCCCAGCCCGAGCATTCTTGGCCTAGGTCGCTTGAGGGCTCCATGAGGGTGCGATACCACCCCTCTTTTTTACTATCATATAGTAATACTTTTCACCCAAACGAAAGGGTAGTCCGTTCCTTTAATTACCCTATGTAACTTATGTTTTAAACTCCCGACCGATCACACCCCGCCACGATCTATGGTTATGAGCAGCTAAGCCTCGCGGGCCATGCACGAGTTCTTAAGGTTGCAACCTACGAGTCAAATGGGCAGGTACAAAAAATAAAGGATAAAAAACAAAGCTATGCTAGGGTAAAAACAAGGACGAATGGGACAAGCTTCCCCTTATGAGTAATCCCATCACAAAACAAAATTGAAGTATTCATGAATACAAAAAATTGTTCACACAAGGGATCCCCCACGAACTTATCCTTTACATATACTGACTATTTCAACTCTAAATTCTATTGTGGCCGCTCGGCGGCATCGGCTGACGGCACGAGTGACGAAGATAAGGGCTGCTCGCTTTCCGACGGGATGACGTTCGGCTCGATCAGAGGCGGGACGACGCTCGCTTCTGACCCGGCCTCCACCCCATCCGCAGGCTCGATGACATCTTCCTGCGCACGCCTTCAGCCACACTCGAATGGCGAGCCTCCATCATCCACTACGCGGAGACTTGCTCGACAACCATTTGTGCATATGGCACCAAGCTCTCCCCAAGCGCACGGATCGCATCCGTGCTCCAGCCATCGGCGTACCCTATATAGATGGCGGTGAAGTCTAGGTCTGGGTGGTGTGTCGCCACTGAGGTCAGCACCCCGACGTCCCGTAGAACATACCATCGGAGATGAGCGCCCAAACTTCATTCGGGACGTCCGCCAGCTGGACGGTGGGCGTACTAGTGCTCGGTGCCGACCCGAACACCTCAGAAACGACCACCTGGGTGACGTTGCGAATCTGGTCGAGCTCCCCCTTGAGAGCATATCACTCTTCAAGGAACTTGGCTATTGCCTCCGTGCTCCTACTGATCGCCGCCTTGGCTGTCTCTAGCTCCCGCTCCAGAGAACCAAATTTTCCACCCAGTTCTGGAAAAAGGACGATAAGTTCAGAAGCAAAGGAAAGGAAAAACCAAGACATCAACCAAAGGCGGAACAAATACATACCAAGGTGGGTGCTTTTGAGGATGGAGAGTCCTTCCTCTTGCTGGGTCACCTTCTCGAGTAGTCGAGCGTTTGACTCCTCTACACCAAGCAAGTGCCCCCGAAGCGTGACCACTTCATGTTGAGCCTCTGACCGGGCCTTCCGCTCTGTCTCCAGAGCCTCCAAGGACTTCTGGAGCACCGCCTCAATCTCTGCCAAGTGGACCTTCGCTGCATCGAGTCCCCGCTCGACAGCAGTCGCCTGTTCCACCGCAAGCAGTTTCGTCGCCTGCGCTCCCGTCGCCTCGGCCGCTCGGTTTTGGGACTCGTGGCGGGCGGATTCTAGCTAGCACTGAAGCTCGTCAACCCACTGCAACATCATGGCTTCCCGCCCCAGCCGATCGTGTTCCTCCCGAATGAAATGTGACTTGCAAATTGACATCGCCTCTAAATCCTGTAAAGCGAGAAGCAAACATGCTGAAACAACCAGTGGAAGACCAAGGAGTCAAGGACAAAATGCTGAAAACACAGAAAGCTTACCTCTGCGATGCGTGGCAGGTCCACTAAAACCGCTTGATGGACGAGCTCAACCCACTCCAAGGCCTCCTTGAGCCTCGCCTTGGTTTTGGCAAGATCGGACTCCATCGACAGTCCTCTCTCCTCAAGCAAGTGCTAGAGCCCCACCTCCTCCTCGCCATGAAGGACGAACCGAGCCTTCCTCGGGTTGCCAGGGCAGGGCCACACTAGCTCACGGGTCACCCCTGACCCGCTGGAAGATCCAGCCATCGCAATATCGTGCGACGACCGGATCATCACCAACTCCTGCAACGGTAGTGTTTACACCAAAATTTGGAAGAAGAGTTGCAGGGGCTCGAAAGATCCCAAAATTGTGTCGTCAAGGAATCGATTGCATGCAGATCGGAACCAGCTGATTCGGATGCCAAAAAACTGGAATCATCTTTCTCCGAATATCGCTAGAGGATAACGACGAAGACTATGATTCGGCGCCAGGACGAAAAAATGTGGGACTCTGCAAAAAAAGGAAAGATTAGAGTCCAAATTATCTTAAATTTGGAATATTTTCTTTTATACCTAAGTTTGTAACGAATCATGATCAAGTAGGATCCATGTTTAGGCTCCGGGTATAAATACCAAACCCCGGCTATTGTAAGAAGAAAATCAATCAATCAAAGACAAGTCAATTATTTTTTTCGGCTCCGGCCACCCCTTAGGAGTAGGAGTAGAGTAGATCTCGACGAGTTCTTCGGCAAGTACAGCTACATCGATACGATCGACCTCCACTGCTTGTTGTAAGTACCGTCATGGTTTATACCTCTGTTCGTATGGCTGCATCGATCCGGTCGACCCCCACTGCGGCTCTGGTATAAGCTAGTTATCGACTCTTGTCTAATTCAAGTATGGCCTGTGTGATTCTGCCTCACACCCCACTGCTTTAATTAGATCAAGGTCAAGTTATCGGCTCTATCTTAGAATGGCAGTCTTTGGTAGATTCATTAAGTTACCGATATTGCTTATTGCTTTCATTGCTTATCTAATTACAGCAATATTACTCTGCCCGATTGAGATTGATTTAGATCGGCCTTATATCTTATTTGACCCATCGTTTGCTAACCTAAAACTGATCTAATTTACACCTTAAACGATGAGTTATGTTTTTATCGGCTGTTTTACATCAATCTTAATCGTGCATAACATGCGGTTAAGGCATGTTGCGTCTCGAGCAGATCTATTGGCTAGCGAGAACCGTTCCACGGCCCGTTATCACGGCCTGTGTGATTCTGCCTCACACACCACTATTAGCACCGTGGAGTGGGGATCGTTATTTAGTAGATCTATTCCTGGTAAGGCATGACTTTAACTGTGCGTTATGCCTGAATCGGCTGTTTAGCCGATATCGAGCGCTTTCACGAACAGTTCACATTACGAGATCATTGAAGTAGAGATAAGTTGAAAGATATGTTAGCCCCATGATCTTATTATTGTATTACGGCCTACATGATTCTGCCTCATGCCCCACTAATATTAGTAATGAGTTAGGGTCGTCGAGTCTATTGTTGTTTCTACAGCCTGCATGATTCTGTCTCATGCCCCACTGGTCATGGCGATAGATGAGATCTAACATGTTCATTAGATTTATCTTTATTAAATGGTTAAGTGGTGTTGAATTGTTTCTTCACATAAAAAGGAGTTCGGTTACTTGTAATCATTGGCTCAGTATAAACCGATCATCATTGATATCTTAGTGCCATTGATTAACAATTGTTTAAATAATATTTATCCTGGATGATAACCGATTCTTCTTATACAACCCCATGAGCTTTAACTGACTCATTCTCATGAATATACTGGAATCAGCTATTTAGCCGATCTCCTTTCATATCGGCTCTCATAGCCATACATTTGGGACTGTCTGGCAACACCGGCAAGTTCTGCCCTTAATTACTGATGAACTTTCTCTCCTTGTCAATTGCAGGGTCAAATTGACTGGCACGCCTTGGGAGGATTGCGCAGGATCGACCACCCCTACGCTGAAGCTAGGCGGATCTGCTCCATCGAGCGGACCCTTTCGGCTTGCTGCGTGTGTCCTCGGCACGGGACGAAATTATGTGTCGACACACATTTCTAGCACGCCCGGTGGGACCACCACAATTGTCATGGTGCTTCACAATAACGACGACATCCTTATGCTACATTATGAAGATCTACCTGATGGGGATAAGGGTATCATCAGCAAAGCTATAGAGGAGTTTCAGAACAAATGTTTGTTGTCCTACACCAAAACACGTGACAACACAATTGTTTAGAAATTTCCACTACCAAGAGTTCTGTTACACGGGCTGACAGACACAACTAAAGCTGAAGACAGATGTTTCTTTAAAGAGGTTGTAGACAAATCTATTCGTGATGCCATGTTGAGTCACAACGAAGCTTTCATGGATGTGTTCCACAACGCCATGAAAGAGGCGATTCATGGATTTCCAGTTGGTCAAGGTGGACCGACTTATTACAATATTCCAGATCCATCTACCGAAGGGACTAATCAAGTCGGTACCAGCTATCAAGAAGTAGCACCAGCTGGTGGTGGTGATGTCCAGACAGTTCAGGGTTCATCTGAACAGACCCAAGGAACTACTGCGAATCAGACATAGTACAATTCTGGACCACCAGTACAGCATGTGCAACAGCCGACGGGGCAAAGTTAGAACCAAGTGATCAATTTTGGCACATCAGACCACATACCATCGTTGGGTCAAAAAATAGCACCATCAGTTCAAAGGATCCGTAGAGATATAGATCCTTATGTCTATAATCAGAGACTTCAAGCTGCAAGTCAGCAAAGGACCCAGCAGATTGAAATTTCACAAGGGTATCATTATGGTATGGATTATAACACCCTCCACATGATACCAAATCCAGGATATCAAGGCACACGTGATTTCAACCCGCAGATGGGTCAGCAGGTGCAGAGGAATCCAAATCCGCAAGCTGATGAATTATTGCTAAGGGTGACTGAGATGATGAAGAATCAGTTTGGTCTGAAGCCAAAAGGGTTGACCTTTTCGTACAAATGCCCATATCCAGAATGGTATGATTTGGTCGCTCTTCCAACAAATTATAGGCTCCCAGAATTCGCTAAGTTCACTGGCCAAGACAGTACAAGCATGATAGAACATGTCAGTCGGTTTCTTACACAATTGGGTGAAGACGCCCATCGAGTTCGTTTCTTCCCCTTGTCCCTATCAGGGCCAGCCTTCACATGGTTTTCATCATTGCCAGTCAATTCCATTGCCAATTGGGCTAACCTAGAAAAGAAGTTTCACACATATTTTTACACTGGGACTAGAGAGAAGAAGATTACCGATCTGACAACTATAAGACAGAGGACTAATGAATCGGGCACTGAATTTCTTCAGAGGTTTCGAGAAACCAGGAACTTGTGCTTCTCCTTGAACTTGGTCGATGATCAACTAGCTGCTTTAGCTGTTCAGGGAATGCTGCCGATGTGGAAAGAAAAGCTGCTGGGACAAGAATTTGACAACCTGGGTCAATTGGCCCAATGAGTAGCAGCGCTTAATAGCCAATTCCAGAGCATGCATAGAGATACCCGGTTCCAGAAGAGTACTTCCGTTGCCGAAGCTTATGATCCATACTCAGTCGATGACGGCTATGAAGATGAAGAAGAAGAGGTTGCTGCAGCTGAATGGAATTGGGGCAAGAAGACAGTGATGGTACCAAATCCTTGGGGGAGAGGAGTCGAGGAGAGTTATGACTTTGATGTCACCAAATCGGACAAGCTCTTCGATTTCTTGCTTGAGAAAGGGCAGATCAAGTTGCCCGATGGTCATGTCATGTTGCCTCCTGATCAGTTGAAGAATAAGAAATTCTGCAGATTCCATAACGCTACTTCTCATTCCACTAATGAATGCAGAATCTTTAGGCAGCATATACAGAGAGCTATTCAGCAAGGGAGGCTCAAATTCGATACGCGTCGGAAGATGAAAGTCGACGATAATCCTTTCCCAGGAGATCAGAACATGGTTGATGCTGGGCTATTCAAAGGAAAAGCTAAGGTCCTAACATCAACTAGATCAAAAGAAGCAGGGACAGTCGATCCCAAGATACAAATATCGACTGACGAGTATAGAAAGATTAGAAGACATCGCATTGAGCAAAAGAGCCGATACGAACAGGGGAAGACGTCGGAAGCAGAGACGACAAAGCCGCGGGTCACATCTCAGATTCTGTTGAATAAATGGCAGCGGCAGAAGGAAAGGGATTATCAGCGTTGGTTAAAAGATCAAGCATATCAACATCAATTGGAAGAAGAGAGGTATGAAAGGGAACAAGCTGAATTACATTGGAATTGTCCCTTCTTTAGGCATTGCTGGAACGAAGGTTTGAAATTGCCTACCAGACATGACTATCTAGAATGCAACAATCAATATCGGGAGTATAGGCAATCTCAAACCATCCGCCGGTCTATCCATGCTCAAGATGCATATTATCATAATAACATGGATCGGCGCTTGAAAAACAAAAGTGTTCGTGATCGGCTCGGGAAAAGAGTATTGGTCAGGACTGGGCTGATCATGAAGAGGAAGGCACTGAAAGAAGATATACGTGGCAGGAAGGCCAGTGGTGCCCAGAAGGTTTGACAAGAAGCCAAAAGAGGAGGGTGCAGCGCCTAAGGAACAAAGAGATGAAACAGGCTCAAGCACCCGGTAAAACTCAAGTGTGGCGTACCAAGCAAATAGCCGATAGAAAGCAACCATCGGCTAATATCCAAATGGCTTTTCTGTTACCATCAGAATTCAGAGCTCCGGCAAATCAAGAAGTTTGTTCGGATTTCGATGAATCGGAGTATGAAGAGATAGTTGCCAAGTTGACGGTCGTGCAGCAAGCAATATTTGACAGACCAGTCAAGCATCGGCACTTGAAAGCGTTATATATGAAAGGTCTTGTTGATGGAAAGCCGATGAACAAGATGTTGGTGGACGGAGGCACTTCCGTCAACCTTATGCCTTACACTACTTTTCGTAAGCTTGGCAAGGGACTAGAGGATCTGATGGAAACTAACATAATGCTTAAGGACTTCGGAGGTAACACGTCCAAGACCCGGGGGGCAATAAACGTCGAACTGACAATCGGAAGCAAGACTCTGCTCACCACATTCTTCGTCATTGATGGAAAAGGATCGTACAATCTGCTCCTCGGTCGTGATTGGATTCATGCGAATTGTTGTATACCATCGACTATGCATTAGTGTTTGATTCAATGGCATGGAGATGATGTCGAACTGGTTCGTGCTGATGAGTCCGTAAGCATCGCGACAGCCGATCTAGTCTTTTGGGAACTAGGGGACTTCGAATGTTTTTCTGGCAAGTCATGGGAAGGAGGCTTCATTAAGATCAGCAATGAAAGCCAACAGCCGATGCAAGCGATCGGCTCTGAGAGTTTATTTTAGTAGAAAAGGTTATGGCTTCACATCGGCCATTGGAATAAGGAAAACAAACATTAGTTCTGAGGGTTAGGCCGATGTATGAATGCTAGATGAGATGGTAAATTCAGAGTTTATAGATTTCTTAAAGAAGATCTGTTTCGCTCAATGGGATGTTCGACCTGGATTGATTACTCGTTCGACTTTTGATGAGAGAGGTTCTATGGTACATTATCCTGACACGTGGTCAACAATCGATAGCCGATTCATTCTCGGCTTTGATAGCCGGTACCATGAGGGTATCGCCTCTAGATCAAAAAATGAAAAAATCTACGCAGACAATCGGAGCCGATAAGAAATGTATCGCCTAAAGAGCAAAAACAAAAGATAAAAATAGTCATACACAAGAGCATTGTACCGAGGTACATTCATGGAAAGAATAAGAGTCTTTGTTCATCAGGATTACCCTAAGTACAAACTAATCAAAGACCTTGTTCACCACATCCTGCGCGGATGTGATGTCCGCTATGGCCTCCGCTGCCATGATGAATTCTTCAAGTAGGTCTTCGTGCTCCTCAGGACCATCACCGATTAGGAAACCAACCTCCATGGTGTGAAGATCGTGCCCGGTCTGGACCTGCGCTGTAGTTAGAGCCACTGATGCGTTGTGGCGAACGCCATGAAGAGCAACCTCCTGGACACAGGCTGGGATATCTTGGAGACGAATATCGATGGGGGAACCCCGGGCATTGACAGCGTCCACGGCCGTGTTCGCCGCCAGTTGGAGAGATTCCAACTGTGCTGTCAGGGCTGACAATCACAAAACAAGAAGAATATCAAGATAAGAGTAATGAAAGATCAGAGTAATTGGCCTTCATGGGATTCATCTTACTCGCCACCATGGCGTCTGATTCGGCCAGTCGCGCTCGGACGGCGCTGGCCTCCTCCTCGGTTGCATGAAGAGTGGCCTGAGAAACCCCAAGGCGAATTTCCAGTTGACCGTTCTCCCAAGTCGCCTTGGAATAACGGTTTTGAGCCATCCTCCACTCATGAAGACAGTGCCGGGCGGCGTTGCCATTATAGGAGTCCGAAGAATCCTATGACAAGGCCGGAACAGAAGATGCGATGTCAGAAAGCCCGCCGACCCTCGGGAGAGGACAAAGACTGTCATTCACAACAAACCTACAGGCGAGTTAGAACTATTCATCATCATGAACAAGAAATGTCGATCTCACCTCATGCGTCGGAGATGCTGGTTTATCGGCATATTCTCCTCCGGGATTTCCTCCGCCGCGCGCTTACCTCGGGTATCTTCGCCGACCATGGAGGACGATTGGATCTACGAAAGGGAGAAAGAGAACCGCTATAGGGATTCGACAGGCGGAGAAGAGCGGAGAAACAATTGCGAGTAGGGATGTATTCTAGGCCAAAACCACCAGCCGGTATTTGAAGACCTGAAGCGAAGGGACGGACACCTCGGGATGTGTAAAAGGCAACAGCAATTAATGGAAGGCGAGGCGCCACTTCACTAGTGCCGATGGGAATACGGTGCTGAGCAACTGAAAGGCAGGAAATCAAAGGATTCTCTTAATAAAAGCCATGTTTTCAGACTTGATTAAACTAAGGGCCAGGATCGGCTGTATCAAATTGGCTCTTTAGCCGAAAAAGGAAGCATGAGTAAACAACAGAGAATATGATTGGTTCTACACAAGATCCGCGATGACATGCAGATTTCTAGTCTGGGACACCATGGGTCGCTCTCGGTATTTCTAGTCAAATGGCATCAGCTCCCGCAGGCTATTGACTTCTCCAGCTGATCTAGAAATGCTCTCGAAGACACACTTATGATGACCAAAAGGCGAGACAGCCGGTATGGTCGCCTAATCAGGGGAAACCTTATTGGCTCAGGCATTGCGCGCTTGGTGCATTTTGGAAATACTGAGAGGAGAAGAAGGATTCAGCAGATCAATCGAATGGGGAATATTTGAAGGAATATTACCCTAACATTTGGATTAATACTCGACGACCAATTCGCTCGACTGACAGCTCTAATGGCTGATACCAGAAGGGTATCGCTTCTGGTGCGAAAATAAACCCAGAAGAGTAAAAGCCGGTACAATGCGTATCGCCCGTAGGGGCAAAGCAAGCTTAGACAAAGTGATGCGCACAGTGCCAAGACAGAAAAATTATCTACTAAATGTCGCCTATTACAAACTATAGGCCGAGGAAAACTTTGCTTACTATATCATCGGCTAGGGTATTGAAAGCTACTGAATTGGCGACACTCATAAAATCCTCAACCAAACGCTCCTGCTCCCCAGGGTATGTTGCGTTTGGAAAACCATGGGGAAAAAGCTGAAGATTATGGCCCGAACGGACTTGGGCAGCAGCCAATGCCGTGGTAGCGCCATGACGAACGCCATGAAGGGCGACCTCCCTGACACGATTTGGGATGTCATGCAAGCGAACCACCGGAACGGCGCCCCTGGCATTGACAAATCCCGCCGCATGATCCGCAACTGATCGAAGGCTCTCCAGTTGGGCAGATAGAACTAAAAGATTCAAAGGGGAGGTGATCAGAGTCTCGAAGACGAAATTGAAAAGAAGCAGAGGTTATGTGGGGGTATTAACCCCTATACCCTTACGGCTAGGCTTGGGCCAGCCCAGAACAGGGGGTCTGGCCCATTAGAAGACGACGCGCGGCCCGGCCAATCTGTTCGGAGTCCCGCGCAAGGAATCAAGGCAGATTTGGAGATCAAGCAAGATCCTGGTCGGTTAGAATAGGAATCCTTATTCGGCCATCTATGGCAATTGTAACTGGTTAGGATTAGTTTCCAGATCTGTAACCCTGCCCCCCAGACTATATAAGGCGGGCAGGGGACCCCTCTAAAAAACATCTCTCATTGACATACAGTGATACAATCAGACGCAGGACGTAGGTATTACGCCCTCACGGCGGCCGAACCTGGATAAAACCTCATGTCTATCTTGCGTCACCATCTTGTTTGTAGCTTGCGCATCTGTCTGCCGATAATCTACTACCTTGGGCATACCCTTGGGTAGACTGCCGACCGTATTTCGTCGACAGTGGCGCACCAGGTAGGGGGTGTGTGTACTGCTCTCTAGATGAACAAGATGGCCATCATCCCCGGTTCCATGGCTGTGCCGAACGACCTCACGTTCACCATCGGCCAGATCACCTGGACCACGGGCTCCAACGACTACATCGCCATGACCACGGAGGAGGCGCGGATTCAATCTGCGTCGACCACTGCTTCATCTGCATCGGCTACGGCTCCGACCATGGTGGATCTGGCTCCGTCCATGCCAGCATCGTCTATAGCCACATCGACAACCCATCGTCCGCTTCCTCGCTACAAAGGGAGGTAGATCGACAACACCGACCTGCTCGACTCCATCGATCGGGTCGGCACCAAACTTGCTGAAACCCTAGCTCTGGTAAGTTCGATTCAAAGTCAACCTAATGAGCAGGTAATCACTACCCACAACAGATCTACCCGACCAGCTCGGGCCAGTCGTCTTGCACGACTTGGTACGGATCTCGTGGTCACATCTACTCCTGAAGAGCGCTCCATTCATCGCCGGCCAGCCCCCGCGACGGGTCTCCGGCTCTCCGAGTACGAAGCCTTGATGGAGAACCACCAGGCCCAGCCCTACGGTCTGCGCAACTTCGTCAACATGATCCAGATTGAGGATTATCATGAAGGATCGGTCCACACAGTTCAAGATGGTGGCTCAAGCTCCTCGTCCGGCATCACATCTAAGGGCTCCGTCCACACCAAGCTCCAGCATCATGACGATGAAGGCGTTGAATACGATCTGGATATCCCAGACCATGCCCCGGGATTCCCATGATTCCCATCCTTCCCACCAAGGCGAGGAGACTTGATCAACATTGTCAGTAATGACGAACCACCGGCAGTTGGAGAAACAGAACAAGAAAGGCTGGCACGCGAAGCACGCAATATTGATCGGTTCAATCGCCGACAAGTTGAAGCTGAGGCAGAAGAAGAGGCACGACGCATAAGGGTCCAGCCACGTGACCTTAACAATGCCTTTGATAGGGTGGGGGACAAGTAGGTCTTCAGGACTCCAAGCACCAACGTAGTTGTTGCTATGGCGACAATGCAATGACTACCCAATACACCGGAAATCCAGGCGGTTCGTGATGATATACAAGCTTACCTGACGGCTGCTATGGCCCAGACCGCAGAGATTGTAAATCAAGCTCGGGCTCCATCCATCTCAGTTGAATCAAGCCACAGCCGCCAGTACTCAAGTCGCTCACAGCCACCCAACCAACGTGGCTCGTGCAACAACGACCCATCAGACAACCATCAAGGCGGAAACGGTGGTCATGATGGTGGTCGGGATGACAACCGCCGAGACAACCACGACAATCGCCATGATAACCACGGCCGCAGGGTTAACCAGGGGGGCAATCGGGGTCGCCATGATGGCAATAACGACCTCCGCCATTCCCTCGGAGAATGCGATCTGCGCGATCGCATTACCCGAAGAGCCAACGATCATGCATCCCACGAAAGCTATTGTTGTATGGAATATGATACTACCCACGGCCCTCCGGGTTTGAAGCAGTTTACTCCGCACCTTCGCCAAGTCATATGGCCCAAGAACTTCAAGCTCGAAAAACTTCAGAAGTACGACGGCAAGGAGAACCCCAAATTATGGATCATGCTCTACGAAACCGCGTGCAGATCAGCCATGGCTGACGAGCACGTCATGTCTAATTACTTTCTAGTCGCCGTCGGCCATGCAGGCCACCAATGGTTGGTTAGCTTGCCGGCGAACTACTTTGATTCTTGGCAAGAGCTCAAGCAAGCATTCATCGACAACTTCATTGCTACTTGCGAGAAACCCGGCAACAAATATGATCTGCAGCGGATTCGAGATCGCAAAGATGAGCCACTACGCGAGTACGTCCGACGCTTCTCAGAGATGCGCATCAAGGTCCCGTCAATCTCTGACAATGAGGCAATCGAGGCTTTCATCATCGGTCTCCGCTTCCACGATGCCCTAAGGGACAAGCTCCTCCGCAAGAGACCTAAATTAGTTACAGCGCTCCTGGCCACTGCTAAAAAATATGCGGATGTCGATGATGCTAAAAAGATAATCATTGAAGAAGCAGCAAGGGTTCCATGCTCCGACCACCCCCCCACACCGCAACGACTACCGCGACAACCATGCTCGGAACGACAATTTTGATCGCCGCAACCAGCGCAACGATTCCCGCGACCACCGTGACCAGCGTAATCAGCGGCGCAATCGCCGCGACGATTACAGGGGCAAGCGTGCTCGGGAAGACGACGGCGAGGTCAATACCGTTAAAAAAAGGTGGCGGACATCGCAACTACGAAGAAGACTACGCCAAAGCATTGAAAGGACCCTGCCAGCTCCATCCCAAGTCAAACCATACCATGGAGAATTGCCATGTCCTCAAATCTATATACACGCGCCAATAGGCTCCGGACACATCCGACAAGCCTAACGACGTAGGGGAGCAGCGTAACGAGGACAACGACGATGAAGACGCAGATCCCCGTCACAAGTACGTCAAGCCAACCAATCATGTCCACACCATCATTGGAGGCAAAGTGTCCATCGAAACCAAACGAGAACGCAAGCTGCTCGCCCACGCTTGCTTGAACGTGGCCAACGCCGACAACCTCATCGCCGATCCACGGCTCCCTCCTTGGTCTCACCGCGAGATCTCCTTCAGTAGAAAGGATCAATGGGCTGCAATACCTGAGCCAGGGCATTTTCCTCTGGTTCTCGATCCTTGTATCAACAAGGTTCAGTTCGACAGAGTGCTGATTGACAGTGGCAGTTCCATCGATATACTGTTCAAGAATAGTTTGCCAGCCCTGAAGATAACCCAAGCTGATCTCAAGCCATACGAGGCACAGTTCTGGGGTGTTCTCCCCGGATAGAGCTCCACACCTCTCGGACAGATCATGCTACCTGTGCAATTTGGTACCCCAGATCACTTCTGCACCGACTACGTCAACTTCGTGGTCGCTGACTTCGAGGGCACCGACCATGCTATCATTGGCAGACCAGCACTGACCAAGTTCATGGCCATACCTCACTACAGGTATTTGGTGCTCAAGATGCCTACTGAGAAGGGGGTTCTAACTCTCAGGGGCAATGTATACGCAGCTTACAGCTGCGAGGATGACAACTTCAAAATAGCAGAGGCTCACGACCTCTCTATTCACATGGCCGAGACCACGCTCGACGCCAAGAAGACCCTAGCCGACCACCTGGAGATCCCAGAGCTTGAGGCCCCACGCAAGAACATCAAGTCCAAGGAGCACAAAACGATCCAGCTGGTCGACGGGGATCCTAGCAAAACGGCCCTTATCGGGGCCAACCTGGATCCTAAATAGGAAGATGCGCTCGTCAGGTTCTTGAGGAGCAACGTGAGTGTGTTCGCATGGAAACCCGCTGACATGCCCGGTGTACCTCGGAACTTGATCGAGCACTCCTTAAATGTCGATGGCAAGGCCAAACCTATCAAGCAGAAGCTACGACGGTTCGCTCGTGACAAAAAGGAGGCTATTAGGGTAGAAGTTACACGGCTTTTGGCAGCCGGATTTATCAAAGAAGTGTATCATCCGGAGTGGTTAGCCAACTTGGTTCTTGTACGCAAAAAGAATAATGAATGGAGAATGTGCGTTGATTAAACTGATCTCAACAAACACTGCCCTAAAGACCCCTTCGGCTTACCTCGCATAGACGAGGTCATAGATTCAACTGCCGGTTGCGAGTTGCTTTCCTTTCTCGATTGCTACTCTGGTTATCACCAGATCGCTCTCAAAGAGGACGACCAGATCAAGACATCCTTCATCACGCCCTTCGGCGCTTACTGCTACATGACCATGTCGTTCGGGCTCAAGAACGCCGGGGCTACCTACCAACGCGCCATACAGGCTTGCCTCAAAGACGAGATAAAAGACGACCTCGTCGAGGCTTATGTTGACGATGTAGTTGTTAAAACCAAGGAAGCATACACCCTTGTTGACAATCTCAAACGTACCTTCGCAGCTCTTAACACATTCCAATGGAAATTAAACCCAAACAAGTGTATCTTTGGTGTTCCATCTGGTATATTGCTCGTCAAAGTCGTCAGTCACGACGGCATACGCCCTAACCTAGAGAAGGTGAAAGCTGTCTTGGACATGAAGCCACCCAAAAAGGTGAAGGATGTTCAGAAGCTTACCGGATGCATGGCTGCCCTAAGTCGTTTCATATCAAGATTAGGAGAAAAAGAACTACCGTTTTTCAAGCTGCTCAAAGCATCCGAGAAGTTTGAGTGGTCGGAGGAAGCGGACGTGGCCTTTACACAGCTGAAACAATTCCTCGCATCACCTCCGATCCTCACTGCTCCCAGAGAAGACAAAACCCTCCTGCTTTACATTGTGGCAACTAATCGAGTGGTCTCCACTGCCATGGTGGTCGAGCGTGACGAGCCTGGCCACGTCTACAAGGTACAGCAGCCAATATATTTCGTCAGTGAGGTGCTCAATGAATCCAAGACCAGGTACCCACAGATTCAGAAACTGATCTACGCCATACTAATTACATCCCGAAAGTTAAAACACTACTTCGACGGATATCGCGTGGTGGTCATGACTGAGTACCCTCTGGGAGACATCATTCGCAACAAGGATGCAAATGGGCGCATTGTCAAATGGGCAATGGAGCTATTCCCTTTCTCCTTGGAATTTGCAAGCCGTACTACGGTCAAATCTCAGGCACTTGTCGATTTCATCGTCGAGTGGACAGACTTAAGCACACCTACCTCTCAGGGGCCCGACGAGTATTAGAAGATGTACTTCGACGGCTCTCTCAACATCGACGGCGTAGGGGCAGGAGTCCTTTTCATGTCACCATCCAAGGAGCAGCTCCGATACGTCCTCAGGATTTATTTCCCGGCGTCTAATAACGCCGCCGAGTACGAAGCATGCTTACATGGTCTACGCATTGCCGTCGAGCTCGGTGTCAAACATCTCTATGTCTACAGAGACTCGGCCCTAGTCATCAACTAACTCAACAAGGACTAGGATACGACCAGCGAAAAGATGGATGCATACTGCAAATCGATCAGAAGGCTGGAAGGCAAGTTCTACGACATCGAGTACACACATGTGGTCTGGGACAAAAATCAAGTAGCAGATGCGCTGTCAAAGTTAGGATCATCCCGAGCCAAAGTACCACATGGCGTATTTGTTCAAGACCTGCTCATGCCTTCAATCGAGGAAGAAGATCCCACGACCGACAAGCCTCCAGACCAGCTATTGGTGGCTACGGTTCCAGCGTCAAACACCACCGAACCACCTCCGACCACTAAGGAGCCTAACTAGAGAGTACCTTTCATCAAGTACCTGACAGATGGTAGTAGTTACACCGACCGTATAGAAAACGAATGCCTGATGCGTCGCAGTAAGCAGTATCTGCTCGTCGATGGCAAATTGTGGCGCAAGAACGCGAAGGAGGAAATCTTGATGAAGTGTATAACCCAGGAGGATGGTGAACATCTCCTGGACCAAATCCACTCTGGCTCCTGCGGTAACCACGCGGCCTCGAGAACGCTGGTTGGCAAGGCTTTCCGAGCAGGGTTCTATTGGCCGTCAGCCGTAGTCGATGCAGAGAAGCTAGTCTGCCATTGTGAAGGTTGTCAGTTCTTCGCCAAGAAAATCCACATACCAGCACATGAGATTCAGACAATACCAGCCTCTTGGCCCTTCGCATGCTGGGGACTGGATATGATCGGGCCTTTCAAACCGGCCCCTGGGAAATTTACATGCGTCTTCGTGCTGATCGACAAATTTTCCAAGTGGATAGAGTACATGCCCCTGGTCAAGGCATCTTCAGAAAAGGCCATTGCGTTCATCGACTAGGTCATCCACCGTTTCGGCATACCCAATAGCATCATCACTGATCTGGGTACTCAGTTCACCGGGAATGCTTTTTGGGACTTCTACGATGAAAGGAGCATAGTAGTAAAATACGTCTCGGTGGCGCACCCTAGAGCTAATGGACAGGTCGAGCGGGCAAATGGTATGATCTTGGACGCACTTAAGAAGAGGATGTACAGATAAAATGACAAAGCTCCCGGAAGATGGCTCAAAGAGTTACCAGCCGTGGTCTGGGGCCTCAGAACCCAGCCCAGTCGCAATACTGGCGTATCACCATACTTTATGGTTTATGGCGCTGAGGCAGTGCTCCCAGTAGATATAGCCTTTAGATCAGCACGGGTAGAGAATTTCGACGAGGACAAGGCCAATGAAGCACGGGAGCTAGAAGTGAATAGTGCAGAAGAGAAGCGGCTCGATTCTTGCGTACGTACAGCTAAATACCTTGCTGTTTTGCGCAGGTATTACAACAAGAACGTCAAGGAGCGGTTCTTCGTGGTTGGGGACCTGGTCCTGAAGTGGAAGACGAGTCAGGCTGGCGTTCACAAACTCGCAACCCCATGGGAAGGGCCCTTCATGATCAAGGAGGTTACACGACCAACATCTTATAGGTTAGCTCACCTGGATGGCACAGACGTACCCAATTCATGGCACATCGACAAGTTTAGGCGTTTCTATGCTTAACTACTGAGATATGTACCCCTCTTGTACTTTCGGTTTAATTCAATAAACTATTATGATTTCTCCGACCACTCTAATGTGTCACTTCGAAGTCTATTGATTTTCTAACTCAACCAGTTTAAACCGACCACCATTCCTTCTCGGGTTTGCAGAGCAGGCCCTGTCTCTGGTTCCTCCCAACGCGTGCATGGGATCTGCTCTCTACGCTACGGGTGATCGGCAGGTCCCCTCTGGTTTGACTTGTGTGTGTCTACGTGTGCACAAACTACGCACCTCAGACTCCGACCACAAGACAAACCAGGGCCATACAAACCTTTCAGGATGACGTGTCAACTAAACTGGTACAACTAAACAGAATGATAACGTGTTCTCACTTAGTTACACCAACACGACATCCAAGCTTAAATACGTTTTCCACAAAACAAACAAGCTTATACTAATATACAGTTACGTTATTACAAGCTTGCCTAAAAAGGTCCAAGTTTACAATAACACAACTACATCTTCTTCCACAGCTATAGCTTATACTATTGGCTGGTCGGGGCACGCGGCACCTGCTGCTCGCTGGGCCTGACATCGTGCAAGGGTCTCGGGGACTTCGGCATTGGTCGAGCTGAAGAAGATGGCCCCGCCGGTGCCTGGCTGGTCGAGACCGCAGGCTTCGCCGGTTGGCTTAAAAATGACTGCGCTTCCAGCTGACTTGTTGATGGCGTTCCCTGTACAGGTGGTGTCGCGCCTCCACACAGGTTAATGTCACCAATTATCTTCGCTGACAAGTCTAGCTGGGTTATCCGTAGCTCCTCAGCCTTGTCTGGATATACTTCCTTCGGGTATCCAGCTCCAGGCGCTTGAGATCGATCAAGGGGTAGTGAGCACGAACCATGCTTAGCACATGTGCGCCTGTGTACTCACCCGCCTCCTTCACGAACTCCTGGAACCATCCCCACGCCTTTCGGCATCTCTCGATCAGTCCCAGCTACGGCGTCCTTGGCACGTCCTCTGTTAGCGCCGGATCGATGAGGTCAAGGACCGGCAAAATGCCTGTTGCCACCTCCTGGTACCGGTTTTTCCAGGTGTCACGATCCTTGGTGATCTCTTGGCACTGCGCCTTCCAGCTGTCACGGTCTTTTATCATGGCCTCCAGATGCTTCTTCGCATTGACTTTTAAAACTGCAAACCGTACATGCTGTTCAGACGCTGTATTACGCCAAACTACGGTAGGCAACCAAAATGAGCAAAGAGGTTTGGAAAACTTACTTTTTAGCTCCTCTGTCATCTTGGTCGTGTGGTCCCGGAGCTGGGACTGGTCCTGCGCTAGTTTTCTATTGTCCTCTTTTAGGCGATCACACTCCACGATTGCACGACTGTTCTCTTCTCGGAGACAGGCCACTTCGGCTCCTAAGCCTGCACGATAGCTGTTACTACAAACAACGCAACAATTGTCAGTATTCGTTGTGATAAAGTGGCTACTTGTTCTTTCCTTCTCTTTATTACTGAGCTGGGCGACCAGTTTCTGGTTCTAGGACTCTTGCTCTGTCTTCTCATGGTTGGCGGCTTCAAGTCGCTGGCGCAAGTGTTCCACCTCCGCCGTCGGCTCCTTGTTGCTTGCAGTGATCCCCTCGATTTGGTCGAAGCATTTCTTGCGGTACCTTGCGGTCTTCATTAAGTCCTGTGTGCAGATAGCTAAGTAAGACAGCTTGACTAGACAGCAAGATCTGGTGGTGAAGCAAAGCCTACCTGGACCTCCGTCACCAGCCGTTTCGCCGCCCGTTCAACTTTCTTGGTCTCTTCGACCTCTGGGATTTCCTCGTGAACAACCCATTGGTTGTTCTGCCAACGTGACACATACACATGTTGCCGCTTGTCCTATGGACGGCCCAGGACCTCCTCCACTTCGTCCTCTTCAGGCTCTTCTTCGGGTCTCGGTGCTGGTCCGGAGTTAGCAGCTTCTGCGATCACTATGGCCTTCCCATGGGCTGCAGCATCGACAAACGTCATTGTGCTCTCACCTCCGGCCGCTGCTCCTCGGTCTGTTCCGTTGCCCTTGATGCTGAGGTGTTGCCCTCGGCAGGTTCAGCGCTTGGAGCACTCGTGCTTGGCTCGGCTCTTCCCTCGACCCCCTGCTCGGGGACTGTTGTCTGACTGTTTGTTTGTTGAGGCACCAATGGATTTTCTGCTATGGGTTCCTCGATGGCCGGCTGCTGGGCAGTCTATTCTGAACTTACTGGCGGAGCCATGCTGCTCCCAGCTAGCTGGTCCGGATTTTCGGTGGACGCCGAACTAGTACGTTCGAGATAAGTTCAGAAGGCAATCATATTCAATGCAAATTGCTAGCTTGCATCAAGGTTACAAATACTTACATGTTGGAAGCGCGGAATGATGTGGTGAAGGCACGTCTCTTCGGTCGTGCTTGCTCCATGTGTTGTGCGGGGGACTCCTAGTCTCCCTCTACATCCAGCACTATTGCTGGGCCTTGGTGCTCGACCCCTCCGCCGCTTGTCCTTCGCGCTGCAGTGGTCGGCGATGTAGGTCCCACCGGTACGGAGGAGCCACCTTGCTCCATCGACTCCAGTTGCCTTCTCCTCTTTCGAGGGACAAGTCGAGTGGTGTCTGCATCCTCTCCCTCCTCTGCGTCATCGTCCGACAAAGTTAAAATGGCCTGACGACGCTAGCTGGCCGCCGGCCGCTTACCAACAGCTTTGGCCGCTGCCTCCTCTCCAGCTCCGAGCACTGCCCAGTCGACGTCCTCGATCCCGACGCTGGTCTGGGTGGCTGGGATAGCTCCTTGTGGCCAATCTGCTCCAGGGGGTGGCGACACAAACACTGTCGCTCTATCCCGACCATTAATTTGGGAAACAAATGGGAGTGAACACAGTAAGTTTCTACCACAATATGAGATTACGGGTACAAGGCAAGATGAGTTACCTTTGGGGGAGGTCGGGCGAGCTTGAAAGCATGCTCGATGTCGCTCAATCTGACATAATTTGGATCAGCTAAGTTAAATAGCTCTCCAATTCTGGCTTTGACTTCATTTTTGTCAAGCGCCCCTTGCCTCGTCCTCGTCGGGTCCGCGCTACCTTGATACTCGTAGCCAGGATGTACCCTCCTCAGGTAGGGTTGGATCCGCCGGCTGATGAAGCTTCCGACCACGCTCGGGCCATCCAGTTTTTTCCACGGGATCATCCCAAATATTTCTAGAATCTATTCCAGGTGCTCGGGTTTCTCTAACCAGCTTGTCCTCTTCTCCAGAATGTACCCCACGTCACACAGCGTGATTGTGTTTGGCTCTTCGTGGATGTAGAACCATTTCTTGTACCAGTCATCAAGCGACATGTTCCATGGGCACTGCAGGTACTGGGCTTTCATGACATCACGGAGGTTAAGGTACACACCTCTGGCTATCTTCGAGCCACCGCTTCCTTTCTTCCGTAGACAGAAAAGATGGCAAAAAAATCAAAATGGGGCTGGAAGTCGCCATATGCTTCGCAAAGATGAATGAAAGTGGAGACAAGGAGGATCGAGTTGGGATGCAGATTGCAAATCCCAATCTCATAGTAAAGACAGAGCCCCTGAAGAAAAGGATGTACCGGAACCCCAAATTCCCGTTTGAAGAAGTCTTCGAACACCATGATCTCACCTGGTTGTGGATCGGGGTACCCCTTGCCCTCCGACGCAAGCCATCCTGCGAGCTCCTTGTTGTGGAGTACCCCCATGGTGACGAGGTCTTCAATGGTCTGCTTGTTGCTTCTCGATTTCCACCACTCCTTCGCCATGACTCCTGCTTTCTTCTACGCGTCACTTTTCGCCATGAATTTGGTCTTGCTGATGAATGAGGAACTGGCGGAGGATTGATTGGTGATGATTTCGGGGGTATTAGGGTTGGCAAGAGGAAGAAGATGGCTGTGGCTGTGAATGGCAATGGGGTTCAGTAAAAAGTAACTTACCTATCCTATACTGTATTTAACCCAAGATTTTTGCCATTTTGTCTGCCCGAGATTCTTGGGAGACGTGCGCACGCGCCGTAGACGGTTGTTTTCACAGCCTTGAGATCTATGCCAATATATGCGCCTCTTCGTTGCCAGTGTATGTGCCTCTTTGTTGCCAGTGTGAGAGGGCCCACGCTGACGCAACTATTTATGGGTGCCACGCAACTGTTTGCTTGAAAGGACAAGAAGGCAGTATGACGTACTATACCCGTCTACTTTTTTGACCAGACATGTCAGATTGGACTTGACAGGGCAAGTAATTAAATAAATACAAAAGATAATAGTACAAGTGGCATATGGTTTTTCGCCACACTTCTCATGCTCAGGGACTGTCTAGACCACCATTTGTGCTCGGGGACTGTCCAGACCACCATCGTGCACGGGGACTGTTCAGACCACCATTGTGCTCGGGGACTGTCTAGACCACCGTCGTGCTCGGGAACTGTCCAGACCACCATCGTGCATAGGGATTGTCCAGACCACTATCGTGCTTGGGGACTGTTCCGATCACTCTCATGCTCGGGGACTACCCCGACCACTCTCTGAACATTGCTCAAAGACAGCTCTCCTCGGCTACATGTGATTTGTACTCACATACAGTTGAGAGGCATTTATTTAGACCTTGCTACAAGGCTGCTACCTCGCCTTCCAGCAAGCTCAGGGACTACATCGGTACGATGCACCTGCCGGTGCATCTCGTATTGCTTGTACGACGATTGGATTCTCAACTTCAGTGGGAATTCTTTTTCGACCCTGGCACCACGTGCCTGCGTCACCTACTACCAGACTCGGGGACTAAGTGGACACACTTCACCTTGCGGTGAATATGCTTATTTTATCGACCCCTACGCTCTGATTGTTGGCCAGAATTACTATTGTCCAATGGTCACTTACATTTCTTTTCAGAAATACAAGTGGGCACACTTGATAAGGAAAGAAATCTTTTTCTTTTTTCTTTAGAGCACCATGCATTCTTCGGACAACCAGAATCTTCGGCTATAATCGTGGTCTACTGCTTTCTGTTCTGACCAGAATACAGGCACATTAGCTTGGTCAATGTTTCAACCAGTTGGAGATGACATGAAGATGGATCGCATTAGCCGAAGGAGATCGAACGGCGTGTCGCAGCATAATACATGATGCTCGAGGACTAGCTATGGGGGTATTAACCCCTATACCCTTACGGCTAGGCTTGGGCCGGCCCGAAATAGGGGGTCTGGCCCATTAGAAGACGACGCGCGGCCCGGCCAATCTGTTCGGAGTCCTGCGCAAGGAATCAAGGTAGATTTGGAGATCAAGCAAGATCCTGGTCGGTTAGAATAGGAATCCTTATTCGGCCATCTATGGCAATTGTAACTGGTTAGGATTAGTTTCCAAATCTGTAACCCTGCCCCCAGACTATATAAGGCGAGCGGAGGACCCCTCTAAAAACATCTCTCATTGACATACAGTAATACAATCAGATGCAGGACGTAGGTATTACGCCCTCACGGTGGCCGAACCTGGATAAAACCTCGTGTCTGTCTTGCGTCACCATCTTGTTTGTAGCTTGCGTATCTATCTGCCGATAATCTACTACCTTGGGCATACCCCTGGGTAGACTGCCGACCGTATTTCGTCGACAGGTTATGATAGGTATCTCACCCGTAATTCTAGTCTCGGCCTTGGCCAACCTATCCTCCACCGAATCGATCGCAGGGGGTGATTGGCATCGAACCATGGCCAGGGCCGATTCTACAAGGGAGAGACACTCAGCGAGACTCTGACCATGTTGATCAATGGAGGCAAGCAGATCATCATTATTAGTCCACCTCCTTTGATGACAAGGGGGCTGGCGGCAAGCCATCGACAAAGAAGGCCCTGAAGGCTGAACGGAGTCGGCCCTATTCCCCAAGGCAGTGGAGGCATCACAAGATATACCCTCCTGATGATGAAGGCACTAGCACGATGATACAGATCCATCGAGGCCCTCCGCAGCAGGCGTCTTGTTATTCTCCATAATCTCAAACCTATGGGAGAGAAGGAGCTGTATAAGGATGCAGAGGTTTTGAGGCAAAGCGGGTTGCCTTAGGATGTAGACGTAAGGATACAACTCTCCTTTGATGTAGGAAGATAGGTTCCGCCAAGGGAGTGAATCAGAAACAAAAGCGGAAAGGCACTCCAGGAATTCAGGGGACGGATAACGAAGAGATAACAGATTCGGACCTATTGCTTCCCCAAAAATGGATTCGAAGATTGACCAGAGATCAACCTATCAAGGCTTCTTTGGATTGAAGGGAGCCCGAACCCTACAAGGCCGAAGGTCATCATGAGGAGAATCGACATTGGCCCGTTATACCCGAGAAGAGAGAAAATCACCCGCCCAGCATGTGATCAGCTGATTTCTCGGTAAATCGGGAAACTATGGGGAAGAAGCCTTGGCTTTCCCGGTGGGCGTTTAGTGGAACAAACAAGGGAAAGGTGTCCACACATTTTAGCCCTTGCAAACACTAGAATAGCTCTACGAGCACGGTGAGAAGACACAGGTGATGTCACAAGACTTCTTCTAGCCGTAGTAGCTGATTCTCTTGCTCGACAAGGCGCTAGAATGAGCGACACAATCACCCTATGCACAAGAATTCCTCTAACCACTCAAGATCTTCATAGCAGAAGGATAGACCATGGAGGGTCCGGCGGAGTTGAGAACGCTCGAGGAAACAGATAGAGGGGAAACATGGCTGAATTGTTGAGTTGCTCTCGCCAGGGTCGAATAGGCATTTTATAGCCGGCCCGGGAAGATGAATCCAAGTGCCCATGAAGCAGTGATGCTTTTGTGAAAAGTTTTGAGGCATAGGCTCATAGGTGGATGCAAGCGGCGACAAACAGTGGACCCCAGGCCAAGGTTCTCTACCCGTGACTACGGACCAATCAGGGATACAGACATGATAATTTTGGAATAAAATTATTTTTATCCCAAAATTGGGGAGCATGTGTTTACACCAAAATTTAGAAGAAGAGTTGTAGGGGCTCGAAAGATCCCAAAATCGTGTCATCAAGGAATCGATTGCATGTAGATTGGAACCAACTGATTCGGATGCCAAAAAACTAGAATCGGCTTTCTCCGGATATCGCCAGAGGATAACGACGAAGACTACGATTCGGCACCAGGACGAAAAAATGTGGGACTCTGCAAAAAAGGGAAAGATTAGAGTCCAAGTTATCTTAAATTAGGAATGTTTTCTTTTATACCTAAGTTTGTAACGAATCGTGATCAAGTAGGATCCATGTTTAGGCTCCGGGTATAAATACCAAATCTCGGCTATTGTAAGAAGAAAACCAATCAATCAAATACAAGTCAATTACTTTTTTTGGCTCCAGCCACCCCTTTGGAGTAGGAGTAGAGTAGATCTCGGCGAGTTCTTCGGCAAGTACGGCTGCATCGATCCGGTCGACCTCCACTGCTTGTTGTAAGTACCGTCATGGTTTATACCTCTGTTCGTATGGCTGCATCGATCCAGTCGACCCCCACTGCGACTCTGGTATAAGCTAGTTATCGACTCTTGTCTAATTCAAGTATGGCTTGTGTCATTCTGCCTCACACCCCACTGCTTGAATAGATCAAGGTCAAGTTATCTGCTCTATCTTAGAATGGCAGTCTTTGGTAGATTCATTAAGTTACCGATATTGCTTATTGCTTTCATTGCTTATCTAATTACAGCAATATTACTTTGCCCGATTGAGATTGATTTAGATCAGCCTGATATCTTATTTGACCCATCGTTTGCTAACCTAAAACTGATCTAATTTACACCTTAAACGATGAGTTATGTTTTTATCGGCTGTTTTACATCAATCTTAATCGTGCATAACATGCGGTTAAGGCATGTTGCGTCTCGAGCAGATCTATTGGCTAGCGAGAACCGTTCCACGGCCTGTTATCACGGCCTGTGTGATTTTGCCTCACACACCACTATTAGCACCGTGGAGTGGGGATCGTTATTTAGTAGATCTATTCCTGGTAAGGCATGACTTTAACTGTGTGTTATGTCTGAATCGGCTGTTTAGCCGATATCGAGCGCTTTCACGAACAGTTCACATTACGAGATCATTGAAGTAGAGATAAGTTGAAAGATATGTTAGCCCCATGATCTTATTATTGTATTACGGCCTGCATGATTCTGCCTCATGCCCCACTGATATTAGTAATGAGTTAGGGTCGTCGAGTCTATTGTTGTTTCTACGGCCTGCAGGATTCTGCCTCATGCCCCACTGGTCATGGTGATAGATGAGATCTAACATGTTCATTAGATTTATCTTTCTTAAATGGTTAAGTGGTGTTGAATTGTTTCTTCACATAAAAAGGAGTTCGGTTACTTGTAATCATTGGCTCAGTATAAATCGATCATCATTGATATCTTATTGCCATTGATTAACAGTTGTTTAAATAATATTTATCTTGAATGATAACCGATTCTTCTTATACAACCCCATGAGCTTTAACTGACTCATTCTCATGAATATACTGGAATCGGCTATTTAGCCGATCTCCTTTCATATCGGCTCTCATAGCCGTACATTCAGGACTGTCTGGCAACACCGACAAGTTTCGCCCTTAATTACTGATGAACTTTCTCTCCTTGTCAATTGTAGGGTCAAATTGACTGGCACGCCTCGGGAGGATTGCACAGGATCGACCACGCCTGCGCTGAAGCTAGGCGGATCTGCTCCATCGAGCGGACCCTTCCGGCTTGCTGCGTGTGTCCTCAGCACGGGACGAAATCCTATGTCGACAGGTAGGATGGCTGGCGACTCCACCCTAGTGCCTGCCTCGCCGGAGCAGGGGATCTCCGCTATCTGGACTCCATGGCTCACCGGTGGATGTTATGCCTCTGGCCTGGCCACATCTCCTCCTGACCCCTCCAGCTCTGACCAGGAGGGCGAGCCTTGTGTTCCTCCACTGGGCGAGGCAGGGAGCCCAGTTTCCCTCCTCTATTCCGCCGCAGCTATTGGGGGAGGGATCGCAAGGGTCACCTCTAACCCAACCTCCGCCGTCACCACGGGGATCGCTGCCATCACCGCCGCTGCCGCTGCCACCGTACTCACGACCGGCCGAGAGGACGTAACCCCCAGAAGGGAAGGTCGCACCGCCACCAATCAGCTTTCCCCGCCGCTCATCGTGACTCGCTGTAGGCTGGGTCTCCACTCCTCCCACATGGGAGGCAGGGCGATGCCCAATCCCTGGCCACTGTTAAATGAGTATAGGTCAGTCGCGCTAAAAAAACTCAGCTGTGAGATCGAAAAAGAGAGCCCACTAGAAGAGGACCGCCCGGGGGTCGTGACCCGCGTCCCCTCGTATCGACCGAGGGAGGAGCCGACCCAGCCGGTTCCCGATCGGCTCGTGAATGGCCGCGACCGCTGGCTCGTGGCTCACCCACTAGAGCAACTAACGGGGCATCTCCCTATTGTGGGTCGCGCACACGCGCCGACCCCGAAGATGCGGGGGTGCGAGCACGCTCCTCTGACTGGCCGACGTGCTCCGCCATGCTCGGAGCAGGGGGGTGCAAAGCCAATGATGCCTCTGAAGGGCACGGCGACCGTGCCCGCTTTGCCTCTCGCTCAACGATGGTGTCTTCGCTCATGGCACACTTCCTCCACTCAGGAACGTCGCCGCGCTTCTCCGCATCCCACCCAACACCGACGGACGTGGCCGTAGGCTCACGACGCTCCATCGAGGTCGCGATGACGTCCATGTCTCCTTCATCCTCGGAGGTACTCACGTCGCCACCCATCTCCGTGGGCTCCTCCAACTCGAGCTCCGCCTCCACGTCGTTGTGGCTTTCACCTCCCCAGACTTGCTGGCCGATCTCCTCCTTCTCAAACCACCTCTGGGCCTTCTCAGCTCTCTTCTTCTTCTTAGCAAGCGTTGCCTCCTTTAGGGCAACTTGCCGAGCTACGCCCTCCGGCCCCCTCGGAAGATGCGGCCAGGATTTGTAACCGGCGAGTCCCTACGAAACGGACAACTCGAAGTCAAAATATAGGAGAGCAAGAGGGAAAAGGACACGGAATAAGAAGAGGGGAGCATACCAGATTGGACAGCTTCGTGGCATGAAGAGGTCTGGGTGTTCCTTCAAGGGAGTCTAGAACTCTAAAGCTTCATAGAGCATACGTTCCAACACTTAGCGCACGTAGGAGCTCCCGTCACTCTTGGCCCTTCGGTCCAGAGCCCGACCAGACCTTTAACACTCCCCTTCTTATTCCCATTCGTTTGTAGCCCCACAGCAAACTTCGAGCACCTGGGCTCAGGAATAAAGTCACCGACCGACTGGAACTGGACGTAGGGCACGTTGCTTGAACCAGTATAAACCCTATGTCATTGAGTGATAGGCCACATCGGATCACAACGCACGGCAAAACTACAAATATTTACTTGTTGATCACTTTTCGCACCGACACATTGTTTAAAAATAGTACAGGGTCAGGGTTCGCAAAGGTAATGAGCCAAATTCTATCGCCGAGAACAAGGAAATTTCAACCTTCAAGATTAGATATCATACAAAAACAGGTGATACACTATTTTTAAAAATTATGAGAAAGACAACTTCTACAACAAATAATATCTCCTCATCTAACATTTTTGCAGGTTGAAGATACATATGTATTGTCAAATAGCATACAAAAACAACAAAATGCTACAAGCATCACTTTAAGTCCAAAGTCGAAGGAAATAGTAAGATATGTTAAACAAAGCTTGACTCAAATTGACAACAAAGGATCAGAATATATAGATCAACAAAACAAGTACATGCTCCAGGTATGTGAGAATAGAAAGTTTTATTACCATGAGGAGCTAAATAACAAATTATTTTGCAGGTATGTGAGGCTACATCAATTGAAACAAAGAACACTAAATTATGATGAACACAAAAATTAGAAATTGGATCACGGAAAAAACAGAATATCACAGAGAACAATGAAATACTGATATCTGGAACACTGAACCTTGAAAGGGACAACTGCATATTAGTTGTACGATATCGAGTTTAGAATTGAGAGTAGAGAAGGGGAAGATAGGCTTCCCCCAAGCCCTTGCCATTAAGTTTTCAATTTTTTAAGTTTCATTCTTTAGTCGAGTTTTTTTTAAAAAAAAATAGTTTCAGATTTCAGTCACCCTTTTAGGTTTGAATGTCTTTCTAAATCCTGCATATTAGTTGACTCACCTACAATGTATAATTTGTCACAAAACGATAGCCATTGCACACATAAGTTGCCACAAGAATTTGCCACCAATTTTATTTTTCAGTCAAGTTTTTTTTTTAGTTTTAGTTTTAGTTTTTCAGTCATGTTTTTTTAGTTTCAGTTCTTAGTCATACTTTTAGGTTCGTCCTAAATCCTACATATTAGTTGTATAATAACTTACCCTTTACGTTGGCACCTTATGCAATGCTTCTTCTAATAATTTGCCCCTTAGGGTGCAACTTACCTTATTTTGGGTTGCTACTCTTGTCTTTTTAATAAATGTCCCTCCAATTTTTCAGCTAGTCATGTTTGCCGACTTATATAGTGGGTTTTATAATAACTCGTCCCTCTAATTGGCAGCTTATGTAATGCTTGTTCTATTAATTTGCCCTCAGGTTGCAGCTTGTCTTGCTTTGTATCGCTACCCTCATTTTTTTAATAAATGCCCTGTTGGCAACAAGTCATGTTTCCTGGATATTTTGTAATTTGTTGCACAAAAGCTTGCCCCCCTAATTGGTAGCTTATGCAATGTTTATTTTAATAATTTGCCCCTCCAGGTTGCAGCTTGTTTTGTTTTGGTCCGTTACTTCCTTTAAGGGATAGTATTACATGGTAGTAACTTATTTTTGATATTTATTATATTCTCATGATAACAATGGATGTGCATACTATGTAACAACTTTAATATATTTTAGAGTACCAACTTTAGTATTACATGGTATTAATTCCTCTGTAAATCTCCTAGCACGTATTACACATATATTCCTACTAAAATAAAATTCTTTGAAACATATGCAATTAGGGTCTAGTTTTGTTCATCTCGTCGTGTAGAACACACCGGTACAGACGAAATTGAAAACGGATACACCGTTCAAGAGTTATTGCAATTCAAAAAAAAATGTTTCACCTTTCTAGGCTTACGTCAGCATGCATGCATCAGCAGGCAGGAAAACAAAGCCGGATGAGGGAGTGGGTCCGCAACGTTGACGGCTGCACTTGTCGCTTCATGCATAGCAGCATACAGTAGGCTTGGCACAAAATATATAAAATTTTCGTGGAAAGTGCAGTGTATCTCGCGACGTGCAAAGGTTAGTTCATTGGCCGTGCAAAGTGCATGATGCAATTGGCATATCTACTGATCATACAAAGACTGAAATGATTAATCTCTAGGACTAGCCTAGATAATATACAATACTTCAGAAATGTTCTTGGACTACGAGGCCATTATACAAAGAGTTAATTTCACGAAACAGCCACTATTTGCATCTAAAGGAATTTGTAACATCCTTCTTAATAACATCATTTACTTGTTAAGCCCGATCCCATCCAATGCTCACACCAACCGCTCGATCTAGTTATCTCTAATTGTCCAATTGAGTGAGAAATTTGTATCTTGTTGCCAAGGTAGCAGTCTTCCGGCACATATCCTCGCACTGTTTGTTCTGCAGGGAAACCCGAAGAATTAACCCTGTCACTGACCTGAGGAGGCCAGAACAAAGCAAGACGCGTGTGAGTGGTGATTTTTTTTAACCTTTTCTCAAATTTTATTTTAAAAATAATACCACCCACTTTTTATTTCTATTTCTAACCCATTTGGCCGCGCCTATGTGGCGCGACCAAAACACGCTACCACGCCATATGCATCGGCGCGCCATGATCTGTGTCACGGTGAACAACGAAACCTAGTTGGAAAACCTTGCCGCGCCACTCCAACCGGACTGGCGCGGCAAGGTGCAACCTTAGAAAAAAAATTGTATCTTTTTCATTGGATTTTGGATAAAAATCATTTTTATATTAATTGCTTGTATGCGATTAATATGGTATTTTGTATCATCTTAACGATCTCAAATGAAAAAGCATAAAACTATACAGTTGTAGATCTCATTGAGAGCAACAACTTTCATATAAAAAATATCTCCATTTAAAACCATACAAGAAAGATATGATTTTTCTAAGGCAACAGTCGTTTGTACGCGATTAATATGCTGCTGAAACCTTATATTATTTTCTTGATCATCATAATGGCCTCAAATAAAAAAAAACTCAAAACTATAAAGTTGTATATCTTGTCGAGAGCTATAAGTTTCATATAAAAATCATCATCATCCAAAATCGTATGAGAAAGATACGATTTTTCTAAGGTCGTGCCTTGCCACGCCAGTCCGATTGGCGTGTCGCTACAGTATTGCGGTGCCAACGGGTGGCACGGCAAGGTTTTCCGGCTGGAATTCGTTGTCCATCATGGCAGATTGTGCCGCACCGATGCATGTGGGCGGCAGCATGGTTTGGCCACGCCATGGAGATTGGCGTGGCCAAACCCGTTAGAAATAGAAATAGAAAGTGGGTGGTGTTATTTTTAAAATAAAATTTGAAAAAGGTTAAAAATTAAAAAAAAATCACCACTCACACGCGTCTTGCTTTGTTCAGGCCTCCTCAGGGTCATCCACCGAGTGAATTCTTTAGATTTGTTGCGGAACTTTGTTGTGATACTCCCAAATAACTGTCAACCAAGTTTCTTTAATTAGATCGCATGGTTAGGATCATCTACTGCTGGGAGTTAATAGGCAAAATATCTACTTCTCAATTGTCTATTTTGTAAAATAGGAAAGTTTTATGTATCAAAATCTTTTTTTTTCTAGATCTAATTGATGCATGCACGATTTATTAGATGTGTAAATCTTTTTATTTTGCAACTTTGGACATGGCATAGTTTGGTTAGCATAAATATAACATGACAACTAATATCATGTAACATATTCTAATGTACGAGTACATGTATTGCTTTAAAGGACAACCTGATGTAACCTACTTGGCCCGTTTGGATCCAGGGACTAAAGTTTAGGCCCGTCACATCGGATGTTTTAATGCTAATTAGAAGTATTAAACATAGGTTAACTGTAAAACTAATTACATAAATGAGGGTTAATTCGCGAGATGAACTTATTAATTCTAATTAGTCAATGATTTGATAATATGGTGCTACAGTAAACATGTGCTAATTATGGATTAATTAGATTTAATAGATTTGTCTTGCGAATTAACGACGATTTCTGCAATTAGTTTTATAATTGGTTAATGTTTAGTCCTCGTAATTAGCATCCGAACATCCGATGTGACAAGGGCTAAACTTTAGCCCAAGGATCCTTGTTCATATGTGCGTGTACGTATTAGCTAGCTAGATTAAATATAACTAGATAAAAAACAAGTTGTATGTGTTTTTTTTCTAATAATGCAACGTAAATAAAAGCAAACGAGACATATGCACATTAAATTTTGAATGCAAATATAAGAAATTTGAAATGATATGTGCATGACTTTTATTATTGTAACGTGATAACATAATAGAAAAAAGAAACATGCATAATATGTTTCTCTACAATATAATACGTGACCAAAAAAAAAAGTAATGCGATATGATACCTGTAAATAACGGGAAAAAATGTTACATTACATGTCGTTTAAAAGGAAGGTTACGTGACATAGTAAACTTGGTATTTGTACAATAATTGACTTACTTTTCATCTCAGTGTATTGCGGATGAATAGAAAGGCCGGGTGCATGATTGTTGGTTGGTGCATGCCATCTACCCGATATCTAGGAATTTATTTGATTTTTTTTCTGTTCCTTATTACTTAAATTATTTAATTCATTTGTAAATCTTTAAAAATAAAATGGCTATGATTTGTTTAAGCTATTACCTTGTAGTTGTAGTAGGTAAGGGGAGTCCCGTAGCAAAAACCCTTGCCCGCGTCCCCGTAACATTTGGCATGCAATGGCAATATAGAACTGTCTCGTGAACATCATCCATCAAGCATACTCCCTCCGTCCCATTGAGTTTGTCGTTTGAAAACCGTGCCCCCCTCACAATCCCGGTTTCCGAGCGACAAACTTAATGGGACGGAGGAGGGAGTAATTCATGATTCGTGGGCCTTGGCATAAATTGTTGTATATTTAATGGCACGAGTTACTTAATTACACCGGCCTCTAACAAAGCCCACCATATTCCCTGTGCTTCTGTTATATAGTTTCACACTGCTAAGCATCTGGGTATATATATATATATATATATATATATATATATATATATATATATATATATATATATATATAACATTTGTTGATATGCATGTAGTATCACATTTGTTGCTAGTACACGGTACGGTAGAAAAGGTTTAGTGTCTTATTTTATCTCTCATTCTCTCTTTGCAGTATTATTTGACCACCATATTCTTTTCACACTACTAGTTAGTTGACATTATGTCTGTGCTATATTATTTATGCATGCTTTTACTCAAAAGAAGGGCCAGCCACAACACGGGCGTTGTAATATATATGCATACAATAAGAAAGTGATTTTTTTCTTTTTCCTTATTATTTTAGTTATTTAATTACTTTATATATATCTCTAAAAATAAAATGGTTATGATTAGTTTAAGCTGTAGTAGGTAATGTGAGTACCGTAGCAAAAATCCGGCCTTGCCCGCATCCCCATAACATTTGGCATGCAATGGCAATATATATCTGTCTTGGGAATATCATCCATCAAGCATAATTCATGATTCCTGTGGCTTGGTATTATATATCACTACTGGATTCAGGTTCTTTGCCGAGTGCCCGAGGCACTCGGCAAAGGCCAAATTGCACTCGGCAAAGGCTTTGCCGAGTGCGGCACTCGGCAAAGAACACACGGCAAAAAATTAATCGGCAAAGCCCTCTTTACCGAGTGTCTTTTATCGGGCACTCGGCAAAGACTTTGCCGAGTACCCCGGGGACACTCGGCAAAGAAAAGCGACCGTCAGGGCGCCGGTCCCGTTGACGGTCACTTTGCCGAGTGCCAACCCTGCAGGCACTCGGCAAAGATTTTTTATTTTTTTTAAAAAAATTTCTTTGCCGAGTGCCAACACTGCAGGCACTCGGCAAAGATTTTTTATTTTTGTGGGTTTCTTTGCCGAGTGCCAACCCTGCAGGCACTCGGCAAAGAGTTTTCTTTATTTTTTACAAAATATCTTTGCCGAGTGTCAACCCTTCATGCACTCGGCAAAGATTTTTTTAATTTTTTTAAATTTTTTTTCTTTGCCGAGTGCCAACCCTGCAGGCACTCGGCAAAGAGTTTTTATTTTTTTTAAAAAAAAATTCGTTGCCGAGTGTCCTCTATTCGGCCCTCGGCAAAGATGTTTTATTTTTTCTAAAATTCTTTGCCGAAAGTGCCCCTTTCCGACGCCGGCAAAGTTTGAATTTTTTTTAAAAATCTTTGCCGAGTGCCCTTTGGCAAGGCACTCGGCAAAGTTTGAATTTTTTTTAAAAAAAAAATTATTTGCCGAGTACCGTGGTCATTACACTCGGCAAAACTGGGAAAATGGTTTTCCGAGCTCCCATTTTTCCAGCTTTGCCGAGTGTCATGGCCATTGCACTCGACAAAGTGACTGAAAACAACCTTTTTTATTTGTTTTTTACATTCCATCCAAACAAACAGAAGATATATATAACAAACATCACAAATTGGTGTCACATTATCGTTGCATTAACATGCAGTACAACTAATAATACACCGTACCAATCATAGAAACATACATTGAGTTTCATTTATTAGCGAGTCCACTGCTGTCACATAGTTTGAGGACAATCAATTCACGATCAAGCTAACTAGTATGTATCAATTCACAATCAAGCTAACAAATATTTTGTCCTATATATCTTTTCTAAGGCAAATGGGTAGCACTTCCCCTATCTCGGAATCAACATCTCTTGTCTTTGGTCAGAATCTCTTCTAGAGAGATGATCTGCAAAAATGGTGAAACACGCTTGCAGATAACCGCTGGGCCTCTGCCTCCACGCACCGCACTGCTGCCTCCTCAGGCCTTCTATAGCCAGATTGTTCTACAAAATAAGACCACAAATCAGTAAGCATTTCAGTTAAATCAACCATAAGTTCATTCATAGTAAAGTGGAACCAAAGACAGATGCTGATTGTAAGACATCACCAAAACAACTTAATTATAGTTCATCATAATAGGCATGTACACTTTTCATAAGTCAAATGGGCAAATGACAAACATATTGAGAGCTCATGCCTTTTTCATAAACTACAGTCCAATATCATGCATTAAAGATATTTTCTAGCATTATACTTTACACATGAATTTAAATCTATCATACACCAGTAAGTTGAAAGCAGCAGCAGGTATCATCAGACAATGTTATAAAAGATGTACATCTAGGAACTGATGCAATTTAGATGAAGAAATGCTGAAGACAGTTTCTGAAACTACTATACTCATATTTGTTGAAGCATGAGGATCGTTCGATGCCGCCGATTGATTCTGCACACTAATATTAGTTAGTAGTTACTAATAGCTCGTCCGGTTAAGCGAGAACTACGCACTGATTAAATGTAACTTTGAAAGTAGTTAAGACTAGCATGTCCACGCAGGTACTACGCACTGATATAGCATGTTAGAATGTAAAATAACAAAAAGACAAGCATAACAATGGTTTGCTGCTTCACAAGATGTACAGTAATGATTAATGTAAATATAGAGCTTTACCATGCGGTGAAGCAAAAGCCAACGGAGAGTGAAATTGCATTCTCTAATGACAGAAAGAAGACTCTGAGAATTATTGAGCACATACTCCTTGTTTATGGCATGCATGTGAATATCCAAGTCAGCTAAAAAATAAGGAACCTGGAGTTGAAAAAAAACAGCATGCAGAAGTCAAAAAAAAGGAAAGTGAGAAAATTTCAGGAAAAGAATACAGATAGTCAATCCAAGAGGAGCATAGAAAATTTCAAGTTCAACTAATTTATGAATTAGAGAAAAAAAGTAGGTATTGAGCTGCAATTCACAATCAACATCCAAAACAGGAAAATCTTTGATAATAATAGAATAAAATGTTTTGCTATACTCACCTTTGTATAATGGTGAAGACTGATATCACGAATGGAAGTGGGAGAAAGGCAGGAAACTAATGATGACTTTGCTTCTTTGTATGCATCCCAAGAGACAAGTAAATCAACTGAGAAATGCAAGAATATGGGAACCACCTGAGTAGGTCCTCAGACTTCTGAATAGAAATAATGTCCGAGCTAAATGGTGATGAACCAGGACTAGCAGAAGTACCCGGGGTCGGCACATGCCGACGACAGAGCTCACATATCTGCTCCAGATTGGGATAGCTAAAACAGCGTTTGTACCGCAGGTGTGCCACAAGGAGCCTCTCGCGCAGCAACCCACCAATTTTGTGTTCCATTATAAGAATCATGCATCCGAACAGAGTCATTGACTCCACGAGTAACTGGCATGCGCAGTTATTCTCCAACACATGATCTAATGTGCAGTGGACATATAACCCTTCCTAAACATGAAAGAACACTCGTTTAGTGTCACTAAAATTGGGACTGGGGGCATCATGTTTGACGCTCTAGTTCATCTAAAATATTTAGCAACAATGGCATCAATCTACAAGTTACAAAGACACTGCAACGGCGCAAAGCCTAACCTGCAGATCATTCAGGTAATTGCAGAGCTCTCCGTGGTAAGTGACGGCGCCATCAGAAAGGAGAAGAATATCTGCATGTAAGAGCCGCAGGAGTCACGGAGCTGATCTTCCAGTGCTTCCAGCTATTAAAACTTAAAGCTACGGTGGGTACTCGAGATGTGCAGATTTCTATCTACAAATAGGAGGAGAATTCACAAAGTTGCACTTTCGCATTGCGATGGTACGGATTTTATTATTTATGGCAGAGAACACAGCGAGAGATGTCACCGGAAGTCGAAGAGGACGGGGTCGAAGCGGCGGTCTGCGAACAGCGGAGGTGCGCAGTCGGAGAGCAGGAGCAGCTCAGCGATGAGGGCCTCCGCGCGCGCGCAGAAACCTAGGAGCTCCGTGAAGTCGCCGGCGTCGGTGCCAGAGGCGGGCGGGCGGCTTGTGCCAGTCTCCGCCATGGCTTGTGCCAGTCTCCTCCATGGGTGGGCCTGTACCTGCAGCAAGAGAGCACTGCCGCGGACCTCCGTGGCCTATCCCTCGAGCGCGAGGACGGCGGGAGAGAGGGAGCGGAAGCGGAAATGCGGACCAGAGCGGCGGCGGCTGGGGTGAGACCGTGAAAAGTGAATGGGTTATGGTTACGGTGCGCTGGGCCGGCGGGGTGAAATTCCTGCTTTGCCGAGTGCGCCCGATCCGGCACTCGGCAAAGTATTTTTTTTTTTTTTCTTAGTTCTCTGCCGAGTGCCACCTCGGCAAAGAAGTTTTTTTTTAAAAAAAAAATCTTTGCCGAGTGCCTCCGATCTAGCACTCGGCAAAATATTTTTTAATTTTTTTAAATTCTTTGCCGAGTGCCTTATTCTTGACACTCGGTAAAGACCCCCTTTGCCGAGTGCCATGCCCCGGCACTCGGCAAAGTTTTTTTTTGTTTTTTTGTTTTTAGCTTCCAAATTTTTTGCGCAGCCCTTTTAGAGCACCAGAAACTCCTAGTTAGAATTTGGATTTTTTTTTGTGGCTTTTTGATATATTTAGTTACTTTATTTAGTTTACTTGAATTTTTTCGAAAAATATAATTTTGAATAGCATGTGGTACGAATAATAGAATTTAATGATTCAAAAAATGATAGTCATGTTACTGAGTGTAGTGTGAGGCCGTATCCAGGAATGGACCTGAAATTTCGGACATCTTGTTCACGAAACATGACCGCGAACTTGCGTGCGAAGTGTTTTTAAATTCTATAAAAAACAACTCGACCGAAAGTTCGTGGTCATCATCGAAACTTGTTGAGATTTCGATATATCATATGTAGAGGCTATGATAAAAATTTTAGAAGATTTATCATTTTTGTCAATTATTAAAACCGGGACATCTATTCGTATCTATATACGATATCACATGTATATTTTTCAAAAATTCAAGTAAACTAAATAAAGTAACTAAATATATCAAAAAGCCACAAAAATATCCAAATTCTAACTAGGAGTTCCTGGTGCTCTAAAAGGGCTGCATAAAAAATTTGGAAGCCAAAACAAAAAAAAAAAAAAAAAAAAAAATCTTGGGCATGGCACTCTAAGAAAAAAGTCTTTGCCGAAAAGCCAAGAATAAGGCACTTTCGCAAAGAGGGTTTTGAATTTTTTTAAAAATTTCTCTTTGCCGAAGTGCCTGTGTGAAGACACTCGGCAAAGACATTTTTTAAAAAAATAAATCTTTGCCGAGTGTTGAGTGTCGGGAGCACTCGGCGGCAAAGTATTTTTCAAAAAAAAACTTTACCGAAGTGCGGAGATGGGGACACTCGGCAAAGAAATTTCAAAAAAATTAAATCTTTGCCAAGTGCGGATCTGGGACACTCGGCAAATAATTTTTTTTTAAAAAAAAATAAATCTTTGCCGAGTGCCTAACAGCAGGCACTCGGCAAAGAAGGACGTGGCCGAACACCGTTACGCGGGGCAGCCTATGCCGAGTGCCACGCTTTTGCGAGAGTCGGCACTTTCGGCAAAGAAGTCCTTTGCCGAGTGCACTTTTTTGCGAGTGCGGCACTTTCGAAAAGAACTCTTTTTGCCGAGTGCAATTCTTTGCCGAGTGCGGCACTCGGCAAAGAAGATCTTTGCCGAGTGTCCGATTTTTAACACTCGGCAAAGATTTTTGCACTCGGCAAAGGCTCTGTTTCCAGTAGTGTATAAACTAAAAAAATGTCCCGCGCGTTGGTGTGGGAATCGCTGGTGAAATTATACTAATATTTACTAATATGATTAGATAAATATCATAATACATGTTAGTGGATGATTTTTAGCATTGTGATATGGACAACTAAATATATGTTAGTAAATAATATGGTTTGCTAATGTGAATACCTTGAATGAAGACATAATGGCATGTGTTAGTGGATGCTGATGTGGATACTTTGCATGACGAGATAGTTGCATGTGCTAGTGGAATGTTCTAGTGGATGCTGATGTGAACACTTTGCATGCCAAGATAAATTGCTAGTGGGGTTTGAAAATATAAGATACTAGTGGACTACCCCGCGCGTTGCTGCGGGAATTGTGGATTAGTGAATTGCGTGGTATGATGACGTGGACAATAAAATGCTTATGTGTTTTGCTGACATGGACATTACAGTTGCATGTGCTAGTGGATTTTAATTGTATGTGATAGTGCATTGCCTAGTTGGACAACTTGCATGTTAAGATAAATAGCTAGTGAAGTTTTGCTTAGTGGATGTTAATTCTATGTCATAGTGCATTGTCTAGTTGGATAGCTTGTATGTTGAGAGAAATAGTTAGTGAAGTTTTGCTTTATAAGAGTTTTGCTTAGTGGATGTTAATTATATGTGATAGTGCATTATCTAGTTGGATAGCTTACATGTTGAGAGAAATAGCTAGTGGGGTTTTACTTTATAAGAGTATAATATATATATATATATATATATATATATATATATATATATAGATTGTTGTATATTTAATGGTATGATGAGTTACTTACACCTCTAACAAAGCCCAGCATATTTCCCTCTGCTACTGTTGTTATAGTTTCCCAGCATATTTAATGGCAATATAACCAAGCACACGTGCTGGTATTTGACCACCATATTCTTTGCACACTACTACAGTAGTTGACTTTATGTCTGTGCTATATTATTTATGCATACTTTTACACAAAAAGAAGGGGGCCAGCCAAGCCAACACGGGCGTTGTAATATAATATATATAATATGCATACAATAAGAAGGTGGTGACGATCCCATGTCCATGACCGCCGATCATCATAATATACAGGGACAGTATATTCAGTAGCCGGCTACCAAATAAGTTATTTCGTAGCTACCTCCATTTACGATAATTTTGTATACTAATTTACGATAATATCAATACATATTTACGATAGTTATGTTACTATAACAAATGGGATATTTACCATAACGTTATAGTAAACCACTTAGCAAGGAGTTACTATAATCTCGTAAATTAAAATAGTAATTATCGTAACTTAAAGTGGCTACAGAATAAGTTATTTTAATTGTAGCCAGCTACAGGATAGTAGTTATATATATATATATATATATATATATATATATATATATATATATATATATATATATATATATATGGTAAGGCTATTCTTCTGCATCTGACCATAGAATAACTTATTCTATAGCCACCTTGATTTACGATAATGTTTGTACCAATTTACGATAACATGAATATGCATTTACGATACTCGTGTTACTACAACTCACCGTGATATTTACCATAATGTTATAGTAAATCACCTAGTAAAGAGTTATTGTAGTCTCGTAAATTAGCATAGTAACTATCGCAACTCAAACTGTCCACAAAATAATTCTATGGCCAGCTGCAGTATATATATATATATATATATATATATATATATATATATATATATATATATATATATATATATATATATATATATATATATATATATATATATCGGCGTCGTACGTCGTCGTCGCCGATCGTGGCCCATGCATGATGGAGCTAGCTCAGCTAGTGCACTTTCCGGCTTTCTCGTAGACTGGTCTCTGGCAGAGGTAGTCGTACGTGTCGTCGCCGAGTGCTTGAGCTAGGTTAGTTCTTGCATCTTCTCTCCGAACCGTCAAGGTTCTCTCCGAACCGTCAAGGTCGTGCGGCTAGCGGCATCTACAGCGAGACAACGGTGCAGTACACGAGGGGCTGTTGCATTGCTTGCGACTTGGGAGCGTCGGCGCAGCAGTCCGCGGTGACGCGGCGGTGTCCTGTGTGGTGCGCGGCGCCGCGGCTCATCAGCGGCATGCGATGCTATGGGCTGCGCTGCGCACGATATTCCAGTTTCCAGTAGTGGATGATGAGTCACCACCACGGCACGATCACTGATCTTGGGCGCCATTTTGGTAGCCTGCCCTCAACTGCCCTACACGTTACGTATTGGATACCCCTAATTTTTTGGTCACTAATACTATAATAACTTATATAATTATAAGCACTACAAACTCACTTTGTTTATTTCTCTCCATCTATATATAATAAATAAAAATAAGAGGAAGCCTCATTAATTGTTCTATTGCCTCTGCCTTATTATGTTATTATTAGTATTTATATTAGTATTATTTACCGAATACAATGCTAGCTATAGCTACAGATACGATCGCAGCTGTTTTCTCTCTTTAAAAAAAACAAAAGGCATAGTACGCCACCTAATCTTTTATCACATACTCCCAAATATATATACTTTTACTTAATAATAACAATATAAATATATGCAATTAGCGGCCAGCAGACTTTTTTTTTATGATGATGAAGGCAGCATTGCTATGTAATTAGTTTCGTAATTAGTCTATATTGCCTTCATCATCATAAAAAAAATATAAAGATTCGTCTTTATATTTAATACTTCATCACTCAGCAATGCTAATTGCATATATTTATATTGTTTTTACATTGTTTGGATACATACTTTTTTATGATGGTGAAGGCAGCATTGCTATGTAATTACGAAACTAATTACATAGTTTTTGACTAATATAAATATATGCTAAGCTAGTAGGAGGACACTACTACTGTACATGGTAACACATGGCAGGTCCAATATATACCGGTTGTTTTTTGGTCGGCATCATATCTTCTGAGTGAGAGAGGAAGGGAAAGCCAAGCTGTAGAGGGGGAACACAACTGAGAGATAGTGGCTGGAGCACGACCCGTCCGTTTTTTATTAACGAAAGACGTTGCCGTCGGCCTTTTAGCATCATCTTCATCGCGTGCTATACATTTCTTCTGCTCACGTATTTTCCTGACCCTCATTTGTCTCGTGCTCCAGCCACTATCTCTCAGTTGTCTTCTGCTCAAGCCGTGTTAGTAGTTAGCACAAGGAAGTGCTGTGTTTGACCTCGGTCGAAGCCTTCTGGCCTCGCCGCCTCTATATTTCGCACCACAGCGCCTCACGCCCACTGCACTCCAGCTCCACACACTCCACACTAGCTCCACACAGTACTCCACAGCACACTCGCTCTTCTCTCTCACTTAGTTCTCCAGAGATGGCCTGGTTCACTGATGAAGAGGACCAAGCCCTGGCCCTGTTGATTGCCGAGAACGAGGACCGCTTGCACTTGGCAGGTGATGATCAGAAGGAAAAAGGGCTAGTTTGGGATGTTATCTGCAGGTTAATTTCAGTGTAATCCTATCTTTCTAATTTGCTTTCCTCTCGGATCATGTATTTCTCAGTCACATTCTGGCATGTATTTAATTTCAGTAAGTTCTATGAGACAATCACAAGCACCCATAAGTCGCGACGGCAGATCAGGGAACGCTATCGTTCCCTGCAGCGTTCCGAGGTTGGCCAGAAGAAGCTGAAGGCTGCGAGGGACGATTTTGAAGTGGCACAAGCACTTCTAGAACTAGGAGCCGGATCTAGGGTTCACTGAAATATATATGCATGCATGGATCGATCGTGTTTATTTGTTGTGTTGTTTGGAAGCTAGCTCTTGTTGTATGAACGACACATCTGGCGGTGGCATCTGGACTCGGGAGCGCACGTACTAGCTAGCTAGCTAGCTATGTATTCGTCATCATCCTTGTCTGTATTGTTGGTTTTATTTGTCTAATTTCGTTCTCTAATGAATGAAGCCTTTTTTTATCTAAAGAAAATGGAATGCATGCGCTTGTTCCTTCCGCATGCATGATCGTCTGATCTAGCTATCTATTGTGACACGTACTGGCTTCTACGAATAGTTTCATTCCAAGAACAACGTAAAGAATTGAAAACAAAACCTCCAGCTATAGCTTCTCCTGTTACTGTTTTCAGTCAGTATGTGCCTTATCTATCTCGAATTGAACAACGTAAAGAATTGAACAACGTAAAGAAAAGTTGTCTGCGAATAAACTTTCATATGTAGTTGGAGCTTTTTCCGTTCATCAAAAAAAAAAAAACAAGCAGACAAGAAAAGTGGAGCTTAAAGGTATGAGTACAGCTGGCTGTAACAAACTTCCTTTTGATCAGGTTTACTAATTAATAAGGTGTAACGTGTAATTTTGGCTGGGGATTTCATTGAGTAGTACTTTTATTTGATTTACCTCAATGTCGTGCCCTCTCGTGACTCCCAAAACTAAAATAATTGTTGCACACTGCCCCTGGGAACAAGAGAATATATACTCCTACTCGTGAGAACGGACGCACGAAGGGAGATTTAGTGCCGCAAAAAATGATCCAAAACTACAATGTAAAGCGATAAAGCAATGTAAAGCGATGGACACGGAAGAATGAAAGCCATCGACACGGATCTCATCGGATCGGGATTTACTTGGTGTGATGTGCGCACCATGCAGCTACTACTAATAATCACCTCCATAAACATGTCTACCTAGCTCTATGTGATATCCCCCCATCAATTCCACCTCGGTCGCCAATCCACTTGTACATATGTCTATTCTAATTATTTATTAAGCTTACGTTAAAAGCTTAAGCCCTGCTTGTTGTATTCAATACACTACAGGAAAACGCCTCTTTGCCGACTGCTTGCCCCGGTCGGCAAAGGCATAAACCCAGTCGGCAAAGGCTTTGCCGACCGCAAAGCCACGTGGCAGTCGGCAAAGAGCGGTCGGCAAAGCCTGGGTCGGCAAAGCGGATTTGCCGACCGCCACGCGTCACACAATCGGCAAATCCTTTGCCAACCGCCACGCCAATGATCGGCATAGCCGCGTGGCGCGTCGTCGACGACGGCGAGCTTTGCCGATCGCTGGTTCCTCGGCGATCGGCAAAAATTTTTTTTCAAAAATTGTTTGCCGATGCCGCCACTTTCAATTTCGGCGGTCGGCAAAGAAAGAAATTTTTTTTGAAATCTTCTTTGCGATTTGCTTTGAGATGCGATCGGCAAAGTTTGACCTCTTCTGCCGATTGCCTCCCATCTTGATCGGCAAAGACTCTGTCCAGGGTTTTTTGCCCACTAAACAAATCGGCAAAAGCTGGAATTTTTTTTTTGCTTTTGTTTCTGTTTTCTCGCATCAAAACCCTGCAAAATCACAAATTATAATCCAATTTCACCGTAAGCACCGGTAGTAGCACCATTTATATCACAATTTCATCACATTTGTCGCCAACATCACCACATATATCACAATAACGCACAACATCACATATATCTCACATATATGTCACAATAACAACCACACAAGTGCATTACAACCATCACATGAAGTCCAACACGTCGAACACCACAAGTCGGCGTCCATCACACTGAAGTTCAACATAACAAGTCTAGGTCCATAACGAAGAAAAGAAATACATGACAACAACTTGACGATATGGTGGATACATGATAACAGAATCGACAAGTACCTAGCTCGTCGCGCGCGTCCCCTGGTCTCGTCGTCCGCTCCGCCCCAGGCCCCGGGGTTTGCCCACGAAACCCCTTGGACCAAATTGAGGCGCTGCAGCGTCTTGCCACCCTCCGCGCCGGGAGGCCACGAGTACGTCGGAGGAGGGCCACGCGAGGTGGATCACGGTGGATAGGGTGCGGTGGTGGATACGACATCATCGATGGCGGGACCTCCGAGAGACGGGTTCGAACCCGTCGATTGTACTTCCTAGGAGTTAAACGCCAAGTGATGTCATTAGTATCTGCAGCATGGACGCTTTAAGTTAAAGCAAGAGTCAATATACTCACCGGGGTCCCTCCGGGAGCGACAAGAGCGAGCCACAGAGAAAAAACTCACGAAGGAGGAGGCGGTGGAGCGAACATTGGAAGAGGAGGCGGTGTAGACGCCCAGCGTCTGCATGGACCGGAAGAAGCGGCCATGTTCTACATCTCGAGTGTTGTAGTGCTCTGCAGCTTTGGCGGTAAGCCATCTATTGCGCCATCATCTGCTGGCGTGCAACGTGGCGATCCTCTCCTCCATCTTGGCCTCCATCTGGGCTGCAATATTACATCCGCGATGTTGATTGTATGTACAAAAGTCTTGAAAGCGAGTGAACGAACGAACGAAACGGCACTTACCTGTGACGCCGACCGCCGCCGGGCGCTTCGGGGATGTCGGCCGGAGCTCGAGGGCGTGGGATCGAACTCAGGTCGGTAGAGGAACTCAGGGACGGGTCGAGGCGCTATGGGCCATGTAGTAGCGGCCGTCTTTGCTTCCTGGTCCCAACCTCTGCGGAGGTCTGTGTCCGAGGCTCGGCGGTGGGGTCGAACGTCTCCCGTGGCGGCGGGCGAGCCGCGACGGTGTACTTTCGGTGGCCTTCTCGTGGCGGTGGGGTTGGTGTACGCGCCGGGCCCGTCCTCCGGGTTGTAGACGTTGTTCGGATCCGTCGCCTTGCCCTTGTGAGAGAGGAGGTACGCGGTGTACTCGTTGATTTCCCCTTGCCGTGCGTCTGCGTCTGCATTGAAAACACAAACATGGTTACAAGTATTGACAATTGAGCGCAAGGATTAAGACATGAACGGACGCATACCCATCTTGTCGCGAACTGGGGGAGGGGCTGATTCCCTTGGTGGTGTGACACCCCTCGCATCTGCGCGCGGCGGCCCTGACGGTCGGCGCGCCTCGCGTACGCCTCATCCGTGCGCCACATGCGCACAATCTCCGTCCAGCATTCCCTGTGGTTGTCGCACCACGACGGACACACCTGCATGACATCAAGTATTTGACATGCGAGAAGATTAGTGTAATGTTTCACTGAAGGAATCTGAACGAATGTTGTCATACTTAATTACCTGCTCGTATTGCGCTTGGGTGAGGTCGGCCTCCCTCGAGTTCATTCTCTGGCGGATTTGGGGCTTCTTGATGTTCTCTCCAAGCACGTTGGCGTGGAAGTCGCGGATGGCTTTGTATCACGCGCCTCATGGTACAGAGTCCTTGAGACGATCTTTGCAGACCGCCTCCAGCACTCGCGCCGCCCTGGGCGGCTTTACCCTCCTCGCACGTGAAGAAGTCCTGCACACAGACACATCATGTAGCATTTCCTTTTTGCAAGAAGTCCGACGAATGCGTACTATTTAGCAATGCGGTGCGATGAAAGACTCACCCAAAACTCCCTCTTTATCTTTGCCGCGATGGTCTCGCCACCCTCCTCGACGAGGTAGAAGTGGGACCACTTGGTGGGCACCTTCATCTCGCCGTTGACGTTGACAAGGCCAGGGTAGTACTCCTTAATCAGGAGGCCCTGGATGCCATTGATATGGCGTGCTTGACCTGCTCCACTCACAATCTTCCAGGAACTGCACGAGTCATTAAGAACAATTGTTAGTCTTCAGTTCGATTTTTGACATGTCATATGAACAAGTAGTGAAATCAATAATGGTTACTTACATCTGGCCCACGGGTGTGATCACCGGGCGCTGGTGGAATTGCGGCCGCACCCTAGGAAGCTGCGTGGGCCCGCGCGAGTACACCTTGGCCACGCCTGACGAAGTCGAAGCCGTCTCGCCTGGTGTAGGCGCGTCGTCGCCGTCGTCGTCATCATCGTCGTCGTTGCCGCCGCCGCCCTTGGCCATTCGTCGTCACGCGATGTCGTCCCCCTTGCGAGGGCGAGCGGCGACCCTCTGATCGCTTTGGCGACGCGTCCGGCTGAAAATGGGACCCCCTCTTTGGACGACCCGCGCACCAACACCTCCTCCTCCTCCTCGTCGTCGTCGGCGGTCTCCTGCGGGGGGACCTGGTACGCCGAGCGTACTGCTCGATGCGGCCGCTGCCGCCGTCCGCCTGGCATTTTGCCGAGTGCCTGCAATGACAAAGAACAAAACTGTTAGCATAAATAAATGACAAGTACTTGTAAAGGAACATAATAATAACAATATAGTATTACATGGCCTCGTAATTATCTCCGCGAACGGCAATATCTCGGGCGTGGAGTCGTCATCTCTATCACTATCGTCGTCATCGCTATCAATATTGTCGAGCTCCCTTAAGTCATCACATGTCATCATCATCCTCATCGTCTCCATAGTCATCATCATGTACCTCCTCTGGACAACTCCATCGCTGTTGCATCGCCATCGCTCAAGCATTCTTAAGTCCACGGCATCCTGCACCTCCTCACCCTCGTCCTCATCGATTTCGTTGTCTACTTCCATGCCCATGAAGCGAACCAATGTCGATCTCCAAGGTACCTTCTAGCCCCTCGGGTTGATAGAACTCATCGGTGCTTGGGTCAAAGTTATAATCGTCGCCGTCGTTTGGGAGAGGCGCTTTGCATGTGGGCGACACCAAATGCACAAGGCTCCACCCATAAGCTTCTCGTCTTTTGGCACGCCCATGGGAGGTAATAAACTTGCGTGGCGTCTCGGTTGGCCATAATGTAGACATCGTCTCCTTTATAGTCGAGTCTGTCGAATCTCGACTTGACCTATCGTAAGGTCTTTCCTCGTGATATCGAGGATCGAACCAATGGCATTTGAATACCACCGCGCTAAAGTCCCGCACCCTTAAAGTTGAGCTCGTATATCTCTTCGACTATGCCGTAGTAGTCCTTCCCATCCGTCTTGCGGCGTCTTTAACTCCATGACACATGGTTTTTAGGTTGGGTCGACTCTCCTCGTAGCTTCTCGTGCGGCGATAGCCATTCACATCATAAGCGGTGAATGACTTCACCCTACGGGGAGAAGCCACGGCCCACCTGTTTCAATTCATCGCTCATTTCGCATCCGTTCGGGCCTCGCAAGGGTAGGAGATCGTTACATAACTCGCTCCGGGGAGCAAAGTGGAATCACAAAGTCGAAAGAGGTTAGTTGGTTGGTACCTTTATATACAGAACCGGAGATGAAATCGGGCACACCGTGTCTAAGAAGATTGTCTTCTTCTTGCTCGGTAGGAGCCCTATTGCCTCTCGATATTGACTAATAAATTCCACGAAAGAAGGAAGAAACTAGAGGTCGGACCATGATAGATGGAGGATAGTGACGGCGTGGGTAACAAGCTCATTGAGAACTTACTTACGATAAGGAATCACTTCATCAAGGTTGATCAACAATGTGAACATGATAGTCGCCCACTCCCGATGGTTCAAGCTGCTTGTTGGTACCTGCGCTTCCACTCCCGAGATCCCCTTGGAAAAGGCCGAGTATCGATGAGTTCTCGTCGGCGTTATAACGAGGGGTTGGATTGTGCATCTTTGGGAAGCTTCTCGATATAAATGCGCTTTGTGTGAAGGTCGACACCTTCCTCTAGAACGGAGGCCTCTCCCACGGAAGCCTCAATCTTGGCTTTATTTCTACAATTTTTCGAAGAAGCTTTAAACACCTCTCGATTGGATAGCACCAACGGCCTGCAGGACCCCCAACCGTGCCTCGCTGCAGCGGTAGGTGCAAGATCGAGATCTTTGCATGGACGAAAAAGAAGCCGGGTGGAAATATCATCTCCAACTTGCGAGCAACAGAGGTGCAGCCTTCTCGATTCAACACAAACATCCCGAGACAACTCCTTGGCACAAAGCTGGCGGAAGAAGAAGCTCAACTCTGCCAGGACGCGCCACACATGCTCTGGGAGGTATCCCCGGGTCATCGCAGGAAGGATCCGCTCAATCCATATGTGGAAGTCATGGCTCTTCATCCCTAAGACTTTCATAGTCTGCAAGTTCACACCCCTGCTCAGATTCGCCGCATACCCATCGGGGAACTTTAACATCTTGATCCACTGCAGAACTTCCTTCCTATCTGCCCTTTTCAGGATGTTATCGGCCGGCCCCCTTTTCCATTTCCTGCCGGGCGCAGGGGTCTTCATCACCAGGTTTGGTCTATCACAGATCATCTCCAGGTCCAGTCTAGCCTTGACGTTGTCCTTCGACTTTTTGCCAACGTCCATGAGTGTTGCCCAGAGTGCCTCGGCCACATTCTTTTCTGTGTGCATTACATCGATGTTGTGTGGAAGAAGAAGGTCCTTGAAGTAGGGGAGCCTAGTCAAGCCCGATATATGAGTCCACATGTGGTCCCGAGCATATCCCTTAAACCCACTGTTTCCTCGGGTTCGAGAGCACAGTATGTCGGCAAGGACGGCGGCGGGGCTCTTAACTCTGCGGAATGGGGCGATGACTTGAACGCCTTTCGTGAAGTGCTTTACATCTAGCTTTGAATTCATGGTTCTCGGCGCAGGAATTGGCGATGCTTGTCGAAAGAAGAAAACTTGCACGCCCTTGGCCGACCAGTGAACATCACATCTCGCCTTGCATGTCGGGCAAGGAACTTCCGTGAACACACCACCCATTGAATAAGCCATCGCCAGAAGTCATGCATTGAATCTGGTACCACACATGCATTCTGAAGTTCCTCTTCAGAGTGGCGGGTAAATGCGTGAGTACCCCCTCTTCCCAAGCAAGTTCAATTCATCCCACACCGGTGCATGAACACACCCATATTGTCGCCTGGTGTCCGTATTATCGGCGTCAAAAGCACGTTCTTAGGTTCAAACATGGCGGGGGGGAGATTGAGGGGATCACAAACACGGGCCCGGCAAGTGTACGGGGCCGCCATCATTCCAAACGGGTTGAACCCATACATTTGCCGGCGCTTCTGCGTACATTCCGAAACCTCCATAGCCTTGATGAGATTCATGTTATCGAAGTGCTTCCATGCATCACCGTCCATGGGTGTACCATCTTGTCGGGATGGTATCTTTTGCCATTCTTGTGCCACGTCATCTGTTTCGCGGACTCCTCCGTCATATCGACCGTTGCAGCCTCGGTAGGAAAGGAAGGTGCCGTCTGACCTTCTCGGGGACCTTTGATTTGTTTCATCTTTGCCATCGAGCCTTCTACCAACACGAACCTAGAGGCATCGCGCTTCGGACAGGTTTTTTGCTTCCTCGAGGTCTCCCCTGAGCAGGGCGCACCCCTTCGGACAAGCATGGATCCCCTCATACGGCATCTTAAGTGCACGAAGGAGCTTACGTATAAGCGTAGGTGTTCGTCGGCGAGGACATGATCTGCCGGAAGCGGTCCCCAACAATGCTCAACACGAGATCGAAGCCGTTTCGACTAATGCCCACCGCGACTTCAACCCTATCGGCGTGAGGCGGCATCCGATTCATGTAAGCTTTGTCTTCTCGTGAAGGGGCTTCATGCCGACTCCATCATGTCGTAGAAGGCCTTCGCGGTTTCCTCCGGATCTTCCTCCACATCCATTCCTTCGCCAAACCGTGCTTCGTGGAAGTCTGCCATCATGTACGCCATCCGGCATCGCCATCATACTCCTCGAGGATGGGTCGCACCACCTCGTCCCTAATAGGATGGTATTCACCATGGTGGCGCCAAACGGTATAGTTTGGAACGAACCCGTGCTTGAACAGATCTCTCAACACACGAGCCTTTACTTTCTTCTTCTTGTTCCTGCACTTTCATTTGTAGGGACACGACATCCGAATCGACCCTTTAGCGGTGGGCCAAATGCATGCTCCAGAACTCGGTCGTCCCCTCGATCCATTCGTGGCTCTTACTTGCGAAGCTTAGTACATCCACTCACGGTCACCCATGCTCATCATGCGGCAATGTTAACATGTGATAAAACCGGCAAGTGCATCTACAATGCGCTCCTACCATCTAATAGGTGAAGGATAGGTCCTAATCCCACCCGAGCATCTTGCAGACGAGGTTAGCTTCCATACTCGCTCCCGTCCGAGAGCAATTTGGCGGCACCTCCCATTTGTTCTCCCGATACACGTCCGGCCAGGGAGAGTGTGTATCCAGAAACAACGGGAGGTCTCGCCGAAACTCCGACTTCGGACGGGAGCGGAACATGGGAGCTAACCTCGTCTGCGCATCCTCGGGCTGTCCAAATAACGTGGACAATCCGAAAGCGGATACGGTTATACATATCGAAGAACGCATACTTCCAACCGTATCCGTTTGGACGGGAGACGCTTAAGCGGGTAACGCGACCTCGACTACATGTGGCGGAAAGAGGGGTCATACTGCAGTGCCGGTGAAGAAAGGCTAGCGAAGCGGTCTTGAAAGTCGTGTTCTCCTCGGCTAGCCTCCAATGGGAGCCCTCTGAAAAAGAAAAATAATTAGTGAGAACGAAAAATTTGGCGGCACCTCCTCTCATGCACGGAAGGTTACCAAACACCCGAAGAAAAGAGGCGGCACGATGGCCGACAAACACATATACATGTCGAGCACGATGGCGACAACCACAAATGTATTTCCAATCCATGCGAAAGAATATAAGCGGTATTAACAAAGTAAACTACTACTACTAGTAGTACTACTACCTCGTCGTCACGGACGGCGGCCACCGGGCGCATGGAGGAGCGAGGCGCTGCGCGAGGACGGCGAGAGGGCGGGGGCAGCGCTGGCAGGCGAGGAGGACGGCGCGGCGAGGAGGGCGAGGCGAGGAGCGGTGCGGCGAGGACGGCGACGCAGGCGGCGGACGGCGGCGAACGGCAAGGCCACGGACGGACGGCGAACCAGGAGCGGGCACGCCGGATCGGGCGGGCAGCGGCGGCGGCAAGGCGCGCGTCGGGGGCCACGAAGCCGCACATCGGGCCGACGCCGGCGAGTCAGACAACCTGCCACCTGGCCGGGGCGGATCAAGGGCAGGCCATGATGGAGGGGGCTGGCGGCTGGCGCCGAGAGGGGCCCAACAGGGGGCCAGGGGGACGCACAGGGTGGCCCAATGTGGGGGAGAGATGGGAGGGGCCGCCACGGGATGGCACACGGCCAATGAGAGGACCAACATGGGGGGGCCAGGGGGGCGCCATGTGTGAGGAGGGCCCGGCCGGGGGGGGGGCGTGGCCACGGGAGGGGAGAGGCCATGGGTGTGGGGAGGGGGGGGGGGCGGGGGGGGGGGGGGATCTTGCCACCGTGGCCGGGCCATGGGCCGACGACAGGGGCTGGCTGGGCTGGCTTTGCGGCGGGCGGGGATTTTGGGGAGGGAGGGCGGCCGAGCGGATAAAGCGACGTTTTCCTTTTTTTATTTTTTTCCCTTTTTGCCGATCGCATGTGTGCCGCATCGGCAAAAAGGTCTATTATTTTTTTTTCAAAATATTATTTTTTAATTTTTTAAAAATACTTTGCCGATCGCTCTTTCTGCTCCCAGGCGATTGCGGCAAAGGTTATTTTTGATTTTTTCTCGAAATTCTTTGCCATTGCCATCCTCCACGGCGATCGGCAAGGCTCTTATAAGCCCTTAGCGATGGCGATCGGCAAAAATTAATTTTTTTTTCGATTTTGATCCCGGTTTTTTGTTTGCCTTGCTCTGATAAGTACATGATATATTCAAGTTTGGGGTCATTTTGATTTATTTTGCTATATTAGTAGATTTTTTACATTTTCTTTGATTTTTAAACTGACTCAGTTTGAGCTGCGGTACATGAAATAATGGAATCCGGCCATTGAAAATGATATTCATGATGTTTGGAGCATGTTGAGGCCATGTCTTGAGGCCTCGCGTGAAATTCGGCCGTGTTGGTGTCGGAACCACACGCCAAAACCCACAGCGAGCGTGAAAAATGTTTTAAATTTTATAAAATCAAAAGCGAATATCAGAAAATAGCCAAACTGGCGTGTCTTGTCATTATTTCATGGACCGCAGTGGTAAAAATTTTAGAAAGTTTGAGCATCAGTGGCGGCGTCGGGTGGCTAAAACACGGACATGTGATGTCTTGTCATCACATGTGGAATGTCGAGTTTTCACCAGAGCAAGGCAACACAAAAACTCATTCGAAAATTCGCAAATCGTTCTTTTGCCGATCGCCATCGAAAAATAAACCGCTGTGGAGGATGGCGATTGCGATAGCGGCTTTTGCCGATCATCATTACCATCAGAAAAGCCGGGTGGAATGGCGGAGTGGCGATCGGCAAAAGGTGACGGCGTGGATGGCGTCAATCATGGCTTTGCCTTTGCCGATCGCAATTCTTTGCCAAGCTGCTGGCGGGCAAAGCAAATCGAGCGATCGGCAAATCTGCTTTATCAATTGCAGAAATTCCAGTTGGCAAAGGGACCTCTTTGCCGAGTGTCGAAAAAAAACAGTTGGCAAATAAAATTGCAGTCGGCAAAGAGCCAGTTTCCTGTAGTGACAGGGAAAGATGCAGAAGACAAAGCCAGTAGGAGAAGCCAAAGAATCTCTCTCTCTCTCTCTCTTCTCTCTCTCTCTCTCTCTCTCCCCGGAGCACTAGCTAACTAATTATTATCATGTATACATCATATCCATTGTGTGATGTTTTGTGTGCTTTTTTCCGCAATGACCTGCTGAAAAAGACATCTGGCTACGACCTAGTATAGCTGCAATGAATGACACATCTCGCTACACGTGCACTCACGGATTCACGAACTAATAATATAATACAGCATCAGCTGAAAAAAAGACATGGCTTTAAAACCCATCCCGCTGCTAATTTACTGCGTGAATGCATTGCCTTCGAATAAACGTGTTAATTACACTCGCTCCCCCTTCCTGACATATATTTTTTTTTTTAAAAAATCTACACAATAGATATTGGATTTCGATTTCATCACGGTAACTGTTGTACTAGTTGTCGTACAAATACTAGTATGATGTGTCTATGTACAATACGGTAATCTGGCAGCGTGTCTGTCTGCTCGCTGCCGACCTCGTGACTCCTCGATGTCGTCCCGACACTGCACCGCACCGGTAGCGGTTGCAGGTCAATGCGACCCCGGCAAGTGCAAGAGGGAGCGGGCAGTATGCCCGTATCCAATCTAATCCTCCAGAAACAAATCGGAGAGGCGTAGTACGCGAGCGCACGGTACGCGTACACTGCGCTCAGCGAGAATCGCACACAGCCTTTTGTTAACTCTGCAAAAGTCAACGCGGTTAAATATGCCTGCTTGTTCTAGGGACTGGATCCATCAACATCAAGGAAAGAATCGCCAGAAACAAGAAGGTAAAAACACAGACATAACCAGCAAAAAAGAAAGAAAGAAAAGGGTGTCGATCTCAACACATCAACCAACATCAGCACCGAATTGTTTGTTTTCTCTGACCTCAGCAGAGTGACCCACCCACGCTCGCGTGTCCCGCGCAGGCCACAGGTCGGGGGCGGCGCTGCTAACCCACACCTAATGCACGCTGTCCTTTTCTAATTCTAATCCTGATTACAATTGAGTATGTGGCTGTGGCTTCTCACGCAAAGCTTCCCTTCCCTCGCCTCTAAACCTGCACTGCAACTGCCTATTCTAATTAAGCTTTACGTTTAAAAAGCTTCAACCCATGGCAAATTCATTAATGATGAGCTAAAAGTTTTATGTTGAATTCAATCAAATATCTCACTCTTTTCCCCTATGCTCTTTCTAGTTTAAGTTAGGAATTATGTCAAATTTATTTAAATCAATCCAAAGTCTCCCAATTAAAAGGAAAGCAAAAACTTCAGCAGATCTCTCTCCAGGCCATAACTTTTCCTTCCCTTTTCTCTGATCTTCCCTTTTCTCTGACCAAATTGGGCCGTAACTTTCCTTCCCTTTTCTCTGATCCAATTCGACCCAACCATCCTTTTCCTTCCCTTTTCTCTGATATATCTTCTCCGGCATTTCCTGGATTTTCTATTGAGGCCTGAATTCACCACCGGCCTAATTCGTTTGCCTTTCCAAACAACCTTTTTCTAGTAGTGCTTTTATTTCCAAACAACCTTTTTTTTCCCGCGTTTTCACAGCCTTCGTGCTGTTGAGGCATGGGGCGTGTAATGACCCTCTTTTGGTTCGTTTGGCACGCTTGGGCAGGTGTTTTTGCGAGTAGTTCTGCTGGTAGGTCAAGTTAATTGGGCCATGTTCGCTGATCCCTTGGTGATTAGCCTAGTGGCTGGGCGTTAGCTTTTGTTTACGTTTCTTGCAGTATTGTTAAACTGTGTAATTTCGTTACGTCAGTAATTAAATTCGGTCTTTACTGTGGTGGAATTTTTTTTTCCCAAACAACCTACAAATGTCGTCGTTGGGGACAGGGTTAATTATTTTATACTATATGATGATCTCGTACATCCAGTTTGCATTCCTAATAACCAGCTAACTTTGAAGAGAGAGGGGTCTGAAACTTTGGAAAAAGGCACTGCTTGTTGGATATTCAATAGGGAAAGATACAAAAGACAAAGCCAGGCAGGAGAAGCCAAAGAATCTCACCCCACCTCATCATCGAGACCGCATATATGCTCTCTGTCTCTATCTCTCTCGGCCCCGCCCTAGTAGTAGACACATATGGCGGTGGCATGTGGACTTCGGAGCACTAGCTAGCTAGTTATTATTCATCCATTGTGTGATTTGTGCTTTTTTCCGCAATGATCTGCTGAAAAAGACATGGCTCAGAAAGACATCGGCTATCTTACTTATTACTGATTAGAGATCCCATCGTTAGATGCGCTAGGAAAAAAAAAATACTGAAGTGACTGATGCTGCTGCTGCATCTCGAAGCTAGTAGGGTCCAGTTTAGTTGCAAAAAATTTTGTAAATTTTTTCAAGATTTCCCGTCACATCGAATCTTTAGACGCATGCATGAAGCATTAAATATAAATAAAAAATAAAACTAATTACACAGTTTAGACGAAATCCACGAGACGAATCTTTTAAGCCTAATTAGACTATGATTGGACACTAATTGTCAAATAACAACAAAAACTGCTACAGTGCAATTTTGCCAAAATTTTCGGCATCTAAACAAGCCCTAGGTAGAGCGTGCAAAGGTGTCAAATTAAAGTTTGCATGCAGAGCTGCATCATTTACGTACTAGGCTAGCATGCAAAGATACTGAAGTGACTGATGTCCGATACACTTCCCTAAGTTTCTCGCTAATTTAAAAACTATCCTCGAACTTAAGGGGGTGTTTGGGACTGCTCCACAAACTCTGCTCCACAAACTCCACCATGGAGCAGCTCCACAAAAAACTGGAGTTTGTGGAGTACCTCTTTAGGTGCTCTCACAACTCCACCCTTTTTCCTGGAGCAGAGTGCGTGGAGCTGAAACCGTTTGGCTAAAAAACGTGAAGCGGAGCTGAAAAACGTGGAGCGGAGCAGTCCCAAACACGCCCTAAATATCAGACAACTTACCTTCCCAACAAATTTCAAAACCAGACATAATATCTCCCTGACACATTTCATGGTGGTTTCCTGGATGGTTTTGATGACATGGTAGTGGGTCCCACATGCTACGTGGTCTTTGCTTCTTTTACATCAAAAAATCAAAACCGTTTTTTCATATTAAGTCATGTGAATAAAAACTCTATATCAAAATTGTATAGCTCAATGCATGTGATTATGTGATGATTGGAGACACGTTGGTTTGTGGGGTTTTTTTCGCGACTGTTGGTTTGTGATTGTTAGAGGCACATTAGTAGAGAACAAACTTTCGATTTTTGGCTTTAATCCCAGCCAGAATTTGGCTCGAGAGTAATAGGAGATTTAGTCCCCTGCCCAACGGATAGTGCAGCAATGACCTTTAGTCCCGGTCTGTGGTTCAAACCGGGACTAAAGGTTGCCTTTCAATCCCGATTGGAACCACCAACCAGGACCAAAGGTACCGCTGGCCTTTTATCCCGGGTTTCAGCTCTAACCGGGACTATAGGTTGATCCTTTAGTCCCGGTAGGCTCCACCAACCGGGACTAAAGGTCCCCACCTATATATACCCGCTTCCACTGTCCCCCCAGTCGAAGACACACCGGTCAAATCTTGTCTTTGCTTATTGTTCATCCGTGTTCTTGCTTGGGGGAGCAAGTTCTTGCTCTCGGCCGCCGGCTTCATCTTCAATCTTCTATAGGTTAGCAACTTCTTCTTCTAATCTTTCATTGCTAATAATGTAGATGGTTTCATGCTTTAGTAATAAGCATAGAAATATTCAAATATGTGGTTTTTTAGATTAGGAATAATAATGGTGGATTTTATTTTTATTTATACATCATTTCTACATAACCTTAAACATTTATTGTTTTCTAGATCTTTGTTAGCAACATTATTTCTTGATAAGACTTAATAATCGTTAAAAAAAATATGTGCAAAATGTTTAAGTTTACTTGGCATGCATATATATATATTGATGATTTATTGTTTATATGTTTCTCTAATATATATTATTGCATGGTATATTTATATGGGGGTTCTATATTTATTGGGATGTTTTTTTTCAGTTTTTTAGTTAGGATGAATGACGGCGGACTCCCCCAGCCACAGGAACCAGGTTTCCACCTGGCGATCTTTCATTCGCGCCATCGCCGGATAGGGCCGTTCCGCGTTACCTAGACCCATCAATAGTATGGAATATTTTAAGTTTTACGTGTTAATATAATTTTTGCATATATACATTCATTCATAATATGATTGTTGCATATGTCACAGACTATAAAACCGATCAAGTGGCTGGAAGCAGCACTATGGCTGCTCGGGGCGTAGGACATCTTCAAGACGATGACAAGTGAGGTCGTGAATGATGAAGGAGGCGAGTTATGGATGTGCAGTCTCATCTTTGACATCCCCATTAGGTACAATAATGAGGTGCGTCAGGACATCGTGCAAACTGGACGACGGTCGCCGACCAAGACAGGCACCCAGATCGATGCGGTGCTGCTTTCTTTGCAGGCAATTGAGCGAATTGGCTACCATATGCCTGATTTATCGTCCTTGAAGATAGAAGCTTTGCGTCAGCACAGTCTGGATGTGCCGCGAGTAAGCGAGAGGTATGCGACATTCAACTATATGGATGTGGTATGTCGTGTATGATATGAGAGTAATGTTTATTTATTCTTATTATTATGTGAGCGCTTCCTGATATTTTTTATTTGTCCGCTTATAGGTTTTGCTCTATGAATTCACCTATGCTACATGTGGTTTGCAGCCCATTCTCATGCAAGCTCTTAAGCGACTGGGGTACGCCTGGGACTTCGTGGAAGCGATGGGCTAGAGGACGACAGCTGGCATCCAGTATTGCATGAGATTTAGGCAGAATCAGGCCATCGATAGTCCGTCAGCATGCTACATCTATGGGATGCCATGTCCTCGGTGTTGTGAGGCAATGGAGAGTGTTGTAGTGCGACCCTTGCATTACATAGACAATGACCGTTGTTACACAATCCGAGACATACACTACTGGCAGTGGAGACAGGCTAGGGTTGCAGCCGGTTTGTAGGATCCATGTGTTAGTCAGGTTTATTCGTACTATTTTGTTTAATCAGGTTTATTCGAACAGTTATGTACTTTAATTAGATTTATTTGTATGGATATTTTAATTATGTTTGTATGCAAGTTAATTATGTTTCATTAGGTTTATTTGTATGGACATCATAATTATGTTTGTATGGATTGTAAGGTTCTCTAAGATCTTTATTATTGTTTTGGTCATTTCTTCGTCCGACAAAGTGGTAGTCTATATTGTTCACAAATTTACATCTCTCTCTTATAGTTATGAGAGATGTAAATTTGTAAACAATGTGCAGTACCACTTTGCCAGATGAAGAAATGACCAAAATAAAAGTTATAGATCTCAAAAAATCACACAACTTTATAGTTGACAACTTTTTAGTTTGAAATTATTTTGTCAAGGACAACTATGTTTGAATTTCTAAAATTTAAATTTTTATAATGTTCTCAAATAGAGAAATGACCAAAACAAAAGTTGTAGATCTCGAAAAGTTATGCAACTTTGTAGTTGACAACTTTTTCATTTGAAATCATCTTGTCAAAGAAAACTATGTTTGAATTTTTGAGATTTGAAATTTGAATTTTTAAATTGTAATTATAATTTATAGCATATGTTATTAAACATTTAAAGCATGAGACAAAAGCATTATAAATTGTATATGAAAGCAAATTTGTATTGCAATTTTTTGAGCTATATTTTTTTTACTACGCAATTTCTAATTTTCAACCTATTTATATTAAAGGATATGTTATAAACTATTGCATGAGCGGGAAACGAAACTGGCGTGTAGGCAGCAGTTTTGCCGCGTGCCAAAAATTGGCTTTAGTCCCGGGTTGAGCCTAAAACCGGGACTAGAGGCCTTTTAGTCCCGGTTGGTAACCCAACCCGGGACAAAGGTGCCAACCCTACATATACTCGCGTCTTCTCTTCTTCTTTCTCCTTTCAAGCGCTGGATCCGCCACGCACTCCGCCGCCCGTGCGCTGCCCGTCCGACCTTGCCCTCTTCTATGGCTCACGTTGTGGGTCCTCGTCCTCGTCCTCGGCTCCAACGCGCGCGGTGGCGCCCACGTCCTCATCCTCCGGCGATCGGTCAACCTCACCCTCGTCCTCGGCTCTGGCATGCACGGCGCCCTCGTCCTCCTCATCCGTGTCCGTGCCGTCGCCGTCGTCCGCGCCCGCTCCTGCATGTGGCAGAACCGCCTAATCTAATGCCTCCTAGGAGTACTTGTCTTCTATTAGACACAAAGTACTCAAGGGATGATACTAAATTACGTAGTTTCGTCGAGCACACCCCAAGGGAGAACCAAAAAATCCACATTTGTCCATCAGGATCACAAATGAGAGAATAAAGCTTACATCATTCTTAACCATTTTTTACATCACTTTTAATACAACATCAGAGTTATGAATAATTTAATTTAATAGCAGAATATACACATGTGATCAGAGTTACAGCAGAAATACATATCTATTCATGATATGATGAAGCATTGATATAAGCTATGATAATAGATTATAAAACTTCTATTTATAAAAACATTTAGTGAGAGTTATAAATAAAAACTATGATCGCAGCGTAAATGAATCCTCTCTGAGCCCGCCAGGAGGAATCCACACGCAAGAGTCAGCTCTAGCATCCGCCTGTCACCTGCAACAGGGGGAAATGAAACCCTGAGTACTCAATTGTACTCAGCAAGACTTACCCGACAGGAGGAAATAAAAGACTCCAAGGATATGCTTGGCTATCTGGCTTGTGGGTCTATTGCATTTGCTGAAGGCATTACTAAGCGTGCATCCTTATATTCAATTTTATTAGCAGTCATCATTAGTTCATTAACTTTCCATTCTAGGTAAGTACCTGTGCTACCTTCAAGCAGGTGGTAAGCAATCAGAACCATTTTACCATATTTTATATTCCAGTTCTTACTACGATGCTAGACAGTAGACAAGTCGTACCGGATCACCCGGCAATTCGCGAACCAATGCATCCCAGCTGGGTACCCTAAATCACACGCTCCGCTTGTACCCTAGGCACAAGCAAGACCAACCCACTACCCTCCTATCATAGGGTCCAGGTCCCCATCCAAACATGGACTCCAAGCCCCCGCTCCTGAGTCCTAGACCCAGTGCGGTGCTTAGACCTCCACCATCCCCACCTCCAATCAGTTAGTCCGGAAAGAGCCGAAACCCATGACAAGAGAGCAATGAGCCTTCCCGCACCCATACACAAGTATGTGTTCAGGATAATAAGTCTATGACCTAACTACCATCCATTGCAACAGCCGGTCCTTAACCGACACAAGCAGAACAAGTGCATCCCGAGCCTCGCTCGAATGCCAAACCAAGTCCAGATCCAAAGTACCATTCCATCCGGTCTCCAATTATCATTCATATATATTCCCTGCGATAGTAACATAATAACAATAATAATATTTTTCTTATCTCTCGCGAGTGACAGGCAATCACTTGACTTCTACTGGAGTCCTGTAGCATAGCAATCTACACGATCCTGTCATACTAGTAAGACTCATAAGATAAAGATATATATATGCAAGTGGGTTTCATTCAACTCCTTAAAACTTAATGCACAAACATAATATACAGTGCAAAAAAGTATGGGTTTTGCACCGGGGCTTGCCTGGATAACATATAACCAAAAGTTAGTAGTCCATCTTTGTGACTTGATCCCTGGCACCATCTTTTCAGCTACTCCATTTGATACCATCGATCCACCGTCGTTCCTATTATGATATGTATTGATGCAAATGCAGAGATAGCTCAATCAATCAAAAGGCAACAACAATTCTTAAAATACGAGTGCACAAATCAAGCTAACAAGCTAACTCTAATGACTAATACATTAGCTAAGTATTAACTTCTCTAAACAAAGCATCATTTTCATCAACAAGTACTAATTCTTACCAAATCAAGTCTCTTTTTTATTTATAAATGATTTAATATACTCAAAACTAGGGCACATTAACTACTTTAGTAAACTAATAATTATTGGGCAACAAAAATTACAAAGAACACCTGATAACACTTCTAACCTACTGCTAAATTTTTTTAGCTAACACTATCACCGATTTATCACGGAAATTCCTACAAGTTTATGTCTTAACAATATTAATTATGTTAAAATAATTAGAGCAACCCTAAAAATATACAAAACCTATGTGAACAAAATACACTATCAGATAGATCATGATTTTAGAAACTTAACAAAAGTAGTTTGGCATTTTTATGATTTTTCTATGATTTACTATGAATTTTTGAAGAGCACTAATTTAACAAAACAAAAGAAAATCAACACAAAAAGAAAAGGGACTGAGAGGCTTGGCTCGGCCCGTAGGCACACGCGTGGCCTGCTGGCCAGGAGCGGCCAAGCGGCGGCGGTAACAGGCGTGGGCGGCCTAGGCGGGCAGGTAGGCCGTAGCCCAGTGCGAGCAGGCCGGCCCACGGTGGGGAGCCCAGCATCGGCGACACCAATTTGCGCTGAGGCCCCTGTACTTCTTACTATTTCCACTCATAGTTCAAAGACACTATTCAGCACTATTTACTTGAGTCAAGAGATTCACCTAGGGAACCCTGGACTACTTTCTATTTGAACACATACTCCCCTCTCTTCTCCAGAGCAGAGGAGTACACGGGCGAGCTGGCTGGCGGCAGCGGCACTGCTGGCGATGGCATGAGCCGAGGAGAGGCACCGGAGCATCACCGGACTCGCACAGCTCCGAAGGGGCATGGCTCGGCCAGGGGCGACGCATGATAGCCCGGCCACGCTAGTGGGGGCCGAATCATGGCCCAAGGGCAGCGCGTGGAGGTGGAGCCCCACGGCTGGCATCAGCAGCAGGGACGACCCGGCACGGACGACGGCAGGGGCGGCGGTTGTCACCGATGACTAGAGAGGGTGCGGGGGCACGGGGGAGGAGCATGGGAGGGGCAACGCTGTGGGGCTCGTGGCAGCTCGACTTCGGGCACGACCATGGTAGCCGAGAGCGAGAGAGAGGGAGGCTGGGCGAGAGCAACAGTGAGGACGGCGGCGTTCGAGCTCAGCCCCGAGCTCATCCATGGTAGACGTGTGCTAGCAGCAAAGCGAGAGAGAGGGAGGCTGGGTAGAGGAGCGTGAGAGCGAGCGAGGAGCCATGCGCGGACACACCTTGTCCTTAAGTCAGACACAGGAGCCACAAGGGGGGTAGGTGAGACAAACGACTGTGATCACGTGCTATAGGGCGGGGCGAGGTCAGGCAGTGGCGCAGCCGAGCGCGACAGCAGCACACGACCTACCAGATCGTAGCTAGGCCGGGACCGGCCAATGCACGGACGGCCATAGCCGACCAACGCGCTGCACGGTTCACGCGATGACATGGGCGCGGTGACCACGCCCTAGCACATTTTTGGTAGTTAAACACATTTTTTAATAGCTAAACCAAGCTCTAACAACACTAACCATCACAACATCACAAAGTACTCACTTTGGTGCAAATCACTAAATAAAAACATGGCACTAGTGTTTAACTAAATTTTTTAGAAATCAATTGCCAAAATGGCATTGTCTACTACCATTTCATACTTAAAAGAATTCAAGGTTTCAGTTAGAACTAACATTCCTAAGCACTTTGCTGTAATTTTTGCAGGGTCTAAACCTCGACTATTTCAACTAACAAACATAGCATGACATAGCCCATACTCCATACTAACTCATAGGAGCAAAATATATAAGCACTATTTAACTAATTTGCTCAATATAATTCACCAAAATGGTATTTTAAACATAAATTCAAGTGTTTGCCGTCTTAACGAAAAGGCTTATCTTAATTTCCTATTTGATCTTTGAGCTCCCAAAACACTATTTAACAACATCTTTTTTCCAAAAGTTAATGTTGCATTTCCATCTACTAAACTTATACTTCAATTTTTATTTAAATACTAAATATAAGTTATGTTTTATTCTTGTTTACAGAAATTGCTTTTCGTGCCAAACAATTAAAACTAATTTTCCTATTTTCTTGTTAGGATTTTCATTAGCACATTTAAGTAACTAACTCACTATATTTATAGATCTATTTCTTCGGCCATAACCTCAGTGCTTAGCAAGCTCGTAACACCAGAGGTGTTACAACTAACCCCCCTTAAAAAGAATCTCGTCTCGAGATTCGGAGCAAGAACCAAAAAGGGAACAACATGATTACACTTCGTAGATCAGAAATTACATGAAAGATTACACGACTTCGAACGCTAAACCACTTAGGGATTTAGAGATACATGGTTAAAAGCAACCTAGTACAACCAAGGCTTAATCCAGAAGTCAGGATAGACGAGGACAATGGAGAAACAATAAGATAATGATTATCCAAAATATGGTGTATGACCAACAGATCAAGAAATAGGAGACTGAGACGTCAAACATCGTGAACCCTCAGACCGAACTAACCAACAGTAGACTTGAACTTCTTCTAAAACTAGATCCTTTCTTTTTCTTAGATTACACAATCACCTCTGACTGATGACCCTGGTTCCACGAACGACGACTGGATCTCATAGCTCTGCTTTGGATTCGAGGGGGATGGGGATGAAGGAGAAGAGCAAGGACCAATGGTATCTTATAGTGGCAAACGGAGGTGGGGCACAACACACCGGAAGTGGAGATGGCGTGGCTGGGATACACTGACGGTTCATGCTGTGGGGACAAAGTCGGCCATGGTGCGCTCCCTACGCGAGCGGAGGGAGGATAATGGAGAGGGGAGGGGATTCGCTTGGCGAGGAAGGCGTGCGGGCGGCCGTGTCCCCAAAAGAAGAAAAAAGGGGAGGGGAAGGGGGGGTTCGGTACGAGGATGAGGGCGTGGGGTCGAGAGCCGACAGGAGGGGACGCACATAGTACACGAGGACGGCGAGTGCGGCACGATGTCATGGCCATGCGAGACCAGGGTGCTAATGGGCCCAACATAGACGACGTCCGCGAGATACATAGCAATAGTGAAACAACCCCGATTTCCGCGAAGGGAAATCCACAGAGTCGAAGTGTAATAAGACCGCTGTAGATCATATTACCCAGATTCCAGTCGAATATCACATTCATACAACAATAATATCATAGTACAATTAGTGCGGAAGTACATAGATTATTACATCGCCGCATTGGCGGAATCAAAAGTAGCATTCATTCAGAACAGCTTGAAGATAGGATCGCCAAACTCGAGCGTAGGAACGAACCCTTCAACCGTCAAACTCCTCGGAGCTATACACCTCAGCAGAACATGTGTACCAAAATTTATCAGTACGATTTGTACTGGCCACTCCCAACCCTATGGGCATTGCTTTATGGAAATTGGATGCAAGTTGGATATAATCAAAAGGAACCTATAAGGCTGGGGTTTCCAATGTATTTAGCATATCAAGTTCATAATAATAGTTGGTCAAGTTTTTAACACCATTCACACCCATTCCACCCCCTTTCCCATTCCCGAGCCAGGTTTCGATCCTGGGATCGACATACCACCATATCCACACCATCACCATACCACACCCGTACCATCGCTCAGTCGACAGGCCAACTCCCTCTCGGCACTGTCTCAAGGCCCGTAGCCCCTGGCTACGTCCGATCACTCATCCCAGGGGGAGAAAAGAAGGACTCATCTCTCTATCTAGTTTAAGCGAAACCCAGGAAAGGTCCATAGCCGACCAGTCGGCATATGTATCGATCGATCAACCATACACTCTGCAGAGGTTTTACATAACCACAAGATCCGCCTTCCTCGCTGACCGTCGTCAACTGGGCTGATTCCGGCCGCTTGCTAGCCTAGGATAATGCCACTCTACCATTCAGCCCTGGTACACCCCAAGTCTGGTCTGGGGTGGCTGAAACTGTGAGTCATGAGCCGGGTCCACAAGGTCTCCATGAAGTCTCGGAAGGGTGTCGGGGAAATCCTCCGCACCCCGTACCTCCTTACACTATCCGCTATCAACCTAGCAGTAGTGGCAATATCCTACCAAGTAGTCCGGCCGTCCCGCACCATATAGGGCGAGTGGTACGTAAGGCTTCCTGGTGAGTCTGAGTACTAGTAAGTCCTTAGGTTTGACCAAGCCAGAATGTCTTCATCAGGGTTTCCATTTACTGTGCCACCACAACACCTCCACCCTGGGCTCCTCCCATCACAGGATCACACCTAGGGCCACCTTGTATACCATTTACCCACCATAGGTATCCATTCCAGGGGTGCCCATGGAGCACCCCACGGCAAGACTTGCCCCATGCTCATCGTATACTCCAACTTGGTCGACACAACCCTCACCCTCCACGCACCCAAGTCACACACGCAGCAATCTACCCATAGTCCAGTTAACACAAGTTCCCACCACGCATCAATATAGCGCAAGCATAGTAGAAGTAATAAGCAATTAAATATATTAGCAAGCATGTGACTAGCCTAACAGCAGGGTGAGCAGGGGTAAGGTTGCGTCAAGGTAGAGGCCATCAAGAAAGCATACTACCATGCAAGTCCTACCATAGTGTGATATGACAATAAAGTAAGCACTAGCATTTATACTTTAGCCATGCGTAATAGGTGCTATGAGATTGGGTGGGATGTGGCACCTTCATTGTAGTCGTCTCCGTACTCCTCATGGTACTCACGATCCTCGTCCGTCCGGTTCTCCTCCGAGTCTGCAAACGACCGCATTATAGTCGCGTTAGCGACGTCTATAGAATAGCACAAAGAAGTAATGAAAATTCAAAAGAGCCAAATGCACTCAAACATGGGTCCATGGTGTAGAGCTTGATTTTAGATGAATTTTGGTCCTAGTTTCGTATTTTTCTGAGGTCGTATGAATTAGTTATGAATTTCCGAAGATTAAATCTATTTCTGAAAATGGAAAAGGCTGAATTAACACTGGGCTGACACGTGTCATGCTGGGGTTGGTCCACGTGGCTTGCTGACGTCAGCATGACATCAGCATCACGGTTCCGAGCTGACAGGTGGGGTTTAGCTGACGTCAGCATGACGTCATCAACGTCATGCTCACCGACAGGTGGGGCCAGAGGCTATTGAGTCACTCACAAGTGGGTTCGGTCAAAGTCAACGGCAAGTCAACAGTCAACATCTTCGGTCAACACTCAGGGTCACTGACGTGTGGGGCTAGGGCTGCTGACGTCATCAGCTGATGTCAGCGTGACGTCAGCATGACGTCACCTCGGCTGTGCTAGCTTCTGACATGTGGGTCCCGCGTGACGTCATCACGACGCCAGCATGACGTCATCATCTGACGTGTGGGTCCAGCAACACTGTGTCGCTGACATGTGGGGCCAGGTCAACGGTCAATGTTGACTGGTCAACGGTCAATACGGGCAGGGTCCGAACTGGGCTTTGGTGGGTTCGGGTTGGGCCAGTCTGGGCCGGGCTGACCCAGACACGTGGCACGCTGTGATGCTGCCACGTCGCGGTCGTGGGCCTTTATTGGGCTTTGTCCACAGCGTGGCTCACACCGTGTGGTTCACGGTGGACCAGCGCTCATGGTCCATGGACCTACAGCAGGGCGCATGGTGGACCAAGTCCACCGTCTCTTCTCCTTGGCTTGGCTCACGTGCACCGAGCTCATGCTCGGGTGGTCGGCGAGGGGGTGTTTCCCCTGTTTTCTTCCGCGGCGGTGCTCCCATCGGCGGCGAGCACCCGGTGAGCCCCCGTGGCAGTGCTGGTGTCCGATTGGAGAGGGGAAAAGCTTCCCCGGGTCACGGCGACTGCGTCTGTGGGGTCAAGGGGCGGCCAGAGCTTCCCCAAGGTGTTGGCCACGGCGATCGGCGGCTCAAGCTCCACCGGCGTGCGGGAAGGCGCGGGTGCTGCGGCATAGGCCGTTTCTGTGGTGCGCGTGGGCGACACAGTGCTCCAACGAGCATGTTGGGCAGGTCGAGAGGTCTTCCAGGGGCTCCGGTGACTTTGGCCACGGCGGCGGCCTCCCGAGCACAACGGCGGCGAGGCCCGTGGGTCTCTACGTGGCTCCAGTGGGGTGGTCACGGCATGCGTGTGGTTCCAGCGATCAAGACGGGCGAGACGAGGGAACGCCAGGTGCTCCCAGCGAACCTGTCCCCGGTGGAGTCGTCGCGGTGGCGGTGGTGCTCCGGCCATGGCGCGGTGCGGCCTCTGGGGTCCTCCAGTGGCCTACGCCTACCCGTGATCGCGATCGTGGCGTCTTTCGTGGCGGGAAGAAACCCGCCAAGGCATGTGCGTGACATCTACTGCGATGATGCGGCCGCGGTGGCTTCGCCACGGCCGTGCGTGTGTTCCCGGCATGCGCCCGTGCGTGCTCGTGTCCATGGGGCTTAGGAGGAGGTCTCAGCGGCGTACGACTCACCGTCGGTGTTGAGGGCGAGAGGATAGCGGCGCAGTGAAGAGTTGTGGCCGTGTAGCTCCGGAGGCAGTGCCGTGTCGTCCGCTCCGGCTTGATCCGCGGTGGTGCTCCGAGCTCCGGCGTCTTCCCCCTCTTCTCCCTCTTCTCTCTTGGCTTGGGTGGGCTGTGGACGGCCACCGAGGTGGCGGCGGGGCGACGGGACGAGCGCTAGGGCTCCGGGGCTGGGGCTTTTATAGCCGAATTCGGCCATGTAGCCCGGCGTTGGCGGGCTGGAGATTGAGGGGGATCGGGCGTGCATCCCATCCGGCGGTTGTGCGTGGTTGCGTGGTAGCGCGCGCAAGGGGGGGCAAGGCCATGCCCCGCGCGTGACCCAGCCCGCCATTCTTGTCGAGCTCACACGCGCGGTGGTCGTGGCAGCTGTGGAGAAGAAGAATAATAGGGCTGACATGCGGGGTCCAATGGCCGGGCTAGAAGCGAGGCGGCAGACGCAGCAGGCGTGCGTTGTGTGGGCGACACGCTGGCTCCAATGACAGCGGCAAGGGCAGCGCGAAGCGAAGCCTTGCCAGGCGTTCTTTGGCATAAACAGCCTTGCTGCTGCAATAATTTGTCACGGGCCGAGCTGCTGGGGCTTTGAGGCCTTCTCCTCTTCTCTTTTCTTTTCTATTTTCATTTCATCTCCATTGTTTGAATTTAAATTTAGTTTTAGTTTTGGTTTTTGAATTCAAAATTGGTGCACCAAATTCATTAGAGTTTTAGATATGTGACCCACAACTTCCTTAACTATATATATTAGGAATTTATTTAGCCATTTTGTATAACAAAAGTAGGTGTAGTTTTGTTATACAAAAATATAGGTAGTTTTCACTTTAAACCTTTGATTTGATTTCTTTCGGTTCATTACTTTAAAGGGGTCGTTAGGCATTACATGAGACAAATGAAAAGTCCAACTCACAAAATGTATGCAACTCTTATTTGTTAGAGATTAAATATTCATAATCAACAAATGACATGCTATGCTTATGTGATGACTTGGGTTGGGTTACTTCTAATGCAACTCTTAGGTTAGGTTTCTATACATGACACTTATCATCACATGGGATTTTTAAGAAAATTTTTGTAGTTGGTATTTTTGGTGTGTGGATTTCTGGGTTGTTACAGTCCTACCCCCTTAATAGGATCTCGTCCCCGAGATTAAAGCGTAACGTACTCTTCAAAGAGGTAAGGATATCGTAGCCGGAGGTTAGACTCTTTCTCCCATGTTGCTTCTCTCTCAGTGTGATTACTCCATTGGATCTTGCACATAGGAATAGTCTTGCTTCGGGTTTCTTTGGTATCTCTGCCCAGAATTCTGATAGGATGTTCTCTATACTCAAGTGTATCTTGAATTTCAAGTGTATCAGTCGGGATCACTTCATCGGGCACTCTCAAACATTTGCGTAGCTGGGATACATGAAATACGGGATGTACACCCGTCAATTCCTCAGGTAACTCAAGTTTGTAGGCAAGCTTTCCAATTCTCTTGCAAATCTTGTATGGGCCAACAAATCTAGGGGCAAGCTTGCCTTTCACATGGAATCTGACAGTCCCACGTAGCGAAGATACCTTGAGATAGACGAAGTCTCCCACATTGAACTCAAGTTCTCTTCTCCTTTTGTCAGCATAGCTCTTGTATCGACTTTGAGCAATCCTCAAATTCTCTCTTACTTGAGCAACTCCTTCTTCGGCATCTTGAATCTTAGCGTAATCAAAGAATGATCTTTCACCCGGTTGAGACCACATCAAAGGTGTCTTACAAGGTCTGCCATATAGAGCTTCAAACGGCGACATCTTGATACTGGCTTGGTAGCTGTTGTTGTAAGAGAACTCCGCATAGGGTAAGCACTTCTTCCAATCAGATCCATAATTCAGCACACTAGTGCGAAGCATGTCTTCTAAGATCTGATTTACTCGTTCTGTCTGTCCATCTGTCTGCGGGTGGTAAGCGGTACTAAAATCAAGTTTAGTCCCAATAGACTTGTGCAGAGCTTCCCAGAATCGGGACACAAACTGAGGACCACGATCAGATACAATACTAGAGGGTGCTCCATGCAGTCTGAGAATATGCTCGATATATGGATCTGCTAATTTTTCTGCATTGGTCTTCACTGGTACAAAGTGAGCAATCTTGGTCAAACGATCAACAAACACCCAGATGGAATCGTTGCCTTTCTGTGAACGGGGCAATCCAACTATAAAATCCATGGATATGCTCTCCCATTTCCACTCAGGAACATCAAGAGGCTTTAGCAATCCTGCAGGCCATTGATGTTCAGCCTTGACTCTATTACAGGTGTCACATCGTGCCACATGTCCTGCAATGTCTGTCTTCATGCCTTTCCACCAAAAGTGTTTCTTTAAGTCTTCATACATCTTTGAATTTCCAGGGTGAATATAGTACTTAGAATCATGGGCTTCTGACAGAATTTCCTCTTGTAGGGCTGGATCTGAAGGTACACAGATTCTGTCCTTGAACTAAATGGTTCCTTGTTCATCTTCATGGTGGTTGGTCTTGTAGCCTAGTTTCACCAGACCACGGAGATATTCAATCTCTTCACAATTTTTCTGAGCTTGACAGATGCGATCTGTGAGATCATACTATATGCAGAGCTCATTCAACAAGCCATGCGGTAGTATCTCAAGTTGGAAATCATCAATCTCTTCCTTGAGCTCAGGTGGTACAGATTCAGTGATCAAAGTGTGATAGTAACTCTTACGGCTGAGGGCGTCTGCGACTACGTTAGCTTTCCCCGGATGATAGTGAATTTCTAGATCATAGTCCTTGATCAACTCTAGCCATCGGCGTTGCCTCATATTCAGATCTTCTTGAGTGAAAAAGTACTTCAGGCTCTTGTGATCGGTGTAGATATCGCACTTGTTGCCTATCAAGTAGTGCCTCCAAATCTTCAAAGCATGCACAACTGCTGCTAACTCAAGATCATGAGTAGGGTAATGGTTCTCGTGTTCTTTTAACTATCGAGAAGCATGAGCTATCACTCTCCCCTCTTGCATCAGTACACAACCAAGTCCTTGACGGGATGCATCACAATAGACCACGAAATCTTTGATGATATCAGGCAATGCCAACACAGGAGTTGTGGTAAGCTTCTGTTTCAATTCCTGGAAGCTTTGTTCGCACTCGGGCGTCCATTCAAACTCCTTGGTCTTCTTCAGAAGGTTGGTCATCGGACGGGCTATCTTGGAGAAGTTTTCGATGAACCAGCGGTAATATCCAGCCAATCCCAAGAAATTTCTGACTTTTGTCACATTACGGGGTTGTTCCCATTCTTTCACAGCCTCAATCTTAGCTGGGTCAACTGCAACACCTTCATCTGATAGTACATGGCCTAGGAAGGCAACTTCCTGTAGCCAAAACTCAGATTTGCTGAACTTTGCGTAGAGCTGATGTTGGGCTAGTTTCTCAAGTACAGTTCTCAGATGATGTTCATGCTCTTCAGTGGTGGATGAATAGACAAGAATGTCATCAATGAATACCACCACGAACTTATCTAGATCATCCATGAAAACCTTATTCATCATGTTCATGAAGTATGTGGGTGCATTCGTGAGTCCAAAGGATACCACAGTGAACTCAAACTGCCCATACCTAGTCACGAAGGCTGTCTTTGGGATGTCACTCTCTCGAATCTTCATCTGATGATAACCAGATCTGAGATCAATCTTGGAGAAATACTTGGCTCCTCTAAGCTAATCAAGCAAATCATCAATCCTTGGCAGGGGGTACTTGTTCTTGATGGTGACTGCGTTCAAGTTCCAGTAATCAATGCACATTCTCATTGAGCCATCCTTCTTTTTAACAAACAGAACAGGGGATCCCCAAGGTGAAGCACTAGGTCTGATATATCCCTTCGAGATGAGCTCAACAAGCTGCTTCTTGAGCTCAGCCAGTTCATCAACTGACATGCGATAGGGCCTCTTGGCAATGGGTCCTGTTCCCAGCAAAAGATCAATGATGAACTCTACATCACGGTCTGGTGGCATACCCGGTAATTCTTCAGGGAATACACCGGGATAGTCTCTGACCACAGGCACATCATGAACTGTCTTTTCCTCTTTTTGTGATTCTGAACTTGCTTTAAGGGCACATAGGATAGAGGTGGACTTTCCGGACTGGGGTTCACATCTAATGACTTGGCCTGATGGGTGGGTCACTTGGACATATCTAGGTGAACATGATATGATGCCTCGGTGAATGGTTAACCATTCCATGCCTAAGATGACATCTAGGTTAGTGGAAGGTAACAAGGTTAGGTCGGCTTTAAAGATAAGACCCTCAATGGTAAGACTCACTCCCTTACAGATGTGGGTGCATTTTAGGTCTCCTAAAGGTGAGCTGGTGATGATAGGCTTTTCACATGGGGTTACAGGCAGGTCATGCTCTCGTGCAAACTTGGATGATATGTATGAACAAGTTGCTCTAGAATCAAATAGAACTGATGTAGTATTGCCATTAACTAAAAACATACCATACACAACGTCAGGGGCAGTCTGTGCTTCCTCAGCGTCTAGATGGTTGAGACGTCCGCGAGTAGCAGATCCCTTGAACTAAGACTTCTGAGCAGCTGAGTTCTGAGGGCATTCAGTAGCTTTGTGACCTGGTTGGCCACAAGCAAAGCAGGTGAAAGGCGCACCGCCTATAGGGGTTGGCGCGGGTGCCTTCTAGTTTCCAGTGCCTGGTGCGGAGCGGTTCTGTGCTGGGCGTTCATTCACAGAGCGGGAACGGTTGATACGATCCTGAGTGTTGTGGTCCTGAGCATAACAGTCCCGGGTGTAACGATCCTGAGCAGGGTGGGAGTATTTGGCGGTGTAGCCTCCACTTCCCCTACTCGATCCAGGGTTATCATCCCTGTTGTGGCGAGAGCATTCCCTGGATGGTGCATCTCTGTGGAACCTCTTGCGATCACGGCCACGGAAAGACTCCTCAGGCTTATGCTTCCTCTCCCTGTACTCTTCTCCAGCTTCAGCACGGTCCTTCTCAATCTAGATGCAGCGGTCCACCAGAGCACGCAGTGTGTTACTCTCAATACCGCCAAACTTTAGCTTGATGTGCGGGTTAAGTCCCTTGCGGTAATAGTATAGCTTCTCCTTCTTAGAGTTCACAACATAGGGAGGTGCATAACGCAGAAGGTTGGTGAAACGAGTAGTGTACTCAGTCACCTTGTCCTTTCCCATCTTGATGTTGCGGAACTCCTCGGCTTTGGCCTCCATGATACCCTTGGGAATGTGATACTCAATGAATGCTTCAGCAAACTCATCCCACGAGATATTGGCAGGGTCTTCATGGGAGTCACTGAAACTGTCCCACCAGGCGCGTGCTGCACCTGTGAGCTAGTGTGTGGCAGCTCCAACACACTCATCGTCGGTGAAAGTGGTGAGATCAAGTTTCTTCTCCATCTCCTTGAGCCAGTCATCGGCTACAAGCGGGTCAGGGTCGGTGCCATCATAGGTAGGTGGCCTTAGCTTCAGGAATCCTTCCAGCTTCCTTTGGAAGTCATTCTACTAACCTCCCTGGCGACGGTTTGCTCCTTCAACAAGAGCTGCAAGAAGCTGGGTCTGCTGTGCCATCACTTCTGCCAAGTTCAGTGGTGGTGGTGGCGGAATGTTCTCCTCAATAGGTGGCGGGGTATTCTCCAGGTTGAAGGGTATCCCTCCGCGTCCACGGCCACGGCCACGGCCACGGCCATGGTTGTTGCCACCACGGCCCCCATTGGGTTCGACTGGTTTGGGGATGGGCGCACGTCCATGGTTCATTAGGCGAGCAGATCGGTGGTTCGGCATCTACAACACGGATCATAAGAATTTTAGTGCTTGTGCCATAAGTGCTTATAATTCAATTATGATTACATGATTTCGACGATTTAAAGAAAATCATTTACACTATCCAACACTCATTACAAAGAAGCCATAAGATCCAATAAGATCCAAATCATTCATTACATGGGTTTTATTACATAGCATCATCTCCAGTAGCTACACTTGAAGACGTGCGAGAATCGTACTACGCATAGTGTCTCATAATACATCTCATAAGGGGTACATCATGGAGTACAACTCATGGAAGCTACTGACATATCTCATGACCACGCAGGGTCATCTACTCTAACTCGTACACCGCAGCTGGGATACGACTGTTCTCGATCTCGATCTCCTCGTCAGACTTGTGAAGTCGGGACACGTACTTCAAGGCCTCGGCGAGCTCCTCAGTAGGCTTGGCTCCAGGTAGGGTAGGGCAGGCGTCTAGGTTGAGGCGAGTCGAGGCTAACTCAAACTCCTCTATCCTAGGCTTCGTCTTGCTGCGAATCTCCTTGGGTAGCTGATCCCACATACCCTTCATCTCCCTGAGGCGCTTCTTGTCAGACTTCTACCAAGCCTGCCAAGTCCTCTCGCACTTGTCCTGTAGGTACTCGGTCTGCCTGAGTGCCTCGATCAGGTGACCCTGGTTGCGGATGGCCTTCTTCCTGAACTCCTCTAGCTCCTGGGTCATGGTCTTGTTTCGAGATTGGATTTTCAGCATATCAATCCCCTTGGACCTCTCTCTGTCCCCTCTGCGGTTGAACTCGGCCTTCTTGTCATCCAACTCCCTCTGCAACTCCAAGACCTTGCTGTCGAGGTAGCAGTTCCTGTTGCCTAGGTCGGCTGCTTTGTCCTGTAAGTCAACGACCTCGGCTCTGTGGACTTCCTCACGATGGTTGAGCTCGTCCTATAGCTTGGCAACTGCCTCGAGCAGACTAGCTCGTTCCTGTGCTCCCTGCGAGTCTCGCTCCTGGTACTCCCACAGAAGAGCCCGGTCCTGACGTCTCTTCTGCTCAAGCTGGGTCACGTACCTGTCCTTCTCTAGTAGGTGGATAGCCGAGACACGAAGGCATCTGTGCTCCTCTGCAAGGATAACTCTGTCGACTGCGAAACTCTGCTCACTAGGGGTAAGGCTGAGGTTGAGGGCCTGGGGAAGTAGACGAAACTTTGTCGTCTTTAGGTGCTCGTAGTGATCCCTCATCACTCTACGAAGTGCCTTGTGTGAGGCAGCTCACAGTCCCTCCTCAACTGTGTCCTCTATAGTCAACTTGGTGAAAGCTGGGACAGTCAGTAAGGTGGTGCTAGCTGGGAACTCGACTGAGGTGACAACTGGTCCTTCGATTCCTCCATCCTGAGCTGACTTCCTAGTACAGGTGACCTTGACAAGCTCGTCGGGGACTCCTAACGTGACGAGAACTCGGCAGAGGGTCTGTGCAAAACCCCCGAGCTCACGTAGGTCGAAGGTAAGCTTGGCGTGGTCCAGAGGTAGCGGTCCTAGAGGCGGCCATTCAACGTTCGTTGCCATCTGCATGTTTTAAGGAACAGGTGTTAGCAGGTCAATAAATAGATGAGCCTTGCATAAAAGTGAATGCAGGGTCGGTATATAACCGGAAGAAGAGTTGTCCACGTCCTATTCTATCGTCCATTTCTAAGGGTTTCGTCCTATGGTCAAGTATGGCTCTGATACCAACTGAAACAACCCCGATTTCCACGAAGGGAAATCCGCAGAGTCGAAGTGTAATAAGACCGCTGTAGATCATATTACCCAGATTCCAGTCGAATATCACATCCATACAACGATAATATCAGAGTACAATTAGTGCGGAAGTACATAGATTATTACATCGCCGCATTGGCAGAATCAAAAGTAGCATTCATTCAGAACAGCTTGAAGATAGGATCACCAAACTCGAGCGTAGGAACGAACCCTTCAACCGTCAAACTCCTCGGAGCTATACTCCTCAGCAGAACCTGTGTGCCAAAATTTATCAGTACGATTTGTACTGGCCACTCCCAACCCTATGGGCATTGCTTTGTGGAAATTGGATGCAAGTTGGATATAATCAAAAGGAACCTATAAGGCTGGGGTTTCCTATGTATTTAGCATATCAAGTTCATAATAATAGTTGGTCAAGTTTTTAACACCATTCACACCCATTCCACCCCCTTTCCCATTCCCGAGCCAGGTTTCGATCCTGGGATCGACATACCACCATATCCACACCATCACCATACCACACCCGTACCATCGCTCAGTCGACAGGCCAACTCCCTCTCGGCACTGTCTCAAGGCCCGTAGCCCCTGGCTACGTCCGATCACTCATCCCAGGGGGAGAAAAGGACTCATCTCTCTATCTAGTTTAAGCGAAACCCAGGAAAGGTCCATAGTCGACCAGTCGGCATATGTATCGATCGATCAACCATACACTCTGCAGAGGTTTTACATAACCATAAGATCCACCTTCCTCGCTGACCGTCGTCAACTGGGCTGATGCTGGCCGCTTGCTAGCCTAGGATAATGCCACTCTACCATTCAGCCCTGGTACACCCCAAGTCTGGTCTGGGGTGGCTGAAACTTTGAGTCATGAGCCGGGTCCACAAGGTCTCCATGAAGTCTCGGAAGGGTGTGGGGGAAATCCTCCGCACCCCGTACCTCCTTACACTGTCTGCTATCAACCTAGCAGTAGTGGCAATATCCTACCAAGTAGTCTGGCCGTCTCGCACCATATAGGGCGAGTGGTACGTAAGGCTTCCTGGTGAGTCTGAGTACTAGTAAGTCCTTAGGTTTGACCAAGCCAGAATGTCTTCATCAGGGTTTCCATTTACTGTGCCACCACAACACCTCCACCCTGGGCTCCTCCCATCACAGGATCACACCCAGGGCCACCTTGTATACCATTTACCCACCACAGGTATCCATTCCAGGGGTGCCCAGGTAGCACCCCATGGCAAGACTTGCCCCATGCTCGTCGTATACTCCAACTTGGTCGACACAACCCTCACCCTCCACGCACCCAAGTCACACACGCAGCAATCTCCCCATAGTCCAGTTAACACAAGTTTCCACCACGCATCAATATAGCGCAAGCGTAGTAGAAGTAATAAGCAATGAAATATATTAGCAAGCGTGTGACTAGCCTAACAGCAGGGTGAGCAGGGGTAAGGTTGCGTCAAGGTAGAGGCCATCAAGAAAGCATACTACCATGCAAGTCCTACCATAGTGTGATATGACAATAAAGTAAGCACTAGCATTTCTACTTTAGCCATGCGTAATAGGTGCTACGAGATTGGGTGGGATGTGGCACCTTCAGTGTAGTTGTCTCCGTACTCCTCACGGTACTCACGATCCTCGTCCGTCCGGTTCTCCTCCGAGTCTGCAAACGACCGCATTATAGTCGCGTTAGCGACGTCTATAGAATAGCACAAAGAAGCAATGAAAATTCAAAAGAGCCAAATGCACTCAAACAAGGGTCCATGGTGTAGAGCTTGATTTTAGATGAATTTTGGTCCTGGTTTCGTATTTTTCCGTGGTCGTATGAATTAGTTATGAATTTCCGAAGATTAAATCTATTTCTGAAAATGGAAAAAGGTTAAATTAACCCTGGGCTGACACGTGTCATGCTGGGGTTGGTCCACGTGGCTTGCTGACATCAGCATGACGTCAGCATCACGGTTCCGAGCTGACAGGTGGGGTTTAGCTGACGTCAGCATGACGTCATCAACGTCATGCTCACCGACAGGTGGGGCAGAGGCTATTGAGTCACTGACAGGTGGGTCCGGTCACAGTCAACGGCGAGTCAACAGTCAACGTATTTAGTCAACGGTCAGGATCACTGACATGTGGGGCCAGGGCTGCTGACGTCATCAGCTGATGTCAGCGTGATGTCAGCGTGATGTCTGCATGACGTCACCTCGGCTGTGCTAGCTTCTGACATGTGGGTCCCGCGTGATGTCATCACGACGCCAGCATGACATCATCATCTGGCATGTGGGTCCAGCAACACTGTGTCGCTGATATGTGGGGCCAGGTCAACGGTCAACGTTGACCGGTCAACGGTCAATACGGGCCGGGTCCGAACTGGGCTCTGGTGGGTTCGGGTTGGGCCGGTCTGGGCCGGGCTGACCCGGACACGTGGCACGCTGTGATGCTGCCACGTCGCGGTCGTGGGCCTTTATTGGGCTTTGTCCACAGCGCGGCTCACACCTTGTGGTTCACGGTGGACCAGCGCTCATGGTCCATGGACCTACAGCAGGGCGCATGGTGGACCAAGTCCACCGTCTCTTCTCCCTGGCTTGGCTCACGTGCACCGAGCTCATGCTCGGGTGGTCGGCGAGGGGGTGTTTCCCCTGTTTTCTTCCACGGCGGTGCTCCCATCGGCGGCGAGCACCCGGTGAGCCCCCGTGGCAGTGCTGGTGTCCGATTGGAGAGGGGAAAAGCTTCCCCGGGTCACGGTGACTGCGTCTGTGGGGTCAAGGGGCGGCCAGAGCTTCCCCAAGGTGTTGGCCATGGGGATCGGTGGCTCAAGCTCCACCGGCATGCAGGAAGGCGCGGGTGCTGCTGCATAGGCCATTTCTGTGGTGCGCGTGGGCGACACAGTGCTCTAGCGAGCATGTTGGGCAGGTCGAGAGGTCTTCCAGGGGATCCGGTGACTTTGGCCATGGCGGCGGCCTCCCGAGCACAATGGCGGCGAGGCGCGCGGGTCTCTACGTGGCTCCAGTGGGGTGGTCACGATGTGCGTGTGGTTCCAGCGATCAAGACAGGTGAGACGAGGGAACGCCAGGCGCTCCCAGTGAACCTGTCCCCGGTGGAGTTGTCGCGGTGGCGGCAGTGCTCCGGCTGTGGCGCGGTGCGGCCTCTGGGGTCCTCCAGTGGCCTACGCCTACCCATGATCGCGATCGTGGTGTCTTCCGTGGCGGGAAGAAACCCGCCAAGGCGTGTGCGTGACATCTACTGTGGTAATGCGGCCGCGGTGGCTTCGCCACGGCCGTGCGCGTGTTCCCGGCGTGCGCCCGTGCGTGCTCGTGTCCATGGGGCTTAGGAGGAGGTCTCAGCGGTGTACGGCTCACCGTCGGTGTTGAGGGCGAGAGGATAGCGGTGCAGTGAAGAGTTGTGGCCGTGTAGCTCCGGAGGCAGTGCCGTGTCGTCCGCTCCGGCTTGATCCGCGGCGGTGCTCCAAGCTCCGGCATCTTCCCCCTCTTCTTCCTCTTCTCCCTCTTCTCTCTTGGCTTGGGTGGGCTGTGGACGGCCACCGAGGTGGCGGTGGGGCGACGGGACGAGCGCTAGGGCTCCGGGGCTGGGGCTTTTATAGCCGAGCTCGGCCATGGAGCCCGGCGTTCGGCGGCTGGAGATTGAGGGGGATCGGAGGTGTGCATCCCATCCGATGGCCGTGCGTGGTTGCGTGGGCACGGCGCAAGGGGGGGCAAGGCCATGCCCCGGGCGTGACCCCCTGGCCCGCCCTGCCATTGCTGTCGGGGCTCTGTCACGCGGTGGTCGTGCACGGCGTGGAGAAGAAGAATAGTAGGGCTGACATGCGGGGTCCAGCGGCAGCAGCTGTAAGCGGAGGCAGGGAGACGCGCGGGCGTGGGCGTTGTGTGGCTGACACGCGGGGTCCAGCGGCAGCGGCAGCGAGCGAAGGCGGGGAGCGCGCGGGCGTTGCTGGGCCGCAAGCTGGGCCGCGCGCGCTGGGGCTAGCTGGGCCGAGCTGCCTGGGCTTTCGAGGCCTTCTCCTCTTCTCTTTTCTTTTCTATTTTTCATTTCATCTCCATTGTTTGAATTTAAATTTAGTTTTAGTTTTGGTTTTTGAATTCAAAAATTGGTGCACCAAATTCATTAGAGTTTTAGATATGTGACCCACAACTTCCTTAACTATATATATTAGGAATTTATTTAGCCATTTTGTATAACAAAAGTAGGTGTAGTTTTGTTATACAAAAATATAGGTAGTTTTCACTTTAAACCTTTGATTTGATTTCTTTCGGTTCATTACTTTAAAGGGGTCGTTAGGCATTACATGAGACAAATGAAAAGTCCAACTCACAAAATGTATGCAACTCTTATTTGTTAGAGATTAAATATTCATAATCAACAAATGACATGCTATGCTTATGTGATGACTTGGGTTGGGTTACTTCTAATGCAACTCTTAGGTTAGGTTTCTATACATGACACTTATCATCACATGGGATTTTTAAGAAAAATTTTGTAGTTGGTGTTTTTGGTGTGTGGATTTCTGGGTTGTTACAAATAGTGACCGGTGTGCGTAGCGTGGGCGAGCTTGGCACAGTGCTTGGGACCTGACGTCCGCTCAGACTTTGTAGCAAAAGCGGTACGGCGGTGTAACTTGGTAAAGATGCTTGGTCAACAACCTCGATACCAGTGCGTGTCAAGCAGCGTCACCATGTGGTAGCTGTTCCACAGGGGCCCTCGGTTTCATCGCGGCACCATAAGCTATTAACCAAGCAACTACTATGAACTTACACGCAATGAAGGCGGTGGGGTCATAGACCACAGAATCAGAGGAGTATTGTAAGGGAAGATTCAAACAACAAGGGACAAGGAATTCAAATCCAACGACGGATTTGATTTAAAGAGAATCAAGTGTTCTATTAGGACATCCACAATTAGTCGATACAGTGTCCTATGTTATCCAATCATGGCTAGTCTACTGGCATCCGAATGGTAATTTCTCTTGTAACCTTCTTAACATCGCCCTTGAAAACCCTAAACACGTCTAATGAGACTTAAGGGTAAATGGACGCAATAAACACAACAAAAATAAATAAAATTCAGATTTCAAACGTCCTTATGTTGGTACAATATATATGCACTCACCCTCCTATTCTCAACACATCGTTCACCTTCCCTACGGTCAAACGATCTCAACAACTACGGACGAAAATACAATGGAAAGATTACAATACTGGTGGACAGCAACGAAAGACACTACTAACTATGAGTACATCATCCTAAGGCAACTAATCTACTTTGGACCACACATCTTTATTCTCGGGCTCAGCGGATTCTTCTACCGCCCTGGCTACGGATCTGCCTCCTTTCTTAGTAGTGGATGAGTGAGGGGAAGCAAAGGTTCTACTTCTAACACTTCTGAAGGTGGGGGTGCTGGCGGTACTGCAACATCAGTTCTCCTTCTTTCTGGTGGGTGGATAGGGATTCCCTCCACGATCAAGGGATCTTGCCATTCCGTAGCCAGCGTCCTACGCTTAGCCCTGGTGATAAGGTAGGCCTCTCCCAACTGATGGGCATGCTGATCTTTGGCCTTCGTTAGGGCTTCTGACATGGCAGTCTCATGACTCTCTACGGCTGCCGCACTGGCATGCGCCTCGGCAAGCTACAACTGGAGCATCCTGGAGAAGATCTCGGCTTCCTCGGCTCACCGGAGGCACTTCCTCAGCTCCAAGGCTTGTCGGTCATACTACTCATCTAGAGCAAGTAGGTATGTGGTCAAGTGCACCATGGTTGGACTGTCTTCTTGCGCATCCCACCCTTGCAAAGCCTCCATGCGAGCCCTCCATGCCCGTCGATTCTTTTCCAAAGGTAGAAAGAACCTCATGGGGGAACGAGCAATGTGCTCTTCATTGATCTGACAAAGATACCACAAGGCTTTGCGTGCCACAACTTGGTCGGTGTCGATGAAGCGAAACTCAGTTGCAGTCACATTCCAGGCTTCAGTGATGTCAGGGAACTCCTCACTCTTTCCAATATCGATGGTAACCTCACACCGCTCAGTGCCATGCTTTTCATACTCATGGCCCTCATACTTAGGATGATCTTTGACTCCGAGCTTTTGTAGGGTGGCATACATGATTCTAGGAAAACCCTCAGTGTTCAGGCAGTAACTGCTAACCCAGGCTCCTGCCATCCCTAGCGGTGGTTGCAAGGAAGGACTGGGCGAAAAGCTTGCTCAAAAGAAAAAGCTAGGCAAGCAGGAGTGCATCAAGTGGTGGTACCAATGGCTAGGCCAGGCCCTGCTTATAATGGTAGAGCAGTCAGTGGTCCTGGCGTGGTCCACCAAGGTTCCTGCGCGGGATCACTACGAATGAATCAGCCAAATTTTTTGCTCGTTCGAGGCGAGCGATGTCCGAGGCCATTAATGACTAGTACGACTGTAGGGCAAGGGTCTGACAAGAGCACAGAAAAGAGTACAGGGAGACATGGGTCATGGCAGGCGTGAACCAGAGACGAACATGGAGCATGAAGCCACAATGCAGTAATAACTCTAGAATAAGGACGGGTCAGTCGTGCACAATACGAAACACGTGACACCTATGGATGGCGTATCTACAAGCAATATGGGCACTATAATGCACAAATAGGATATGCATAAATGCACATCCTATACGTCCTTCTACTGTTGCCAACATATAGGGCAACCGTTCTTAGATTTTTGGCACATCGTTCTCTCCCTGTAGCTAATCGATACTATCGAACTATGCTCGGGGTCAGTGTACCTGCAGAAAACTTGATTAAGCCTACCTAAGTTAGTAGAGTGCCATCTATCCTAGATACATAACCATAGTAATAGGGCTACTTATATAACTTCGCATGATTTAGAAATAGGTTCCGAAGCTTTATTTCCTCATTTATGCTCTGATACCACCTGTGGCAGAACCGCCTAATCTAATGCCTTTCAGGAGTACTTGTCTTTCATTAGACATAAAGTACTCAAGGAAGGACACTAAATTATGTAGTTCCATCTAGCACACCCCAAGGGAGAACCCAAAAATCCACATTTTTCCATTAGGATCACAAATGAGAGAATAAAGCTTACATCATTCTTAACCATTTCTTACATCACTTTTAATACAACATCAGAGTTATGAACAATTTAATTTAACAGCGGAATATACACATGTGATCAGAGTTATAGCGGAAATACATATCTATTCATGACATGATGAAGCATTGATATAAGCTATGACAACAGATTATAAAACTTCTATTTATAAAAGCATTTAGTGAGAGTTATAAATAAAAACTATGATCGCAGCATAAAGGAATCATCTCTAAGCCCACCAGGAGGAATCCACACATAAGAGTCAGCTCTAGCATCTGCCTATCACCTGCAACAGGGGGAAATGAAACCCTGACTACTCAATTGTACTCAGCAAGACTTACCTGATAGGAGGAAATAAAAGACTCCAAGGATATGCTTGGCTATCTGGCTTGTGGGTTTATTACATCTACAGGAGGCATTACTAAGCGTGTATCCTTATATTCAAATTTATTAGTAGTCATCATTAGTTCATTAACTATCCATTCTAGGTGAAAGGATCAAGATGCCCAAGAGGGGGTGAATTGGGCTAATTCTAAATTTTATGCAATAATCAAGTCCTACACTTAGCCCACTTCACCCCTTGTGCCTAGAATGTGTTTCTATTGTTCTACCGCATAAAAGTTTTGCACCCTAGGTTCCAATCCTACTCTAGCATAACAATTTTAGGAATGCAAAGACATGAAATGAATTGCTCAAATGTAAATGCTTAAAGTAAAGAGAGGGAAAGGAACACGGCGATGTTTTCCCGAGGTATCGGAGAGTCGCCACTCCCCACTAGTCCTTGTTGGAGCACCCGCGCAAGGGTGTAGCTCCCCCTTGATCCACGCAAGGATCAAGTGCTCTCTACGGGCTGATTCTTTGACACTCCATCATAGTGAATCGCCCACAACCGCTCATAACATGACTTGGGTCATCCACAAGCTCCACCAGATGATCACCAAGCTCCCAATCACCACCAAGCCATCTAGGTGATGGCGATCACCAAGAGTAACAAGCACAAACTCTCACTTGACCAAGACAAGCCTAATGAGAAGGGTGGATGCACACTTGCTACTCTCTATGCACTAATGAGGTCCTTAATCTTGGATTCTCAAATCTCAATCACCTCACTAGGCTCTTGCTCTCCCTTGCACTCCAAAGGTGTTTCTTAGCTGAACAAATGGGCAACATACCTCACTTGGACGAGTGGAGTAAGTATTTATACCCCCTCATTCAAAACATAACGTTTGGAGGTTGAGTCATCACTCTGCGGGGTGACCGAACGCTACGGTCAGTTATACCCGCCACTGTGTCAGAAAGAGCCATTAAGCTCTGATCGGACTCTGACTAGCGTTCGGTCAGCACCAACCGGACGTGTCCGGTCAAGAAAAATCCTTTCTAGAACCTTACTGGAGTTGATCGGACTCAGGCACCCTAGCGCCCGGTCAGTACCTACCGGACGCGTTCGGTCGAGCAAAAGCCTCTCTGGAGTTGACCGGACGCAGGTACCCAGCGTCCGGTGCTCTTTCACTCAGCGTCCAGTCAGTACCAGATGACTATAGTTGATCAAATGAACTGACCGGACTCTCCAAGCTACGTCCGATCACAACCAGACCAGCGTTTGGTCAGTCATTTGACCCTCCATTCACTTCCAACTCGAAACCCTATGTGAATGAAGTTAACTCCAATTGATCTTAGGGCTATTCCTGAGCTGCCTAGTGCTAGTTTTGATAAGTGTGCACCACACCTAACCCACTAGACTCACCTAGGTCAAGCTACTAGTCCATACCCCCTTAACAGTATGGCCAAAGGAAAAAAAATAAAGTCCTAAACTACTCTAAGTGTCTCCAACACCAAACGACACTTAGAACTAGTCCGTCCTTAACCTTGTAGTCCATCCTTTGAAAACCAAAATGATTTCCATCGACAGGGGCATGACAACCATGATTACCCAATTAATTTCCATTACCATGACCTAACTAACATTGCCTCTGCAAAACACACATTAGTCATAGTAATCTCGTGTCATCATTAATCACCGAAACCCAACTAGGGGCCTAGATGCTTCCAATCTCCCCCTTTTTGGTGATTGATGACAACACATCCTCGAGTATGTTAAAGAGATGAGTGAGGTTTTCAACATGCTTGGTTCATATAAGCTTTTGATAATAAGAACAAAAGGGTTAGACATGCTTATATGACCCAAGCCAACATGGTGTACTCAAAAGATATGAAATAAGCATGAGTACATGAAATAAAAACTCATTTGAATTAGAGTAAAATGCAGAAGCAAAGCAAATGAGCATAACCAATTGATATGACATGTATATAAATATAAATGTAGAGAGCACACATGTCACAAAAGTCTCACCATCACACGTCTACAATATAATGCATGAATGTAAACAAGAATGCACAAAAGTATCACACATAAAAGACCAAAAGAATCAAATCGAGACCATCTCACATGCACCCCCTAAATCTAAGATAATCTAACTTACTTGCTCCCTCTCCCCCTTTGGCATCAAGCACCAAAACCTAAGGGTCAGACGATGGGATACGAGCAGACGAGTCAGGCGCTGAGGTGTGGTGAGAGATCTGGAACTGAGCAGCATCATCCTCTGACCCAGAACTATGAGCGGTCTGACCCTCTATAGCTGGAAGTGAAGGTGAAGCGATCTAGGTCTGCTCAGTAACTGGCACGGCATGTGACTCTGAAGGTGTCACTGCAGGAAGTGGAGCCACAACTGTGCTATCGCTGTCGCTGAAACCTCAAGTGTAGGTGTCGGTGCAGAAAGTGACCAACTAATGAATATTTGTAGTTTTGTTGTATGTTGTGATCGGAGGTGGCCTAGCACTCAATGACATAGGGTTTATACTGGTTCAAGCAACATTCCCTACGTCCAGTCTGGGTCGGTCGGTGACTTTATTCCTGAGCCCAGGTGCTCGAAGTCTGCAGTGGGGTTACAAACAAGAGGGAGAAAGATGGGGTGTTCGGTACGCTCCGGTCGGAAGGGCTGGGAGCGACAGGAGCTATGCTACGAGCTAAGTGTTCAAGCGTATGCTTGAGGTGCGAGCCCGGCGGCTCTGTGGTTGTGAACTAGGAAGCTTGAAGCAACTTGGGTTTACTTGGAGTCACAGATCAGTCTGGGCACAACTGCCTGTGTTGGAGGGAGCGCATCCCCTTTTATAGATGAAGGGGATGGCCTTACAAGAGAGAGAGTACGAATGCTACTGGGTCTTTGCTGCAACTCCACCTAGTGGCCTGGGTCTTTTTGGCCACTTGGCAACTCTGCCTGACGCCCGAGGGCGGGGCGGAGTCTTGCTTTCGGCCGTCGGGCGAGGCGAAGCCTGGCCCCTGACGTTGGGCAAGGCGGGGCCTGCCCTTAGCCATCGGGCGAGGCAGAGCTGGCCGATGGGCGTCGGGTGAGGTGGAGCCCACCCTTAGCCCTCGGGTGAGGCGGAGCCTAGCCCTCAGTGGTCGGGCGAGATGGAGCCAGCCCTCAGTCGTCGGGCGAGGCAGAACTGGCCCACAGGCGTCGGGCGAGGTGGAACTGGCCCACGGGTGTCGAGCGAGGCAGAACCAAACACTCCCTTCATTCGGGCAAGAAGGGCAGTAGTGCTCTTGTCCATCCGGGAGTGTTTTAACGTTCGATGTTTCTTAACTCCACCTCATTGGGTACACCGGTATTAGGTCCCCAACAGTAGGAGTGACAGTTTGAGGTGGCTCAGACATTGCAACAGACAATGGAATCGTCTTAGTAGTCTCGGTAACTGGAGTAGCTATGGTAGGGATAGGGACTCGAAGATCTGGAGGTGTAGGCTACCCTGTAAGCTCACTAAAGGTAGTGTCGAGACTCCTGGAGACTGGGGTGTCCATCACTAATACTGAAGAAGTATAAGTAGGAGTGAAACCCATAACAATGGGAGTGAAGTGAGGACCCTGAGCTATCACTAGTGAAGCAAACCACTAGGACACCTGCTCTATAGGTGAAGCAAACTGAATAGCTGGTGGTCTCTAACTCTGAAGCCCACTAGGCTGTACAGCTAGAGTCACTGGAGTGGTGGTGGCAGGTTGGCCGATCTGAGGTGTAGACTGCTGAGGAGCAACCCCAATAGCACTGAAAACATGCTGCATGAAGCCAAGTAACTACTACTAAATCATAAGCTACTGCTGCTGCATGGCCTGCTACTGCCTCTAGAACTCATCCTGGCGAGCCTAAACCTGAGCAAGTGTAGCTACGGTCTCCTATGCCTCGTGTGCCTGGTCCTGCCTCATCCACTCAAGTATAGCAAGAAGTGCAGGGTCTGTCTACGGTGGCTATGGTGGAGCTGAGCTAGAGCCACTAGCCTCTCTGTTGTGTGGTCAAGGAGCCATCGTCAGAATCGACTGATAGTCATCATCTGAGCTGTCACTCGGGTCGCTCTCGACCTCAGCCTCCTGCTGTGCTTCAAGCTGCTTCTCCTCTGTAGCTGCAATGCCCCTGATGATCTCATCCTACTAGTCTGCTGTCTCTGGCACCTCTAGGTGATGGCTCGGCTAGTGAGGTGCCCTGGCACGACTGTGATAGAGCATCTGGCTCACGTCATATGATGGAAACTCAGTAGTAGCACCAGTGTACTCTGCCATTGTCTCTAGAGACTTCTGTGTAATTGCCTTTCAAATCAGGAAGGTGATCCAATAGCATAAGGTAGCTGACGGTGACCTCTGAAGCCCTTTGCTAGTGTGTCCTCCATCTCTAAAAGCATTACATCCCAAATATTGAAAACAGTCTGAGACACTAGAGAATGCACTAACCATAGCTGAATGTGAGTCAATCCCTTGCAGTAGCCCATCCTCAGAAGCAGAGTCCTCCTCATAATAGCATCAAGGCGCCGAGCTGTAGGTGTAAGGTCATGTGATTTCCTGCTTGACCCCTCGCCAAACGGCTCTATGAAGCACAGTCGGACGAGATCTATAGGTGAGACTAGTCCGCCGTGAGGGCATCTCAGAGGCTCTGTCTGTCCATAGCAAACCTCATGAAGGCGAATAGGTGACTCTGGAATCCACAGTATCTCTCTGACCCTCGAGCTCCGGAGCCTATAGTCGTGGCCTCTAAAATTAAAGTGTATAAACCTGTGCCTCGGGTCAATCCATAGGGAGTAGTAGAACTCATGGACCCAAGATGGAACATATCAACCAGTCCATCCAAGAAGATCTATCAAGCCTAGCAGATAGGAAAGGTGAGGACGGATCTGCTCACCTATAGTTGCCACTAAAGACTCAATGGAGCAGACACGCTGAGATCTGAAGGCAACACCACTGTTGAGATAAGCATTATAGAAATCCTCCTGCAACACAGTATAGAAGTGCTCTGAGGCACACTCATCCTGTCTCGGTAGAAACCAATACTCAAACTAAACAAACTGTAGCTGCTACACCTGTTTGACTGTGGCTGCCCTTAGGTCAAGGTGAACCACCGGAAGCGGACCCTGTGGTCTGGGGGTGGACGAGAACCCCGCCTCTATGTCTGAGGCCTCGGTGACACCTGAGTGCGTGTATGACTGGAGCATCGAAGCTATGACTATGCTGCCTAATCTGCCTCCTCAACCTACTCTCCCTACTGAGTATCCTCTGTGTACTCTGCCGATTGTGTCTGCTGCTCGGGCTCCCCCTGAGTCTAAATCTCATATAAAGAAACACGCCGTCCTCCAAGCATGACGGTCCCAGGTGGACTGCCAAAACTAGCCTCAACCCTATCAAAGGTGACCCTCTAAGCCAGTGACAACTAGTCGCCTATGTGAACACCACTACCAGCTCCACCTCTCTCTGCACGCTCTGCTGTGGCTACCACTGTTGCTGCCCTTTTAGCCTCAACATCATCTAACTTGCGCTTCTTCTTTGTAACCTTCTCCGCCTTTCCCTTTTGCTGAGCAGTTAGGCAAGGTGGAGGCCTTGGATCCTCATCACCGGGATCACCTCTGGCATTCTTGCAGCATGCATCACTGATGTTGACAAGAACCACTGCCACTGACAAGAATCAACTGCCAACTGACACTCGTGAGGCTTGGCCTCAATCCGTACTCACGGGCTTGGCCTCGAGTAACACTACCACTATCAAATCAACCACAATAGCACCGACTCGCTGCATGATGGAATAGATAGGAAATATAAATAATCACTATATTCATCTAGAGGTACAAAATCCTAAGAAGTAAGCAGTAGATGAGAAAATGAAAGCGATGGCTTGCTACCTGATGAAATCGGACGATCCGGTGACCAACAAGCAGAGGAGAGGATCACAAGGCACCACTCAAGATTGGCACAGTCATGCCTAGGGCTAGGGTTGTAGCGACCGAGGAGACATGGCGGCGTAGTAAATGGTGGCGTGGGCGAGACCTGCGGTGACGTGACACTGGCGCGGCGATGGAGGCACAGGCGTGTGCGGTGGTGTAGGCAGGCGACGTGGGCAGGTGACGGTGGAGGCGCTGGTGCGGCGCGATGGTGGAGGCATAGGCACATGTGGTGGCGCGGCGGCGCAGGCACGCGACGGTGGAGATGCGAGCGTGGTGGAGCAGAGCGAGCGTGGGCGTGACGACGTAGGCGCAGCGGCGTGGATGTCGGGCACGAAAGCGCAGGCATGAGCGCGGCGGTGGGACTGTGGTGGCACGATGTAGGCGACGGTTAGGGCATAGGCACAGCGTATGGATTGAAATATATGGTGGCCCCATGAGACAGAGAAGGAAAGGGATTTTAGATCCACTCGGATTCAATTGACCGGATGCACCGGTGGCAACGACCGGACGCTACCACCCGGAGTCCGGTCGACAACAGAGAGGTCCAAAACCTCTCAAGTCACGACTGGACGCGTCAGGTGCCTCATGACCGGACACACAACAGAGTCCGGTCCACCCAGATTCTTCTTCTTTGTTTGACCAGATGTAGGGTCACCTTCACATCGGACGCTGGAGGAACACTGTTCAGCGTCCGGTCACTCCTTGTGCTGCATATGTTCACCTCCTATGAACTGACTGGATGTTGGAAGCAGAGTCCGGTGCAGCGTTCGGTCGCCATTTTTCAGTAAATCTTCAAAGTTCCTTCACGCTGCCTTTTCCCAATCAAGTCCCAACTTCAATAAGACACAAATAAGCATTAATTGGGACTGATGTGAGAGACCTCTCTCAAACCCTCAAATTTTTCAAAGTATTTTGCCTTAGGCTATAATTCCTTTTAAGAAAATATACAATAAAAAGGGCGAGTAGCAACATGTGGCCACACAATAGGGTTTAGTATCAATAGAAGCGTCAAATGCTCTTCCTATTTGTGGGCAAACACAGTGGGTGCTCAAAAGATAACCGAAAAGAAATGACAAAGCAACACACGTGCACATGCAATGCAATACTTGAAAGAAAGTCTAGTTGCTTGTCAAGTTTGATCCAAGGTTAAGCTTCTTCACATGCTTTTCGGCGGTTATCTTAACCATGTTAGATAAGCCCTAAGTGCATTACTAAAAATTAAACATGTTTTATATTACAATGCAATGCAAGGGACAACACAAGCTCATTTTTTGTGAAGTTACTAAAATCAAGCACATTGAGCTCATTCCTCAACCGACAAAATGTAGCCTCATCTAGTGGTTTAGTGAAGATATCCGCCAATTGATCCTCGGTCCTTACACCTTCTAGTGATATATCATTTTTAGCAACATGATCTCTAAGAAAGTGGTGGCGGATATCTATGTGCTTGGTGCGAGAGTGTTGAACTAGGTTATTAGCAAGCTTTACCGCGCTCTCATTGTCACACAAAAGAGGTACCTTTTCTAGAACTACACCATAGTCTAGCAAAGTTTGCTTCATGTAAAGAATTTGTGCACAACAAGCACCCGCGACAATGTACTCCGCCTCGACGGTGGATAATGCCACACTATTTTGCTTCTTGGAGGTCCAAGACACTAGTGATCTACCAAGAAATGGCACCCTCCGGATGTGCTTTTTCTATCAATTTTGCAACCGGCATAATCCGAATTGGAATAGCCAACTAGTTAGAATCTAGCTCCTTTGGGATACCAAAGACCAATGCTTGGTGTGTGCTTAAGGTACCTAAGGATTCTTTTAACGGCAACCATGTGAGCCTCCTTAGGATTAGCTTGAAATCTAGCACACATACACACACTAAACATGATGTTGGGCCTAGATGCGGTCAAATATAACAAACTACCAATCATAGAACGATAGAGTTTGATCAACCGATTTACCTCCCTCATCTAGGTCGAGATATCCATTAGATGGCATTGGTGTCTTGATTGACTTACATTCATCCATTTTAAACCTCTTGAGAAGGTCCTTGGTACATTTTTGTTGAGAGATGAAAATCCCCTCTCTCATTTGCTTGACTTGAAAACCAAGAAAGAATGTAAGCTCTCCAATCATAGACATCTCGAACTCCTTTGCCATCAATTCACCAAACTCTTTGCAATAATCTTCATTTGATGAGCCAAATATGATATCATCCACATATACTTGACAAATGAAGATCTCTCCATCAAGCTTCTTGGTGAATAGTGTGGTATCAACCTTCCTAATGGTGAAGCCCTTCTCAATGAGGAAATCCCAAAGGCGCTCATACCAAGCTCTTAGGGCTTGCTTAAGCCCATATAACGCCTTGGACAACCTATAGACATGATTAGGATATCTAGGGTCTTCAAACCTGGGTGGTTGATCAACATAGACTAGTTCATTTATGAAGCCATTTAAAAATGCACTTTTAACATCCATTTGATATAATTTCATTTCATGATGAGATGCATATGCAAGAAGGATACGAATGGCTTGAAGTCTTGTAACCAGTGCAAAGGTCTCTCCAAAATGCAACCCTTTGATTTGAGAGAACCCCTTTGCAACTAGCCTTGTCTTGTTCCTCACAACGATGCCTTGATCATCTTGCTTGTTGCGGAACACCCACTTTGTTCCAATGACTCTTGCATTTTGTGGTTGCTCTTCAAGTGACCAAACCTCATTTTGGGTGAAGTTGTTCAACTCTTCATGCATGGCACTTATCCAATCCAGATCTTGAAGAGCTTCTTCTACATTTTTAGGCTCAATGCAAGAAACAAACGAGTGATGTTCAATAAATGAAGCAAGTTTTTGAGAGCGAGTCATTACACCCTTTGAAGGACTTTATATGATGAGATCTTGTGGATGTGCTTGTAGTAGGGGTGAATTTCTTCTATCAACCACTGGAGGGGGAGGTTGTGGAGCATCAACATCTTGAGCTTGTGCCACCATTTGATCATGGGACACATGAGTATCTTCATTTTCTACTCTCCCATCTTTATCATCATCTTGTGGCACATTTGATGAAGAGGGTGGATCAATCACTTGTACATCATCTTCATCATATTTAGGCTTGATGTCTCCAACCAAAATGTTCTTCATGGCCTCCCTCAATGGTTCATCACCTACATCATCAAGATTCTCATGTGCTCCTTGGGAGCCGTTAGATTCATCAAATTCCACATCATATGTTTCTTCAACCAAGCCGGTAGCATGATTAAATCCTCGATATGCTTTGGACTTTGATGAGTAACCAACAAAAAAACCAATATCACAACGTCTTTGAAACTTTCCTAGGTGTTGCCGCTTCTTGTAGATGTAGCATTTGCAACCGAATACACGGAAGAATGAGACGTCCAGCTTCTTCCCATTGAGCAACTCATAAGGGGTCTTGCCAAGAAACTTTTGAAGAAATAGACGGTTGGATGCATAACATGCAGTGTTGATAGCTTCCGTCCATAGAGCTTCGGGTATATTGTACTCATCAAGCATTGTTCTTACAAGGGTGATAAGTATCCGGTTTTTTCTCTCTACTACACCATTTTGTTGAGGAGTGTATGTTGCGGAGACCTCATGCTTGATCCCAACTTCATCACAATATGCTTCAATGTTTGTGTTGTCAAATTTTTTTCCATTATTACTTCTTATCTTCTTGAGCTTCACTTCAAATTCATTTTGTGCTCTCTTGGCAAACTTCTTGAAACATGCGGCCACTTTGGTCTTGTCATGAAGAAAGAACACCCAAGTATATCTAGAGTAGTCATCAACTATCACAAGAGAATAGAGATTTCCTCCCAAACTCTTGTAAGTTGTAGGTCCAAATAGATCCATGTGGAGAAGCTCTAGTACTCTTTTTATTGACATGTAAGGTTTGGTTGGATGAGTGTTTGCAGCTTGCTTGCCGGCTTGACATGCACTACAAAGCTTGTCATTCTCAAATTTCACATCCTTCAACCCTCTCACCAATTCATTCTTCATTAACTTCTTGAGTGAGCTCTTCCCAACATGTACAAGTCTTCTATGCCATAGCCACCGAAGTGATGTTTTGGTGAATAAGCATGTCTTCAAGTTTGCATCTTCGGAGGAGAAATCCACTAGATATAGGTGGTTGTATCTAAAGCCCTTGAATATAACTTGATCATCATCCTTTATTGACACAACTACTTCTTTCTCGGTAAACAAACATTGAAAGCCAAGATCACACAATTGACCAACGGATAGCAAGTTGAAACTCAATGAAGCAACATATAGCACATTTGATATTGAATGATCATTTGATATTGCAACTTTGCCCAATTCTTGAACTTTCCCCTTTGAATTATCACCAAATGTAATCCTTTCTTGACCATCTACTTCTTCATCTAGTGAGGTGAACATATGTGGATCACCGGTCATATGTTGAGTGCAACCACTATCAATAACCCAATGACTTCCACTGGTCTTGTAGTTCACCTACACACAAGAGATCAAGCTTGTTGTTTAGGAACCTAAACTTGATGAGGGCCCTTGACTTTCTCGACTAGTGACTTTGCAACCCAAATTTGCTTAGGCCTATTCTTGTTGGGTGGACCTAAGAACAAGACTTTCATCTTTCCACTAGAATCCTTTCTAAGCATGTAGTGAGCATTGAAGGCAAAGGGTCTAGCATGCTTGGGCAAGGGTTATGGTGGTGGAGTTTGACACTCATGAGTAAAGTGACCTTCTTGTCCACACTCAAAGCATCTCTTTGGCTTAGGCTTTGACTTGTATTGTTGCTGATGTTGAGCTTGAACTTTCTTCTCTTGATTTGCCAAGTACCCATTACCACTTCTATCCATCTTCATCACGGTGTTTATGAGTAGCTCACTTTGAAGATATTGGCCTCTTGTGAACTTGCTCAAACCGGTCTTGAGATGCTCTCTCTCCAACTTGAGCTTCTTGTTTTCTTCTCTAAGTTCATCATGATTTTTCTCCATCTTGAGTCTCTTGTTCTCTTCTTTAAGCATCTCATTCTCAAGAGCTATATCATTATCATTATCAAGATTCTCTTTCACAATTGTGTTGGTGGTTGATAACCTTTCAAGATCTTTCTTGAGCTTTTCATTCTCATTCTTGAGCTTGACATAATCATCATAGTTGTCGGACTCAACCACTTTCTTGCCTTTGCTACTAGAACCTTGCTTAATGCTCTCAACAATCAAGTCATCACATGATGTAGCTATATCAATCTTAACAACATTGTTAGTAGCATCATGCGGCTCATTGGGTAATAACTCATGAGAAAGAACAAGATTGTCATGATTAATCTTGAGATTGGTGTACTCTTCTTTTAGCAAATTATAACTAGTGATAAGCTCATTATGTATTCCCTCAAGTTTATCATGTTTTTCTCTAAGCTCCTTTTTAGAGGTTTTGAGCTCCTTGAGTTTGGATGACACAATTTTATTTTCTTCTTTAAGCTCAACACTAGCTTTTCGGCTATGTCATATTTTGCTAAGAGTGAGTCCTTCTCAAGTTCTAGCTTTTCATTTTTAGCTCTAGTCTTCCTAATGATCTTAGTGTATTGGTTTAGCAATTTGACAAGATCATCATAAGTAGGTGATTCAAATTCTTCATCGCTATCACTACCACTTTCATCATTGCTAGCATTATCATCACCACTACTGTCATCATCCTTTTGTACCTTTCGTTCACCCTTGGCCATAAGGCATAGGTGTGTAGAGGATGATGGCGGTGGTGTCGATGAAGATAGTGAAGAACCAATCATAAGAGCAGCCACCTTCTCCTTCTCATTCTCACTTTCATCATCGGATGAGCCACTCGATGATTCAATGTCTGTGAGCCAATCACCAACAATATATGCCTTGCCATTCTTCTTTTTCTTGTAAAATTCCTTTTTCTTGCCATCCTTCTTCTTGTATGGCTTGTTCTTCTTCTTCTCATCATCATCTTCATCACTTGCGTCATCTTTATTGCCCTTGTACTTGTCTTTCTTGGGTTTGGGGCATTGATGAGCTAGATGACCAAGTTCTCCATAATTATAGCAATCCATTTTGGAGATGGGCTTCCTTCTATTACTAGTGAAGAATTTCTTCTTCTTTCCATCAAACTTGACACCATTCTTGTTTAGCTTCTTGAGCATCTTGGCGGTTCTTCTCACCATGAGAGCAAGACTTGCATCATCAATCTCATCATCACTTGAGCTATCATGATCAACTCTTGCTTTTCCCCTCTTCTCTTGGCTAGCCTTGAATGCCAAATCTTTCTTCTTGGTGGAAGAAGAGCCATCTTGTGGAGTGATGTGCATGTACATCTCATGTGCATTGATCTTCCCCAATATTTGAGTTGGTGTAGCGGTAGAAAGATCACCTTGATGAAGCACCATCACAATATACCCATACTTGTCAATGGGGAGGACACTCAAGATCTTTCTCACAACATCGGATGGTTGCATTTGTGTGAGTCCAAGCCCATTGACTTCCTCTACAAGAACATTCAAGCGTGAATACATCTCATTGGCACTTTCTCTAGGAAGCATCTCAAATGAATTAAGCTTTTTCATCACAAGATGATAGCGTTCCTCACGCTCACTCTTGGTTCCCTCATGGAGCGCACTAATGTCCGACCATAGTGCATGGGCGTCTTTGTGATTCCGCACACGGTTAAAAACATCCTTACAAAGGCCTCTAAAGAGGGTGTTTCTAGCCTTTGCATTCCACTTCTCGTAATTAACCTCATCGCCTTGAGGGTTGGCGGGATCCTTAGATTTTGGAAAGCCTTGTGAGGCGGCTCTAAGAACTCCAACATCTAAAGCCTCTAGGTATTCCTCTATGCGAATTTTCCAATAAGGAAAATTATCTTCCTCAAAGATAGAAGGAGGTCCATCCCCATGTGACATCTTGCTCTATGCGGTTAAGCCTAATTTAGGGAGCACGAGGCTCCGATATTAAATTTGAAAGGATCAAGATGCCCAAGAGGGGGGGTGAATTGGGCTCATTCTAAATTTTATGCAATAATCAAGTCCTACACTTAGCCCACTTCACCCCTTGTGCCTAGAATGTGTTTATATTATTCTACCGCACAAAAGGTTTGCACCCTAGGTTTCAATCCTACTCTAGCATAACAATTCTAGGAATGCAAAGACATGAAATGAATTGCTCAAATGTAAATGCTTAAAGTAAAGAGAGGGAAAGGAACACGGCGATGTTTTCCTGAGGTATCGGAGAGTCGCCACTCCCCACTAGTCCTTGTTGGAGCACCCGCGCAAGGGTGTAGCTCCCCCTTGATCCACGCAAGGATCAAGTGCTCTCTACGGGCTGATTCTTTAACACTCCATCGTAGTGAATCGCCCACAACCGCTCACAACATGACTTGGGTCATCCACAAGCTCCACCAGATGATCACCAAGCTCCCAATCACCACCAAGCCGTCTAGGTGATGGCGATCACCAAGAGTAACAAGCACAAACTCTCATTTGACCAAGACAAGCCTAATGAGAAGGGTGGATGCACACTTGCTACTCTCTATGCACTAATGAGGTCCTTAATCTTGGATTCTCAAATCTCAATCACCTCACTAGGCTCTTGCTCTCCCTTGCACTCCAAAGGTGTTTCTCAGCTGAACAAATGGGCAAGAGACCTCCCTTGGACGAGTGGAGTAAGTATTTATACCCCCTCATTCAAAACATAACGTTTGGAGGCTGTGTCATCACTCTGCGGGGTGATCGGACGCTCCGGTCAGGGTGACCGGACGCTCCGGTTAGTTATACCCGCCACTGTGTCAGTTATACCTAGCGTTCGGTGCTCTTTCACTCAGCGTCCGGTCAGTATCAGACGACTGCAGTTGATCAAATGAACTGACTAGACTCTCCAAGCTGCGTCCGATCACAACCAGACCAGCGTCTGGTCAGTCATTTGACCCTCCATTCACTTCCAACTCAAAACCCTATGTGAATGAAGTTAACTCCAATTGATCTTAGGGCTATTCTTGAGCTACCTAGTGCTAGTTTTGACAAGTGTGCACCACACCTAACCCACTAGACTCACCTATGTCAAGCTACTAGTCCATACCCCCCTTAATAGTACGGCCAAAGGAAAAAAACAAAGTCTTAAACTACTCTAAGTGTCTCTCCAACACCAAATGACACTTAGAACTAGTCCGTCCTTAACCTTGTAGTCCATCCTTTGAAAACCAAAATGATTTCCATCGACAGGGGCATGACAACCATGATTGCCCAATCAATTTCCATTACCATGACCTAACTAACATTGCCTCTGCAAAACACATGTTAGTCCTAGTAATCTCGTGTCGTCATTAATCACTGAAACCCAACTAGGGGCCTAGATGCTTTCACTAGGTAAGCACTTGTGCTACCTTCAAGCAGGTGGTAAGCAATCATAACTATTTTACCATATTTCATATTCCAGTTCTTACTATGATGCTAGACCATAGACAAGTCATATCGGATCACCCGGCGATTCACGAACCAATGTATCCTAGCTGGGTACCCTAAAACACACGCCCCGCTTGTACTCTAGGCACAAGCAAGACCAACCCACTACCCTCCTGTCACGGGGTCCAGGTCCCCGTCCAAACTTGGACTCCAAGCCCCTGCTCCTGAGTCCCAAACTCAGTATGGTGCTTAGACCTCCACCATCCCCGCCTCCAATCAGTCGGTCCGGAAAGAGTCAGAACCCATGACAAGAGAGCAATGAGCCTTCCCGCGCCTATATACAAGTATGTGTTCAGGATAATAAGTCTGTGACCTGACTACCATCCATTACAATGGTTGGTCCTTAACCGACACAGGCGAAACAAGTGCATCCCGAGCCTCGCTCGAATGCCAAACCAAGTCTAGATCCAAAGTACCATTCCGCCCAGTCTCCAATTATCATTCATATATATTCCATGTGACAGTAACATAATAACAACAATAATATTTTTCGTATCTCTCGTGAGTGACAAGCAATCACTCGACTTCTACCGGAGTCCTGTAGCATAGCAATCTACATGATCCTGTCATACTAGTAAGACTCATAGGATAAATAAATATATATATATATATATATATGCAAGTGGGTTTCATTCAACTCCTTAAAACTTAATGCACAAACATAATATACAGTGTAGAAAAGTAGGGGTTATGTACCGGGGCTTGCCTGAGTAACATTTAACCAAAAGTTAGTAGTCCATCTTTGTGACCTGATCCCTAGCACCATCTTTTTAGCTACTCCGTTTGATACCATCGATCCACCGTTGTTCCTATTATGATATGTATTGATGCAAATGCAGAGATGGCGCAATCAATCAAAAGGCAACAACAATTCTTAAAATACGAGTGCACAAATCAAGCTAACAAGCTAACTCTAATGACTAATATATTAGCTAAGTATTAACTTCACTAAACAAAGCATCATTTTCATCAACAAGTACTAATTCTTACCAAATCAAGTCTCTTTTTGATTTATTAATGATTTAATATACTCGAAACTAGGGCACATTAACTACTCTAGTAAACTAATCATTATTGGGCTACAAAAATTACAGAGAACACCTGATAACACTTCTAACCTACTGTAAAATTTTTTGAGCTAACACTATCACCGATTTATCACGGAAATTCCTATAAGTTTATGTCTTAACAATATTAAGTATGTTAAAATAATTAGAGCAACCCTAAAAACATGCAGAACCTATGCGAACAAAATACAATATTAGATAGATCATGATTTTAGAAACTTAACAAAAGTGGTTTATCATTTTTATGACTTTCTACGATTTGCTATGAATTTTTGAAGAGCACTGAATTAACAAAACAAAAGATAATCAACACAAAAAGAAAAGGGCCTGAGTGGCTTGGCTCGACCCAGCAGTAGCGTGTGGCTTCTTGGCAGTATGGTGGCGGTAATGTGGCGCCATGCCGGCAGCAGACGCAGTGCGAGTCAGTAGCCATCTTGAGCAGGCCGGCCCACAGTGGGGAGCCCAGCGGCGGCGGCACCAATTTGCGCCGAGGCCCCTATACTTCTTACTATTTCCACTCACTGTTCAAAGACACTATTTAGCACTATTTACTTGAGTCAAGAGATTCACCTAGGTAACCCTAGACTACTTTCTATTTGAACACATACTCCCCCTCTCTTCTCCAGAGCAGAGGAGTACACGGGCGAGCCGGCTGGCGGCAACGGCATGCTAGCGATGGCACGAGCCGACGAGAGGCGCCGGAGCATCACCGGACTCGCATGGCTCCAAAGGGACACGGCTCGGCTAGGGGTGAGGCATGACGGCCTAGCCACGCTAGTGGGGGCCAAATCACGGCCTGGGGCAGCGCATGGAGGCAAAGCCCTGCAGCGGGCATCAGCAGCAGGGGCGGCGCGGCGCGGACGACGACAGCGGTGGCGGTTGTCACCGACGATGAGAGAGGGTGTGAGGGCATGGGGGAGGAGCACGGGAGGGGCAGCGCTATGGGGCTGTAGGACTAGCACAGGGCCATGGGGGCTCACGCACGGGCTGAGGATGGCCCACAGTAGCTCGGCTTGGGGCACAACCATGGTAGCCAAGTGCGAGAGAGAGGGAGGCTGAGCAAGAGCAGCAGTGAGGACGACGGCATTCGAGCTCAGCTCCAAGCTCGTCCATGGCAGACGCGTGCTAGCAATAAAGCGAGAGAGAGGGAGGCTGGGCAGAGGAGAGCGAGAGCGAGTGAGGAGCCGTGCACGGGCTCACCTTGTCTTTAAGCCAGACATAGGAGCCAGAAGGGGGGTAGGTGAGACAAGCAGCTGTGATCGCATGCTACAGGGCGGGGCGAGGTCGGGTAGTGGCACAACCGAGCGCGACAGCAGCACACGACCCGCCAGACCGAGCGTGGTGACCACGCCCTAGCACATTTTAGGTACTTAAACACATTTTTTAGTAGCTAAACCAAGCTCTAACAACACTAACCATCACATCATCACAAAGTACTCACTTTGGTGCAAATCGCTAAATAAAAACATGGCACTAATGTTTAACTAAATTTTTCAGAAATCAATTGCCAAAATGGCATTGTCTACTACCATTTCATACTTAAAAGAATTCAAGGTTTCAGTTAGAACTAACATTCCTAAGCACTTTGCCGTAATTTTTGCAGGGTCTAAACCTTGACGATTTCAACTAACAAACATAGCATGACATAGCCCATACTCCATACTAACTCGTTGGAGCAAAATATATAAGCACCATTTAATTAATTCGCTCAATATAATTCACCAAAAATGGTATTTTAAACATAAATTCAAGTGTTTGTTGTCTTAACGAAAAGGCATATCTTAATTTCCTATTTGTTCTTTGAGCTCCCAAAACACTAGTTAACAACATCTATTTTCCAAAAGTTAATGTTGCATTTCCATCTACTAAACTTGTACTTCAATTTTTATTTAAGTACTAAATACAAGTTATGGTTTATTCTTGTTTACAAAAATTGCTTTTCGTGCCAAACAATTAAAACAACTTTTCCTATTTTCTTGTTAGGATTTTCATTAGTACATTTAAGTAACTAACTCATTATATTTATAGATCTATTTCTCAGGCCATAATCTATGTGCTTAGCGAGCTCGTAACACCAGAGGTGTTACACCATACCCTCGTCGACGTCTGCGCCCGCGCCCTCGCCCTCGCCCTCGCCGTTGTCCACGCCATCGCCGTCGCCGTCACCGTCACCCTCGCCCTTGCCATCGTTCGCGCCCGCTCCTCCGTCCTCGTCAGCGCCTCGCCGTCGTCCTCGCCCTCATCTCCGGCGGCGCCATCATCTCCGACCTCGCCTTAGTCTTCGGCCTCGCACACCCTCGCTGTTGCCACCAGGTGAGTAGTGCCAACCACATCGATTTCATCCCTTCCAGCTGTGTGAAACCGAGCACTCAACCATGAAAAATATATATTTTTTGATATAAATTTGCTTTAGTGATACATATTTTGATATATCAATTTTGATATATATGTGGAAAGATGCTGAAGTTTGATACATAGGGTTTATTGATGTGAATTTTGGTATATATAGACTTATTAAAAAAATTGACTTCAGTGATATAGATATATGAATTTTGATATATTGACGTGTTATGCATTTTGATATATTGACTTTAATGATATGAATTTTGATATATAAGGTTTATTGATGCGAATATTGATATATATAGACTTATAAAAAATTTTGACTTCAGTGATATACATATATGAATTTTGATATATTGACGTTTTATGCATTTTGATATATTGACTTTAGTGATATGAATTTTGATATATAAGGTTTATTGATGTGAATTTTGATATATATAGACTTATAAAAAAAATTGACTTCAGTGATATACTTATATGAATTTTGATATATTGACGTGCTATGCATTTTGATATATTGACTTTAGTGATATGAATTTTGATATATATATATATATATATAGACTTATAAAAAAATTTGACTTCAGTGACATACACATATGAATTTTGATATATTAACTTTAGTGTTTATGCATTTTGGTATATGATAAATATTGACTACAGTGATTTGAATTTTGATATATAGGGTTTAGTGGTGTGAATTTTGATATTTGTAGACTTATGAAAAAAATTGACTTTAGTGATATGCATTTTCATGTATGAAAAATATTGTCTCCAGTGATATTATTTTTGATATATTGACTTTAGTGAGAAGAGATGGCTAGACGTCGTCTCCCTCTGCCGGAAGTCATAGGTTTCAGCGGCTATGTAAAGTGGATGGGATTCGATCTAGTGTTGCCGAATGTACCGTTTAATCATCCAATAAATTAATGTGTCAAATACGCTTGTATAAATATATTTTCTGATATGTATATATATGTGATTCTTAAATGTACCGTAGATAATTGAACCAATAATTTGGCTTAAAGAGACACTCTCAAATTTCGGGGTTCAGGCAATGGATGTTCAGACCTTTCATGTAGATAATGGTCCATTAATCCAATATCGAATTGGCTTTTCCTTCGCCGCTAGGAGGGGTAGAGGTGTTGTATAAATCTTAGAGATGGGAATAAAGGCACCCAGCAGACTGTTGCACAAAAATATGGTGTCATTGCATGTGTAACTAAGCTTGTGAATATTGGGTACACCCTGCCTACACTATCCTCCGTGTTGATACAAGCTATAAATGTGGACATGCGTCATGATGTTCAGGGCTTTTGTGCAAACATTGCTCGGAACAACCGAAATGATGTGGTAAAGTCGAAGTCGAACTCATAGCTTATATCTGGATTTGTTGTTATATGTTACAAAGCTTGGTTCTCATAACCTTTTTTCTGCCAACATTTACAGGTTGAAGACTATGACTTAACCTACGCAGGATGCAGTTTTAAAGCCATTCTAAACCAGACAATGTATCAATTGGGTTGTGATTGGAAATATGCTCATGAATGGCCAACACTCACTACGGAAGGATTCCAGGCAAAGCTGCTTGCGACTGAGGGGAGACCCACCGACTTCTCGAGCACCTTTAAACGTAGTTGTGAAGCAAGGGAGAGTGCATTAGTTAATGCGTTGGTCTTCATCAATGATATTTTTGGATACCACATCGGTGACCTACACTTCACCGAATTGAAAATACGAGAAAGTCAACTTCATTAGATAGTAGTGGTGATATACTATGTTTGCATGAACTTTGGAGAGTACTTGTGTGTAATGACTTGGTTTAAATTTATTATGGTTTGTATGAAATTTAATTGTGGGATAGATGATCATTGTAATATACAACATCTTACATAATTAGTTTCACTCTTAATATGTGCGTACAATATTCAATGCAAAGAACTGTAAAAGAAAAGAAAAGAAAAGAAAAACAGCGACATTCAGTCCAGGTGTAATACGTAGTAGCGCCTGGGCCCGGGCTGGAGCCACCTTTACTTCCGGTTGGTATTACTAACCAGGATTAGAAGTCCCAGATTAATCCCGGTTGAGGGGACCGGGACTAAAGCCAGGCCTTTAGTCCTGGATTGGCTGTCCCGGTTGGGAAACCGGGACTAGAGAGGGTTTCCCAACCAGGACCGAAACCCACTCCTGCACTAATGGCACATCATACAGCCTGACAAATTGGAAGCTAGTATGTCGTACCCTTTGTTATTTCGGTTTCAATGTTATGTCTGCATGGATCCTTGTTCTGCAGCTTGATCAAACATGCAGCTGAAGAGTGGTATCTGTTTCACAGACGGCGGTTCACTATTCGAAATTCCTTGAGGGTCCACGATTTCCTTGAGTGCCCAAATCCAACCGCCAAGGAATTTATCATTTCCTTGGGGGTTGTATTAAACCGCCAAGAAAATGTGTATCCTTGGCGGTTTCACTTAACCTCCAAGAAAATATGCAACTTTTCTTGAGTGTTGTTGTGAACTGTGAAGGAAAACACAATTTCCTCAAGTGTTGTTGCAAACCGTCAAGGAAAACATTTTTTAAAAAATCAATATTTTTTATGAATTTATCAAATGATATCGGATGAAGAAATGACCTAAACCAAAGTTGTAGTACTCGAAAAGATCTAAAACTTTCCCGTTCAAACTTTTTTTTATTTGAATTCGTTTCGGGTGTTCAATATGCATTACAAAATTCACTAGACTAAATACAAAAGCAATGCATTAGCTATTGAGTCACAAATGATTTCGAGGAGCAGTGGTAAGGAAGTAACTATGTGAAAGTTGGGGTTGTGAGTTTGAAACTCAGTAGCTGCAGGGTTTTGAGATTTTTTAACTTTTTTTTTACATATTTTCTTGGCGGTTGACATATTTCCTTAGCGGTTAGTCACCCCAAGAAAACGAATTTCCTTGACTGCCGACTCATTTTCTTGTCGTTTTGGCAATCTAGTGTATGTCCATATTTTTCTTGGCGATTGGCAGTCAAAGTAAACTTCCTTGAGGGCTATCCGCCAAGGAAATTATATTTTCCTTGCCATCTAGCCTTGGCAGATCATGCTTGGCGGTTTACCGCCAATAACTATTTCCTTGGCGGTTTTTCTATATTTCTTGGCGGTTTTTGTCCGCCAAGGAAATTCGGTTCTGTGGTAGTTATAATACCTGAGGTGAAGAAGAGTGGGACGCAGGCAGTGGCGGAGCTTGAAGAGGATTTGAGGAGGGGCGAACAGTACTTAAGTTATCCATATTATGCAAATCTTTATTACTTTCTAATGACTAAACATAGATATCATTAAGAAAATGCAATCACCATGGGGGGCCATAGCCAACTTTGGCCTCTGCATAGCTCCGCCACTGGACGCAGGACATCACAAAAGGCTGGTGGCTGCTGACCAACAATGTGGTCAGTGAAGCATGCTTGGCTGCTACTCCCTACTTCACTCTTCAGATGGAGACCCTTTGACCCCCGGCACGCCGAGAATGGTGTAGTGTATCTGATGATAAAGTTGCTGGTAAAACAGCTCGTGTTTACTTGTGTTTGAATTTGGTGCCTCTGCGAGTGTGGAGTTATGGACAGTACTGTGTCCCTTAGTGCTATTCCTTTCCTTTCCTTTCCTTTCTTTTTTTTTTTGAGCTGTAACTCTGAACCTGGATGCTGTAATAAACTACTGTAATCCTTGGTTAATGCAATGGAATGGACAGGGGGAGATCCCTCCAACTCTTATTTATCCGGTTAGCATCCCCTCTCAACTCTGAAGAGATGGACTGGGGTCAATTGCTTCGCTTCTTGACTGAAACTGCGAGAACAGAAGGGCCACCTATCAAGACGGCCTGGCCCAACATCGGGCCAGCCCAGTAGCCCAAACATCTTAAAGCCCATGGGAGGACAAGGAAGAAGATCCGACGCCGGAGTTTGCAGCCCAGTAGCAATCATCACCTGCCGCCCGCCGTCCGCCGCCGCCCGCTCAATCCCACGCGCCCTCGCCCCTGCGGGCTCCCCACTTGCCGGCTCATCCAACACAAGGGCCGCCCGCCGCTGCCTGCTGCTGCTGGCGACCGGAGATGGACGGGGAGGAGGAGAACATCGGGCCGTTCCGCCGGACCAGCGCCCGCACGCGCCGCATGGCCTCCCGCATGGCGTCCGCGCTCGCCAGCTCTGACAACCGCGCCCAGGTAACGGCCTAATGGGGGATTCGACTGAATGCTCTCCTGCAGTCCTGCTTCCCCTCTTCCTCCTATTTATTCCAAGCCGTTTCCCTCTCTTTCATAAAATTATTCCTCTTTTATGTTTTGCTGCCCAGTTATGGATATCTTCATATCTGTAATTGCCAGGCTGCTTTAGCTCGTCTTGAAGCTCTTGAAAGCGACAATGCCGGGGTTGACGTGGTAGATCTTAATGATGACGAGTACGGATCCACCGATGAGGAAGACCCTGGTCAGTTTCTTTCTTATTTGTCTTCATACTAGTAATGCCATGATGTGAGAAAGGATAAGGTAGATACAGTATTAGAAACTCAGTGACAAAAATGTTACTCTTTGCAAACGACAAGTACTGAAACACAGATTTCTTGTGTACAGACATATTTTGATATTGCTTCCAGTATCAATTTTGCAAAGGGATAAAACAACATTCTTTATTTCTTATCCTTGCAAAGGATTTGCTAAATAAAAATTACTATCCTTCAAAGGAAATATTTGAAACATACTTTTGCTTCAACACATCTGTCATGAACAACCCCACAAAACCTTTCTAAGGTGACTGTTATTAGCATCTGGACTTGCCCCTAAAGCGAGTCGTTTGGACACCTTTGAGGTCCACATGGTACAGCCTACAGCTTGTCAACCTTGTGTTGTTAGCATCTGGATTCTGGAATGCCCTTAATTAAAGTCAATAATTTATTTATACATATGTTTGAACTCCATATGCTACAAGCCTACAACCTGTCAACTGTAAAGATTCCTGTGTTCACAGTTTCTCTAAATGCTGCATTTGTGTTATATACTTATATAGGCCTTTTGGGTTGTGGATTTGTGGATGTACATCCAACTCAAATGCTCTACTGGTCTACCCACTGAACTAAAGTTTGATGATGTAAGCCATCTTTTGTTTTTGAATTTCGTTTCTACAGTCCTCATGCAAAAGAAGCAGTCGAAGATTATGAAACGCAAGACAAGGCAAGGGAAAGCTTTGGAGAAGAGGGCGGCAAGATCATTCATGGATGTCTTACAAGAAGTAAGTAACCTTGTGCTATAAGTTTCTTTCTCATCATGTTTATTTTCTAAGGAGGGTACTTAAAAGATTTTCACTCTGGAACTGTGACAGGCAAATCTGGAATCCCTACCTCCACATGTCCCAACATATTTGAGGGCTGCTGTGGGTCCACCAAGCACTTCATCTCGACGGCACTACTGTTCAGTCTGTGGTAGTTCTGCAAACTACACGTGTGTGAGGTGTGGAACACGGTTCTGTTCTTGCCGCTGTCAAGTCATACACAATGATACGCGCTGCCTGAAATTTGTGGCTTGACCAACTGGATATACAAGCTACATTTGATGTATGTCCACTCCCTAATGATTCTTCATCTGTGCTTTATCTGTAGGATATGCTTGCTGTGTATGTTTTATACTCTGTATGATGGGGTAGGTAAGTGGTAGGAAACTGGTTTTGTTTGCTATGTGCAGCAGTTGAAATTGCAGGTTGTAGGCCAGCCACTTTATTGTCAGAAATGTTATGTGAGTACTGAAGCTGTGTTTATGCTTAGCTTAGCATGATTTGCCCTAATTTGTTATTGTTGTCCTGAACTCATAATATTTATAATCGCCACCGCCTTTGTTCCACCCTTGGAAATCATTTCTCGGATTTTTTTATGCCTCCAGCGAAACTTGCCTTACTGTGCCAATAAAGTGCCTTTTGTTACAAGGATATGCTTGCTGTCTATGTTCTGTAGGAGTGGGTAGGTAACGTAACAGGTAAGTGGTAGAAAACCATTTTCTCAACAGTGCACTGTAGTTACAGGTGCCAGGTAGATCTCTTGTAAGCTGACTTTTTTTTCAGAAATAGTATGCGAGCAGCTGCAGTTATGCAGTAGAGTTGAAAGGTGCTCTTTGTTTCATTATATCTGAATACTAATTTGACATTGTTTCTTGGTGAATCAAATGTGCACAAGTGTATTCTGGTAGATGGGAATTGGTATGTAAATACCCCAGTTAATTAGCGTAAGATAAACAAATGCCAAAGACATATTACTGCAAATGCTATGCTAATGCTTGGACCCATCTAGCAGAGTGGCTGATATTATAGCACATGTTATGATCCGAATAATATAATGTCGAAAATTTTCCTAATATAAATTTCTTTTTGAGCCTGCTTCAAATATGAGCACATCGTAATAGCATAAAAAGGTAATTTGCTAAATCAAATATAGACAACTAGACTGCTAACAAATGGAGGTTCTTAGATGACCTGAGTAGTCATCAGAAATTCAACCAAAGTTTTACAATTACAACATCTGAAAGGTAAACATACACGTTTACAATAGTCTGTACCTTCTCGTGCTACACGCAGCTAATTAGTACCATTATTAATATTACATTTAGTATATTGATGTCCTCAATGCTAGCTGAAATAATCTCAAATGAAACATAAGTAGTACATGCTCCATAAATTCACGGAAACTCCACCAAAGAGTAGCACATCACATAAGCAGTTGTGGAGTACAAACACTAAGCAAAAGCACATGGTAGATGATTATCACCCACTGGCACAGCAGTGTCACCTGCCTTTTGAAAGATCGGTTATAACAGTTGCTGGACATGACATGGCATGCTGATCGTGCATTTCATCTTGAACCAAACCAATGTTCAGCAAACTATTGGGATCCAAATCTGATGGGAGATGTGCATCCTTTTGCAGGTACTGCATGACCAAGCGCATGAAAGGCCTCACATTTGGTGAGGGGTGTGAACAGAGCAAGCCAAGCTTCAGGACCAACTCTATCTCCTCCACATAATCATCTAGTCTTGGATCAACAGCGTCGATAATGGAACCACCTTGCCATGCGGCAAGCACCCAGTCGCCCAGTGCAAGGGGCTCCCCATTGTCTGTGTTCATCCAGATTGGTTGTCTTCCACAGGCAACCCCCATCATCAGCACGCCAAAGGCAAACATGTCAGTTGCTTTGGTTGCCTTACCAAGCCTAGCCAGTTCAGGGGCAATGTGGCCCCATGTACCTACCACACGTGTGGTGTGAGCATCAGCTCCATGATCATGGGACCTTGCGAGGCTGAAATCACCCAACCTTGCATTCATCTTACTGTCAAGAAGGACATTGCTGGTCTTGATGTCCCGGTGGATGACGACCTGCTCCCAATCCTCGTGGAGGTAGAAGAGACCAGATGCAATACCTTTGATGATGTGGAACCTTTGAGCCCAGAATAGATTGGTGGTGTTCTGATGTTGAGTATGCAAGTAGCAGTTGAGGCTTCCATTGGGCATATAGTCATACACCAAAAGGAGTTGTTTCTTGTGCCGACAATACCCAATTAGCTGAACAAGATTGCGGTGGCGGAGATGGCCGAGGATGGCGATCTCTGCTATGAATTCTTTCATCCCTTGCTTTGACTCTGGTGACACAAGCTTAATAGCAATAGTCTGCTTGGAATGGGGAAGTACTCCTTTGAATACACTCCCAAAGCCTCCTCTACCAAGGAGCATCTTGTCCTTGAATCCACTCGTGGCAGCCAATAGATCTTTGTAGGTGAAGGATGGAGGCCCATACTCCCTTTCCCACTCCATTTTAGCTGCCTTGGATTTTGACATCCTTTTCATAAGGACCTTCACAGTGATAGCAGAAAGAACCATGGCGATTCCAAGAGCTGTTGGTAAAAGAACTGCATATAGTATTGCCTTGTAGTCTTCAGAGTTGGTGAAGGATGGAGGGGGAACTAGCTGCGCGAGTTCATCTTGAATAGTCTTGAAAGACAAGGCAGAGTAGTCGAGTTCTGCAGCTTCTCCGTTGAGCTGGAAGCTCCAACCCAGAATGTAATGCCTGCTGGCAAACACACCAGTCACGGAGGAAAACCCGGCATATGCTGCATTGTTTGTCAGCACGGAGGAAAGATCATATCTAACTGAGCAGTGGCCTGTGAGGTTTGGCAGATGACAAGTAGTAAGGAGCTATTGTGACATTCAGTATGGTGCGCTTGCTGTCATAGTCCACCCACACCTGCATCGGTTCCCCACTGCTGAGGCTCAGATTATGAAACTCCCCATCAGAGGTGTAGTAACCTGCAGTCTTGGATGCATTGGAAATCAGGCTGTTCACATCGACCCCGATGTGGTTGTCGTCTATGTCTCCGAACTCAAAGTTTTCTACGGTATAGAGCTCGATTACCATTGGTGGAAGAATTGACAAGCCCCAGGCAACCAGGGGTTTCTGAGGCTCCGAACAAGTCTTTGGTGGAAGATAGGACAAAGGCTAGACCATCGCTACTAATGAGTTCGCTGGTATCGTAGAAATCGTAATTGCCAACTATGGCGAATACAAAAGTTGTAGAGAAGGATGGCACAGAGGAGGTATTTGAAATGACAGGATTTGAGAAATCGAGAGGGAAAGTGTGGAAAGCATGACCTGTAGCTGAATAGTACCAGTTGGTTAGTCTCAAGAGGCCGTCGGTGACAGAAGCTTCATTATCCATGGATAGGTCGGCACCGGAGAAGCCATTGTAGATGAACCCATCAGCCTCACCTAGCAAAATATAAAGGGGTGAACCATGAACATCTGCATGATCGTAAGGCCAATTATTTAGTCCCCAATGCAGAGACCGCGACCCAAGTCAAGCTTGTGAAAACGGCTGCCTTGTTTTGACTTTGATTTGTTTGTTCAAGGCTAGAGTAATAGTAGTTTGACTAGTTTTCTGTTGATAGGGATGCTTGTAGACTAGCGTGTACCAGCTTATATTATTATCAGCAATAGCACCCGTGCTAGTCGCAGATAAGGACAGAGACCAACAGAGGCACGAGGAAATTACTAAAAACACACTGGTGCGGATAAGGGTCCCTCCAGTGACACCGAGATTATTTTTCTTGTGTGTTCTGTTATTTGTCTATGTGTTGTATGATAACTGATATGCTCAATTTCATTTTGTTTTTTCTATCGGTTCGTTCTATACCGATAGGAATATTTGGTTTCTAGATAGAAGTGATATATAGAAACCAAATTAAAACTTGAGATGAACCACCTGCATGTATCAAGCGCCACCACACAGGCACACAGCCTCTATCTTTTTTTTTATAAAGACAGCCTCTTATTAGAAATCCTCCTCTTGTTCCTTGCCCACTCAATCTGTACTGTACACCCTTTCAAAAAAAAAAACTGTACTGTATTTAAGAAGACTGCTACGGCTACTTTCCCCGATTAGAATGGTCGAGTGTACAAGCAGACAGAAACGGTGTTCCCACACGTAGTCAAAACACGCGCCTTGTGCAAGCAAACTAGCCATTAGTAAGCCCAGTACCTTTCTCTCTGGCAGATCTCCGATCTCGAGCAACCTACGAAAACGAAACCATCCTGTTTCCAAAACGGGGCATCTGGTTTTTGAGATATCCTAGTTATCAAATAAACTTTATCATTGTGTACTTCTCTTTAACATCATCAAAATGCAAATGTGAAACGTCAAATATGGACTGTACAGGGCGTGAGCAAACATTGGTGCACGTTGGTGCCCTAGAGCATGAAAGAATTTGCCACCAAAATTTGCCATGCCAAAATTTATGATTAGGGTTGAATTTAGAGATTGGCCGTAGATCGATCGTGGCGCCGACTTCGGCGCCAACCTCGGCCACGTAGCGCCACGTTGCCAGCCATATCATTCCAGACCTCCTACCTCGACGCAATGACTTATCGTGTTGAGACGTATTACCTTGGTGCCGTAGATCACAGCGCTGGCCTCAGGGTCCAAAAATTTTTGGTTTCTGATGTGGAGGGGTATAAATATGAATTTTTAATAAAAAAAAAGGCTAGATTGCAAAAAAAGTCAGCAGATGCCACATGCATAACTCATAAACGTGCAAGGACGTTCCTGATAGTAAATCGTAACGAGCAAAAAATATTGTCTCTTGAGATTCACTATATCTACATGCTAGCTACTTACTGTAGTTGCTAATATATAGTTTGTATATGCGCTCTTATTAATTAAGATAGGAGATCAATGCAACGATACGCAAGGCTGCCCAATTAGCCAAAACTAGAACAAACAACTTGCAAGCGAATGAAGTAATGATTTGATAAGTACACTAATAATGAACAATAATAATGCATCCAGGCGACGAACATGACGGCATTATCAGGTCCACCCTGGCTGCACATTTAAGGCCACATTTGGATGGGGACGGGTATTGGGATAGGGATAAGTAACACTGTATCCTAACCATCCATTCTTTATACCTCATTGCAAGTGAACGCTAGTCCAGTTGGTCTAGCTGTTCGCTTTGCACCTTGTCGGTCAGAGTTCGAACCCCCTCGGGGGCGGATTTGTTGGTCGGAGGAGGCACAATTTATCTGCGCGTTAAAAAAATCTCCTCGTCTGCCCTACGTCAAAGCACAGGTTTAAGGCCATCCCAGTCTTACGGGAGCTGCGGTGCCGCTGTGTATGGGTGGGACAGAGTTTTGGGAGTTTTCTCGACCTGCGTGAGAAGGTCTTCTTCTTAAGCACAATTTTCGGGGCTATCTTACCCCCGTGGGTCGAGTTTTTTTTCATACCTCATTTAGGAGGTGTTTGGTTCCTCCTCCTAAATTTTAGGTATTGTCCCATCGGATGATTGGACATATGCATGGAGTATTAAATATAGACTAATTACGAAACTAATTGCACAGTTTACGACTAATTTGCGAGACGAATCTTTTAAGCCTAATTAGTCCATGATTTGTCAACGTGGTGCTACAGTAAATATGTGCTAATGACGGATTAATTATGTTTAATAAATTTGTCTCGTGGAGTATCGACGGATTCTATAATTTGTTTTTTTATTAGTATCCGAACACCCCATGCGACATCCTCGTATGACACCTCCTAAATTTTAGTCACTGGATCCAAACACCCCCTTAATCTAAGCCATTCATTCATTTCTCTTTCCTTATCCTACCCTTATATTCTAATATCTAAACGGCACCTTAAACACCCCCTTAATCCAAGCCATTCATTCATTTCTCTTTCCTTGTCCTACCCTTGTATCCTAATATCTAAACGGCACCTTAAATCTTCCTTCTCTTTGGTGATGTGTCATGTGTGTATATATACAGAAACAGAGCATGCAGAGTCTAGAAAGGAACCACCAGTCTAGAAAAGAGCCTGTTCGGTTGGCTGGTTCGTATCGTTGCTGGTTCATAAAGAAATACTGCTGGCTGGTTTGTATGAGAGAAAAATACTGTTCTAGCTGGAAATTTACGATCATTTACGATAAGCCACAGCCCAACGAACAGTCTGCTTATCACTAGCACTAGCACTAGGAGGGGATATTATTGTTTTGTCACCGTGGCCAAGAACACTGTCATCCCACTCCTTGTTCTTGTTCTTGTCTGCATTGCCATGCAGGTAAGCTCCGCTGATCAGCAGGTCAATGTGGCAGCTGCCACCCACGGCATCACCGGTGGTCTTGGTCTCTCGGGGTTAGTGAGAAGCGTCACAGGCATCACTGGTCTCCTGGGAGAGAAACCGGCAGATAGCAAGGGGCCGGCCGAGAGGAGCAGCAAGAAAGTCTCCGGTTCCAACAAAGCCTTGTAAACGATCGTAAATTTCCAGTCGAGAACAGTGTTTTTCTCTCACACCAAGCCAGTCAGTAGTAAATAATCCACGATACGATACGGCCTCCCGAACAAACCGTAAGGGTACAAATTACAGAGACACGGAGTATCTATCTATGTTATCCATGGTCTACAACAAAATTGTCTTTTTCCTTATTTTTATTTGTATATATCCTTGTTTCTTTTAAATTTCAATGCTGTCCCGTACTCCCGTGGATTATCCATCTAGAATGTTTTTTTCAATGCTGTCCGCAAATGGGCCTGTACTGTAAGTACTCGCTGTTGTTGCACCTCTTGCGCGTGTAGACTCTTGTGGTTAATATATATTTACAAACTGTTGTGGAAATACTCCTATATTGAGCTGCACACGATGTTGCAATAGGGTTTTCCATCTCTGCACAGCATGCAGTTGTGTGGTCTTTCGTTTTTCTCTTTGGTTGAGTTGCAATATGTGCTGACTAAAATTGAGACAGTGTGCCCAAACTACAATGTTGTAAACTTCATTTTGGCCCTAGCTGCAATAGATACAACGGTCCGAAACAAATACCCTCTTGAAGAAGTTTCAGCCTATAGAGCCCAGCCCACCGGTAACTTACCATTAGGCCCAGTAGCTAGGCGGAAGACAGCCCTCCAATCTACAAATATGATACAGAGATACTAGTGCCTGGACGTCCGGACAAAAGCGCGTGTCCGGACGCCCGCGTCACCTTCGTCATGCACGGTAGCGGAAAAGGCCGCGCCTGCCGCTCCTTCCCCATGGCCCCCTCCTCTCTCTCCACGATCGCGAGTCCAGACGCCCGCGCGCCCATGGGAAACGCCACGTCCGCCGCTCCTTCCCCTTGACCCCCTCCTCTATCTCTGGGCGGGCAGGACCCGAGAGCCGGCATGAGGATGAGCACGCCCTGTCCGCATGATCCTAGGTGCGCTACGCGCCCCGACCGCCGGCCACGGCTCGCTGCGCCCCATCCCCTAGCGCCCAGGCCGTGCGCCCCATCCCGATCTACTTTTTTGTAACATCTATATGAAATACCTGCAACATACCTCTGAAACATTAGAAACACTTAAAACATACATTTGCAATATATAGGAGGGGAGGTCGGGGCTAGTTCGGGTGATTCCGACCTCGGGGCGCGAGCACCACCAGCACGGACCAGGCTCATGGGTGCCCTTGGCTCGGCGGGGGACCGACCTGAGGCGCGCGATGGCACCATGAGCATTAGCAGAGGCGGCGTGGCGCGCCCGACAGCGCGGGAGCGAGCGGCGCGAGTGGGCATGCGACAGGTGGGACTACGGGAGCAAGGAGCGAGAGGCGCTAGTGGGCACGCGCGATGGGCAGGAGCTAGAAGCGAACAACACAGGATGGAGGCGTGCGCGGGAGATGGCTGTGGCAGCAAATGCAGAGTGGGGCGGATGGATGCCCGCACGGCGCCGTGAAGCATGCGACGGGGTAGATATTTTTAAGAGAGAGACGTGGGAAATGTAAAGAGGAGGAGGCAGGCTTGGTGGGCCGCGTAAGCCCAGAAAGACGGCGTCCGATCGGACGGACACCCGCCCCTCAGCATTACCGAATATACTAAGCCAAGCCAGATGGGTGAGCCACTACCCACTAGTAGTATAGTGCTACTCAATCATAGTAATCTGGAGTAATTCAGAGAGCCCTCCCTAGTTCCTTAAGACAAGTTACCGTTACAAATGCTATGTGACTGACAGCAGTTGGAATGTTGGATACTTCAATGTGCTGTGGTGTCGGCTTCACTTCAGTGAACCACCCTTTCCCTCTACTGAAGCTGATGAAGAACCAGGACATCACTGTAACTGAGTACAGAGTACTTTGTTTTCAATAGTATTATATTATTGAATTAAATTGACAAGAATGTTTCTTGATGAATTTTGATGTAGACAGCTAGGCTGTGCAGTGATGATAAAAAATGTGAATTGGTACATGGATGTTCCCAATAATCAGCATATCAGGTAATTAAGTTAGCACAGAACATGAATGGCCAAAACGAGAATCTGCAAGTGTTAATAATTCTTTGAGCCTGCCTTTCAGCAGACTGGCAGATCAGATGGAGGCGCCTCGAGAGACTCCAACTCCCCAACGCCGTCCTCCACCAGGAACGCCATGGCGAGGCCCCAGGTGATGTGCACATCCAAATGACAGTGCATCAGCCACACCCCCGGATTATCCGCGACGAACCGGATGACTGCCCACCCATTCACCGGCACGCCCACCGTGTTCCTCATCGGCGGATCATCCAAGTTGAACTTGGCGACGTCCGTGGCGGCGTCGAAGTTGCCGAACCCCTCGGCGAGGATGTAGAAGTCATAGCCATGGAGGTGGATGGGGTGGTTCTCGGCCGCTAACACGTTGGTGCCCTGGAGCACGAGCTGCACGGCGGCGCCGTACTTGAGCCTGTACACCTTGGTGCCCGGCACGGGCTGCCACAGCGCGCGGCTCACGTTCTGCGCCGTGTAATCGAACTGCACCGGTGGGTTGGCAGGAAAGTCGGCGGTGAACACGCCCGGCGTCGACGCCGCCCCGCCACCGGCGTAGTGCGCCTGCAGGATGGAGGTGGTGGACGGGAGCACGAAGGAGACGTTGTTGATGCTCGCCGCGAACCGCGTGTTGTTGGGCCCGCCGCAGGTCTGTCCTCTCGAGCAGTTGAAGAGGCCGATGCCGACGGTGAAGAAGAGGCTCTCGTCGACGTGCGTTGGCAGCTTCGCCTTGCGCAGGCCGCGCAGGCTCGTCGTGAACGACGTCGCCGTCGCGGTGTCGTTGTAGGCCGGGAGGGTCGGTATCGCGGGACTGCTGGTGGAGGTGGTGTTGGTGGTGGTGCCGTAGTCGAAGATGGCCGTGGTCGTGGTGTTGTCGAAGGGGACGGCCTGCGCGCTGGCATAGGCGCGCGCCGCGAGGTAGTAGCGGCCGCGGGCCTGGTCGAAGGTGACGAGGACGTCGGTGGTCTGGCCCGGTGCGATCATGAGCACCGACGTGGCGTACGGCTTGGTGTAGGAGGCGTCCGCGCCCACCACCGTCATGGTGTGGCCGGCCAGGGAGACGAAGAGCTCCGTGTTGAGTGCGGCATTGATGAAGCGCAGCAGGTTCGTCTCGCCGGACTTCACCGCGAACGTCGTCGTGCCTGTCCACGCCAGCGTTCAGTTTCACTTCCGATCACCGCGGACAGCAATGGGAGTAGAGTAGCTAGGTGTTGCATTGTTTATTGTTTACCGTTGGATGAGCACTTGTAGAGGTCGCCGGGCTGGCCGTTGACGGTGAGGACGTCGGAGATGTTGGGCGCTGCGCCGGTGCGGGTGGCGGTGCGGACGACGTCGATGGGGTTCATGTTCCACCACTCCCCTGTTTCCATCCGATTGTTCCAACAACAAATTAAACACATTTAGTCACCAATTTTATTAAGGATTTATATTTAGTTTCATTACATACCTTTTAAATATTTTTACAATCATGATTTTGATTGACAAGAGTTAGTTAATGCTTAGCTTTTCATTTTGGTCGTAAAGTGAACGACTAGTCCATTTAATCAACACCTAAGACGGTAGAAGGGTACATGCTTTTTTTTTGTGAGATTCTGTAGAAGCGTACATGCATGTTAGGCCTATTGTGGAATGTGGGCCAGAATAGCAGTCCCAAAAAAAAAAGTAGCAGCCTAATGATGCCATTTTGATTAACCAATTTGAAAAGTGTTACTCTATAGAAAAAAACAAAGCTATCTTTATATAGACTAATTTATTTAGTATACGGGTTTTTTTTTCTGAAGGAAATTATTTCATCCAACTGAACTTGCTCTGATAAAAGCCAGTTGTTTGGCTTTCAGGATGCTTCAGATGCAAGTATAACTTTTTCTAGCAAAACCAACTGATGATCTTTATGTAACAGGTGCTAGGTGGTATACTAACATTAGCAACAACAATATGATCAGATGAGTTGCCCACTTGCCCGTATATATTGCTTAGACTAGCTAGTAGTGACCCACTAATGCTATTCCTTTTGCTATCAAGAGGCAACCTTTCAGGACAAATGTACCACGAAATATACAGATTGATTCAGATTCAGTCTGAAAAATGAAACAAAGAGAGCATGGTATTGGTGTCTGAGTGTTGTTGGCCCCACAAGTCGGTGCCATATGATCGACTAATGCTAATAAAGAAGAATCTCACGTGGATACGTCATGAAAAAACTTGTTTTTGTGACCGTCAACTAACGACAATCTTCCTTTTGATAGGAGTAGGAAGATAGTCGAAAGACGTGTCCATGACGTTTGGTGTGTAAAGGTGCATGTGTTGTTTGACTCTGGTCAGCAGCAGCCGCCGCTGCTCTGCTATAGGTCGAGAGCTAAAAACGAAAGAAAGCTGGCGCCTACTAACTAACAGAATGATAACACTGATTATCATGCGGGAAAAGCAAAAAAAGAAATGCTAATCATATGTACGTATATTCCGTGTGGGCTACACCACACACTAGCTACTCACAAAACCTGGCCAATCATGAGCTTAGTTGGTGGGAGCTTAGGGTAGCTCCAACAATTGGTTTTTAAGCTAACTCTAAGCATTTTTCTCATAATTTAATACAAAAGAGAGAAAAGCTAGGTCTTGATCAAGAGTTAAGCTCTTACACATATTTTTAAGTCGTGTGAGAGTGTCATGTGGGGCTATCCATATTAAAAGCTATGTGCTAAAAGTTAGTACTATTAGAGAAATTGGCTAACCATTGCAGGTGCCCTTACTGTCGATTTACACTCTTCAGTCTTACTAGCACCTAGCTAGGGTTGAAGCCTAATTATTATTTTTGTATGTTATCCTAAATTTGGGTCTATGTTCCCCTGTTGTCTCAAAAAAGTCAATTAGGGTTTTTGTGTAGATCAAACTTTATTTAATTTGATTAGGTATTTTAAAAATAATAATAATAACATTTATACTTCTCATTAAGCTTATTAGGAAAATATATTCAACTATGAATCTAATGATACTTAGGTCCTATTTGAATATGCGATCGCACGGTACAACAGCAGTCATGGCCAGAGAGATGCAGTACGTGAAATCAACGTTCAATCTCGTGGTGAGTCATGGACAGCCGTGAGAACCGTAGAAAACACAAGATGTTTGGCACGATTATTTGTGATTCTTACGGCTAGAGATTCATAGTCCCATTGTAATGGCCTTATTATGCATTATAAATATTAATCACTGCTTCTATATATTTAGTCAAAGTTGAAATTATTTGACTTGTCAAAAAATGAGAGTGACACTCTTTGCGGAACGGAGGGAATACTCGTTAGTTGTTAGTTTTTTTAAGTTAAAGTTGAAATTATTTGACTTGTTAGTTGTTAGGGTTTTTTATTGCCTTGAAAAGTAGTCGCTTGTATATAGTTGTGCAAGAAAAAAATTGATCAGTACGTACGTGATTACATATTGGACACGTCGAAATGAATAGTGGAAGTGCCGCGAGTATGTTAAGACTGAGACGTCCACATATAGTATATCGATTGAGTGGCACGTATACGTACGTACCTAGGATGATGGGGATCTCCCTTGCGGGCGGCGGCTTGCCGCCGTTGAACGGGTAAGGCACGCCGGCGCGTGGCCTGATGACGAGCGCGCCGTGGACGGTGGCGCGGAGCCAGGAGCTGTGCGCGTGCCACCACAGCGTGCCTTCCTGCCCGGCGACGGTGAAGCGGTAGGTGTAGGAGTTGCCGGGGCGGATGGGGCACTGCGTCACGAACTCCGGCCCGTCGGACCACCCCGTCCGCATCTGCCGCACGCCGTGCCAGTGCACCGTCACGTTGTAGCTGCCCCGGTTCACGACGCGCACGATGAGCGCGTCGCCCTCGGCCACCTCCACCGTTGGGCCAGGAAACTGCCCGTTCACCGTCATGATCCGCCGCGTCCCGCATAGCCGCGTCACCGTCGCCTCCTTCACCTGCAGACAGGCATTAGTCATGGAACCAACATGCATTGATCCTGCTTGGAATGCATGCAGTTCGATCGATCAGTTTATCTAGTTAATTAGTTACATTACCACGAACTCATGGCACTGCTCCTTGGCAATGGTGAGCTGGGAGCAGAGGAGAGCCAGAGCAAGGGTGGTGAAGAGCAGGAGGAGTACGACGACGACGACCTGCTGCTGCTTGAGGTTGACATGCCGAGTGATGCTTGCATTTCTGCTGTAACTACTGACTCTGCTACCTGGTTGCCTGCCTAGTAGTGTAGTAGCGAGCTGCCTAAGCCTAACTCTTGCAAGGCCTTGGAATTGCTTATATGCAAGAGGCCAAGGCTGAAGCAGGCTCTCTTTATATAGGTGCAGGTGCTGAATGTGCAGAGAAGGGACCAGCAGCATACAGATCACGTAGAAAAGGAAAAAGATGGTGCTTATAGTAGCTGCAAAGTCATAGGCAGGTGGTGGTCTTGTGGTAGGCGTGATTAGCTCCTGAATTGATTCTGTTGGAGATGAACCAAAATGAATTCATATTTCCACTCACATTCTGCTTTCTGCTTTATTTCCTCTTGAAATTTGCTTTGACAACCTTCCTTCCTTGACTAGTCACTTGACTTGATCCATGCCATGCATTCCCGCTATTCAACGTGCATGTCAATGACAGTAACAAGCACTCCAGTTGGTACACCCACTGCACATCTTCTCAAACAGATCAGAGTTCCAAACTAGTAATTTTGGCCAACTCATCCTTTTGCCTTTTGGTCAGTTTCACTTATCTAGCCATGTAACTTCTGTGATCATGCTTCCATCACAAGTTTTGTTTTCATAATGAATCAATCTGACTACTAAAACACCATCATACCGTAGGTCATAGCTAGGATAGAGCCTTCCTTACAAGATGTCAAGATAAATGAGTGTGGCATTGGCTACCAGATCTTATCCTAAAAGGAAGCTAAGGACATACTCAACCATTTATTATGTGTTGCATCATGGCTTGGCCTGAATGGGCTCATTGTGTACTACATGCACATTTATAATATTTTATTTACGCACATTGCCTTGTCATGATCAACTGAAATCAACACGCATCAACTACACTATGTACGTACTGCATTTTGCAGATCCTTTTCTCATATCAAATCAACGCGTTATCCGCTTTCTCTGATGTCTGATAGCGAATAGCATCCTAGGTACTTCAGTAAATATTTTTCTCAACAACAGAGAAGGAAAGGAGTTCAATCCATGCTAATTGGTTTTACATGTATATATATAGCCATCTCATGTTCATTTCAGTTCATCAACAAGTATGTTTTAACTATTTCAGTCCACCAAAAACATATCCTAACTGAAACTGAGTATCGTAGATCTCTCTGCAACAAACGGCATCTTAGCATGATCATTTTGCATCACATGATTCTTTATCTTATTAAATTATTCTCGGTATGTTTCCAATAGGAGAATCATCGTGCACAAATTAAGGAATTATAGCCTGTGGAGCCCAAATTCTTCCACTTTCCACAAAAGATCCTTAGCTTTTGTTTCATTTTGTTTAGACCCAAAGACTTGGTTCCTAATTCTGCTCCTGTAGTAGAAATCTCTTTTTCACATCCAATATAATGACCCATGACAGACAAGGAGGAACATGGTTACCATAATGGAGCCAGAAATGTGATTTTATCATTTTTGGGACGGGTGGTGGGGGGGGGGCAGCAGTATAAATTTTATTAAAATTTGGTCAAATTTGACATTTAAAACTGTACGGAATTAGGGGTGGTCTTGGCCCCTCCCTCTGCCACTGATGGTTACTAACAACTTTCTTTCCTCCTTTTGACTATGAAATCAAACGTTGCATGAATCTCTTTATTCATGCTTTATAACTGAGTCTTTTGCTTTAGTTTTAGTAGTTGATATGGCACTGCCAAATTTTACGAGGCATTATAACTCGCTATTTGACTGTAACAACATTTCTGACTTTCTCTGCGTCAAAGATCAAAAGCACATCAGTACGGCTAGATTGTCTCCTTTTTGTTGCTTGCACCACTGAACAAATGTAACCAAGATGTGATGTTATGATATATATGACACAGGCTGGCATGTTTGTGTGGTATAGGGATCCAATCCAATGTATTGGTAATAGTAAATTTAACTCCCGGCTTATACCTGTACTATTATATTTTACCTATAAAAGAATTTTCACTACAGGTTTAATTTGCACCTGTGGATGATCAGAATCATTTAAGTTTTAACAGTTTAATGGTCATAAAAGTTTAATCACTCTTATGTACGAGGAAAACAAATTATTGGTTAGATATATATTTTTGACAGATTATGGAAATGAAAGATTGTCAAATGTGTTCCATCAAATGATTCTTGTCCACGAGCTGTGGTGGTTGGCAAAAGTACAGCAACATGCGTGGTGTGTGCTACGTGCTAACGACCACATATGCAAAGGGAGGACTGTTCATCGATCGATTCAGTAGGCAAGTATCCAATCTGTTAAGCTCAGATTGTTTCTTACAATTCAACGCAACCTAAAGTCAAATGGAAAGAACAGCAAGAATCTTGACAAGAAAGAAAGATGCTATTCAGCACAAACTGGTGATGTTTGCCTGGTGGCGAAAGACTAAAAGAAATATCGTGCTATTCAGCACAAACTGGTGATGTTTGCCTGGTGGCGAAAGACTAAAAGAAATATCCTAATTAAACCAAGCCTGAGATATAGTTTGAAGCCAATTTGGAGGCATCTAACAACTCTTGTGCTCCACTACTTGTCCTTCAAAAAACGTGTCGGCACAACTTTTCTTCAACTTGCATCAATGTTAAGTAACAAAAAATTCAGAACTGAGTACAATCATGAGGTGGGATGGTTTCTTTTTCAGTAAAGAATCATAATACAATTGTGCATGCTTTAGTACTGCTTGACTGACCAAGCTTAAATCTGAATTTTCTTGGCGATGTAATGAAGGTGTGACAAATCAGATAAATCTCAAATGATAAAATTAAATCGGTGCAAGTACTCACTAAAAAAGGGCATACCCAGTGCAGAGAGCTCCCGCTCTGTGCGGAGTTTGGGGAAGGGTGTCAGTGGCAAGCCTTACCCTCGCCTATGCAATGCGAGGAGACCGCGACTCGAACCCGGGACCTTCCGGTCACAGGCGGTAAGACTCTACCGCTTGCACCAGGCCCGCCCTTCAAGTACTCACTGAAAAAACGAAATTATGTTAGTGATTAATTAGTTGAAACACCTGAAATTAAACATAGTGATGATTAGCTGCACGTTTACCATGAAGTTGGAGCCAAGAAATTGTGCAGTTGTGCTGTGCAACCAACCATCAGACTACAACTGAATGGCCAACACCAGTTGGCTTCCACCAAAATAATTAAGCTTAAAGCACCTTTACTAACCATTTTTTAACCATAAATAATTGAAGCAAAAGAATCATCAAACAACATTCAGATAGCACGTGCAGTTTTTGTCACAAATAAGTTAGACGCAATGATCTTCCTATGCTTCTTTGGGCCTGTGATGAACTGGCATGTCTTGATGAAATGTTTCGTCCAGTACTCTAGACTTGTATTTCAAAGCCTGAAATGATTCACAGCAGTGCACATTTTTATCTGGTTGGGCATGCATGCCATCATTTGCCTTTTCAGCTGGCTAGGCCTTTTAATTTGTGGCTCCAAAGCTTGTACTTGATGGAATTTTGCTTCTAGTTCTTTTGAAGTGATGAACAAGTTTCCATGACAGTATAGTTGCCAGAGAAACCTCATTGGTGTAATGAACGTCTGATGTAAACATGGAAATATGGAACGCAAGGTATTACCGTTGTTGATCAGTGTTAAGAATTAAGAACTGATTTTGCATGGAAAATAACGTGACAGAAATAATATCTACCACTTGAGGGTTAGCAGGAGAAGGTGAGCCAGGAAACAGAAGACTTCAGCCCTGAGCTCCTGAATCCTGATGCCTATGCAAGACAAATAAAGGGAAGGGTATTTAGGTAAGATGCTCGGCAGACTGATTAATTACGGTATATACATGAAATGGTACAAGTACAATACTTTAACATCCAGTCTAGAGGCTGAAAGCCGTTGATCATCAGTGACAGCTTAAGCTGAAGTCTGAACACCTCGCACCAAACTAAAACTGACTGCAGTAAAGAAGACAATTGCGCTTGTGCATGCAAACCACAGACTGATCTATTAGTTGCATGGATAGGCTAGGTAGGTTGTTTGAGTTGCCGGCGTGCACAGAACAGCACTAACAACTTAACCTTTGTGATTTGATGAAACTGATGTAGATGCTGACATGCTGCAGTGTTTTTCTGCTTCGCAGTCAGACTCATCCTGAACACGGCAGCTGCAAAGGAAAGAGGCTCGGTGTTTATCTTGGAGCAACTGCCTACCTTATTCTCCTCTTTATAATACATAAGTATACCGTTAGATCTCGAGCGACTGAGTAGCCATTAGTCAATGCTTCGTCTTTACCTGAAGGGATTGCACAACAACTATATGCATGCTTATAATGGTCCAGACACAGTACAGTGTTAGGATGTTTGGTAGTCATGCTATTTTCAGGCATGCAGTCTAGTATAGTAACCGGTCATGAAAAAGGTTAGTTAGAAAAGTTCCTTTGCATGCATTGCCTAAACAATAAACTGATTGGAACCAACTGTATGCTTCTTCAGTTGACTAGCTTCTTCAGTTGACTAGTACTAGGTGCGCTTTGCCACCCCAATTATGCTTATAAGTATAGGGATTAACCTTGATGGTTAAGTTCAACTGTTTCTCATGCTGGGCAACTGCAACCAACCTCTATAGGTAATTTCCATCCGTGACCTGACCCACACACAGGAATGCCAACTGTTGGACGGCATGAACCACTATGCAAAATTCATGAACTATTCATGATCTCATACCATTCTTAGTTTCTAACCATGAACATGTAAATCAAATAGAAAACTGCACTACTAATACTAGCAGTATACATTTTTCTCTTTTTCATTCTTCTCCGTTGTCTAAACATCTCACACCAACCGGGACTAAAGGTCCCTCTTTAGTCCCGGCTCGATGACCCGGGACGGGCCTGTTCGCTGGTTGGTCTTTGGTCTTTGGTTTAAATTTTACCGGTGCTGGTTTTTTTACGTGAGAGGAAAACATCATTGCATTGGTACTTGGTTTGTTTGGTTTGGTTGAAACCAACAAGCGAACAGGCTGCATGGAAATATTTGTTGTTGTGCTCATAAAATTCTGTCCGCAGAGCCCTGCAAGCATGCTGCTATAAGGGACTGACATAACTGAATCGATGGTACTTGATTTTCAGTATTTATTTCAATCCCCACCCTATGCGTCAATTCTGTAAACTTTTTCTGTATAATGTGAACAATATGTTGGCACATGCAGGAACTCGTTAATAAGCTCGAAGCAATGATTAACACTAACAGTACCAATTCCTCAGTGACCGTTACGTTTTCTGGAAGAGCTGCTGGTGTTGTTTGCATCTGACTGAACCGGAGCTTAGCTTGTTGCAGTGAAATGTTTGTATGCATATGCACTCAAATCTTCAATTGACTAGTAGTAGGCTAGTAGCTAGCAGGTACCTTTTGCCTTGTTGTTCAAGTGATCTCACAAGACACAAACAACAAACTCAGAACTACTACAACATGTAACTGTCAATTGGTATATATATCCAGATTGCTGGGCCGCTGCTAGCTTAATGATGGTTTTGTCTTTGCCGGGTAGCACAATTCGCTCGGACGATGGTGACGTCATGCATTATTGCAGGGGGCCCTGGACCTCCTCGCCGGGGGCTGGGGGCGTTTCTCGGACTCGGTTCGTGACTTGTGTAATGAAATTCGTATGGAGTGGGGATTTTTTTTGTCTGATGACGTATGTACTCGTACGTACGTGCTACAAATATCATGGCGCGTGGAGTGTATTGTATTTACGCCACCGACAGCATGCAGACCTTTGTAAAAGAAACTAACAGCACGCAGGCTGGCACAGCAAGTTGTTTACATTTTTTTAGTACGCTGACAACGTGGTTAGATTTATGAAGCTTGTGCATCAAATTTATTGATTATTATTGTCACTCTTCAATTATCAAAATGCTATGTTTCATTCACAAGTATATTTGTGATATTTGTGCTTTCCTTATTTGGCATTATGTCAATTTATTGTTTTTCTATCTGGCACTACATGTTGCTGGTACATAGAAGGTCATATATGTCATTTTAGGTGGCACTTGACACTGTTACTGCATCAAATGGATGGAAGTGCCATATACGGAAGGAATTTTCAAGTTGACGCTAGATAAGGAAATTCAAAATTTCCAGTGTCAAATACGGAAGAGTGATTTGTTTCAGTGTTAAATACAGAATTCTCTCTTAGCTAAAACATGGACTATGTTATTACAAAATCGATTAACATAAGCTAAAGAAAAATCATCAGCAGCACGGCTAAGATCTTCTATCTCTTGTAGAACCGGGCCAACTGAAGAGCGTTGGTTCTCCTTTCTTCTCCACAGCTAGATATCATAATTGCTAGTGCTAGTGAACTCTAATGAGAAGTGATAGTGAACTGTTAAGGTGGATACCTTGCATATAAGTGATAATGGACTGCTAAGGTGGACATTTTGCATGTCAAGAAAAAATTGCTAGTGAGATTTTGCTTTATAAGAGTATAGGACGAGTACCCACCAACAGGCCTTGTCGAGCTGATAGTCAAGGACGCGGATGATTTAGGGGGTGTTTGGATATAGGGACTAAAGTTTAGCAGTTGTCACAATGGATGTCACGTGGGGTGTCGTATGGGGTGTTTGAATACTAATAAAAAAACAAATTACAAAAATCCCCAGTAATCTACGAGATGAATTTATTAAGCCTAATTAATCCATTATTAGCACATGTTTATTGTAGCACAACGTTGTCAAATCAAGGACTAATTGGGCTTAATAAATTCGTCTCGCAAATTAGTCTCAATCTGTATAATTAATTATTTTTTTAGTCTATATTTAATACTACGTGTATATATCCAAACGTATGATGTGATAGGGACTAAATTTTAACAAGTGTACCCAAACACCCCCTTAGTATTATAGGAGTAGTATAAAACACAAACACGGATGGAATCTCTGCAAGCACTGACACGGAAAAGATAGTCAAGGACACGGAGCGAACGACGCGCCTTTCGTTGTGTGAGCAAAGTGGGGGGAAAAGGAACGCGTGTCTATCTATCTAATAAAACACGGAGAAGACACGGTAGTGATGGAAATAAAGCAGCATCACTTAGCAATAATAATAGTCTTTCTGTGGTGCCTGCCTGTGTGTATATATTCACCCTTTGAGATAGCTAGTTAGCTAGCTGATATAAATCAATCTTCATATTTACATCACGAGAAAGAAAGAAAGAAAGAAAGAAAGAAAGAAAGGAAGGAAGGTAGAGAGACAATGGCAGGACTTGTGGTGAGCGCTCTGACTGGGGTGATGAATCCTCTCCTGAACAAGCTGACCACCATGGTAGGGATGGAATTTAAGCTTCTCCAAGGCGTGGGAAGCCAGGTCACCTTCCTCAAGGAAGAGCTGAGCAGCATGAACGCTCTCCTTGTGAAGCTGGCCAGCATGGAGGAGGAGGTCGACGCTCAGACGAAAGAGTGGATGGGCATGGTCCGGGAGCTGACCTACGACATCGAGGATTGCATCGATCAATTCATGCTCCACTGCGGTGACAAGGACAAGAGCAAGATCAGTCTGGTACGGGAGCGGCACAAGATTGCAAACCTGGTTCAACAACTCAAAGCTCGTGCCATGGAGGCGAGCCAACGCCACGAGAGGTATAAGCTTGACCACGGGGACGGGGAGGCTCAGGTTCGTGTGGGCAGCAGCACTAGTAGTATGGTGGAGGTTGATCCCCGGCTACCAGCGTTATATGTGGGAGCAGATAGGCTCGTGGGGATCGACGGCCCAAGGGAGGAGATCATCGAATTGCTCATGGGCGACGACAAGGCAGCGGCGGGTGACCGCCGAGCAAAAACACAACCACCCAAAGTGGTGTCGATCCTGGGTTTCGGAGGCCTTGGCAAGACCACTCTAGCTTGCCAAGTTTATTCCAAAATCAAGTGGCAATTTAACTGCGCAGCTTTTGTGTCCGTATCCCGCAGTCCAAATACAAAGAAAATTCTGACAGATATGCTTAGACAAGTGGCGGGCAACGTTGACATACCAACTGACACTGAGCGACAACTCATCGAGCATCTCAGGCTTCACCTCGGGGACAAGAGGTATGGATCTCTGTCTGTCTCTGTCTCTCTCTATTGTGTATGTTTATGTCAGCCCTTTCTTTTTTATATATAACAACTCAATATGCTTATATATGCTTTTATACCATTGAGCATGCATCAATATCTTTCTTTAATGGGCCGGGTTAATTGTGTACATAGCATACTGCTGCTTACTAGTTACCATCTAGCTAGCACACCTTTGATCTTGGGGAGCTAGCACAACACTCTCTTCAATTCTAACTCCTACATAACATTGAGACGTCCACCGCCTTAATTTTAATTTATATATGTTTGTGCATCAACGAAAGACACCTTAAAGCTGTCTTTTTTGGCTTCTGGGAGCTTTTGGACTCTTAGAAGGTCCAAAAGCTCCCAGAAAGCCTAAACAATAAATAACCCTTATATGTGAAATTATAGAAGATCCCCTTTAAGATCAAACAATTCGAGACCTTGAGGAAACGGTGTGGCTCCTCGCGTCGTCTCCCTTGCGAGCGACTCGAGGGGCGACGCCCCGCCGCCAACGACCGCACCTCCCCCCGCCAGCCCTGCCGCTGCCGCTATGGCTACCGACACTACGGCCGTGGTGGCGGCGCCCAACAAAGCTGCCCCCGCGTGCTTCTCCTTCCTCCACCACATCTCCTCCCAACTCCAATCTTCTCTCGATTATGTTCTTGCTCTGGCTGGATCCCTGCCTTTGAGATCGAGCCGAATCCGTGCATGTGGGGGCCAGATCTATGGTGTGGGCACGACAAAGCGACTCTGGGACGACCTTGGTTGCCGCTTCCGTTGTGGAGGCGGGGATAGCGGCGTCTGCTGCTGCAGGCGTGGCGGCTGGATGTGGTCCGCCTCGTCCGGACGACGTGGACGGGACATCGGCGCTCCAGCCTCTCCCTCCCCCTGTCACGGTGGTTCTTCGGCCTGCAGCAGCTTGTTCTTGGCATTCGGGCTTCGATCCGGCGCCCCTTCGTCGGATCCAATGATCACTCGGCCAGATCTGTGATGTCCACTAGGTGAGTGTGAAGGGCCCTGCAGCGGTGCGGGGTGCGCAGTTTGGCCATGGGCTAGCCGACGGTAGGGCAGCGTGCCCGTACGCATGCGTTTGCAGGGTCCAGCAGTGGAACGGTGCGCGCGGTTTGGCCGAAGGCAAGCCGACGGCGGGGCCGCGTGCCCATGGGCACCCTCCCCTCTGTGCCACTCTCTATGGCCGTCTCCGGCCACTAAGAGCTTCTGGTCTTGAACGCATAAAATTATAAAAATTGCTAGATGTTCAAGCTTCAAATCCTAATATCTAATGAACCATACATCTGATTTTTATTTGTTTTCATCCTAATATTTCTTGTAATTTTACCTACAAAATAAGATCTCACATGCCATATTTTCTTGAAAAAATAACATATAGAATAATACTAAAATTTGACTTGGCACATAAAGCAGTAGCAGCCATAGCTTCATTGAGTACCCCCTCCATCAAAAATCAATAAATTTATATGCTTGAGCGAAATCATTTTTTTTAAGTTTGATCAATTTTAAAGAAAAATAAAAAAAAAAGATTGTTTTTTTTAACTCTTCAAAAAAGGATAATCAACATGAGTAGCCAATCCAGCTCCGTGAGGGCACGTGAAGTTGATGGCCAAACCAGATTAGGAGGTCCAGATGCGCCAAACATTTGAGTGGTCCAACCGTGGGTGTCAGATGAAGGTTAATTCGATAAAATGATAAGAAATATTATGGTGAAAACAGATTAGAAATCACATGTATGGTTAATTGGATATTAGAATTTGAAGCTTGATTAAGCAATATGACAACGAAAACAGGCATAATTAAGGGGCTTGCAAAGCTGTACAGCGACGGGTACAGTCAAAAGCTCCATGTACAAACGGACAAAAAAATGGAATCCAATGGAACTAGCATCTTTACAGGAGCTCTCTTTCATCTATGTTTTCTTTGAGTCACTGATAGACGGGCCCGGATGGCCATGTGGAGACCGACTAGTGGCCACCAGCCCCATCCACATCTGACGGTCGTACCTCACCCACATCGAACAGCCATGCTTGTGCCGTCCATCCCAGCAGCATGTGGTCCATGCCACAATTGGTGGATGCAATACAACCGTTCATCTTACCACGTGGAATGCATCAGGTGCATGGATAGCTATCACCCGGGAGGGGATACATAACACCCGTGTAATAAAATCCAATATATCCGATCTCTCTCACTCTCACTCAGCCCATCAGCCGCAGCCCATCTCTTCATTTCTCTCTTCCTCTCCCTCAGCCGAACACATCTCTCCATCTCTCTCTTCCTCTCCCTCTCCCTCGGTGGCCACAGCGCGGGTGAAAGATCATAATGGCTAGAGAGGGATGAATAACCTATTAAAAATTTCTACAACAACACTTAGCAAACTGGTCAGACAAATAAGAGGCGAAGCGAGTGTTGCGCTAGCCTACTAAAAATACAAGCCACCTACCACAATTTTAGTTTATATAATCTCTATCCACACAATGACTATGTCACTACACTAAGTTAGTGTGCTCTTAAAGGCTAACTAAAAAGTCACACTAACCAAACTAACAAGATCTCATGACTAGCTACACTAAAGAGCTTAACAACTAGTTTGCGACAATGTAAAGAGAGAGTGAGCAATATGGTTATACCGCTGAGTCGAGGAATAAACCAATCAATCACAAGAATAAATATCAATGAAAGTCAATCACCTCGGAATCAAATGATGACACAATGATTTTTACCGAGGTTCACTTGCTTACCTGCAAGTTAGTCCTCGTTGTGGCGATTCACTCACTTAGAGGTTCACACGCTAATTGGCATCACACGCCAAACCCTCAATAGGGTGCCGCACAACCAACACAAGATGAAGATCACACAAGCCACGGGCAATTTACTAGAATACATTTTGACTCTCTACTGGAGAAAGGTCAAGAACCCTTCACAATGACCACGATCGGAGCCAGAGACAATCACCAACCTCCGCTCGATGATCCTCGCTGCTCCAAGCCGTCTAGGTGGCGGCAACCACCAAGAGTAACAAGTGAATCCCGCAGCGAAACACAAACATCAAGTGCCTCTAGATGCAAACACTTAAGCAATGCACTTGGATTCTCTCCCAATCTCACAAAGATAATGAATCAATGATGGAGATGAGTGGGAGGGCTTTGCCTAAGCTCACAAGGTTGCTATGTCAATGCAAATGGCCAAGCGTGTGAGCTAGAACCGGTAATGGAGCTTAAATAGCGAGCCCCCACGAATAGAGCCGTTGGCTCTCTGTACCCTAAAAAGTCAGGACGACCGAACGCGTCGGTCAGATCGATCGGACGCAAGACCCCAGGGTCCGGTTGCCCGATGCTTGCCATGTGTCATCGGCTTTAAACGTTGATCGCCCGATCTCAACGGTCATCAGTGCACTTAAGTCATGACCGGACGCTCTACAGTGTAGGACCGAACACAGGACCCCAGCGTCCGGTCACTTCTAGTAAGGTTTCAGTCGCGACCGAATGCGTCCGATTATAAGCGATCGAACGCGGACCAGCCTGAGTCCGGTCGTTTCCAGAGAGCTCCCCAAACCTCTGTTTTGCGACCGGACGCGTCCGCTCCTGTACGAACGGAGGCAGCACCTAAGTCCGGTCATTCTCCAACTGCCACGCGTCATAGTTGTTCCTCACGCTACCATGTCAGCGTACGTCAGCACTGACCGGACGCAGGCCCTGAGCGTCTAGTCACTCTTCGCACCAGCGTCCGATCACGAGACCAAGACTGCGCACTCACTGCTGCTACTGACCGAACGCAGGGTCAGAGTCCGGTCACTGCGTGACCAGCGTCCGGTGCACTCTGTGAAACCCTGTCTTTTCTGTACAGGGCACCAGTGGCACCGGCGGCCACGTCAACGGCCCTTCACAGCGGTGTGCAGGGCGCCCCGGCCCCTCCCGGCCGCGCCCCTCCTCCACTCCGTCCACGGCTCCACCACAGCACGGATCCGGTGGGGATGAGTCCGCCTGCAGCGGATCTAGTGGGGAGGAGCCCGCTGGTGGTGGATCCGATGGGGATGAGCGCGTTGGTGGTGGATCTGGCGGGGATGAGCACGCCGGCGGTGGATTCGACGGAGAGGAGCGCTCCGGTGGGGAGGAACGCTCTAGCGGGCGATGGCGGATCCGGCGGCGTGTCGTCAGCGAGGAGGCGTGGCTCTAAATCTGGCGCCGGGGAGCGCGTAGGGGCGGCGGCGCAAGGCCTAGATCCAGGCCCGGTTAGGGCTAGGCTATGGGGTTTTTTCTCTTTTTTTGTTTTTTAATTTGATTAACCGAGGTGGGCATTTGAACCGCCTCACAAAAAATTGATTTAGCGTGACCTTTTGTTCGAGGCGGTTGTGATGCCCGCCTCGGAAAATCCATTCTGCCCGCCTCGGTTAAGTTTACAGTAATAGTGCCCGCTTGGTGGTGGTGTTAGTTGGTGAACAACTTCATGTGTATCATGGGAGTTCTTTGTTCTCCTCTTTGTGTGTTTTGTAGTTGTCATCCGCTCTGTCTCGTGTGTGTTGTTGGTGATAGTTGTGTTGTAAGTGTGCACTGTCTGTTGTATCTTCCTAATTACTGCTCCAATGAATTAAACAATTCCATCAAATTGAGTATGACTATATGTGTGATAGCATCTACTATACCAGGAATATCAATGAACCCATTCTTGCAATTGCTCAACATACCTTCTTTTAGCTGTTAGGTCTATTTCTTAGTTCAAGATCTTTCTTGCTAACTAGAATAAAAGAATTAGTAGATCTATTCCCGTCCAAAATGAGAATCTGTACTAGGGTTATGTGTTAGAGTTCATTTTTAGGCATGTTCATCGGATCGGGATGTATTGGTAGTAGGAATAGGTATTCGGGATTCACAGAGAGACAGAGAGAAAGGGGTTGATAGGTAGCAAACCATCGAAAGCTGTAGTGGTCGAAGCTCTGAGCGGGGTTTCGTTGACAGACGCCATCTGCGCGCCGACAGCGACGTTCGGTGGAGAGGGAGTCGGCGCTGTGGCGTCCTCGGCGGCGGCGTGTGCGTTGGGGTGGCGTTGCCGGCGTCAGTGGTGCTTCCCGTCGCTGGCAGCGCCCCTTCTCAAGATCGGGTCTAGGGTTAGGATGTCGGTGGGGTGACTGGAGGCGCGGTGAACCTCGTACTGCGAGCCCTGGCCCCACCTTTCCTTTATAGCGCTGTGCGACGGGGGGCCACCAACCATGTAGGGTTGGGCGTCCCCGATCAGGGCGTGAGAACAAGGCCCAAAGGCCGTTGGGCCTAATGGCGTGGGAGATCAAACCTAACATTCTCCCCCTTGATCTCTCATCTATTCTTCGTTCTTTAATTTCGTACTCAAAACTTTCAATTCATATTTTTCTTGATTCCATCCTATTTCATCACAGATTAGTGCATAGAATTGTCCCATCGTCACAGCAATTAGTGCCGTTAGACTAACAGCCACAATACACTTCTCCGTTTTGAAACTTAAACTTTCTTTGGGCCCTTCGTATGTTCGGAAATCATAGGCTTTCCCTTAAACCCATGCCGGCTACGTGTTCTCTGAACACGTTGGGGGTTAAGCCCTTTGTGAGCGGATCCGCGAGCATTTTCTCTGTACTTATATGCTCAAGATTTATTATATGATCCCGAACTTTATCTTTCACAGCATAGTACTTTATGTCAATGTGTTTGGCAGCACCACTTGACCTATTGTTGTGAGCGTACTGTACCGCTGGATTGTTATCACAATACAATCTCAGTGGTTCATTTATATCATCAATCACTTTCAATCCGGGTATGAATTTCTTCAACCAATTCACCTGCCCCATTGCCTCATAGCATGCTACAAACTCGGCATACATTGTCGAGGATGTAGTCACGGTTTGTTTGGAGCTTTTCCACGATATAGCCCCTCCTGCGAGAGTAAATACATATCCTGACGTGGATTTTCTTTCATCTTCCGCATAATCAGAATCTGAATACCCCTCTATCTATAGAGAATCAGATCTTCTATACGTAAGCATGAGGCCTTTCGTACCCTGCAAATAACGCATGACTTTCTTCACTAATTTCCAATGTTCAATTCCTGGATTCTTTTGATATCTGCCAAGTAACCCGGTAACAAAAGCTAAGTCAGGGCATGTACACACTTGAGCATATTGTAAACTTCCAACAGCTGAAGCATACGGTACCGCTTTCATTCGGTCAATTTTATATTGGTTCTTGGGACACTGATGTTCCCCAAATCTATCGCTCTTGACTATAGGAGCAGGTGAAGGACTGCACACATGCATACTAAATTTCTTCAGGACCTTTTCTATGTATGCCTTTTGCGATAATCCTAGAACCCCTTTTCTCCTGTCTCGGTGAATCTCTATTCCCAAAATGAACGAGGCCTCACCGAGATCTTTCATATCAAAGTTTGAGGACAAGAATTTCTTCGTTTCCATTAGTAGATTGATATCACTACTAGCAAGCAAGATATCATCCACATACAAAATTAGGAATATGTACTTTCCATTCTTGAACTTTGCATAAACGCAATTGTCCTCAACATTTTCTTCAAACCCAAAACCTTTTATCGTTCTATCAGACTTCAAATACCACTGTCTTGAAGCTTGCTTCAATCCGTAGATTGATTTCTTCAGGCGGCATCCCATATTTTCCTTTCCTTTTACGACAAAACCTTTCGGTTGTGCCATATAAACATTTTCTTCCAAATCTCCGTTTAGGAAAGCCGTCTTTACATCCATTTGATGTAACTCCAAATCATAGTGGGCTACAAGTGCCATTATAATTCTGAAGGAATCTTTACATGAGACTGGAGAAAACGTCTCATTGTAATCAATCCCTTCTCTTTGCGTGAAGCCTTTCGTCACAAGTCGCGCTTTAAATCTTTCTATATTCCCTTGAGAGTCATATTTTATTTTGTAGACCTATTTACAACCTACTATTTTGGCTCCTTTAGGAATATTTTCTATGTCCCAAACTTTATTGGTACTCATTGATTTCAATTCATCTTCCATAGTCTTAAGCCACTTGGATGAGTGATCGCTTCTCATGGCTTCTTCAAATGAGGTGGGATCATCCCCCATCTGACATTCTTCTGTTTCATAAACTTCATAGTCATCAGTAATAGCTGATCTTCTTATTCTTTGAGACCTTCTAGATGCCTCCGGCACTTGTTCCACATTGGGCTGTTGTTGTTCTTCCTCATGTGCAACATTTGGTTCTATAGGTTCCTCAAGGATAGGTTCCTCAAGGATAGGTTCCTTATGTTCATTCATTGTCGCCACGGGAGAACTTGCAACAGGTGTTGGCACTATAGTGTCCTGCACTGTCGGTGCAACAGCAGCAGGTAGCGTGAAGAATGATTCTTCAACCATCGGAGTGGGTACATGTACCCGCTTCTTCTGTAGGCTGATTTCTCGTGCTACCATGCTCCCCCTGATCATGTTATCCTCTAAGAACACAGCGTGTCTTGTTTCTACAATCTTCGTATGTCTGTCAGGATAATAGAAGCGATATCCTTTCGATCTTTCTGGATAGCCAATAAAATGGCAGCTGACTGTCTTAGAGTCTAACTTTCCTATGTTTGGGTTAAACACTTTTGCCTCAGCCGGACAGCCCCACACACGCAAATGGTTAAGTGAGGGTTCTCTTCCTGTCCATAATTCATATGGTGTTTTAGGCACCGATTTGCTTGGTACTCGATTAAGTATGTGAATGGCGGTTTTCAGTGCCTCCATCCATAAACTAATCGGTAGTGTGGAGTAACTCATCATACTTCTTACCATATCCATTAAGGTACAGTTACGTCTTTCAGCCACTCTATTCTGCTGAGGCTCTCCTGATGTGGAGTACTGAGCAACTATGCCATTTTCCTGTAGAAACCTTGCAAATGGTCCAGGAATTTGGCCATATGGGGTATGTCGCCCATAGTACTCTTCACCTCGGTCTGATCGTACTATCTTGATTTTCTTATTGTGCTGATTTTCAACTTCAGCTTTAAATATTTTGAATTTATCCAATGCTTCCGATCTTTCTTTAATTGGATAAATATTGCCATAACGAGAGTAGTCGTCTGTGAATGTTATAAACGAGTCATAACCATCCACACTTTTCACAGGAAAAGGACCACATATGTCTGTGTGGATTATTTCTAAAATTCCTGTGCTTCGTTTGGCATCTTTCTTAATTTTCTTGACATACTTTCCTTTGATGCAATCAATACATTGTTCTAAATCTGAAAATTCTAAATGCGGGAGAATTGATTCCTTAACCAATCGTTCCATTCTTCCCCTTGAAATATGGCCCAAGCGACAATGCCATAATTTCAAAGAGACAGTATCAATTCTCTTCCGCTTCTTAGTTACATCCGTAGATGGAGAATCATTCACATTCTCATCACATACATTGTTCGCATTCTCAGCAAGAGATAATAAATAAAGCTTGTCTTGTCAGAAGGCAAGACCAACACATTTATTATTAACCAGTATCTTACACTTGCCATCACCAAAATGGCAATCAATTCCATCATCATCAAGTTTCGAAACACTTATCAAATTTCTACGCAAAGAGGGAACATAAAGTACTTCTTTAAGTCTAAGTACAAAACCATTATTCAATTCTAAAGAAAAATCTCCAATGGCTTCAACATTGGCTTGTACTCTATTTGCAACTTTAATCGTTCTTTCTCCTCTTTGCAAGGTTCTCGTCCCACTTAACCCCTGTAAAGAATTTGCAATATGAGTAGTTGCTCCTGAATTAACCCACCAAGTGAATTTATCATAACATAAATACAGGGATTCATCTACAAATGTAATAAATTCATCATCTTTCTTTAGCAGAGATTTTAGGAAGTCTGGACAATCCCTCTTGTAGTGTCCCTTCTTGAAGCAGTGCTTGCACTGATCCTTTTTAGCTCCACCATACTGCTGATTCTCAGAATCCTGGGGTTTCTTTTCCTGTGAATTGGAGGAAGAGGCCTTATCCCACTTAGGTATCTCTTGTGGTTTAGAATTCTTGCCATTAAAGTTCTTTCTTTTGTTATCCTTCACAAAATGAGCAGATTCACCTTATGAGGACTTTATCCTCTCCTCTTCTTGAGCACACATCGAGATGAGTCTTTCTATGCCCCATCTTTCAGGCTGCATATTGTAGTTCACAATAAAGGTGTCATATTCTTTTGGCAAAGAAGCAAAAATCAAATGAATCAGGAAATCCTCCTCCTTCAAATTCATTTCTTTTAGCTTAGATGCCGTAGTGTTCATCTTCAAAATGTGCTCTCTTATGCTACCACCAGTGAATTTCTCATTCACAAGCTTCTTAATCGATGAACTTGTCAGGCCTTGGTAGACCCAAAGAACCGACTCTTGATTTTCTCAAGATATTCTTTGGCAAGAGCACATTCTGTGGATTGAGCCCCTTATCTGCTCTTCTATGGTGGCTTTGGCTACCAACAGCACTTTGCGGTTGGAGAGTCCATTGCCTATGTTCAAGGTCATATTTCATTCTTATTTCAGCATGATCACGCTTTCGAGCAGCGAAATCAGCGTCAGGTTCATTGTCACCTCTCACCGGGTCCTCTGGCTCAGTAGGACACGGTGAGGTGATGGCAAAATCGACCTCTCCCAACGCAAGTTCCAATTCATACTTCTCCCGCCACACACGGTGATTGGTTCCGTTGAGTGTCGGGATGTTGGCAATGTTCACAATGCATTTGCCTCCTAAAATCACACCAGAGTAAGTAAGACACATTTATACATAAAATTTCATGCTTTAACTCAACGCTGGTCAAATTAAAACTTATAATTCATCCATGCAAACATTTTTACATCATCATTGGGCAGAAGTAAAATTAATGCACAATTTCTCATGGATCAAAATTATAATATTGTTATTAACAACGTTGGTCAGAAAATAAAAATACCATAATCGCATCAAAATTATCAGAAATTCATTTCTCTTAAAATTAAATTATCCCGTTAGTTCAAATTTAATCAAAGAGAACAATAATTATCATACACAGCGGAAACATTAATAATCTTTTCATATTATTATTTTCCAGAAGCACTAAAAAATTCATTGTTTTCTGAGCAAAATATCATTGGATAAAATTTGCACAGAAAATTGTACCAAAATCATTCAAATTCATCAAAAAATATGCATTAAAATTGCTCCTGGAAAAAATAATAAGAAAATTTATTTCTTCCTTCTTTCATTTCAGCCCGGCGTGGCCCAAGACGCGCTGAAAACGGCTCGCCAGCCTGTCCTCGTCTTGACAGCCGCACCTGAGCCGCAACTTGGGCTGGCTAAAGCAAAAAGCCAGCACATACCCTACCACTTTGGCGCAAGCGATGGCCGAGGTCCGTGGGTGGCGTTGGTTTTGATCGGACGGTCGTCTGCGCAGTCTTCGGCCGGATCAAAACCAACGCCGCCATGGGCCTGAAAACCCTAGGTCATTCGGCTCTTCCCTTTCTCTCTCTTCGCTCTTTCTCTCTTCTCACCAAGAAATAAGACAAAACCACCACGCAAGCATGAAGAGCGAGAAAGTAGAGCGGGCGGCCATGGCGAGCCTTGGCGCCATCGCCGGCCCCCTCGTCGGCGCACGTGCTCCCCAATGGGTGAGCACGCCGCCGTCGAGCGGCCTCAACTGCATGGCGCTTCCTTGGCCGAAACACACGAGCCCATGCCCCCCGCTCGGCTTCTTCTCCCCATGCCAAATGAAAAAGGTTCATCTGACGCACCCTAACCCTAACGCATTTTCCCTTTCCGATTTTGAGTTGTTCTTTTCGGGTTTATCCGAATGGGAAAAAAATAGGGTTAGGGTTAGGGTTCGTTCTTGCCGATTCGCTTTTCTTTGCTTTCGCTTTTTTCGCTTCGCTCATCCGAATGGAAAAGCGGGATTAGGGTTAGGGTTTCACCTTTCTTTCTTTCTTCTTCCCTTTTCTCTCTTTTCGGATTTGCGCGCTAGGGTTCTCGAATCCGACCCTCCCTTTTCCTTCTTTTTCGATTTGATTTGGGAAATTAGGGTTAGGTCTTAGGGTTTGGCTTTCTATTTTCTTTCCCGATCCGCATCAGATCGGTCGGTTTCACTTCCCCGATCTGATTTCTTATCGAACCGTGGCTCCGGTACCATTGTTAGTGTTCATTTTTAGGCATGTTCATCGGATCGGGATGTATTGGTAGTAGGAATAGGTGTTCGGGATTCACAAAGAGACAGAGAGAAAGGGGTTGATAGGTAGCAAACCATCGAAAGCCGTAGTGGTCGAAGCTCTGGCCGGGGTTTCGTTGACAGACGCCATCTGCTGCCGGCAGCCGACGTTCGGTGGAGAGGGAGTCGGCGCTGTATGCCCTCGGCGGCGCAGTGTGCATCGGGTGGCGCTGCTTGCGGCGTGGTGCTGCTTCCGTCCGGCAGCCGCTTCTTCTCAAGATCGGGTCTAAGGTTAGGATGTCGGTGGGGTGACTGGCGGCGCGGTGAACCTCGTACTGCGAGCCCCGGCCCCCACCTTTCCTTTATAGCGCTGTGCGACGGGGGCCCACCAACCATGTAGGGTTGGGCGCCCCCGATCAGAGCGCGAGAACAAGGCCCAAAGGCCGTTGGGCCTAATGGTGTGGGAGATCAAACCTAACATTATGAACTTATAATCAGCTAGGCCTGCCTTCTTGTTTCCGTTCCTGTCACCCAAGGAACTGACGCACAATGCAAGCGGCTGCTCAAAGCTAGGCTTGCCTTCTTGTTCCCGTTCCTGCAACGCAAGTAGGCATCCGGGACCGATAGACCGTCTGTCTGAAAAGAGTTCGGATACTAGACGGCCAGAAAATAATTTAGATATCCGCACTAACAATGCAAGAGTATTTCTAGAAACGGCCAAAAACAATTTTTAGGATGGTGCAACCGCCTTTATTCAAGCGTCTCTAGAGATCAAGCATGGGGTTTAGCAATTTTCTAGGGGCAGATATGCAGCCGCCCCTAAAACCGGTTTTAGCCGCGACTAATATAACATGGCCCACCCCTAGAAATGTTTTCCAAAAAATTCATACAAAAATTAGAAGACATGGCCACAAAATAGGAAAAAATTCACATACCTAGGAATCTTAATTGAGATCACGATGATAGGCATGTTGTGGTATTCTTGGCACCGGATATGGTTGTCATGGATTTCATAAATAGTGATGAAAGGTGCGTGAAGATTAAGGTGGGTTGGATTAGTTATAAGTGTAATTGTTATTGAAGAGGAAATTATGGTAGTTAGAGCATCTCTAAGAGTTTTCAAAACCCATTCCCAATCTAAATTTTTTAGCAAGATTAGAAAAAATGCTCTCCAACAATTCCCTATATCAACTCCCAATGGCCCGTTCGCTTCGTTGAAAAAACAAACCGAAACACTGTTCCGGCTAATTTGTTGTGAGAGAAAAATACTGTTCCAGCTGAAAAAACAAGTTAAAAAATATGGATTATAAAACAAGCGAACAGGGCCAATATCTCCTCCACACTTGGGTAAAACAATCCAACGCTGCCTGTGTAAAGGTGGAAGGATATGGGGAAGAAAAAAAAGATAGGATAAAGTTCTTGATACAAATATACAAGAAGATAGAAAATATAAAATTAGTTAGGATGATTAGAAATAGTCCAAGATTCTGATGTAAAATTGTCTTCTATGGCCCTGTTCGCTGGTCTGAATTTTGGCTGAAACTGGCTGAAAAACACTGTTCCGGCTGAATTGTTATGAGAAAAAAACACTGTTCCAGCTGAAAAAACAAGCCGAACAAGCTAAACAAGCGAACAGGGCCTATATTTTATAGGATGAATATTTTAGAAATTGTTAGAGGAAACTAATAAATATGCTCTCAACTTTTTTTTAGGGTTTAGGGTTAGGTTGTGGATCAAGAAAACTGAATTTGTGTTTTTAAAGAACTATTGCTGCAGTATGACAAACCCATCTCTTTTATTTGGGTGGGACTCACTCATGACTCACCTATCAAAAGCTGTTCGCTGGCTCGTAAACAATCTTAAATTTTCAGTTAGGGACAGTGTTTTTCTCCCACACCAAACCAGCCAGCGATAAATAATCCACGATACGGCCTCCCGAACAGGCTGCAAATGTCTGCGATCATCTTCTTCTCTTCTCCGTCGCCTCTCTCCCTCAGTCTCTCGATGCAGCTGCCGGGGCACGGCTCGCCCTCTCTAGCTCCGGCGGCCCCGGCGCAGCTGCCGGTGCGGCTCTCCCAGCGCGGGCCCCGGCCGCCTTGACACGGCGGCCGCCGTGGCTCGCCCAGCGCGCGCGGCCCCTGGCGGCATGGCACGCGCGCTCGCCCAGCGCAGCGGCGGCGGCGGCGGCGGGGCGGCCAGCGTGCCCGCCCAGCGCGGTGGCGGCGCGGCCCGCGCGTACGCCTGCGGTATATAAAGAGAGCCTGGGGTTGAGAGAGATGCAAGTCATACAGTATTTGAGTCTTTGCTGCTATTTTCCCTTATAAACTAGATTAGTTGAAAGTGGTTTGCATAATCCTTTTCAGATTTCTGTGAAGTTCTAGCATGATATATACCGAATTCTGATAGACCAAACTACAGACACAATCTTTGCCATTTTGACTCCACATTGACTCGCTGCTTCAAATATACATACAGGTACCTGATCGTCATTGATGATATTTGGAGCGTGCAAGCATGGGAAGTCGTGAAATGTGCATTGCCTGATAACACGTACAATAGTAAAATAATGACAACTACTCGCATTGTTGATGTAGCTAAATCTTGTTGCCCTTACAGACATGATCATGTATTTCAAATTGGACCCCTTTGTGATGAAGACTCCCAGAGGCTATTTTTAAGAAGAATTTTTGGCTCTGAACACAGTTGCCCACCTCAACTGAAAGAAATATCGACTGGAATATTAAAGAGATGTGGTGGCATGCCGTTGGCTATAATCAGTATTGCTAGTATGTTGGCTTCAAAACCAGATACAAAGGAGCAATGGGAGAGAGTAAGGGATTCTCTTAGTTCTGCACTAGAAAGTAGTCCTAAATTAGAAGGAATGAGAAAGATACTATTGTTCAGTTACTATGATCTCCCTTGTCATCTAAAGACTTGCTTATTATATCTAAGTATATTTCCGGAGGACTATGAGATTAAAAAAGATCATTTATTATGGAAATGGATAGCTGAAGGATTTATTATGGAAGAAAGGGGGCAAAGGTTGGAGCAAGTCGGAGAGAGCTACTTCAATGAGCTTATAAACAGAAGCATGATCCAACCAGTTGATATCTGGTATGATGGGCGAGTGGACGCTTGTCGAGTCCATGATATAGTTCTTGATCTTATCATATCCTTGTCAACAAAAGAGAACTTCATTACCAGGCTAGGTGGTCAGGAGTTGCAAGCTTTTCCAGATAAGATACGCAGGTTGTCGATACAATCTGATTGTACCGAAGAAGTGAAACAAATCACTGTGAAAAATGGATCGCAGATTCGTTCACTTAATACCTTTGGGTGTGCTAGTAACACATCGCTATTTTCAGAATCTCATTGTTTACGAGTTTTGGATCTGGGAGCTTGCGAATGCTTGAAGATTAAATGCATTATTGCTAGTATACCAAGATTTCATCAGTTGAGATATTTAAGATTGGGAGGAGACATTGTGGAACTTCCAGAGCAAATTGGGGATCTGCAATTCCTACAAACACTAGATCTAACACAATGCAGTGTAATGAGAAAATTGCCACCAACCCTTGTCCGATTATGCAGGTTAGTCCGGTTATTTGTTCATAGGGGTGTTAGGCTGCCAGATAAGATAGGGAGCATGCAAGCTTTGCAGGAGCTATCCCGTGTCTTCTGCCAGTCTACAGAATTTGTAGAAGAGCTAGGGCAGCTGGCAAGACTGAGAGTGCTCGAGATAGAGTGCCTGGATCTTGATGAGATGCATGGTGACATGGAAAGCAGCAAAATACAAACATTGGTATCATCTCTGAGTGCATTGGGAAAACATAGCCTTCAATCACTACAAATCTGGGACATTAACAAGTCTCCTCTTGAATATTTGATGGTTGAGGGGTTCACAATTCCACATCTGCAAAAACTTGTCATATGGGATGTCATTCCCAGGGTTCATGGCTGGATGGCCAATCTTGTTAATCTCACCCACCTCGAAATCACAGTAGGCAGGATGGAAGGGGAAGCTGATCCCCGTATCCTTGGCTGCATACCTGGCCTTCTATTTCTTGACCTGAAAGTGTTCACAGGGCCCTGGGAAATTCTCTCCATTGCCGACCAAGGATTCCAGCATCTTCGTCAGTTCCATTTCCACAGAATGGGAGGCGGGATTGGGCTCGTGTTTGCACCGGGTTCCATGCCAGCCTCCAAATCTTTCGCCTCTGTTTCAAGCAAAGAAAACAGCCAGGTTCGACTACAACCATAGTGGCATCGTGAACCTTTTGAGCCTCAAGTATCTTGGGGTCATCATTGATTCTTACGGAGCAAGAGAGGAGATGCACACCATGGTGACCGACATCAGCAGCTCAGCTGCCACCCTTCCCAACCATCCCAAGCTCGAAATCTGTGAGAGATCTGGTCTCCTGATAAAATCCAAGTTCTGGAATCTCCTGCTGCCAACTTCGAGCTCTAACATAGTAAGTTTTTCATTTCCTTCCCCTTAATACAAGGCTTTGTATTGTTTCAAGATCAGGTACCTCCATCAAGGCTGTAAAAAGGTGCTGGTAACATTGCGATTGTGTGACATTTGGTGTCTAGTTTGCCTCCAAGTGACCCTGAAATCCGTCAAGATTTTCTTTCTGTTTCCTCCAGCTAAATTGTCATATTCAATCTGAATTTGAGGAGGGTATGCCTAGTTTTGATCTAACATCCAAATTTTGGCAGATTGTGATGTTGAAATATGCATGCCACCACATATTTATTTATTTATATGAATTTTTTATTGGTCTATATGGAGCTTCTGGTCTACTTACCCAGAGGATCAACCTGGCTTTATCTAATCCAAACTTTCATATAATTCATCTGAATTCAAAATTGGTTAATAATAAAAATACTTGCAGCATATGTTTTACTCTTGGCGCAATCATACGGAAGAAGAAAAAATGTTTATACGTTATGTCGACTTTCCTACATTTTCATTGTTTAAATAAAAAATAGGGGATTCTTTTTTTTCTCTCTCCTTTTGTAAGTAATTGTAGTTGTATTCTGTCTTCAGCCGTCAAATTTTTTGTAATTCTCTCTTTGCCCACTCCTGTTTTAGTGTCTTATTTCTTTTTGGCCATTCCCATTAAGTCGATAATGCTAGTAATGTAGTCAGACGCATCCTAAGCAAACTTTTAATTTTCTGTGCAATATATGGAATTCGGATGGTGTACTAATCATTACCTGCAATATTATTAGCATTTGGCATCAAATATACAAACTTGGAAGTTGTTCAATAGTATACTAACTTGGACATGCTTTCTAACACGCCTCTTGTACTTCTCACAAAGGAGCATGGGCAGCCGCGAGGTGGGGAACTGTCAGCTAGTACAAGCGGAGGTAGCGAGGACAACCTACCTGAGGGAGTGAGAGAGTCTGAACCTGAAAGTTCAGAATTGTCTGCTAATAGAGGTGGAAGCAGTGAGGAAAATCAATCTGAAGTAACGAGGAAATCTGAGCGGCCTGGCAGCTCAGAACTGTCTGCTTGTACAAGCGAAAGCAGTGAGGACAATCGATCTAAAGGAGAATCTTCCCTGTTCAGGTGCTCGGAAACTTCCCTGCACGAACATGGCCACCCCCAGAGAATAGTAGCAAGAAGATCGCCGCCATCGTGTGCCCACAGTCCTTCATTGTCCAACTCTGCCCAAACTGATGAGCTAGTAAGTAGAAGTATGCAAGCGCTCAATGCGTTATCTGGTGTTAGTGGAGCACAATATGCCAAGGCTGTTGACAGGTTTGGCAAGAAGAAGATCTTCATGGAGCTCTTTCTTGAGATGCCTCCACATAGGAGAATGGATTGGCTTCTTCACTTGGATTAATTAGGCATTGATTCTCGTTCGTGTTCTTGTACCATTTGTTTTCCAACAAAAAAACGGTGAAAAACGATTGTTGGACATTGTATATATGTAAATTTGCTATATGTGCTTGCTTGGTTCGTGTCTCAGCTATAGGACACGTTAAATTTGTGGCTACTTTTGCTTGTGGATGCTCTATTTCCCGTCGCTCAGCCATAAGCAAGTTATTAGATACAATGTTGTAGCTCTAACAAATACTCGTACTAGGTGAAAAGAAAACAATCGATTATACGTGTTTGGCCTGAGGAATCAAACTATTCTAGAGCAGATGATGCATTTATGGGTGCATTGGTGGAATGACTCTATTCCTCAATAGTAATACTAATTATTAGCTCGTGAGGAATAAGGTGACATGCATTAACCCGTTCTATTCTACAAACCAAACAACAACAAGAACAAAAAAAAAAAAAGTGAGAAGATGATAGACTAACCAACACATTCCTCAAACAAACACCATATTAGCTCCTCAAATCAATATCAAGATACAAATCAATGTCAAATCGGTGATGGACACGACACCACGTTTATTCAGCCCTACAGGAATATACGGATGAGCAGCCGTCGGACTGTCGGAGGGCATGAACAGGACTGCAGTCTGTAGCAATTTCAGAGAAACGACACCTGATCCACAATCATCCTCACGATGGGCACTCTTATATGTGTGTACTAGTAGTATTTCTGTTTCTCAATACTGGTCCTGCCTTCACGCATGTACTAGTACTTTCGTAGAGCGGTTGATTTCTAATGCAAAAAAAATAACATTTGCTTGCCTATACAACAAGAGACTCGAGTACCTAGTAGTAACGGCGGCAGAAATGAATTGAACGAAGTGATCCCCCTCCCCTTGCTACGCTGAATTCCTAGATAATATTCTCTCTCTGTAAGCGGTTGGCGCGCCTGGTAGTCATATCCTGCACAAGCCGCCGGCACCACCACGACACATCGGCATCACCTTCCTCGGTCGGCCCAGCGCCGCCCTCGGGGTCGGGCGGGCCTGATCTTCTGGATCTGCAGCAGCCCTCAGCACCTCGCGGTTATATGCTTGATTTTTAGTATTTATTATTTTCAATCCCCACCCAATGCGTCAATTCTGTAACCTTTTTTTTTAGAATGTGAACATATGTTGACACATGCAGTTACATTTTTCAGAAGTTGCTGGTGTTGTTTGCATCTTACTGAACCGGACTGTGTTGCAGTGAAATGTTTACACGCACACTCACTCGAGTCTTCAGTTGATTAGCCTTGTTTGTTCATGTGATCTCACAGTCACATGACACAAACTCAGTAATTCAGGCTATTGCTATTGCTATTGCTATTGCTGTACAACAGAAACAGATCAGCTAACACTGGCAAGTTCAGAAGCTACTCACATGCTGATCCATCACCGCCCTCGTCCATGGCCAGACAAGTAAGGCTCTGTTAGGTTCCAGGTGACTAAACTTTGGTTTGACCCTTTTTAGTCACTAAATTACCAAATAGGGGACTAAAAAATGACTAAACTGGTTTACAGCCTGTTCGTTTCAGTTGAATTGGCTTATAAGCCATGGCTGAAAGTACTGCTGGCTGGTTTGGTGTGAGAGAAAAATACTGTTCAAATCCTAGATTATAAGCTAAATACGAGCGAATAAGCTGAAATGAACCGGCTGTTAGTCCTCTGGTCCCCAAGGGAGTGAATAAGGGGACTAAACGAAGCAAAAGACACCCCCTTTGCCACTCATTAATGCACTCAAGGTCCCCCTAGCCCCTTTGCTCGTGCACCGCACTGACACCCCCGACGCTCGCGCTGCGACACCGTGCTTGCGGCCGAGCCGGCCCACCCCGGCGCGATGGAGGCGAGCGCGAACGTCACCTCGCCGCCACGTGGGAGGGAACCGTCGGAGTGGGGGAGGCCGCCGGGGTGGGGGGAGGCCGCCATGGCTGCGCGTCGGGGGTGGGTGAGGTAGCCGTCGAGGTGGGGGTGGTCGCCGCCGGGCCAGGGTCCGGGAGGCCGCCATGGCTACGCGTCGGGGGTGGGGGAGGGAGCGCCCGCCCTGGGGGAGGTAGCCACCGAGGTGGGGGACGGAGCCGCTGGGGTGAGTGAGGGCGCTGCCGCGTGCTGTGTAGTCGCGAGGTCAGGGTGGGAGAGGGGAAGAAGAAGATAAGAAGGCTATTTTGGTCTTATATAGTAGCTTCAATCCATACCAAAGGGCTAAACTTGAGTCCAGAGACAAAATGGAACGTAGCCTAAATCATCAAATAGAAAAAAAAATTGCATTATTAATACTAGTAGTATTCTCCTTTTTCCATCCTTCGTCGTAGGCTAATCCAATCCCCGGTAGTGCAAGTAATATTTGCCTATACAAACTGAAAATTACCTAGAAACGCAAGAAATGACGAAGGGGTGGCTAATCCAATCCCCGGTGGAACAAAGAATCAAAGAATTCCTAGATATCTCTCTTTCTACTTAAACCATTCCTTCTCTTTTCGTAATTTCTGCCTGGTATGATGCGGTGGCTGCTACTCGTCATCTCCTCCGGCAGAAGCAGAATGCGCGGCGCCACCTTCCTCGCTCGGCCCAGCGCCGCCCTCAGGGCCAGGCTTGATCTGCTCGAGCTGCCGCAGCACCTCGCGTGCCTCGGGCCTGACCGCCGGCGCCGGGTCGACGCAGTGCAGCGCGAGCTTGAGCGTGTCCATGAGCTCGTCCCCGGCGGTGGCCGCAGCGGCGGTGTCGCGCATCAGCTCCAGATCGAACACCTCGCTGGTCCACTCCTCTTCCACGATGGACGCGACCCACTGCGGCAGGTCCATGCCGTTGGTGCTCTCGGCGGGGGACTTGCCCGTCAGCAGCTCCAGGATGATGACGCCCAGGCTGTACACGTCCGTCTTGGTGCTGGCTTTCTTCAGTTTCGACAGCTCCGGCGCGCGGTACCCCAGCGCGCCCGCCGCCACCAGCACGTTGGAGTTCGCCGCAGTCGTCATCAGCCGCGACAGCCCGAAGTCGGAGATCTTGGGGCTCTGCTGCTCGTCCAGAAGCACGTTGCTGGCCGTCAGGTTGCCGTGCACGATGCTCATGTCGTCGTGCAGGTACTCCAGGCCACGAGCCGTGCCCTTGGCGATCATCATCCGCGTCGCCCAGTCCACCGGCGTGTTTGGAGCACGAGCTGAACAGATCATTAGGAAACATCAAATTTCAGAGTGTCAGTTTCAGTGTCGAAGTGCAGAGTCTCGCATGGATACTAAGAAATGGCATGAATAAACTGGGGAAAAAAATTATCAGCAGAATTCAAAAGAAAACTGAATGATGCTCATTGCTGATGAGGTACTGTCCAAACAATAACTTGACCTTTACTTGGACAAAGAATAATTAATTTATCAATTGTTAGACCCAATTCACAGGAAACAGTGTCAGTTTAACTTCAGAGCTTCAGCTCACAACTGTTACAAAGTTTCAGTTGAAAAGGTTCTGATTTCTGAATACCGAAACATGCCTAGCTGTGGACAAATTATCAACAAATTTTATGTTGAGGCAATCCATTCTTAACTACAGATCCTAATCCATCCCTTGTTTGGCCCAAATCTGCCCCCAACAGTCCGTGCATGTGCATACTACTGAACGATTCTGCTGATGCTCTGAACTGACTGACAGGGTTTTTGACAGTCAGTCTTACAACTCCTGAATCAAGAACATTTGCTGAAATTCTGCAAACTATGCAAGTCAAAGTTGAACTGGCTAACAGAATACAGTTTGCTCCAATGACTGAATCTGTACATGTTCAGACCAAGCATTTGCTGAAACGTACTAGCAGACAGCAGTTAACAAGCTAGAACTGTTGACATACAAATTCCCTAATACTTAGAGAAATTCCCTCTCAATTGGTAGTGTCCCAAGCATTTCTCATACGAATTGCTTAACAGTAGTTTGAAGAATTAGCTATGAACTACGATTTGTGAATCATACATCAGAATTCAGAAATGAACAGTACTGAACAATGAACATTGAACAGGAGAAGAGGAGAAATCTGACCGTGCAAGAATGAGTGGAGGCTGCCGTTGGGCATGTAATCGAAGACGAGTAGCTTCTCCCCCTTTGGTCCCAGGTAGTATGCCCTGAGCGCCAGCAGGTTGGGGTGGCGGATCCTGCCGAGCACCGCCGCCTCGGCCTCGAACTCCTTGTGTCCCTTGGTGATCTTCTCCCTGAGGCGCTTGACGGCAACCAGGCTGCCGTCCTCTAGCGTGGCCTTATACACCGTGCCGTAGGTGCTCTTCCCCATGATCTCCGCCGTGGCGCACAGCAGGTCGTCAGCCGTGAACGCCAGCGGCCCGTCGAAATGCACCAGCTTGCCGCCGACGTCGCCGCCGGACTCCACCTCCGCCGCGCCAGACCCGGGCTTCTCGCCGCGCCCAGCCGCGGCGGCACCACTGGCCTCCTTGGCCGCCTGCTTCCCGCTCCGTGTTCCGGCAGTGCTGCCGGAAGTGCCGGAAGACCTCTTGTTCCTGCTCAGAAAACAGAGCAGGAGGCAGCAGAGGAGCAGCAGGACGAGGACGCCGACGACGATCCCGGCGATGATGAGCACGAGCGCCTTCCTGCTGAACTTGCGGCCTCCGCGCGACGGTTCCTCCGCGGGCGACGCCGGCGCGGGGGACGGGGGCGCCGGGCAGGGCGTGGAAGCAGAGTACCCGCAGAGGAGGACGTTCCCCGTGAACGCGGGCTCGCCGAACTTGCGCGCCAGCGACGACGGCGCCGCGCCGGAGAGGTTGTTGTAGGAGACGTTGAAGGACTGGAGCGTGGCGGTGAGGTTGTCGAGCCCCGGCGGGATCTCGCCGGCGAGAGTGTTCCCGGAGAGGTCGAGCGCCTTGATGTCCGCCAGCGCGGCGAGCTGGGCCGGGATGGTGCCGTTGAGTCTGTTGGCGGAGAGGTCGAGGTGTTGCAGCTTGGTGAGCTTGGTGAGGGACTCCGGGATGGGCCCGTCGAGGGAGTTGTGCGCCAGGCTGAGGAAGACGAGCTGGTACCTCCCGGTGATGGCCTCCTTGTTGTCGCTGCTACTGTCGTCGTCATCGAGGGTGAGCTTGGAGATCGAAGACGGCGACTTGTCGGAGCCAGCGAAGGCGTCGGGGATGGGGCCGGAGAGGTTATTGTAGGAGAGGTCGAGGAACACGAGCGACGCGGACGCGACGACCTCGACGGGGATTATATCAGAGAGCGCGTTCCGGCTGAGGTTGAGGCGGATGAGCCTGGTGGAGTTGGCGACGGCGGGCGGGACCGCGCCCGTGAGGCGGTTGTTGCTCGCATCAAACGCCTGCAGCGCGACGCAGCCGCCGATGGAGGCGGGGATGGCGCCCGAGAAGCGGTTGTTGAAGAGGTAGAGGCCGCGGAGGTCCGGGAGGAAGCCGAGCGAGGCCGGGACGGGCCCCGCGATGGCGTTGTCGTGGAGGCTGAGCCGGCGGAGGCGGACGAGCTGCCCGAGCCCGCGCGCGGACAGCGTGCCCCCGAGCCCGCGCCACGGGAGCGTGATGGCCACCACGCTGCCCAGGACGCATTTGATCCCGGCCCATGCGCCGGAGCAGGCGGTGACGCCGCTGTCGTTCCAGGAGCGCAGGAAGCCGTAGGGGTCCGACAGGTCGTGCTTGATGGCTTGGAGGCCTTGGTAGTTGGCTTGGCTGATCACCACGCCGTCGCCTGTGGTGTGGTGGCGGTGGTGCTGCGCGGCGGTGAGAGGGGAGAGGAGGAGAAGGTTGAGGAGGAGCGTGGGTGCGGCGGCGGCGATGCGGTGGGGGAGGCGCGGTGGTGGCCTCCGCACCGGCGGCATGGTGGGTGATGATTTGGGATGGAATGGAAGGGAGTACTTTGCTGGGGGGTTATGAATCAAAGCTAGCGACGAGGAGGTAGGAGAGCAGTAGAGATTGCTGCCTGCAGTGAGACGAGAGGGAGAGCAAGTGTGGCTAGCTCTGTGAAGAAGATGAGGGAGGAATGGGCGCCAACGGCTAGTAGGGAGTGAAGAGCCGAAAAGGGAGGAGGCAGCGTGGGTGGCCTGCACGGCGGGGAGGAAGGGAAGCACTCAGCGGTCACGAGGATTTGTAGGGCGGTTTAATTATTCCTTCCTCAACGGCTAGTTCCGAACCAGGCCGCCAACAGCGGTCTTGGACTGGCCCAATGAGCGACTCTCAAGGTTTGGGCTGGGTCGACGGAATATCGCGGTCCACAGGCCTACCTTGCCGCTTCCCTGCTCCTTTCTCGGGAACCGCAACGGTTGCTTTGCTAGACTAGATCCACCAAGGTACTGGGCCCATGGCGTCCAACAAATAGAACAAACCTGATGCTCCGTTCCGTTACGCAAGTTTGGGCTTTGGCGCACATGGCACCGAGCAGAGCCAATCCTCTCTAGTTGTTATGAGTGCTCATGGGTAAGGTAAGGTCTGTATGCGTGTGAGTGTATACGTAAAATGATAATAATGGTGAAACATTCTGATCTTATATCAAAAAAGAGGATGTCAAAACCATGTAACATTTAACATCGTCACGTTTGTCGAAACAATGACAAATGGGTCCGATGACTGTTTATGGGTTAACGGTGCACAAAACGGTGTATATCTTTTTCCTCCTTGTCCCTCCAATCAAACAAAGAACTAGAATGGATCCATCCCAACCAACAAAATATGAGATGCAAAGGTCTCATGCCAAAATTCTGGGATGGAACCATCCCATCTCATCGTATCCCCGAACCAAATAGTACACCTTAAAATTCTGATAAGTTTACGAGCAAATATGTATGTGATTTGCAACAGTAGAAAACAAAAAATACCTCAAGGTTGCAGATACAAACTTAATAGGACACTGATATTGCTACTAAAATTGGATGCCATAATCATCATTAAATAATGCATATGGAATATTAATTAATTAATAAATTATAGGTACTAACTTTTTTATAAAGGGCCTTTATGTTTGATCCTGGTGTCCTGGTCAGGAATACAGTTTGCTGGCATCTCCGTTTTGGCGACATCCTTGAGTTTAATTTGGACACGCGGAAAGTCTAGCCATAATTCAGAAGCCAAAGGCCATCGATTTTACGGAACAGGAACAGTCATCCGTTCGGGTGTTGCAGACTGAAGATCGAGAACTTGGCCTTGCAGTCGTGTCGAAACTGAGCATCCAGTTATGGGGGAGGAAGGCCAATTCAAATGGTGGTGTTGGATGGGTGCTGCAGAAAACTGTTCAACTCGACAAGCTCCTCCCACTAAATGCCCTGTTCACTTTGAAAGTACTATTGACTGATTTGTTGTGAGAGAAAAATACTATTCGTTGGCTGAAAAAGTATGGCTTATAAGCCAAGCGAACAGGAAAGCCGTTAAGCAAGACATGGATAACAAAGATTCTAGGGTTAGCAAAGAGATTTGTCTTTTTACAGCTCATGACATTTTCATGATTCATCAACTGGAGTCAATGCACTTCAAGGAACTTGTGGTAGACAGTAGTATCACGTACTGAGTATTATCCCTACAGAAGTTTTTATGCTGCAGGTAATAGCAAATGATTATATTGGAAAAGTCACCAAACCCAACTATTTTTGTTATGCGTTGGCTGAAATGTTGCTCATGCACTTAAGTGTTGACTGTTAATTTAAGCATGCATCATATTTTTTTTTCTTTTTCTGGTTGCTAAACTCACGGGCACACAATTCTTTATATGCTGCTTTAAAAAAATATATATATTTTTAAACAGAGAGAAAGCTAAACATATTCTTGTTGCCTAGCTATCAGTGTAAGCATAGTATATATACTGTATGGTGCTTTCTTTTCAACAACACTCAAAAATAAAGTTGAACCATCTTGCACGGGTAGCTCCATTAGCACACTTGGAACCTTAAAGGTTGTTGCTGTTGTATTATTTCATTAAATGTCCCTCCTACAAGACTAAGATATCATTCATCTATCTTAATATTCCTATTAAATTATTGACCTGTATGGCTGTATGACTATCTCATCTATCTTTGCTTATGGACCAGTAGTACTGTCTAAGATTCCTGCTGCAAGCAATTGATGTATTCACTTTATTACTAGCTTAAGACATAGGACTACATAATGCATTGTTTCCTTTTAGAAGGCCAAATACATCTAAGCAGTCATGCTCCTTTGTTTCATTGAAGTTTTTTTAATGCTAGGCATATTTTTTATTAGATTTGTTGGTCATTCTTGAAACAGCTTCCCTCCAGTGTTATTTCGGCAACACGTATCAGAGGAGGCGGCGTAGGGAGTAAGCTGTTCGGTTAGGATAAGGCGGCAAAAGTTTTGGTTTGTTTCAGATTAGAATTTGTTTAGATTTTCATTATTGGTTTGTTTGATTAGTTGAGGATTCGTAGATCGGTTGGTTGTAATATGGGCTATTTATATGAAGCCGCCAAGGGAATGAAGCAAGCCAGATTCAATCTATTATCTCATCTCCCTGTTCTCTCTATCTCTCATCCCCTTACTGCTCGTCGCCTCCTCGGCGACCCCTACCTGCATCCTAGGCAAGAAACTGGCAGCTCAGCGACCGGAGACTACCCATAGACATCCAGAGTAATTCTAGACACTTATTTTGTCTGATCAATTAAGTTGCCCAAACTCCAAACATCCCAATATTTTTTTTCTCGAATACGAACATCCCAATATTATACCAACAAAAGTTTTTATGCTGCAGGTAATAGCAAATCCTTATATTGGAAAAGTTACCAAACCCAACTATTTTTGTTATGTGTTGGTTGAAATGTTGTTCATGCACTTAAGTGTTGACTGTTAATTTAAGCATGCATCATATTTTTTTTTTATTTTTCTGGTTGCTGAACTCATGGACACACAATTCTTTATATGGTGCTTTAAAACATATTTTAAACATAGAGAAAGCTAAACACATTCTTCTTGCCTAGCTATCAGTGTAAGCATAGTATATTATATGGTGCTTTCTTTTCAACAACACTCAGACTGAAAAAATAAAGTTGAACCATCTGACATGTGAATGGGTAGCTCCATTTGCACACTTGGAAATATCCCTCCTATAAGACTAAGATAACATGCATCTATCTTGATATTCCTATTATATTATTGACCTGTACGACTATCGCATCTATCTTTGCTTATGGAATAGTACTGTTAATAAACTCCTATGGAAGAGTCCTGCTGCAAGCAATTGATGTATTCACTCTTACTAGCTTAAGACATAGAACTAGATAACGCTTTGTTTCCTTTTACAAGGCCAGACGTTATATACATCTAAGCAGTCATGCTCCTTTATTTCATTGAAGTCTTTTTTAGATCCTGGGCATATTTTATTATTTTTAGTAGATTTGTTGGTCATTCTTGAAACAGCTTCCCTCCAGAATAATTCTAGACAACTTTATTTTGTCTGATCGATTAAGTTGTCTAAACTCCAACCATCCCAATGTTAATACATAAATACTTATTATTATTTTGAGTAATTCTTTTGTCTGCTGTTTTTTTTTGGGGGGGGGGCATGCAATAAAAGGTACTCCCTCCGTTCCAAATTTTAGGTCGTTTTGGCTTTTCTAAGTTAATAACCTCTCTTATGCACCTAGATAAACACTATGTTTAGGTTCATAACAAAATCTACGAACCTAAAAATGCCATAACGACCTATAATTTGAAACAGAGGGAGTAGTTCTTTGACTTTACATGAATGTGTGATGGCAGGTTTATCTGAATATGATTTTCACAAATTTGTTCTATCTTATCCATTCGATCTTTCTTAGTTTCCATTGGTTTATTTGACTTGTTTTGCTTGTGGATTCGGCAGTTGGTGGTGGAGATGATGGAGGTGAAATGTTGAACATCACATGAGATGGGTCACCCAATTAGATCCTTCTGTGTTGGTTGAAAAGGTGATGTATGTATGTTTATCTTTGCTATGTATATACACTCTGCTTGCCAGCATCTTAGTATTTTCCAAATGTCATGTTGATGCAATTATTAGTATATCCATATGCGATATGACAAACCAGAATCTAATTCCTTCATGTTTGGCAAGTGTAAACGATTTGCTGCTTTTTTATGTAATTGGTGTTGAGTACACTTGTTATTTTACCCCTTTCCACTGCTACTCAGGTTTGCAGTTATGTAAATGTTTCGTGTTGATTCATGATTTTCCTTTTCCAACTTTCATGCCACTAGATATGTATCCATGTCCACATAGCCAGAACAGCGATTTTGAATGTCATGCTATCCTACTCAGCTCTATGGACAATATTTTTTAATGCAGGACTTTGGTAGCATGCCTTAGTCATATCTATGGACAATGTGATGCTGCCCTACTCAGTTAGTGGTGTGAAAATTGGTTTGATTGATAAGGTTCATTTGCTTCACAGTTCCCGGAGTTGCCAACGAGCTCTACCAAGTTGAATCACCATCGAACACCTATCTACTGTGAGGTGGTCAATTAGCATTTATTGAAGTTGGTAACCTAAATCAGGGTTATGTTGAATGATGTATCATGATATACAACTCGAGCTTTGGTCGATTGACAACTATTCCATGATTTGACGCAGCATCAGCGAATTAGTCCATATCAGATTGCACCTTTGTGCACTACTAGAGAACAGACTTTAGAACGATGTCCTAATTTGGCATTAGCCTCGGCATTTTTTTGCCCCCGGGACTAGAGAGGCCTTTAGTCCCGGTTGGTATCTCCAACCGGGACTAAAGGTCCCTGCCCAATGGCTACTGCGCTCGGCACAGTGGCAGGGGAGCCACCAACCAGGACTAAAAATCCTCAAACCTTTAGTCCCGGTTGGTAATACCAACCCAGACTAAAGGTAGACCCTTTAGTCCTGGTTGGTAACACCAACCCGGACTAAAGGACCCTTTAGTCCCGGTTGGTAACACCAACCGGGACTAAAGGTCCCCCGATGGGTTAGTTCAAAAGGAAAGCATCCCATCCATTGTTAGATGTGTTGTGTAGGTGGGGTGGTAAGCTACACGCGAGGCAGTGCATGAGGTCTTGGGTTCGAATCTCACGGGACACAGCGGTGGGAGGCATTATTTTTTTAAAACTGGGAGGATCTTTAGTCCCGGTTGTGGTAAACCAGGACTAAAGAACAACACCTTTAGTCCCGGATTGCTAGTCTCGGTTGGGAAACCGGGAGTAGAGCTAGTTCCCAACCGGGACTAGATCTCATTTGTGTAGTAGTGGTGTCTTGTGAAGCGATCATCAGGGAATGTAACTTTGTGAGTTCAGATGGTAGTTCTGCACTTTTGCTAACATTGTCGAACATTATCATCAACTCCTCATTTTCCCAAGCACTGTCGGCCTACGCAACTATAGAAAATGCAAGAAAGAAACGCGAAAAGGGGAGAGAGAGTTTGGGAAGCACAATCTTTTCAAAAAAAGGATGACAGAGCATGTTGGCTTTAGAACATCTCTAAGAGTGCCTAAAATAAGCATGATGTTGAGATTTGGATTTCAGTTGGCGCTACATATCAGGGCTGTTTGTTCACTGAATAATAGCAGACTATGCATAGTAGTCTAACGCAATTTATTCCAGGCTCCTAGGTGGAAGTCATGTATATGCTATCTATGCACGCCGTCCCTTCCTTCTCTAGGAGAATTAGCAAGGCAATAGTGTAGTGATGAACTTACAAATGTACATCATTTTTTTTGTATTTGACAGGATGAAGTGTCAGTGTAGGACCTATTTGTAGATGGTCTCATAGAATCAGTTTACATTGTATATTTTGATCTAAAATATATACGGATGTTTTGAAATCTGCAACATGATGGATATGTTTAATAAAATGTATGTTTCCCGTAATCTGTGTATGATGGTCTCACAGGCTATGTTACCCCGATACATCAGCATAACCCCATATCACTTATCTGATATGCGGATACGTATCCGTAACCAATACTCCGATACGTCCATGTACCCTTACTTTTTTAGATAACTGATGTATTCGCATATCTGTATAGACTCGATACCGATACACGTATTCATATCCATGCTGCATAGCTCATAGGATCTGTGAAAGAGGAAGGCCATATTCCTGTGAGAGATTCATGTGAAGGAGTAACACCCTCACTTGTAATTTAAGTTAATGTCTGATTCAGCTTCAACATAATGCTTGCATGACTAAGGTTAGGAAGATAAAATATGGTATTTCCCTATAGTTCCTCGTGCCCACATAATCATATTTGCTGCAATGCTCACAGATCTTGTCTACATGTTTAGAGCATCTTCAAGAGACTCTTCATGTCCTTCCTAAATGCTAGGAATAGAGATTTTGATGAAAAACTATGCTCCAACAGCTTCTCTAAATGGTCATCCAAATATAGCCATCTTTTATTTCGGATATTTTGCTAGCCAAAAATAGAAGACGAGAATGACTCTCTAGAGTACGCATGAGATATAGAAAAACTGTTAGAGAGTGAAAAGATATAGAAAGCGATTTTTAAGCAAATGACTCTCCAAATAATGATTTAGAGAGTGAGATTTAGAAAGGCTCTTGGAGATGCTCTAAGCTATGTAAGTTACTACAATCTTGCAGAATCAAGTTCACTCAAGGTGCACCAACATTGCTTCCTACTACTCCTACTGCTGCTTACTCCTGTTCCTGAGCCAGATGATCTCGCCTTCTTGATGATACCTGCAGATGAGACATCATTGTCAGCAAGAAAAATAACACAAATAGTTTGGGAATAATAAACCATTATTAGAAATTGACAGTATAGTGATATTCGCGATCATGCTAGAAATCCACGGTATAGTTAAAATTTTCTTACCCCAAAGTGTCAATTTGGCAGAGATATCACCCAATGAAACAAAGTATGTCACACACTCTACTCTTCCGCCGTGCAGCATCCCAATTGAAGGGGAGGGGTGAATTAGGCAACTTAAAACTCGAACTCTAAACTATGGCCTCTTTTTACTAACCTTAGATAAACCTATGCAAAAGATAAACTATCTAGATGCGTAACTACGATTTTGCTAGTGTGTTGCTATCTCTACCGCAAAAGGAGTTATGCAAACAATGTAAATGCGGAAGCTAAAGAGTAAGGTAGAGATACGCAAACTCCCATCGATGACTTAGGTATTTTTACCGAGATATTTAGAAGCGCGCAAGCTTCCCCTTAGTCCTCGTTGGAGCCCCTCGCAAGAAATCCCTCGCAAGGGCCAAGCTCCCGGTCGGGTAACTCCGTGGATAGCCTTGGACCTTCCCCACGCGCAAGTGGGTCTCCGACGTGCCTTCTGGCAAGCCTCTCCCGGATGCTCCCCGCTGTCTTCACTATCAAGCTTCCGGCCGAAACGCCGCGGGCCTTGTTCCCTTCGGTACACGGTGGCGGCCACACCACAAACGCGGTTGGTGCGATCTCGTAAGACTACAAGCCCTTACGATGTACAACAATGGTGCGCGCAAGCACCGAGTGGTAAGAGGTATGCAAACCTCACTAAAACACTAGGCCTAAACCTAGAGCAAGCGCATAAGCGGTGGTCTAATCAACCTAAGCACTTCGCAAAGCACCTACGCTAATAACCTAATGAATCCTAAGCACTATGCAAGTGGAGATCACTAAAATGGTGTATCAACACCCTTGGTATGTTTCCTCACTTCTCCTACACTCAAATGGCCGGTTGGGGGTCTATTTATAAGCCCCACTGAGAAAGTAGCCGTTGGGGACGAAACCTAGCTTTCTGGTACTGACCGGACGCTGCTGTTATCCTGACCGGACGCGTCTGGTCGTCCCGACCGTTGGAGCACACGCGTTGATCGGACTTTGGGCCGAGTCCGGTCATCATCGACGGGACGCGTTCGGTCGCGCTGGCGCCGCTCTGGAACCTCTCTGGACTCGATCGGACGTCACTGTTCCTGCGTCCGGTTGATCACCCTCCAGCGTTCGGTCAATGCTGAGCTATTGTCGCGACAGTGAACAGTGTTATCATCGCGTCTAGTCACTTCAATTCTCAGCGTCTGGTCACTGCTATGGAGCTCGTTTCTTCACGATCTTGCGATCGGCTAGGTTCCCATCTTCGTACTTGGACTTTGCTTGATATCTTAGGTCTTCTCTTGTGCTTCTAGGGTCTTGCTTATGGTGTTGATCGTGGGATCATCATGTCGCCTTCGTCCAAGTCACGTCTTGCACCCTATTGAACTATAAAACAATTACTTGCAAATTTATTAGTCCAATTTGGTTGTGTTGGTCATCAAACACCAAAATCCAAAGCAAATGGGCCTAGGGTCCATTTTCCTTACAATCTCCCCCTTTTTGGTGATTAATGACAACACGACCAAAACAAGAAAATAAAAAATTTGGAATTTAAAACTATTTACTTGCTAGGATGCAATGCAAAAGGGCAAGGTTATATGATGCTAAAAGATACCACATGTAAACATCTTTGGAAACTTATCTTGCCCTTGCAAATGTCCCCATGTGGCATTATGGATTTAAGCCTCCCCCTAACTCCATAATCCACTATCCTCCATTTCTCTGACCATTACCACTTGTAAATTATTATTATCGGGCTTGCTTTTGGTCCTACTTACAAATTCTCCCACTTTGGAGTCAAACATCGAAAAGGAAGACATTAGTCGCACAAGGGAGGATCAAACTTTGTGATCCTTTGTATGTGGAGTGGAATAGGTCACAAAATTTGACTCTCACATTACATAGAATAAGCTCCCCCTAAATATATGCATACATATGATGGATAATGTAGTTTATGCATAAATGGCAAATTAATGCTCAAGTGAGTTTAATCTATATAATGCATGGAGAAAGCATATAAATACCAAAGTGAAATCAACATGATGATATCGGTTTAGAAATACCACATGTGGAAACCAATTTGATCTATACCACTTCCAATAGGTGGTGGATATTTGAAGTATGATGCTTAACTCCGGGAACTCTATTTTCCTTGCAATGAGACTACTACACACATGATAAGCTTGAAAAGGTGTTAGTCTCAAAGCATCCAACTTGTAGAGTAACATCTCCCTAAATTTGTGCACACAAGTACGGAATACTTGTAGGAGACATGCACATTGATTTTAGAATAAAAAATACCACTTAAAAGATGACATCACATGAATGTGAGAATTATTTTCGAAGGTGATATTCGGGAGAAATTATCTACAATTTAGACTTTGGCACATATTAGATTAACAATTGTAAAACAAGCTATGTGCCGTGCTCCTAAGCAAATTAAACCATGTAGGTTTGCTCCAAGTGTAAAAGTGATACCGAGCAAGCCTACCATATGATTTACCTAGTGTATGCATGACCAAAGATTTAAGTATGCAAATGCAAACCTAGGCATGAAAAGGAACTAGATGCTAATTGAGATTGTAAGAAATTAAAACTAGTTATCTAACATGGGAAGGAGAATTTGGGTCCATAGTATTCACTAACCCACTTGGTAAATACCTTGTCCATAATGATGCACCCCATGAAATGCACCCATACTTTGTCAAGTCTCCAAATTTCTCGAAGTCCATTGGACTTCTCACTTCCCTTTCGGGATCCAAACCTTCTTGGTGCTCTTCATGTTGGAAATGATCTCATTTGGCACCCAAATGCGTTTAGCCCCATTGTTGGCTTGCTTGCTAACCTTGATGGCCACCACCTTGTTATTTTTCTTCTTCTTCAAGAGATAAGGTGTGGAGGCCTTTTTGTCCACCTTGTTGGTGTAGGTGTTGGAGAGCTTGCTTGTTTCCTTTTTGTTTTTCTCTTTCTTCTTAGCTCCTCCCCCATTCTTCACCTTGCACTTGTGTCACACGTAGCAAACTATGATTTGTCCTTCATCAAGCTTCTTCACTCCCTTCACGGTGTTATCTTGATAAAGTTGGGCTTGCTCCGTCTTGCCTTTCACTTGAGTCAAGTCCTTGGTGAGGCGAGCCACTTCTTGTTTTAGTTGCTCATTCTCCATTGCGACCTCTTGTGTGCATGTTTCTACAATAACTTTCTCAACACAAACTTGGTTGCACAAGGGTGAGTCTAAACATAAGTCATTACAAGAAGTAGAGGCATCCTTTTTAGGCATGTCAAAGATGGAACCTTTCTTTTTAGGTGCCTTGGTGAGAGTTGTACCGACGGCTTCAAGATTATCAACTTTATTAGTTAGCTCATTACAATGTTTGCACATGGTTTCCATTTTAGTAAGCAAACTTTTATAAGCATCTTGTGAGCTAGCTAACTTTACCTTTAATTTTTCATTTTTCTTTACAAGTTGCTCATCATTGATTGTGCAATTATTTGTGTTTGCACTAGTCTCAAGTTGCTCAATTATAGTAGATAGCTCCATATTAAGATTGGCAAAAGTTTCATATTGTTCAAGCAAAGTAGCATAAGCTTGTTGTGAGCTATCTAGTTTTTCTTTTAATTTTTCAAGCTTCTTTTGTTGACCAGTGCAAACTTTAACAAATTTAAAATTTTCTTGCACAATTTCATCATAAGAAGGTAGCCCATCATCACTATCACTATCATTGTCACTATCACTAGGGATAGGCTTTTTGTTACCTCGTGCCATAAGGCACATACATGAGGTGCTTGATGATGAGTGCTTGTGCTCGCGCCTCTTGTGATGGTCTTCTTCTTCACTTGAAGAATCATCCCATGACCTTATTGATGTGAGGGCTTTGTCCTTGCACGTCTTCTTCTTTGTCTTGGGTGTGGGCTTGTTTGGATAAACTTCCACAAAGTACCCCAACTCGTCGCATCCATAGCATCCTTTCTTTCTTTGCTCATTTCTTTGATTGGTGAAGATAAGTCTTGAATTTGGATGGGTACACCCTTGATATTGAGCCTTTAGATCATCTTCTCCAGCTTGTTGATAAGTTTGATTGATTCTTCATCAAGGTCGGAGGTGAAGGAGGAAGATTAATCATCATCACTTGAATCTTCATCATCACCATCATCATCATCATCATCATCCTCATCTTCTTCTTCATCTTCACTTGAGGAGCTTGAGCTTGAGCTTGTCTCAACTTGCTTGCCCTTCATCTTCTTTTTCTCACTACATATGAGAGCTTTGCCTTTGCTTGATGAAGAGGCTTCTTCTTGACCCATCTTGCGTGACATTTCAAATGCCACTATCTTGCCAATGACTATTGTTGGGGTCATGGTGCTCAAGTCCTCCATGTTGTGAAGGATGGTGATGATGCTTGCATATTTCTTTTGTGGTAGCATGGAGATGATCTTTCTCACAATGTCCGCATCATCTAGCTTCATTAATCCTATTGAATGGAGCTCATTGATAATTATATTCAAACAAGAATACATATCACAAACAAGCTCATCATCATTCATTTTAAAGGAATCATAATTTTATTTAGCTAGACAATGTTTTTGCTCATGGACATTAGTTGTGCCATCATGGAGCTCTTAGAGTTTTAACCAAATTTCATGTGCCATATTTAAAGTGAACACTTGGTTAAACACATCCATGCTAAAAGATTCAAACAAGCAATTTTTAGCTCTAACATTGAAATGAATTTCTTTTTCTTCACTCTTTGTGGGTTTATCGGGATTCTTAATGGGTTTTATCCCATCACGAGTGACTCTCCAAACATCCAAATCTACCGCCTCAAGGTGACAAACCATTCTAGCTTTATAGTAAGGGAAGTTAGTGCCGTCAAAGTGCGAAGACCTAGAGGTATCCATCCCAACCACTCTAAATACCGTCGGCTCAACGGCGGTGAAGCCAAAAGTCCAAATTGAGCCAACCTGGCTCTGATACCACTAGAAAGGGACCATGAGGCCTAAGAAGGGGGGGGGGGTGAATTAGGCAACATAAAACTCTAACTCTAAACTATGGCCACTTTTACTAACCTTAGCAAAACCTATGCAAAAGATAAACTATCTAAATGTGCAACTACAGTTTTGCTAGTGTGTTGCTATCTCTACCATAAAAGGAGTTATGCAAACAATGTAAATGTGAAAGCTAAAGAGTAAGGTAGAGATATGCAAACTCCCATTGACGACTCTGGTATTTTTACTGAGGTATCGAGAAGCGCGTAAGCTTTCCCCTAGTCCTCGTTGGAGCCCCTTGCAAGGAATCCCTCGCAAGGGCCAAGCTCCTGGTCGGGTAACTCCTTGATAGCCTCGGGCCTTCCCCATGCACAAGTGGGTATCTGATGTGCCTTCTGGCAAGCCTCTCCTGGATGCTCCCCGCCGTCTTCACTATCAAGCTTCTAGCCAAAATGTCGCGGGCCTTATTTCCTTCGGTACACGGTGGCGGCCACACCACAAACGCGGTTGGTGTGATCTCGCAAGACTATAAGCCCCTCCGATGTACAACAATGGTGCGCGCAAGCACCGAGTGGTAAGAGGTATGCGAACCTCACTAAAACACTAGGCCTAAACCTAGAGCAAGCGCATAAGCGGTGGTCTAATCAACCTAAGAACTTCGCAAAGTACCTACGCTAATAACCTAATGAATCACTAAGCACTATGCGAGTGGAGATCACTAAAATAGTGTATCAACACCATTGGTATGTTTCCTCACTTCTCCTACACTCAAATGGACGGTTGGGGGTCTATTTATAAGCCCCACTGAGAAAGTAGCCATTGGGGACAAAACCCAGCTTTCTGCTACTAACCGGACGCTGCTGTCATCCTGACCAGACACGTCTGGTCGTCCCGACCGTTGGAGCACACGCGTTGATTGGACTCTGGGCCGAGTCTGGTCATCATCGACTGGACGCATCAAGTCATGCTGATGCCGCTCTAGAACCTCTCTGGACTCGATCGGACGCCACTGTTCCTGTGTCTGGTCGATCACACTCCAGCGTCCGATCAGTGCTGAGCTATTGTCGCGATAGTGAATAGTGTTATCGTCACGTCCGGTCACTGCTGTGGAGCTCGTTTCTTCGTGATCTTGCGTCCGGCTAGGTTCCCATCTTCGTGCTTGGACTTTGCTTGATATCTTGGGTCTTCTCTTGTGCTTCTAGGGTCTTGCTTATGGTGTTGATCGTGGGATCATCATGTCGCCTTCGTCCAAGTCACGTCTTGCACCCTATTGAACTACAAAACAATTACTTGCAAATTCATTAGTCTAATTTGGTTGTGTTGGTCATCAAACACCAAAATCCAAAGTAAATGGGCCTAGGGTCCATTTTCCTTACACCAATGACTTTACTTGTCAGGTCAACTAATGGTGCACCGGAGCTCCCGGCTTCTACAGTAATGTTGACTTCAATGGCAGAGAAATTATACCCATAGGGATTGGTATCATACATATCTTGTTGACCTCTAAGATCATGAGACATGCTCCCCTTCATTGTAGTCCTATACCGATCAAAAGGCTAGCTGACCATTCCTACCAGCCCTAGACGGCGAGGCGGTAGGTTATCAACCATCTCCAGCACCACATGGTTTTGAGTGCAGAATCTTGCTTCTTAACTCTCAGCAGTAACATATCCTTTCTTGAGTCTACCCTGCACACTTCAGCATCTCTATATACTCTAGGTACCCTCTTGTCATGGTTGAGTTCTTCATGATCACACCGAACTGAAACCTTAAACAACTTTGAATCTTGTCATGGTTGAGTTCTTCACGATCACACCGAACTGAAACCTTAAACAACTTCTTCAAAGTTGTGGTTAAGATTGAGTTGGATCCATCGAAGCACGCTTGAAATGAATCAGCACATGTCAATATGAATAGGTAATTCTGGTTTTCTCCAACCTCAAAACCTATAGTAGTTTCTGAAACAGTGCCCAGAACTTCATCAATCTTGTCATGCCATTCATCCTTCTTTTTCATTAGGCAGTTTCGTTATCAAGTTCTCGATATAGTCTTGGACACCCTCTTTGCTCATGGCCTCAAATTTGACATGGAAAATCGACCTAGAAATCCTTTCACAGGTCATTTTCACAAGTTCATCATCAGACAGGTTCACCGATGCAACCTATTTGAAAAGATAAATGAGTATATTCAATGCTAAGTTTCAAAACATAACAGCAATTAACAGTTAAAACATGGTTCATCAATTGAAAGCTACAATGAACTAGATGCTAAATTGATACCAAAAACAATTTCATGTCTCTATTGGTGAGGTAAGCCTAAAAATTAATCTTGTAACCTGACAATTTTTTTGCCCAAGTACTCAAAACAAATATGCTTATCTTTCAGTCATATGAAACACCTCCACATGGCTGAATGTGGATGGTGACAATCAGGCACAACTAATATTGGCAGCATTGTGAGGGAAAGCTACAATAAATTGGATGCCAAATTGCTACCAAAAGTACCAAAAGTACACAGTTTTTGTGCCCAAGTAGGTGTTGGTATGGCCAACAAAGAGAGCGAATGAGGAACAAAAACAAAGAGCACAATGAGTGAATTGTCCTTGCCTCTCCCCCTCCCTCTCCCCTTTTTATAGGGGAGGTGGGAGAGAAGGTTCTCTTTATTCCCCTTGGTGGGGTATGTATTCACATAAATGCTACTAGGGGCTACAAATGGACCTATAGAGGGGCTTGTATTTACAAAAATGACACTAAATGCTACAAACGCCCCTCAAACATTATTTTGATATGATCTTCTCCGAGTGTCGTCTGAGTTGGGGTATTAGTTGATACATGTTCAAGTCATCCAACGTCATCATATCGTCATCATGATCCACCATGTATGAAGCCAATGCTATCGCACGGCGACCTTAAATTGTAAGTTGCTGCTGATTATATACAAAGAAGAGTATAAGAACCAATTATGATCAGTGGCACTCATGCCTAGTTTGTCGTAGTTTTGTACGTACCCCACTAGCCAAAAATAAATTATGATATGATGTCCTACATGAGACTTTTTAAGTTGAATAAACGGGGAAGAGACAAACAGATTCATCAACCGAGATATCATCTTCTTTTGACAAAAAGGACCCAATTAGGCCTGAATATTATGAAAGGATGTCCCCTTCTTTCCTAGGGTTCGTCTTTGAGAATTGAGAGTAGCACACAGGCACTTGTGGGTTCTTCACTTCTCTACTGGTTTTGAGTAGTATCACCATACTTCTCCTGGGTCCTGGCTACTAGTGTTGCCACTTCAAGCTGACCGCAACCTAGTACCTCTATGCTAGTGTCACCAGTGCAATGCTTTGGGTACGGTTGTCCCCATATAAATACCAAAATCACAACCTTAAAATTTTTCAAAAGTTACAAGTGGTATTGAATGGGGGAGAATCCTATTTTGGGAAGTGGCCCAAGAAAAAGGGAAAGTGTATTATGGAGTTAGGGGGATGCTTAAGACCATAATACCATACAAGGGGACACTAGCAAAGGCAAGATAAGTTTTCAAAAATCAATTCAAATATTATCTTTTAGCATCATATAATCTTGCCTTTGCATTGCATCCTATCAAGTAAATTGCATTTTAATTTTTGTTACCTATTATTTGCTTGCTTTGATCATGTTGTCATCAAGCACCAAAAAGGAAGAGATTGTAAGAAAAATGGATCCTTGGCCCATTTAGTTTGGATTTTGGTGTTTGATGATCAACATGGCCATTTGGACTAACTTCATTTGCTAGTGTCTTCGGTTATAGTTCAAAGGGTGCAAAAGTGGCTTGGACTTAGGCAACGGTGTGATCCGGAAGATCAGCACCTCAAGCAAGACATTAGAAGCAACAAACAAGACATACAACACATGCACAAGTCTAGGGCGCAAGGAAGGAACCAACCCAGATACAAAGGTCATGAAGACATACAACACATGCACAAGTCCAGGCAGGCAAGCTCGTGGCAGCTCGGAGGCAGGCGAGCCCCGACGGCAGACGCTCATGCGCGACGACACTAGGCCAGCGACCCGCTTCCGAGGTGCAACACAATAACCTCCAAGTGCCGCTAGACTGCTGCCTCTGGTGAATTCCACACGCCGACGAGCCTCCATTCTCCCGAGCAGCAAGTAGATGTTGCGCTATGCTGAAAGCGCATGTTGCAAGTGTAAGTTTCAATTGTTTCAGATGTTTCAGAGGTATGTTGCAAGTGCTTCATACGAATGTTGCAAAAGTAGATCGGGATGTTGCACATGTTGGAAAAGTAAGTTCCAAATGTTTCATCTGTTTTTAGTTTTATGTTGCAGCAAGTTTTTTCATGTTGCAAGTTGCAAGTGTTTTATGTGGATGTTGCATATGTTGCAATGGCTATACATGTATGTTGCAAGTGTATTGTTCCAAATGATGCAAATGCTTCAGACGTATGTTGCACGTGTTTTATATGAGTGCTGCATATGTTTCACGCATATGTTTGGAAGTGTTTCATCCAGATGTTGCATATGTTTCATACATATGTTGCAAGTGTTTCATCTGAATGTTGCATATGTTCTGCAATGGCTACACACGTGTCTTCCTGGTGTTTCATACGTATGTTGCAAGTGTTTCAATTGATTCGAACGTATGTTCCAAGTGTTTCATCTAGATGTTGTAAAAGTAGATATGATGTTGCACATGTTGCAGTGAGACCCATCTGTAGCAGCCACCTGCTGCAGCTGTTGGGCCTGCCGGCATGCGCGTGGGTGTGGAGGGGGCGCCACGGTGCCGGCGTGGGACACAAAGCGCGCGCGAGCCACGGTGCAGGGCACAAGACACGGAACACAAAGCATCATAGGTCCCCACATGAAGCAGGCACAGCATGTGTGGGCATTCGGACGCTAGCCCTCCAACGAAGAAGGCGATTTCCACGGTTGCGGCGTTCTAATGGAGGGTTTATTTCATCAACTCAACTAGAGACATGTGCGCCATCGATTTCACGAGCAAAGACGAGCTCCACTCTGCATCCACTATTTCGATGCACGTAAGGTTGATTTCCCCAAAGGGATGAGCTTCGGGGCGACCTGGCTGCTCGACAGGACCAACTCTTCCTTGTCCATGTCTTCTGCATCGGCTTCTCATAACATTGGCGAGATGCCGTGTTTCTCTTGGAGGACACATGCTTGGCAGCATCATGCTCGGCGAGCCTTCACGGACTAAAGAGGAACCAGGTATACTCCATGAACAATTTTGTGGAAGATGATGCTGATCTGTGCATTTTTGACTTGTAATCGGAGTGCCAAGAGATTACCCGTGTCCACCATCATGACGGCTTGCTTCTCCGCCGCAAACCGTTCTTGATTGTGCCACCAAGCTAGGAGGTATTATATTTTGCAGCACAAGACATTGTGTATGTTGGAAGCAAGCAAATGATATCTAGTTTATAAAATTTGTGTCGTCTGGTCTTTCTCGAATTTTATGTGCCATTGGACAATCTTCTCTATAATTTGTGTTTTTCCTGTGTTATATGTGCTACTCATCCATTGGCTGTCTTATTTTGTTCTTAACATAAGAACACAATTAACTATATTATGACGACTCTCGCCCTAAAAAAATAGTTTCTACTAGCTGGTAAATTAGGTTTACACACGTTACTAGGCCAACAGCCAACAGCCAGTAAGAAAGGCTGGTGGAAATGCTGTAATGGCAAACAATAGATTTCCACTCAAATGTGTCCACTTGTGTGCAAATTCTCCTATTTCCACTAGTGGTCGACTGATGGCTGGGAAACGGGCAGCTATGACCCGCCTCCGCGTCAGCAGAGACAAATTTGGTTTTGGTGAAATTTAATTGGGACAAAAGAAAAAGAACAGGTATTGCAAGTCCATACTTCCATAATTCTTATATTTGCATAAAAATTATGTTAATTACATATCCGAAGAGAACACCCCTGATTAAAAGTTCTAACATGAGTACATAAAAAATAAGATTACATCATATGGCTTCCTATTACAAACTAGAAAAGAAAACAAAGTCTTCAGTCTTGTAGTCGTGGATGGATGCATGTGTATATTTTGCACTTGGCCATGATCATTTCTTGAATGATGTATAGTGCATTGTATCATATATGGACGTGGCTTATCTTGAAGACTAAATTTGACATAGTCTTGTTGAATCATGGAGGTCATGGTTTGACATTTATAAATGTACTCAACATATGGCCCAATATTCTTTATGGGCAAAGACAAGATAATTATCTCATCAAGATTCAAGAAGATATGTTGTTGCACCAAACCTAGGCGTGACGCATGGAGTTGATTTGTTTTATCAAAGTTGGCGTACATTCTCATGACATGGTATTTGACCGAGGGTTCACATGCACTATGCTATTTAATTTGATTTGATTTGGTTCGTTATAGCTAGACATAACCTTATATGAGTGCAGTCTAACTAAGGAGCTAGATTTAAGTTAGCTGTGATGCATAGCATTTGAAGGGCCTATCTGTGGCATAATTGACATTTCTTTTCAACATGACATGAGTTCATTTCTTGGCAAACTAACTCACACTCTTTGTAAATACGGATGACTGATAGCTTATTTGGGTTTTTTTAGGAGACCACGATATGCATGTATTTAGTTTATGCAAAGCTTTTATGAATATCGTGTTATTTATTTAGGCCATGACGTAGTTACGTCTTAATAACTCGGCATATGACCTCTGTATGATTATTTGGACATATATGCACTTTGACATATGTGCATGCCGACGGAAGAAAATTTATACATTTGTGTGATAAATATTTATTTGATGTGTTGTATTATTGTATTATATATATATATATATATATATATATATATATATATATATATATATATATATATATATGTGTGTGTGTATGCACGTGATTCATTATATCATGCAAGATTATGGATTGGGATGCTTTGACATATATGATGTAATATTTTATTTGGGTCTAAGCCAGTACGTTTATTTTGCCATGGCTTAGAAAGATATGTGGCATCATTAGACTAGACCGTGACGTATGTAGTTAACTTATTTTATCAGAGTTAACGTGAGCATGGTATTTGGCCATGGATTAGCATATATTATGCAATTTACTTTAATTTGAATGCGATCACTAACTTGGCATCATATTATATTTTGTGCAGTTGCCTAGGCAAACAATAGCACACATGCATGCAGGAGGGAGTATTCTGGGATACTTTATTACGTGCAAGCAGGCGCTAGCCATGCAGTATACTAGGATGCAACCTTTAGTTGTAAAAGGGTTTGTTTGGAGATGAACCATGCAATGCGTTTGATCTTTCTTTTGTTTAAAAATATTTAACATGGAAATGATAATTGATTTTGTGCCGGAAATTGCCTGGCAGCTAGCAGTACTTCCATATGCATGGACTGAAGATTTCTACATGCAGTACATGGTTGTCTTTTCTTTTGGCATAATTTCTAGTGCACACATGGCTATTTCTTTGATTTGTATGACCGTATCATGCAATTTATTTGTTTTCTTTGATGCGCGGTATGAAAATAGGACGGCGGGGCCGTGGCCAAAACATATGCATATTTGTTTGGGTATGGAGCCAAATTGTATCCATACCAATTTGACGATGAACGACCGGGCGGAGCCAAAACGCGTCGTTCCCAAATTTCAACCACGGGGATGGAGCCAACATGCGTCTAAACCCAAATTTTACCGAGGCACATTTGTGGACCTCTTACATCTTTAGCGGGGCACGAGACCCACACGCATCGCGCGGCCGTGGCATTGCTGGCCAACTCTTTACCAGGGCACGAGACCCATATGCACAATGCATTCATTTTTAACCGGGGCGTGTAGCCCATGCGCGCTGTGCAGCTGGCCGTCACCAGCTTTTTTACCTTTCACTAGGACATGACGTCCATGTATGGAGCACCACCCTCACTCGACCTGTTTACCAGAATGGAGGAGGATGAGAAGCTTGTCGACGAAGTTGCCGCAGATCAGAAGGAGAAGTAGAGAGACAGAAGCGGGGCTCCTTGATTCGTCTCTGAAGATCAGACCGAGAGTCCGAAAAGAACTAGGGTTCCCACCTTGTTCAGGGCACCGACGAACGAGCGTAGCTGCTGGGGGGGGGGGGAAGCTGGACGCTTGTAGTAGCCTGCTATTTATAGAGCAAGCAACCATGCGGTTTCTGTATTTTGAAGTGGTTGGAGTGGTTGCCATTTATGAGTGTTATAGAGCAAGCAACCATGCTTGCACCGCCACCGTCGGCTGCTCACACGCCGCTGCTGGTTGCTCGCCTAGGGTCTGAGTTGGCCACGCATTTAATATATGCATGTTAGGGCTAGTAAGAGCTAGGTACTAGCTCTAAGATAACTTCTTCAATAATGTTAACTTTTAGCACATAGCATATAACATGAATAGCCCCATGTGACACTCTCACGTAATCTTGAAATGCGTACAAGAGCTTAGCTCTTATATCAAGAGCTAGCTTCTCCCTCCTCTATTAAAATATAAAAATTGCTTAGAGCTAGCTCAGAAATTGATTGTTGGAGCTGCCCTTAGTTTGCGTAGCTTCATGTACCATACGAAGGCATGCACCCTGTATTTAATATATTTATTTAAATTAATTAAATTTTACAAACTATTAAATTTAATTAAGTTTCAATAAAATGAATTATGGTGCGTATTATGGAAGGAAAATCCAGATGCATGGTAGCACACGAGACTTGGTGTTTGTATAGATATGATCGAATGGCACGAACATGATTGAATGACACTTATTTTCCTACTAAATAGTATTAAGTATATTGTGGTTATACGATACTAGTGTTATCATCAACGTCGCTAGGTCATCAACGCAGACTAATTATATCTAAGCAACGAAAAAGAATCCATATAAGATTCAATTAATTCCAATTTAGGCACCATAAGATAGAGAATGATTTAGCATGTGAGCCCCACATGTCTTGCTATTTTTATTGATATATATTTGGTCTCATAAATGATTCACATGAAAAAAAATCAACTACAAAATTTGGTCTCTTGAAACACTACAAATTTGATGTGTGTCTTCGTCTAAAATCATTTAAAAATTCAAAATTGAATTTCATAATCACAGAACATAAAACAAACATTTGGGCCTTGAAGCGTCTCAAGTAAAAAGATTTTTCATCCACAAATGTTTTAGATCCCATTGAGATCTATGACTTTGCTATGGACCATATAAATGTTCGAGGTCATTTGAAAAAAAATAAAAAAAAACAATTAAATATGAGAATTAAAAGATGAATATTTGGGTCTCCAAATGATCCCATTATATAAAAATGTGTCGAGTACAAAGTTGTAGATCTCATGTAGAGTTTTAGCTTTGATATGACTACGTCAACATCCAAGGTTGTTTGAACAATTAAAAAATAATTTTAAACTCGAGAACAATTCAAAAATTCAAGAAAGAAGAAAATTAAATCTAATAATCTATTCCACCAGGTGTTAGGTGTTGGGCCTAAATTTAACGGCCCAAATAAGGTCTATACTATAATACTTATTATAATATATGTACATGTGTGTACCCTTTTCCTTTTTGCTCCATCTCCTTTTCCTCTTTAGCGATGTTATATTATTTCTTATTTGCCTATATCATATTCATATAAAATTTGATCATCTATACCATTTTATTTAATATGGTATAAATGTTTTCATACATTTTTGGGTATGCCGAAATTGGTGTCAACAGATGCCCCCTCGAGGTCCGGATGCGAAAACTACTTCGTATATGTTGACGGATCCGGAGCTCGAAACTTTAGGTTTTTTTTTATGATCTCGCTTTTTTTATGATCTCACTTTTTTGGAAACATACTTTGGGGCGCTTGATTCACACGGAGGTTTGCGCATATAAATGATACTTATCAAGCAATGACGTATAGTCTCACGTTATATTGATCTTTATATCAAACGCTTGGAGGACATAACATTTTAAATGTTCGTTCGATGGTCGCAGTTTAATTTTAAGAACTTTGGATTTTTTTTGTTGCATTCAGTTTAAACTCATGATGCATTGAAGATGCATTGGGGGCATTTGTTTATTTTCAACATCCAAGGTTGTTTGAACAATTAAAAAATAATTTTAAACTCGAGAACAATTCAAAAATTCAAGAAAGAAGAAAATTAAATCTAATAATCTATTCCACCAGGTGTTAGGTGTTGGGCCTAAATTTAACGGCCCAAATAAAGGTCTATACGTATAATACTTATTATAATATATTATTATTACTACTAACTCGATTTGTGTGTTATTCTCCCAAAAAAACTGGATTTGTGTGCCATGAAGTTTGGACGACTTTTGGACTCGTTGTCTGCTTCCTTATTTTTTTAGATAATGGAACAAAGTTCCAGCCTCTTACATCCGTGGATGACACACGGCTGACAGTCACAGAAAAACACCAAAGCCATGAGGCTTACAAGTCCAAGGAAAAGAAACAAAGTTCAGCCCAACTAGTGGGTGCAGCGAACAAAGTAAAACACTAGGCTTCAATACGATTCATAAAGTTCCAGCCGAACTTCGCGAAGACAGCCATAATCAACGTCTCCCATCTTCTGCTTCCTCATAAAGTACACTAATTCTAATCCGACATGGAAGCTTAACCCAAGGGGCATGCTACTACGTATATATACTCGGAACATGGAAGCTTAATCCAACATGGTGTCCTGCACCGGACCGTCCGGGCCGATTCCAAAATCCTGATATCACCGTGGCCGATCAAACTCTTTATCTTTCCTCCTGTATATATATAGCTGACCAAGGGTACGATACGAGGCAATAATCCTCCAATCAGCCAAGAGGTGGATCCCTCCTTGTCTTGCCAATCTTCTTATCGTCGACCAGGAAGAGGAACCATGGAGGAACACGCAGACGCTACCAAATTGGGATCATCCATGTCGTCCTGCTTGCCCTTGCTCGTCTTCCAACACCGTCATCACGGCCAAGAGGACGTTGACAACGAGATGCTAATGTTCAGCATATCCAAGCAAAGCCTGCACAAGAACATGGAGCATGGCCTTCTAGCCGTGTAGGAAACAGCAGCATGTGCTGGACCACTCCCCAAGGCTGGATACTCCTGGCCCGCGCCCGGGACCATGACGCGGCGGTCTCTTCAGCTTGCCTATGGAACCCTAGCACCGGCGACAAGCTTCCGTTACCAGATATCATCACAGAGGAGCATGAAATCCCATACCACAACAGGTGCATGCTCTCCCACAAGGACCCAACTCATCCAGGATGTGTCGTCGTGCTCTTCAGTTATGAAACGCCTGATTTCTGGTATTGTCACACCGCTGGTGACGGCGGCGAGAACAACAGCATCAGTTGGAGACATCACTCCTACGACATCGGTAACTGTGCTTCTGTCCCCAAGCCACCAAAGGGAAAGAAGGCACGTCGTAGTATCCGTCCTATCAAGAGAGTCATCTTCCTAATGGCTTCCTTCCAAGGAAAAATCTACTTCAGCCAATCGTCGTCTAAAGACAATATGTGTGCCATAGATTTCTCATCCTGCACTTCCACGACAAATCACAACCGCCCTAGGTTCCAAAACTTCAACTTCCCTTTCGTCAACCTCCCAAAGAATTGTCCTCTGGCAAAAGTGGTTGGTTGAGTCGCAAGATCAACTCTTTGCAGTCACCATGGGCTTCATTGCCTTCAATCCAAACAATATTGGCGCCATAGAGGTGTATAGGATGGATTCCTCCTCCTCAACACAAGACCGTTGGCGCAGGGTGCATGACATTGGAGATGTTGTGTTTCTCTTGGAGGAGGATGCAAACACGGCGGCTTCTTGCTCGGCGAGCATTTTGGGACTGAAAGCAAACCAGATATTCTTCATGAAGAATATCATCGATGATGATGCTGACTTGTGCATTTTTGACTTGGAAACAAACACTCAAGAGATTACCCAGGTCCACCATCACGACGACTTGATTCTCTGCCGCAAACCTTTCTGGATTGTGCCACCTAGCTAAGCTAGCTACGTACCTCTAAATACACATTATTTCTTGCTATTATTTACTTCGTCTTATGTGAAGAAACACCATATAGGAACAATTATGTAAGTTAGTATATATACATTCCTGGTTTCATGTGTTATATGGTAGGGTACTATACTATATCTTCTTGTCATTGGATTTTTGTTAAAATATAAGGAATTTGTTTATATTTCCCAATCAGCACATTAGGCTATTTAGCTCATCTGGATAATGCATTCAGCTCAATATGGCACCATGGTGTAAATAGATGAGCATTGCCTGTGTTTTCAGATGTGCCATGAGCCCTCTATTGGAAAAGAAAAAGGAACAGAAACTTGAATACTAACCTTATTTACCAATACAGAGGCTTCATAACTTCACTAAAATAGGGTGGTCACTAGGGGTCTGAAAACCCCTATGATCAAATACACATCCCGTCAGATATTCAGATGTGCAGCTGTGCTGCAGCGGCTCCGTTGGAGGTTGGAGCCACATCCCACTATTTGTGACGGAAGTGCGGCCATGCGCGTGTAAGAAACATGTGTTTGATTACATAATTCTGAGTTTGATCTTTACGAAAAAATAGAACAACAAAGAACAAATGCGATGTTCTGTCATTGCAGTTAAAACGGTAGAAATCTGATATATATTAGTATATGTTTGCAATTATACTGTTAGAAATCTGATACTATATTAGTATAATAGGAAGGTTCATAGGCGATGAACATTGTTAAAGGCAATTCAATTTAGAAGTCATTATATATAGTAACATAGAGCAACGACTGGAGTCAGTTTCGTTCACTATTTTTTGTAGCGCTGTTTTTGATCCGTTGGTTGTACCATTCTCGTTGTGGTAAGTTTGATCTGCCAGATCTTGTCTTCATATGCCCGCACTTGGTATGGTATGCTGAAAAATAAATTTAATATTTTGTTTTTTTTATAAACTAATTCAAACGTATCATCATGACGTTTTCGTTTAGATTGGAATAGTATGAAGCACAGAGCAGGATAGCAGGTGGCCAGGACTTCCGTTGTTACAATATGTTGGATCAATCGACATGCATATAATTTAATTAAGTGCTACATTTACATATAATCCTGCGGCAACCAATGGCATTATATGTCATAAGTGCATAGGTTATAGTTTCAGAGCCTAAACATAGAATATTTTGTTCATATAAAACAGATACAATACATAATTACTCATGTAAACTGAAGTCAGCTGATGATGAAGCAGCTTTGACTCAGCAGTTTTCACTGGTACTCGGTTCTTGAGAGACCATTACTGAGTCAAAACTTTAAGCATCAGAGGATCAAACCTGATGGGAGAAAGAGAGCACAGGAGGCAAATGGATCAAACCACAGAGAATGAGTGAGAACAAAAGCCAATTAGCAATACAAAGACGCCACATAGAGGCAGCTCATTTTGTTTTGTACAAAACACACAAGAGGAATTCATAAAGCATATCTCAATGCTAAAAGGATGCCTAAAGCCCTAAACAAACTAAAGAATGGCTTCCCTCAAGGAAGAACATGTATGCTTTCAGAAAATGAGAAACCATTTCCCAACTCATCAGCCTTAGCTGGAAGGGGCTGCAGAGAAGTTCTCTCTCTCTCTCTCTCTCTCTCTCTCTCTCTCTCTCTCTCTCGTCCGGATGCGAAAACTACTTCGTATATGTTGACGGATCCGGAGCTCGAAACTTGAGATTTTTTTTATGATCTCGCTTTTTTTTATGATCTCGCTTTTTTTGGAAACATACTTTTGGGGCACTTGATTCACACGGAGGTTTGCGCATATAAATGATACTTATCAAGCAATGACGTATAGTCTCACGTTATATTGATCTTTATATCAAACGCTTGGAGGACATAACTTTTTAAATGTTCGTTCCATGGTCGTAGTTTAATTTTAAGAACTTTGGATTTTTTTTGTTGCATTCAGTTTAAACTCATGATGCATTGAAGATGCATTGGGGGCATTTGTTTATTTTCATGCCAACAGTTTAGGCTCATGTCGCAATAGAGCATCCTTTTTTATTTTTTTATTTCATTTTAGCTTCAGTTCATGATCATGAAGCTATGAAACATTTCTTCTCTTTTTTTTTGCTTACAGTTTAGGCTCATGAAGGAGCACGTTTTTTTTGTGTGCTAACAGTTGTAGCAGTGGAGCTTCATTTTTTTGTTTCAGTTTAAACTCATGAAGGAATGGAGCCTTGTGATTTTTTTTCCTTGATGCTACAGTTTAAGCTCATGAAGCGATGAAGCATTGGGTTTTTTTTCACGCTACAGTTTAAACTCATGAAACGATGGAACATTTGTTTTCTTTACAGCTTAGGCTCATGAAGGAGCATTTTTTTTGTGCTAACAGTTTAGGCTCTTGTGGCAATGGAGCGTTATGAATCTTTTTTTTACTTCAACTTCAGTTTAGGCTCGTGAAGCTATGGAGCGTATGTCTTCTTTACAGTTTAGGCTCATGAAGGAGCGTTATGAATCTTTTTTTTACTTCAGCTTCAGTTTAGGCTCATGAAGCTATGGAGCGTATGTCTTCTTTATAGTTTAGGCTCATGAAGGAGCGTTTTTTTTGTGCTAACAGTTTAGGCTCTTATAGCAATGGAGCGTAATATGCATATTCCCCCTATGCGTAGTAACGCTTTAGAAATTTTCCATTTACTGGGGGTGGGCAATACTCGCCACCCGGAGATATGATTCTATAAGCGCCACTAGAGTAGACATCCTTCACAATATAATGACCTTCCCATTTAGGCTCGAATTTGCTTTGCATTCGATGAGTAATATTCATGGGCCGAATGTCTGCTAGAACCAAATCCCCTTCTTTGAACGACATCCTCCTTACGCGCTTGTCAAAAGCTCGAGACATTCTAGCTTGGTATGCCTCCAAGTTTTGCAATGCACGAAGACGTTTTTCTTCAAGGTTGTCTAGTTCCCTTAGGCGTAATTTCGCCGATTCATCTTCATTGAGTTCTTGGATAGCAACTCTTAAGGAGGCAATTTGCACCTCCAGTGGCAGGACTGCCTCTCCTCCATACACAAGTGAGTAAGGAGTCATTTTCGTTGGCGTCCGAGTCATGGTCCTATATGCCCACAAGGATTTGAGTAACTTTTCATGCCAGTGTCTCTTATTCTGTAAGACCATCTTTTTAAGAAACTTGCATAGCACTTTATTGAATGCTTCTGCTTGACCATTAGCGGTTGGATTATAACCTGTGGAGAAGTGATGCTTAATTTTGAATTTAGCACACATCTTCTCTATTTGTCTATTTTTAAAAGACGTGCCATTATCAGATATCATTCGGGTTGGAACCCCAAATTGATATATAAGATTCGTTCTTATAAAGTTTTCAACATTTTCCGCTTTGACTTCTTTTAGTGCTACAACTTTTGCCCACTTAGAGAAGTAATCAGTTGCGGCGAGAATGAATTTGTGTCCCTTAGAAGACAGGGGATTTATTGGCCCAACTACATCCATTCCCCACATTTCAAAGGGCCAAGACATATTAGTCGGATGTAATGGTTCATGGGGATGATGTATGAAATTACCATGTAGTTGGCATTCATGGCATTTCTTTGCAAATTTCATAGAATCATCAAACACTGTAGGCCAATAATAACCTAAATGTCTTAGTTGGTAGTGTAGCTTGGGTCCAGATTGGTGTGCGCCACACACTCTGGAGTGAACTTCATTTAAAGCTTCGATTACCTCATTGCCTGCAAGGCAGCGAAGCAAAATGCCATCGCATGAATGCCGATAGAGCGTGTCATTTATACATGTATAATTCAGTGATCTTTTTCGAATCCTAGACCTTTCACTAGAATCTAGGTGAAAATATCCATGAAGAAGATAATCGAGAAAAGGTGTTCTCCAATCACCCATCTCAATTTCATACGTATCTATAGTCATAGCTGAAGTAGATGGTACGTCCTCTTCCTCAGTAAGTATGGGGAGGACTCTTCGTTCCTCTACGTGAACATCCACAGTTTGATATGGATTTAGTGACATGCTAGCAGCTAAGCTTGCTAATGCATCTGCTTTCTCATTTTGGCTTCTCACAACATGCTGAATTTTCAAATCAGCAAATATAGCCATTAGCTCTTTTGCCTTCCAAAAATATGGCAAAAGCCCTTGCTTTTTTACCATATATGCTCCCAACAATTGATTAATTATTAATTAGGAGTCTCCATATACAGAGAGTGTGTTTAAACCCATATTGTGAGCCATTTCAAGCCCGATAATTAGAGCCTCATATTCAGTAGCATTATTTGAGACCGCTAAAGTTAATGTGAAGGAATATGGAAGTATTGCCTCGTCCGGTGTGACAAACACGACCCCTGCGCCTGCTCCTGATTTTCGGCAAGCACCATCAAAATACATTTGCCATGTAGGATTGGACACCATAGTGGTGAAGACTACCTCATCTGGCAGATCATCATCAATGGGAAAGTCATCAGGTATGGGATGTGCGGCTAGAAAATTAGCCAAAGCTTGACCTTTAATGGCTTTTTGAGGCACGAACACAATATCAAATTATGAAAGGAACATCGCCCACTTAGACAATCTACCAGATAATGTCATTTTATTTAAAATATGTCGGAGTGGATCAGCTCTCGAGACAAGATGTACTGTATGTTCTAGCATGTAATGGCGAAGCTTTTGTGCTGCAAATATCAGTGCCAGGCATATTTTTTTCTATATCCGGGTAATTGTACTTTGCCCCCTGTAGGGTGCGGTTTAAATAATATAGGGAGACTTCTTTCCCTGCATCATTTGTTTGTGCCAAAAGGGCGCCTAATGAAGTCGGCATGGCTGTAGTATAGAGGATTAATGGTCGCCCTTTCATTGGCGCGCCTAAGACAGGAGGATTTGTTAAATATTTTTTATGTCCTCGAATGCATTTTGACATGCTTGATCCCATTGAAATGTGACTCCTTTCTTCATGAGCCGGGAAAAAGGTTTGCACCTCCCGGACAGGTTTGAGATGAACCTTCTAATGTACGTTAAATGGCCTTGGAGGCTCTTTAATTCATGCAAGTTTGTTGGTCGAGGCATGTCGACAATTGTCTTTATTTTAGTAGGGTCAATTTCAATGCCACGCTTGGTGACTATGAAACCAAGGAATTTTCCCAAAGATACTCCGAAGGCGCACTTCATAGGATTCATCTTTAATTTATGTTTTCTAAGGCGGTCAAACACCATTTCCAAGTGTTTTAAGTGATCTTTCTCGCGCTTAGATTTTACAACAATATCATCTATATAGCACTCAACGATTTCGTACAACAACCCATCAAGGACAATGGTCATTGCACGTTGATACATGGCGCCTGCATTTTTTAATCCGAAGGGCATCACTTTATAACAATATATGCCCTTGGGTGTACGGAATGGTGTTAACTCCTCATCTTCCGGCGACATTTTTATTTGGTTGTAACCAGAGAAACCATCCATGAAGGAGAATATTTCATATCCCATAGTGGTATCAATAAGGATTTCAGAGATTGGAATTGGAAATTCATCTTTTGGACAGGCTTTATTTAAATCTCTAAAATCCACACATACACGAATCTTGATACTAGACACCCATTTGGGGTATTTCACTTCTCGGATACACCCATCAGCTATGAGTTTATCAACTTTAGCTTCTATTTGTGGGAGAAGTTCTGGACGATATCTTCTTTGTCCTTGCTTCACCGGAGGAACATCTTTTCGAACGACCAATTTATGCACAGCCACTGTTGGGTCTAGACCTGGCATTTCTTCATAAGACCAAGCAAAGACATCTCTATTTGTAGAAAGAAATTTATGGTATTCTTCCTTACTTTCTTTAGATAGATGCTTACTAATGAAGATTGGTCGGGGATCGTCGTCCGTGCCGATATTAATTTCTTCCAACTCATCAACAGTTGGTTGATTTCCATCTTCCATTTGTGGAGATGCTTCTGTAGCATCAAGAGGTTCGGAGGAGGTCATATTAACTTCATAGCCTAACCCATATTTCTCTTCTTTTAATGCTTGATCTTGGTGCAGGGCTTCAAGTTGAGCCTGGGACATCAACTTTTCAAATGGTGCGAGCTGCCCCCGGCCATCGCATAAAGAAGAACCAGTAGAAATATCATAGCCCACCTGTTGCATAATATAAAGAACTTTGTTGTCATATAAAGAGATGGGTAATGTTTTATCATCTTTATTTAACAAAGTGACGCCAAAGGGTGCCTAGTCCAAGCGGTTAGGTGACCCAGCGGCACTCCTCAGGTCCTGAGTTCGACTCCCTGTGGGAGCGAATTTCAGGCTGAGGTTAAAAAAATCCCCTCGCCCACCCCTAGGTGCCAAAGCGCAGTTAGGCCCCGGCCCGGTTCTCACAGGGTTACGGTACCATTGCGTCAGGATGGGGCGGGGGTTTGGGGGTTTTCTCGATCTGTGTGAGAAGATCTTCTTCTTAAAGGGAAAAACCCGGGGGCCGTCATACCCCCCGCAAGTCGAGTTTTTTTTAACAAAGTGACCTGTGTAACTAATTTACTTTTATTATCCCTTTCAATTTGGGCTTGTTTTATTTTATATTGCACCAAAGGAGGTAAAGGGGTTGGAAATGAAATACCTCTATTTTGAGAGGGTTTACTTATGATGCGAAATATCGGATCGCCTTCCTTCCTTTGATTGCTTGGTATGTATTGGTATATCTTTCGGCTTGATTAAGACTTGACATCTTCTATCTTTGGGATATTTTGTTCTAACGGCAATGATGATTTTGGTTTTCAGACTTTATCAATAGGCTCAAAATAAAACTTCACATCAGCATAGAAGGATTCTGCTATAGTGAATGGCTTTTTATCAGCAAAAATCCTTAATACGCTCCCTGAAGGATCTTTATACTTGATGCATTGATGGAGAGTAGATGGAACAACTCCATTTCTTGAACATTATATGAGGTAGCCGCATCAATCACATGGAAGTGTACATATGTCATAAGATTTTCAAACTTTAGAACCATAGATATGGTACCCAATGCTTCTTGACCAGCTTGGTTAAAGCCATGAATGACAACATTTGAGCGACATAGGTCTCCTTTAGAATACCCAATCTTTTTAAGAGTGCGCAAGGGTAACAAGTTTATGGCTGAACCACCATCAATCATTATGCGATTAATGGGGAGATCATCGATCTCGCCGAACATAAGAAGGGGTCTGTTATGCTTTTTATTTCCTAACAACAGATCCTCATCATTGAACATAATACTTTGAGTTTGGGATAATTTTACTTCTGCTTGTGAAACCTCAACCCTATAATCTTCAGGAAAGGAAAGTGCAGTAATAAATGCATTTTGCAAATTAGAAGAGAGACACAAGGCATCATACACAGAAAGCATAGCTGGTATTTTCTTCAAGTGCGAGATTACATCATACTTGACCGACACATTAGGAGTATGGTCAGTCGCATCATTCGGAGTTACATTTGTGGGATTTCTTTGTTGAGGACATGGCCTAGGTAGTTGATGGCCTGATCTAAGCTGAACTTCATCAAATTCGGGTGCCTCTTCTTCAGGGAAGTGAAGAGACTCCTCATCATCCTCAAAAACTCCGATGGGGAAAGTGGCATATTCTTCAAGGGGGTTGTCCTCGTGCTTCTTTATATTTTGGTAGAAGCGCGGGCCTTCGCCCTTTTCCATCATTCGTCGGAGAGCAAATCATCTTGAGAGTTGCTGTCGATGCTCTCCTGATCTTTGCGAACCTGATGGTCCACATTTTGGGGTGTGGATCCACCGAAGGAAAGCCTTGCCTTCATGCTGGCGCTTAGCTTGCTGTTGTGGATGCCCTGAGAAAGACATATTAACATGCTGAGGTTTTGATATCATACATCAATCATAAGTTGGCCACATTTTTGGAGTTGCACAACTCACCGGATCACTTTGAAAAGTGGCGACATTTGATGTAGCCGTTTTCTTTCCATTTGTCATGCTTTTGAGTAGATCGACATCTATGGTGCCTTCATCTATGAGCTTTTGTATCATGTTTTTGACCACAAAACAATCTTTGAGAGTATGACCCAAGATGCAATGAAAGTGACAGAAATTTGGCTCATCGAATTTAGAAGCTTCTTCTGGCCTTTTCGGTTTGGGGAGCTCGATGAGTTTCAACTCCCGTAGGCCCATGAAGAGATCCTTCACTTCTTCGTCGGGGAAAGAGTACTTTTGATTTTGACGCTCGCTAAGAGTTGGCCTTCTAGGAGCTAGTGCACCCCCTTTGCTTGGTAATCTTGTGGCGGTGCCCCCAGTTTGGAACTTTTGAGGACCCACCGTTGTCTCCATGGCCTGCATTTGCTTTGGCTTAGAAGATGTAGGCTTATCTCGCGGGTTGTTTTTATCCAATGGTGCCTTGCTGAACGTCCTCGGCAAACGAGACATGTGATGCATATAATTCTCTATGTCTGTGGCCTTTGAGGACAACTCTTCAAAAGTTATTGGTCTTACACCCTGCAGGTGAATGGCCATGTCGGGGCTCAAGTTATTCATACACATACGAATTGCTTCTGGTTCGGTGATTGGCTGTGGGCGGTGGAGGCTTAAATTCCTCCACCTGTTGATGAAATCTGCAGCTTTCTCATTTGGCCTTTGTAAGGTTTGAGTCAACTCAATTATTCCCACCGTCCTTTGAGTGCTATAAAAGCGCTCTAGGAAGGCGTCTTGCATTTGTTTCCATGTACGGATGGAGCCAGGTGCCAACTTGCTATACCATGTGAAAGCTGGACCCGATAATGTTTGTACAAATTGACGGAGGAGAAGAGCTCCATTGTGGGCCGTATCTTGACACGCAACAAAAAATGGGCCACATGTTCACGTGGTGATCCGGTCCCATTAAATTTACTAAATTGCGGTTGGCGATAATTGTTCAGAAATGGTACCATGTCCACCTTTGGCGGATATGGTTTCACATATCCCAGATGCATGGAATAATACGTTTGCATATATTGAGCCTTTACGCCTTCCGAAATCATCCTTTGTATGGCTTCGAGTGTGATTTCATGTTGGTGATGGGGACCATTATGACTGGTCGAAGTGTTCACATCATTTGTACAATTTCTGGTGTTGGCCACCTGCTCACGAAGCACGGCCAACTCTTCTTCTTTCTGTTGTAAGGCAGCCATCATTCAGTTCATCTGCTCTTCAACAGATTGACCCTCATTTGTGGCGAGCACTTGTTCAGCATCGCCTGGCTCACTCTCACTATGCGGAGATAGTGAGCCATTCCCACTTGAGGCTTGTGGGTCTTCACCATTTAGTGGGTTTGGATCAGCCGAGCCTGTAGTATCCAATAATTCATTTTCAAAGTTAGAATGATCATCAAATAGGGGGTTATAAGACCCTACGTAGATAGTATTATTTTTAAATTACTAGAGTTTGTTAAGCTTCGAGTCACCGAACGATGACCCACCGGAATTTGTTTACGAGGCTTCTTTCTTTTGAAGTGTGTAGAAGTAGAGGAAGTATCACTCGTGTTGCAGGCTGCTTCCTCAACACTCACCGGCATTGAAGAGAATACCTCAAAACGGTTGCTCAAGGCTCTTTTATGAGGAGGCCGATAAGCTAGTGTTGTTGTATCTTCCACTCTTGGAGTTGCTGCTTTTATTTCTCCTTGGGTGCCACTAGCATGTCTTGATGACGCATCCTCTCGTACCCAACTTGATGTGGAATCAGTTGGTATTGCCATCTCCCTTTGCTTTAAGCTGGCACGTCTTGCACGTACATTGGCAGCCTGCTTTGCATATCTCCCTCGCCTCGAGTTCCTTTTTATGAACTCTTGATGCTCGGGTAGTTTGGCCAAAGTTTTGGCACATCACATGATTTCACCCTCAATATTATCTGAGGATGCGGATGCTCCAGGCAACAAGCTCCTTGGGTCCTGGCATATAGCCCTTTCGATGGAAGCCTGAAAAGCTTGCCTCATAGCATTTTGGATCTTGCGATATTCCCTACTTTGTTGAGCCAAAATTGAATCACAAACATAAGTGCATTGTGCATTATTCATAGAGTCAATTGCATTGTTGAAGTTGACCCATGCTTGAAGGATTTTGTGTTGCCGTCGGTGGTGTCGCTTTGGAGACACAGAATCTTGTACAGAAGGCCATGACGGTACCACCTCTGATGATATAGGATCAAAGAGTGTCGCAGCCGGATCAACATGTCCCCTCTTTATATCACTGAGGGAGAGGTGAATCCCTTGCCACCAAAGCTCATGCTTAGGTAGATCATCGTTGGGATTATAGACCAACATGGGGATAAACTCAGGAGCTTCAGCCCGAAGTTGGCTTTTTGTAGATGAATCACTTTCAGTGGACGACATACTATATTCTGTCACCATGACCTTTCCTTTGTTGGAAGGACGCGGGTGATCCATCTCTCCCACCTCTACAGCCCTTTCTTTGTTGTAGGGCTGCGGACGTTGAGGTTGATCCCGTAGCACTATCCCCCTATTTGGAGGTGGGAAAGCTGTTGTCGATGCAATCTTTGTCGGAGGTGCCCCTAGTATGCTTGGGGCAGGTTTGGAGGAACCAACCCCTAGCTTATCAAGAGTAATTGAAGGTGGCATTTCCCCCTTGTCTTTGGAGTCGATGAAGAGGATATCATTGGTGGCGTCGACTTGGTTGGCGATGCCCTTTTGGCACAGATAGGCCACTCCCCAAGCGTGGCGGGATGAAACTTTGGCACCATCTTGGAACTAGGGGACTTGGTGCTCTTGGGCTTGGATGAGCTAGGAGCAACCACATTGGAGGATGTGGCCTTGCGCACATTTGTAGTGCGCTCATTGGAGGCCATCATCCTTGCTTTGGCAGCAACTCTTCTTGCCCACCGCTTTGTAGCTTTGGACATGACAGGGGTGAATCCTTCCTTAGCCTTGGAATTGACCTATTGGTCATGAGCAACTATAGCCGGCGACGCGGCTGTAGTGTGGAGTGAACCAACATTGTTGGAAGCTTGAACGGGACCCATGGGAACATCGACCCAGAGGGAACCTATAATAGAACCGCCCAATTTATACAAGATCAAGTATGGTTGTCCCCGCTAACACGTTGACACACACATACTTTCACTCATATAAACTCGATAGTCCGCCGAGTGTCATGAAGGACCTCGGTAAATCAACATCACAACCAAGATCGCGTGATTAAGCAAATACACATCACATACACAGGGTTGCAGTGGAAATAATATTACCAATGGGTTCACAAATAATAGTACAAGTTTGGGTTTTAAAACCGCTTAGTGAAAACAACATAGCTTTCAAATGATTACATTAATATAAGTTCCAAATATATTGCTAGCATAAGTGACATCCTCAGACAAAAGCATATAGATGAGAACTAAATATAGAGTCACCGAGCCCACCGGCGGTTAGCCACCATCTTCAGCAGGCCGAGAACTTCACCTGCAACATGGTGGGATAAACCCTGAGCACTCGAATGTACTCAGCTATACTTATCCGTCATAAACCAGAAATAAAGTCACACCAAGGATTATGCAAGGCTTTATCAGTGGATCTTGCTGGACAACCTCTTTGCATAAAAGCTTAAGTAATCATTAGCATTATTAACCTATACTAGCAGTGACTTTTAGCCATTTCCTACCATCTATATTAGCACCTGTACAAATCAATCACTTGATTAAGTTGCAAACAATAATAACCATATCAGGTATTTCATGGCTCATTATCATCATCATCATCATCATCATTTAACCATATCTTTAAATTTCGTGAATCTATGTTGCCGCTGCTCAGTCAAGTTCTCACTATCCGGGAGAGACGACGATTCGAATCAATTCCTATCCAGCTGGAGGGGTATTCCTAACACAAACCCTGCTTTCCCCGTCAGGGTCGCAATCAAGTCACCTTTGGTACAACTCTGGAGTTGCGGGTACGGATAGCGCCGCATTCTCAAGGGTGACACTGTACTAGAAAGTGCAGGACTTTTAAACACCTGACCCCTTGGACTCATGCCAATGTCCCCAAGCACACCCCTACTTCCTCTAGAATTCGCACGTCCCCCCGGTTCCCGGCCTGAATCGAACTACTAGGCTTTGCGGTCGGACCGACTTATCCGGCCAGCTAAGTGTTAGGCTGCGTTCAACATGACATGAGGACATACAGCGTATCGGTCCTTAAACGACACAGGCGGGGATAGATTCACACCCAAGACCTCCATGCCTTGTTGCTGCACTACCGTCATCCCGTCCGGTCTCTTTTCATTATTAACACATGGTTCTTTTCCACGATAGCAAATATAGCCAACCATGACCAGAGCTCATCCTGCATCTCGCAGGTGACAGGAAATTACCCGACTTCTACCGGTCTAAGCATAGCTAAGCATCATTCGATCCTACACTTAATTAGGATTCATAGGATTTTATCTGGACAAGGTAAGGATATAATGCAACAATTGGTTCCAACCAATTCCTATACTTAATGCATCATCAACAATAAAAGATACTCAAGATATTTGTAAAAACATGGGAGACTTAGAATGCTACGGGGCTTGCCTGGGATCCAACACTAGGTTAGTGTTTGTTAGACGACACTTGCTCGGTGAGCATCTCCCATCCTAGCACTTGTCCAGTTCTTCCATCTTCGGGATAGGTGCACCATACACCGTCTTCGGGTTCGGCTCCAACATCACGTCCTTCACGTGGTTCATCTAGCGTACCTAGATGAGATGCAAGATGCAAGTGCATGAATAAAAGAACGGCAATACGAGATGCATCATATAATCTATTATAGAAAGATAGTGAGCATATCAAGCATGGTACACCAAATAACTTGAGTTAAGCTATTCCATTGAAAACATCTATCATTTTTAGATCTCAGGTAACTTAATTTAACACCATGAAAGGCATGAGTTACACTTAGCAACACATAAGGCAATGCAAGGTGAAAGCAATCAACTTATAAAGCACAACACATAATTTGGACAGCAGCACAGATAACACTTGTTTCACCCATAACTAGAGATCCAAACATACAAAGAAGGTGATCCTAGACTTTCTGGAAATATAATGAAATTTCCTACAACATTGTTATTATCACCAAAAGCTTATTCCAAAGCTAACTAGGTCAAACATGCCAATGTTTCAGATCTACACAGAACTAGGACAGAAAAGTAGTAGTAGTTTCAAAATAGCTTAACTGGAGTTACAGACATCAAACAAGCATGAACCTTAGCTTTATAGAAAGCTTATTAAATTATCTAAACCATGTTTATTATCATCACAAGGTGATTCCACCATTAACAAGGTCAACCAAGCATAATTTCGCACCTCTGTCTAGACTTGACAGATTCTGCCATGCAACTTCACAAGCTTATAACTGGAGTTGTACTAATCTAAAATACATGCAAGAAGACAATATGGAAATATTATGAAATTGTATACAATCCATATTTAATCATCCTAGCATGATTCCCAAGTTAAAAGGGTCAAACAGTCACATTTATCAAATCTGGTCTAGAAATTTCAGAGAACTACAATTTCTGAAGACCAACTTAGAACAGTCATAACTCACAAAATATTTGGACAAATTCCATGAAAATTTAACACGAGATGTTTAAGTGAGTTATCTACAACTTTATTATTATCATCTTAATATGATTCTACAGATAACAAGGCTAATTAATCCAATAATTGCATCTCTGTCTAAAACATGGATAGAAACTGACATGCCACTTTGAACAGTTATAAATGGAGTTATACATGTCCACTAAATGTGGTTCTAGACTTTTTAGAAAGCTTAGCAAATTCTAAACAACTTTGTTGTAAACACCTAAAGCTAATTCTACTATTAAGAAGGCCCCACAATAAGAACAAGGAAACCCTCTCTGGGTTTGGGCAGAAACAGCCACATAGATTTAAGCAAGTATAACTCAAGATCTACTTAACCAAAAATCATGATATTTAGCTTTTGGAAAAGCTTAGTAAAAGTACTACAACTCATGTATTATCATAAAGTCATGATTCATAACTTAACTAAGCCAATTAATTCAAACATGCAGGACTATTCAGAATAGGAGCAAAGCAATACAGGTAAACTGTTATTTTTATAGATCTTAAACTATCAAGCCTAAAATATTGAAATTTTTTACCAAACATCTAGAATAACCTTAGTAGCACTCCACACAAATTTCACAATTATTTGAGCACAAAAATTACAGTTATAAAAAAGACAAGACACAACTAGTACTCCCTCCGTTCCTTAATATAAGTCATATAGATTTCTAAAGAAAATTCTAAAATATAGGTACGTATCAGCTCCCACGCTGATTAGTTTGAAAACCTTCCCACCGTACATAGCACATGCCCCAACCAATCCCTTAGATTTAGGAAGCAATTTGATTGGGAGAGAGAAGATGGCCTGATTTTCCTTTTTTCCTCAGTCTCACATCCTTCCCCAATCCGTGTGTTAATATTGGTGCTAAAAACTATATGGCTTATATTAAGGAACGGAGGGAGTATTAAGAACCTAACTGCATAAATCTCTTTTTACAGCAAAATATTTAAACTAAAACATGCCATATTATAGATCTAATGCTTAGACAATTTCACAAAGATTCCAACAAGTCCTCATTTACTATTTTACGATTTTTCTACTAATTACTATAAGTTTTCAAAGTTGATAATCCAAATATGCCAAAATCAAAAGAAAAGGAATGTAAATCTTGCATCAGGGTCCCTGTAGAAAACATAATTCAAACATCAGTGAATAGGTCCTTCAGGCACTATTCACATGAGTAATAACTTCGCAGATCGACCCCTCCCTTTTGTTAAATTCCAAGGCGTAGTCCATGGCGGGATTTTGGAGCAGAGGAAGTTGGGGCCGGCCGTGGGGGTGCTCGTCAGTGGCGGAGAAGGGGCGGCGAAGCACAAGGGGACCCGCACGCACCTGATGGTGGTCTCGGATGGCCGGGAGGCGGCCCGAGGTGGCCCGGCCACATTCACGGTGGTCACAATGGGCGACAGCACAGCAGCGGCTGAGCTCCCAGCGGCGACAAGGCCGGGGAAGCGGCTGGAGGGCACAGCGTTGCCGGCGGAGATGACAGAAGTGACGTTGCTACGCACTGTAGGGGAGGAGGAGAGGGAGAGCAGCGCCAGCAGCAGCGGCATCTCGCCAAGCTCGGCCATGGCGCTGGCAGGGAGCGAGGCAGAGAAGAGAGGGAGAGGGAGAATGGAGAGGGCAGGGGGCAGGCTCGGGCTTGGCCTCTCCAAAACGATGAGCGAGGGCGAGGTGGCGCACAGGCATGAGACCACGCGGTGCTCGGCTCTGCATGGTCGCCACGGTGCTGTTCATGTTCTGAAATATGAACGACAGATCAAAACCACCTCAAAAATACAAGCTGAAACTAAATTTTCGTCCCTTCTTAACTCCGAATACGTTTAGTTTTCGCACAAATGGTAGTAACAAATGTTGTAGAGCTACACGATATCTCTAACATTGCTTAAAGGATCATGGTCAGATTCGAGCTGTTTAGCAAACTACAAAGCATCAAATATGGTCACAAGAAACTGGAAAACTGATCTTCAGTTTTTCAGACTTGAGACAAAATTTCGAGTACTAAAAACAGCTGCAGGTTCCAAGTTTGAGCCTCAGTTTGACTTGCTTACAAGATGATATAGCTCTTGGTCCAAAAACAAAGTTTGTTCTACTCTACTCAAACTTCAACTTGTATTTAAGGTGTAACTCCATGCAAGCACTATAAGTGATTGATCAACATAGGTCAAAGTAGCATCATGGTAAAGCTTAAATTAGAGTTCTTGACCGATTGAGGTATTTTCTTGTCCTCCGCTCAACCCGAACCCTTCATGACTTTTGTTGTAGAGTTCAATTAGAGTCATTTGGGCAAGGTTTCAAGGTTCGGTTGATGATCTAGAATTCCATTCACTTTATAAAACAATTCAGGCAAGGGCATAACCTGTCATTTCATATGACTTCTTGATTCCAAACTTCACGAAACTTTTTCATGGATCAATATAGATGGATATTGATGCGAGACACATGAAACAAGTACATCCAGCATTACTCAAGCATACTTTTTAGAAAGGGCAGCATGTAAGCAATGGTGCATGGTCCAAGTTTAAGTGGTGGCTCATTTTCATATGTTTGACCTAACATCTCCATCACCACTTAACATGCCATGTTTGAGTTCAAACACATTGCTTAACTAGTGACAAACACCTGGGGTGTTACAACCCTCCCCCCTTAAAGGAATCGTGTCCTGAGATTCAGGACGAAAGACTTTTATGGAAGAGAGACATGTTACCAGTTTCCAATATCAGCGATAGCTTTAGGCTACATAGCTTCAAGCCTTAGAGGGACCAAATTGGTCGAGACAACTTTCTATACTTGGTCTTTGTAGTAAATTTTTGTCAAAAGGATTTTGTTCATTGGCTTCCATAAAGCATTGTTACATTAGGAGGAATCCAAGATAGCACTGTCCTACGTACTTCGTCCTCGATGTACGAAGAGTGATTCAAGCGTAGACGAACTACTTGTAACATCTACTTCCCTAGTGGATATAGCACAGACCTTATGGACTTTGCACTAGACCGCAGTCTGTTGACGGATATTCCTTGCAACGGTGCTATATTTGTTCCTAAGGTTTGAAAAGCAGTTCTCTACTAAAGTGGCTTGAGGACAACTTTTCATAAAGGATGTGATCATAGATGGGGTAAACATCCTTTGAGGGTATGAGAAGCTAGTTAACCAATATCCAAACTGGTTGTAGCGGTGCAATCACTCATGTCAACTGATGGAAAGCTACATAATGTTCCATGTGTGCAGTGCTCTTTCTCTGATAACAACACTGTATTACCTGAGTCCGTTGAGTGAGCGGTGAATGTGATAGCTGACTATGTTGACTCAGTGTTTTCGACGATCATTATTTAAGGGAATCCTCGTATCCAAGCGGTCACAGTTATTTGAGTTGTATCTGAGGCAACCTCTTGGGTAAAACACATGAAAGGCACCAAATGACAAGGCAGCATTGGAAAACATTGCCAAGGATGATGGATAGCGAGGCCTAGAGTACAATAAAAGTTGCAAGTATTTCCTCAAACTAGGGAAATAGTTCACTACCATGCATTTTGAGTATGATTCTCCTTCATGGTGCAGTTGCTCAGTACGTTGAGTTGACTTGCATTATATCAAAACTATCTTTGTGGAACTACTTTTGACATTGGGGCTTCATTTCTAATGGCAGTCAATATCTCCAAATCACAATTTGAAATATGTTCTTTGACACCTTTCAAATTGCGTCCGATTTGCAAGGGTACAAATTGACTCGTAGAACACCTCGATTGCTCGAACATTGTTGATAGAAGAGGCCAAGAACAAGGTGCAAAGGGGTCCAAGGAGTCTTCTTTAGGGCATCTAAAGGATTACCTAGCAACAATTATTGACCGCGTTACATACCTTGGCATCAATTGCAAACACAACTTTCGAATGCGAAGGATGATCGCAGTCACAAAGAAATTACAGATTCTGTACTCTTCAGTTTTCTGTTCATATTTCCCAAACTACTACTCCATTGTGCATGAATTTTGGTAGAAATATAGATCCATGAGTCCCTAACTGCTCACCAAAATTCAGCTCAAACGGACACGGTTTGACTGTCCAAACAATGCGGCTACCAAAACTGTTCTATTCTGTAATTATAGCGTACTGAATTGACAAAACATCTCTCAAATCCAATGTTTCACTCAACTAATCCTCAAACAAACTTAAGGCATCGACGTGTCCTAAGTGAGGAATGAGGTCACCAAAGTTTGAGGCCATTCCAACCATGTTTGTGTCACTAATCGTTGGCTTGAAGATGTTCGGGTTTGTACCCTAAAATCTGGACAGATTTCTCGTTCTTCTCTTTCTTTACTTCACACGTTGTGGTGTGTGTTCTATACTCTCGATCTCTTTGTATAGCAGCAGCAGCAGCTCTTTTCTCTGAGGATGTAGACTAAGGTTTTCTCATATGTGGTTCTCAGGAAACAACTTAAATCGTTTGATTTAGACACCAACTTGACGACGCACAAGCATTGGACATGTGGCTATGTTTTCGGGACACAAAGCATACTCTTCATGGAGGGACTGTCCTATAGTAGAACCATTCCTATATATCCTTCGGCACTTCGTCCAATAGAGTCCGGACACATGTGTTAGTGGCACCTAGGGGCACAAAGATGCTGACTGAAACTAGGGATGTGCTTTCGCTAGCTCCTACATAACCGATACAACGTCTTGTACTATCTGTGTGATTGTCCAAGATGGAATTTACTTGATAGCACAGGTTTTGGAAAACAAAGCAGTAGTTGCATTGCTAAGTGGCTTGTTGTTTCATTGCTTAACATTGCTCTGCGAGACATAGCCTTCATAATTAGCAAAAAGTTGTCACCTAGCCGGAGGTTAAGCTTCCTACTAGTATCTAATCAGTTGTCTCTCAACACTAAAAGTTCTAAATCTTCACTCTTGCCAACATAGTTGTGATTGATGCATAACAGATGGTCGCCATCGAAGTTAGCAGGCAAGGGGTCACAATAGAGATGGTTGATCTCGACTGTGTGATCCGCATGCACATAATGATCAAGACTTGGATAGCCAAGTCATAATCATAATGTGACGTTCGATTCTAAACCGACTAACAACTTGTCCAATATTAAGTGTTGTGTGCATTTTTGATCCACGGGGATGACATAAGTTGCTCCCTAGATGACCGATGTCATTACAGGGACAGTCACGTAGAGTCACTTGTCTACCATCTCTTGTAGTCTATTAAGTTCATATCGGTGACCTGTTTTTCAAAGGTTATCCTTTGGATGACTCTAGAAGGAAGTCCTATGGTATCTAGTTCGATGTACAGATCTTCTGACACGATAAGGAGAGATAATCAAGGAAGAGCTCACGTGAAAATAACACATCGGTGTAGTTCGGTAATGGATCATGACTAGGAACCTCGATACCAGCGCGTGCCGAGCAGCACACCCTTGTGTGTGCACCCACAGGAGGCTCTCGGTTTCATCATGGCACCGTAGATCGCTAATCGTGGCACCATTACTAAACGTACAACCCACAAGAATTCTCACGGGGCATAAATTTCATGGCATAGAAGCAAGCACCATGCTAAGGAGGAATAGTAAACCAAGATAGTCACAAGGTTAGGAGTCAACAAGGAGGCGATCTGAAGATCAAAACAAAGTGCAAGAGAACATAGCTTAATTGCTAAAGGCAACTGAGCAGGGGACTCCTGTATAATTTCACATACGCCTTGGGTCCACCAAGGAGACTACCAGATAAAGATTAACATGAGATTTGGTCTTGCCGAGGAGCAACATGAGATTAAGACAGATAAACATCTTGAGACTTGAAAGAGTTGGAGACAAAACAAACGAGACTCGGGGGATAGAGCCAATGCACTGACTAGAGATTCAGTTGATAAAGCAATGATATGATCTGCGAGGAAAAGGTTCCAAAGCCAGGGTAGATAGCGATTAGCGTTGCACCGGATCATCTGTAAAAGAAGGAGCAATGAGATCTAACAAGGATTTTTGTAGCAGGGTCCTCTCACATAGGAGCGGGACAACCACGAACATGCAAGCAATTAAGGAAACTAAGCTTGGGCCTAAGGTCAAGCAAAGGCATGGATAAAGGTCTTTGTAGCGCAACATTCAAGGGCTAGCAAGCTCGTGTACATGATCAGGCTCCTAAAAGAGAACTTAATTGGAGATGACAACCATGAGATCATCAAAACTTAGACGCTGTTCCAGGATAGCGCTCTTCAACACTCGTATGCTTACCGAGGACAAAAGGGGTGACAACTATGGCACTACCTAGATAACGAGCATCCACACATACATCATGGTCTTAAGCAAGCATTTCGAATATACTCAATCCGATTAGCTTAAGCGACTATTACTAAGCACAAAGCTTGCACATAACAAGTAGTCACCTACAGCAACACCACTACACATAAACTTGGTAGTAAGGTGCTGTTATCTTTTTATTTCCTTTTTACTGAGTAGGTGGATATCTCTCCAAAACAAGTTTTACTTACATTTAGCAATTTAGTTTTTGAAGGGGTGAAGCTTTTGCTAATTAATAACTTGTCATCTATTTCCTTTGGAAGCAAACATACAAGATGAAACTAATCACACACTACCTTCAAGCATAGCTATTCAAGCAGCATGGGATAAGGCATTTTGTCTAGCTTCACACAGGGAAGATAGTAACATCACATTGATCACAAGTTACTTAATATTAGAACAAAGTGAGGGAAGCATATTTATGCACAAGCACAATCATGATGCATGCTTGTCCTATTCATCCTCACGAAATTGCTAGCCTAAGGTGGCAATCACATTCTATGTCGGTGGCATAACACGTACTCTCTCGATATATAGCTAGTCGTCAGCTACATTCAATCTACGCATTCGTGGTTAGCGTACCTACAGGTAAATTCATTGCAGCCCATCCCCACAAGAGATAAATAAGCACACAATAAAATCAGTAAACTAAGATACTCTCCATATATACATCCCCAGATATATATACTTCGGTATCCATAGCTATCCGACAGATATACCCACAATGAAGTACCTTCATATATACATGTGTGTAACATGTAAATATTCCAGTAACCAGAGCTAACTCTCTCCTAGACCGACAGTTGGATGGTCATGCTCTCACAACTCACACTTACCTGGGCGTAGAGGCAATTGATCCATACATTACCATTCAAGCGAATGACGTCCATACAATAGCACGCCGTATGGATGACGAAAGTAAAAACCCCCATGTTAGTACTTAGATAGCCACCTAATAGTCCTTAAGTGGGCATAAAGGAGGATGTCGCTAGCATAGTTTTGCAAATTAATTTTTGATAAATTTGTCTGTAGCTAAAGTTTTAGTTAAAAAAGGCTTTTTAAAACCAAAACCTTGTTTTTAAAATGACGTACATGACAGTATTATGCTTAATCTTGCTCTGATACCAGCTATAACAAAACCGCCCAATTTATACAAGATCAAGTATGGTTGTTCCCACTAACACGTTGACACACACATACTTTCACTCATATAAACCCGGTAGTCCACCGAGTGTCACGAAGGACCTCGGTAAATCAACATCACAACCAAGATCGCGTGATTAAGCAAATACACATCACATACACAGGGTTGCAACTGAAATAATATTACCAATGGGTTCACAAATAATAGTACAAGTTTGGGTTTCAAAACCGCTTAGTGAAAACAACATAGCTTTCAAATGATTACATTAATATAAGTTCCAAATACATTGCTAGCATAAGTGACATCCTCAAACAAAAGCATATAGATGAGAACTAAATATAGAGTCACCGAGCCCAACGACGGTTAGCCACCATCTTCAGTAGGCCGAGAACTTCACCTGCAATATGGTGGGATAAACCCTGAGTACTCGAATGTACTTAGCTAGACTTATCTATCATAAACCAGAAATAAAGTGACACCAAAGATTATGCATGGCTTTATCAGTGGATCTTGTTGGACAACCTCTTTGCATAAAAGCTTGAGTAATCATTAGCATTATTAACCTATACTAGCAGTGACTTTTAGTCATTTCCTACCATCTATATTAGCACATGTACTAATCAATCACTTGATTAAGTTGCAAACAATAATAACCATATCAGGTATTTCATGGCTCATTATTATTATCATCATCATCATTTAACAATATCTTTAAATTTAGTGAATCTACGTTGCCGCTGCTCAGTCAAGTTCTCACTATCCAGGAGAGACGGCGATTCGAATCGATTCCTATCCAGCTGGAGGGGTATTCCTAACAAAAACCCTGCTTCCCCATCAGGGTCGCAATCAAGTCACCTTTGGTACAACTCCGGAGTCGCGGATCCGGACAGCGCCGCATTCTCAAGGGTGACACTCTGCCAGGAAGTGTAGGACTTTTAAACACCTGACCCCTTGGACTCACGCCAATGTCCCCAAGCACACCCCTACTTCCACCAGAATGCGCACGTCCCCCCGGTTCCCGGCCTGAGTCGAACTACTAGGCTTCGCGGTCGGAACGACTTATCCGGCTAGCTAAGTGTTAGGCTGCGTTCAATATGACATGAGGACGTACAGCGTATCGGTCCTTAAACGACACAGACAGGGATAGATTCACACCTAAGACCTCCATGCCTTGTTGCTGCACTACCGTCATCCCGTCCGGTCTCTTTTCATTATTAACACATGGTTCTTTTCCACGATAGCAAATATAGCCAACCGTGACAAGAGCTCATCCTGCATCTCGCAGGTGATAGGAAATCACCCGACTTCTACCGGTCTAAGCATAGCTAAGCATCATTCGATCCTACACTTAATTAGGATTCATAGGATTTTATCTAGACAAGGTAAGGATATAATGCAACAATTGGTTCCAACCAATTCCTATACTTAATGCATCATCAACAATAAAAGATACTCAAGATATTTGTAAAAACATGGGAGACTTAGAATACTCCGGTGCTTGCCTGGGATCCAACACTAGGTTAGTGTTTGTTAGACGATACTTGCTCGGTGAGCATCTCCCATCCTAGCACTTGTCCAGTCCTTCCATCTTCGGGATAGGTGCACCATACACCGTCTTCGGGTTCGGCTCCAACATCACGTCCTTCACGTCATTCATCTAGCGTACCTAGATGAGATGCAAGATGCAAGTGCATGAATAAAAGAACGGCAATACAAGATGCATCACATAATCTATTATAGAAAGATAGTGAGCATATCAAACATGGTACACCAGATAACTTGAGTTAAGCTATTCCATTGAAAATATCTATCGCAATTTAAGATCTCAGGTAACTTAATTTAACACCATGAAAGGCATGAGTTACACTTAGCAAGACATAAGGAAATGCAAGGTGAAAGCAATCAACTTATAAAGCACAACACAGAATTTGGACAGCAGCACATATAACACTTGTTTCACCCATAACTGGAGATCCAAACATCCAAAGAAGGTGATTCTAGACTTTCTGGAAAGATAATGAAATTTCCAACAACATTGTTATTATCACCAAATGCTTATTCCAAAGCTAACTAGGTCAAACATGCCAATATTTCAGATCTGCACCGAACTAGGACAGGAAAGTAGTAGTAGTTTCAAAATGGCATAACTGGAGTTACAGACATCAAACAAGCATGAACCTTAGCTTTATAGAAAGATTATTAAATTATCTAAAACATGTTTATTATCATCACAAGGTGATTCCACCATTAACAAGGTCAATCAAGCACAATTGAGCACCTCTGTCCAGACTTGGACAGATTCTGCCATGCAACTTCATAAGCTTATAACTGGAGTTGCACTAATCTAAAATACATGCAACAAGACAATATGGAAATATTATGAAATTGTCTACAATCCATATTTAATCATCCCAGCATGATTCCCAAGTTAAAAGGGTCAAACAGTCACATTTATCAAATCTGGTCTAGAAATTTCAGAGAACTACAATTTCTGAAGACCAACTTAGAACAGTCATAACTCACAAAATATTTAGCCAAATGCCATGAGAATTTAACAAAAGATGTTTAAGTGAGTTATCTACAACTTTCTTATTATCATCTTCAGATGATTCTACAGATAACAGGGCCAATTAATCCAATAATTGCATCTCTGTCTAAGACATGGACAGAAACTGACATACCACTTTAAACAGCTATAAATGGAGTTATACATGTCCAATAAATGTGGTTCTAGACTTTTTAGAAAGCTTGGCAAATTATAAACAACTTTGTTGTAAACATCTAAAGCTAATTCTACTATTAAGAAGGCCCCACAATAAGAACAAGGAAACCCTCTCTGGGTTTGGGCAGAAACAGCCACAGAGATTTAAGCAAATATAACTCAAGATCTACTTAACCAAAAATCATGATATTTAGATTTTTGAAAAGCTTAGTAAAAGTAATACAACTCATGTATTGTCATAAAGTCATGATTCATAACTTAACTAAGCAAATTAATTCAAACATTCAGGACTATTCAGAATAGGAGCAAAGCAATACATGTAATTTGTTATTTTTATAGATCTTAAACTATCAAGCCTCAAATATTAAAATTTTTACCAGCCATCAAGAATAACCTTAGTAGAACTCCACAAAAATTTCACAATTATTTGAGCACAAAAACTACAGTTATAAAAAAGACAAGACACAACTAGTATTAAGAACCTAACTGCATAAATCTCTTTTTACAGCAAAATATTTAAACTAACACAAGCCATATTATAGATCTACTGCATAGATAATTTCACAAGGATTCCAACAAGTCCTCATTTACTATTTTACAATTTTCTACTAATTACTATGAGTTTTCAAAGTTGATAATCCAAATCTGCCAAAATCAAAAGAAAAGGAATGTAAATCTTGCATCAGGGTCCCTGCAGAAAACATAATTCAAACATCAGCGAATAGGTCCTTCAGGCACTATTCACATGAGTCATAACTTCGCAGATCGACCCCTCCCTTTTGTTCAATTCGAAGGCACAGTCCATGGCGGGATTTTGGAGCAGAGGAAGTTGGGGCCGGCCGTGGGGGTGCTCGTCGGCGGCAGAGAAGGGGCGGCGAAGCACAAGGGGACCCGCACGCACCTGATGGTGGTCTCGGATGGCCGGGAGGCGGCCCGAGGTGGCCCGGCCACATTCACGGTGGTCACAACGGGCGACTACGCACTGCAGGGGAGGAGGAGAGGGAGAGCAGCGCCAGCAGCAGCGGCGTCTCGCCAAGCTCGGCCATGGCGCTAGCAGGGAGCGAGGCAGAGAAGAGAGGGAGAATGGAGAGGGCAGGGTGCAGGCTCGGGCTCGGCCTCTCCAAAACGGTGAGCGAGGGCGAGATGGCGCACAGGCGCGAGACCACGCGGCGCTCGGCTCTGCATGGTCGCCACGGTGCTGTTCATGTTCTAAATTCTGAATGACAGATCAAAACCACCTCAAAAATACAAGCTAAAACTCATTTTTCATCCCTTCTTAACTTCGAATACGCTTAGTTTTCGCACAAATGGTAGTAACAAATGTTGTAGAGCTACGCGATATCTCCAACAGATCATGGTCAGATTCGAGCTGTTTAGCAAACTACAAGGCATCAATATATGGTCACAAGAAACTGGAAAACTGATCTTCAGTTTTTCAGACTTAGACAAAATTTCGAGTACTGAAAACAGCTGCAGGTTCCAAGTTTGAGCCTCAGTTTGACTTGCTTACAAGCTGATCTAGGTCTTGGTCCAAAAACAAAGTTTGTTCTACTCTACTCAAACTTCAACTTCTATTTAAGGTGCAACTCCGAGCAAGCACTATAAGTGATTGGTCAACATAGGTCAAAGTAGCATCACGGTAAAGCTTAAATTAGAGTTCTTGACCGATTGAGGCATTTTCTTGTCCTCCGCTCAACACGAACCCTTCATGACTTTTGTTGTAGAGTTCAATTAGAGTCATTTGGGCAAGGTTTCAAGGTTTGGTTGACGATCTAGAATTCCATTCACTTTATAAAACAATTCAGGCAAGGACATAACCTGTCATTTCATATGACTTCTTGATTCCAAACTTCACGAAACTTTTTCATGGATCAATATAGATGGATATTGATGCGAGACACATGAAACAAGTACATCCAGCATTACTCAAGCATACTTTTTAGAAAGGGCAGCATGTAAGCAATGGTGCATGGTCAAAGTTTAAGTGGTGGTTCATTTTCATATGTTTGACCTAACATCTCCATCACCACTTAACATGTCATGTTTGAGTTCAAACCCATTGCTTAACTAGTGACAAACACCTGGGGTGTTACAGAACCAATGCGGATCGTGATGAAGTCTTGAACACGTCCGGCCATACCTTCATATAAGAAAACCATATATGAGTTTTCTTGAATGCAAATATGAATGCGCATATAATTTTATTTGACAATTTAGATCAAAGCCGTATGATGCAACCATGTTGGAACTCAAAGATGAGGAGAGAAGTAGGTCCCACTGGGTGTGCCAGAATCTGATGGCGGGGAAACGGGCGGCTATGACCCGCCTCCGCGTCAGCAGAGACAAATTTGGTTTTTGTTAAATTTAATTGGGACAAAAGAAAAAGAACAGGTATTGCAAGTCCATACTTCCATAATTCTTATATTTGCATAAAAATTATGTTAATTACATCTCCGAAGAGAACACCCCTTATTAAAAGTTCCAACATGAGTACATAAAAAATAAGATTACATCATATGGCTTCCTATTACAAACTACAAAAGAAAACAAAGTCTTCAGTCTTGTAGTCGCGGATGGATGCATGTGTATATTTTGCACTTGGCCATGATCATTTCTTGAATGATGTATAGTGCATCGTATCATATATGGACGTGGCTTATCTTGAAGACTAAATTTGACATAGTCTTGTTGAATCATGGAGGTCATGGTTTGACATTTATAAATATACTCAACATATGGCGCAATATTTTTTATGGGCAAAGACAAGATAATTATCTCATCAAGATTCAAGAAGATATGTTGTTGCACCAAACCTAGGCATGACGCATGAAGTTGATTTGTTTTATCAAAGTTGGCGTACATGCTCATGACATGGTATTTGACCAAGGGTTCACATGCACTATGCTATTTAATTTGATTTGATTTGATTTGGTTCGTTATAGCTAGACATAACCTTATATGAGTGCAGTCTAACTAAGGAGCTAGATTTAAGTTAGCTGTGATGCATAGCATTGGAAGGGCCTATCTGGGGCATAATTGACATTTCTTTTCAACATGACATGAGTTCATTTATGGGCAAACTAACGCACACTCTTCGTAAATACGAATGACCGATACCTTATTTGGGTTTTTTTAGGAGACCACGATATGCATGTATTTAGTTTATGCAAAGCTTTTGTGAATATCGTGTTATTTATTTAGGCCATGAAGTAGTTACGTTTTAATAACTCGGCATATGACCTCTGTATGATTATTTGGACATATATGCACTTTGACATATGTGCATGCCGACGGAAGAAAATTTATACATTTGTGTGATAAACATTTATTTGATGCGTTGTATCATATATATATATATATATATATATATATATATATATATATATATATATATATATATATATATATATATATATATATATATATATATATATATACGTGATTCATTATATCATGCAAGATTATGGATTGGGATGCTTTGACATATATGATGTAATATTTTATTTGGGTCTAAGCCAGTACGTTTATTTTGCCATGGCTCAGAAAGATATGTGGCATCATCAGACTAGCACTACTGGAGGCGCATGCTTTGCCGAGGGACTCTAGCCCTCGGCAAAGGCCCAGAAACCCTCGACAAAGGCTTTGCCGAGGGCTGCCCTCGGCAAAGACCCCTCGGGGAATTTTTAGACGGCGAAGGGGTCTTTGCCGAGGGGCAGGACGGCCCTCGGCAAACAAAAGAAGCCGTCAGGCGCCGGCGCCGTTGGCGGTTTCTTTGCCGAGGGCCGACCCTCGGCAAAGAAATGGTTTTTTTTTAATTTGTTTGCCGAGGCCCGACCCTTGGCAAATAAATTTTTTTTTTTTAAACCTTTGCCGAGGGCCTCCTCCCTGGCCCTCGGCAAAGAAATTTTCAGGATTTTTTAAAAATTCTTTGCCGAGGGCCAGCCCTCGGCAAAGAAATAGTTTTTTTGAATTTTTTTTAACCCTTTGCCGAGGGCCTGCTCCCTGGCCCTCGGCAAAGAAATTGTCAGGATTTTTTTCCAAAAAAAATCTTTGCCGAGGGCTATTGCTTGGGCCCTCGGCAAAGGACCCTTCTTTGCTGAGGGCCTTGGTCATTGCCCTCGGCAAAGAGGCAGAAATTTAATTTTTTTTTTGTTTTTTGCATTCCATCGACACAAGCATTTCATATATATACATATATATATATCACACATAACCCATTTTCTCACAATATATCACAACCATAATTGTGAACCACAAATCACAATATATTACAACGACAAGTCACATGTTCATCATCATTGACATGTTTATTACGACAAGTTAATGAAATCCAAGCACAAGTCACAACCATAAATCACAAATCACGCTAAAGTCCAACCACATCACCTAGCACGAGTCCTCATCAAGCTAGCCTATGAGACGATGGTGAAGGAAAAGCAGATCACCCGGTGGCGCACTAGCGGGTTGATTGGAACCCAGCAGACGGAAGTCGCACAAAGGAGCGAGATTGCATGTGTGAGTAATCCGGGAAAACAGTTTTGGAACTTAGAGATTGCATCTAGTATTGTAGGAATACAAAAGATTAGACTCAATTGAAAATTTGGCACACCTCCCTGCACGGGAGGTTTCCAAAACTCTGAAGAAACGACGCAGCACTGAACGCCGACATCCACAACGGCACTGACGCCGACATCCACAACGACACGAAGGCCGACATACATGCAAAGCACAAGCGAAAAGTGAACTTTCATACTTACAGGAGTAGCTGCAGGAGTAGGAGGTGGAGGAGGTGGAGGAGCTGAAAACTGCACAGGTACACCCTATGCTTGCCCAAGACTTTGCATGATCACCATCATCTCCGCCATCTGCTTCTGCACGGCCAAGAACGCGACCTTCTGGGCCTACAGCTGTGCGGTCAGCTCCGCGTTCTGCTCTTGACTTTGCCTTTTTGTTTCTTGCAGCTCGGCCTGCAATATTTCACTCCAATGTATCAGTAATGCAAATCTAATTTAGGTGTGTAAATATCTATGTACGATGAGTAAAATAGGAATTACCTAGAGTCCTTGGACCTGCTGTAGTGCTGGAGAAGGCCGTGGTCGTATGGGCTGGCTGGAGCTCATGCTCCGTGCTCGGATAGCGTCGAGGGAGGGAACAGTGGTGGAGTCGATGGCGCCGTCTGCAACCCACAGCCGCCCGTGCTTCTTGCCTCCTCCGAGCCTCATGATCGCCTCTGCATCAATGGGCTTAGTGCGCACATTGTAATCTTCCCCATAGATCTCCCTTACCGTTGACGTGTACTCTTGGACTTTAGTGTACATGTTCGGGTCAGAGTACACCTGGGGCGGGGCAGCCGGGTCGAAGGAGACAGAGGATGATGCCCTGCCCATGTGGGACATAGCCCACGCAGAGAACTCTGAGACCTCCTCGCTTGGTCTTGCAGACCTCCTGCGAGAAAGACGGGAAGATGGTGAGAAATCAAGCAGAATTGAGCGTCAAAATAAATGAAAGAAATCACTTACGTATGCTTGTTTGTATCTGGGGAGGCTACGGCTGCCTTGATGGTGAGTTAGACCTTGCCTCATCAGACGCTGTTCCCGCTGCCTCTTGTGCGTGTCAACAAAGTCCTGTGATAACCACTTGTCCACGATCATGGCCTAGCACTCGGGATATGATCGGCACCACCAGGGAATCACCTACAAGTCATCGAGTATTTGACATATAAGAAGATGAAATTGAACCTACTTAATATCAAAATGAATCATTATGAATGTTATTCGCCTACCTCAAAGTCTTGGTCCCGGTCGGTAGAATCCGTCTTGCTTGAGGCTTAGGGAGGAGGGCCCGCCTAAGTACCGACCTATAGTAGTCTATGTGGGCCTGGACGCCTGGTGGTGGTGCATCTCGGTGATGTACTTCCTACAAGCTTCTGACAAATAGCCCAATCCGCTGGGCCTCAAGTCCTTCTTCGACCTTGAAATATTTACGCATACAAAACCCGATGTATCCATTCATTATTTCGATAAAAGATTTAACCAATGAATGCGATGTATTAAGCAATGTTGTGCGAGAGAGACTTACCCAAAACTCCACCAATACTCGCTCCTGCTTGTTGCGGTAAGTGTCATCCGTGACCAGCGCGTAGCTGTCCTAGTTGGAGGCCGGCTCCCGCACCACCGACTCTTCGGACAGTTGCACAATGCCGGGGTACCATTTCCTACATAAAACACCAAGGATGCTCGCAGGGGTGCGTTCTGGAGTACCCAACAAAACCAACCAGGCCCTGCACAAGTGATTAAGAAAATTTATCAGTTTCTCTTAAGATTTCCAACATATCTTATGAAGTAGTTGTGATAACATCCATAGTTACTTACCTCTTTGCCATAGGCCGAATCACTGAGCGGTTGTGAGGAAGCGGAACCGGAGGGAGGCTCGTGGGACCTCGCTCGTAGAGAGTCTAGGTAGCGGTACCCTCTCCCTCGCCCTCGAGCGCCTCGCCTCCCTTGCCCTCGAGCGCCTCGCCTCCCTCGCCCTCGAGCGCCTCATCTCCCTCGCCCGTCTGCTGACCCCTCTCGTCCTCTGACGAGGACGAGGCCGTGGCCGTCACGTGCTCCTCCTCCAGCACCTCATCACGTGTCGAGGGAGGAGACCGCTGCCTCCTGCGGCGGCTGCCCCTAGTCCTCCTCTCGTCACCTCCTGCGGACGCTACCCCGGACGACGACCCCTCACCTCGAAGGAGAGGGCGGTCTCTCCCGTAAACCGAGGGCGTGTCACGGCGTGGACGTCTGCTCGCCATCTTTGTCCAATCACCTGCAATCACAAAGAATGAACAAGACTAATTAGTACATATATTAGAAATAGATTCAAAATATATAAACAAAACACAAATTAAAAAACCATAGTATTACATGTATTAGGAATAATCTTCATGATTAGGATCATAGGTCTCATCATCACTGTCAAAATTGTCCAAATGGGCAACACTATCCGAAGGTTCTATGTTGTCATCGTCGTCATTGCCTAGAAGTAATCGCTCAAGCATTGCTATGTCCTTGGCATTTACCACCACATCTCCATCGACCTCGTCATCAACCGCTTTAGTTGTCTACTTCCATTTCGATTGCTTCGGTAAGACTATCTCAAACGTGCTGGTAGCCCATCTTTTTGATAGAACCCGACCATCATATGTGTTTATGTTGAAGTTGTAATCATCATCGTTTGGGGCAGGTAGTTTACCATGTGGAGATACCTGGTGCACAATAGCCCAACCCTTAAGATCCTCTTTGTCTTGGTTGGCGTATCGAGTATAATACACCTGCACGGCCTGTTGAGCCACAATGTAGACATCTTTTCCAGGATAGATGGAATCTTCTCGAATCTCCACTAGCCCAAGATGAGCGGTTCGTCTCGTTGATCGAGGATTAAACCAGTGGCATTTGAACATGACAGGTTTAAGAGGTTCGTCTCCATGAAATGAGAGTTCATAGATTTCCTCAACTCTACCATGATAGTCGAGGCCATCAGTGCCGGGCGTACAAACTCCGCTATTTGTGGTTTTTCGTTTGGGCCGAATCTGCTCGTAACTTGTTGTGTGGAAGCGATATCCGTTCACGTCATAGTCGGTAAATGACTTCACCCTAACATCACAGCCGTTTGCAACCTGTTTCAACTCGTCGCTCATGGACGAATCGGTCTAGGCCTGCAAGGTGAATCATGATAGATCGTTATATTAATCAAACGTACGATCACCTTGGACGATCGAACGTACGAGCTAAATTGGACATTACCTTTTGTTTGAACCAAGAAATGAAATTAGGCCTCCCCGCTCCCGCACCCCGCGAAACAAGGGTGTCTTGTTCATGCGAGGTTGGATCCCTTGATTGATGCCAGAATTCATGAACAAATTCCCTGTCCGAACGAGAATCAATGGGGTTGGATGCAGAATAGTGACGGCATATTGAAATAAGTTCATTGAGAACTTACTTGATGAACGACTACACCTCGGTAAGGTTATTCAACACATATAGCATGATACTGCGCCACTCTTCATTTCCCAATAGCTTTGGGGTTGATCCACTTGCGCTGCCGAGTTGGCCTTGGAAAAGGCTCAGGGTCGATTCATTTTTGCCAGTATTGTAACGAGAGGGTGGATTATGATTGCTAGGAAGGTTCGGCTTGTAGTATAGCGTTGTGAAGTTTGCCACCTCCTCCCGAAGGCATGCCTCTGCAATGGAAGCCTCAATTCTGGCTTTATTTGTACATTTTTTGCGAAGCGTCTTTAGACATCTCTCGATTGGATAGCACCAACGGGCCTGCACGGGCCCCCCCAAACGTGCCTCGAACGGGAGGTGCACAATCAGATGTTGCATCGACAAGAAGCCGGGTGGAAAGATCTTCTCCAGCTTACAGAGCAACACAGGTGCCGCTTTTTCCAAGTCCTGAGCGACGGTCCGAGATATCTCCTTGGCACAAAGCTGGCAGAAGAAAAAGCTCAACTCTGCCAGCACTTGCCAGACATGCTCAGGGACATAGCCTCGGACCATAGCCGGAAGAAGCCGCTCAATCCATATATGGTAGTCATGACTCTTCATCCCGTTGACTCGCAGAGTGCCTAAGTTCACTCCCCTGCTAAGATTCGCTGCATATCCATCTGGAAACATTAACATCTGCATCCATTTTAGTACCTCCCTCCTTTGATCGATTTGCAAGACTAAATTGACCTTAGGCCTTTTCTAGTTCTTGTTTCGGCCACTAGGAGGCTGCATCGCTTGATTCGGTCTATCGCACAACGTCGCTAGGTCCACTCTAGCCTTAACGTTGTCCTTAGACTTGTCAGTGTCCATGAGAGTTCCCCAAAGTGCCTCGGTGATATTCTTTTCAGTGTGCATTACATCAATGTTATGTGGCAGAAGAAGGTCATCGAAATAGGGGAGCCTCGTTAAGCCGGATTTATGAGTCCACATATGTTCCTCACCATATCCCACAAAACCACATTCTTCATTGGGCACGAGAGCATCTATCTGAACACGAACCTCGGCACCAGTCCTCAAGTGCGGTTTAGGGTCTGTCACTTTGACACCTTTCATAAAGCTCTTGATGTCTTCTCTAAATTCATGGTTTAGAGGGAGGAACTGACGATGCTGGTCGAACGACGCATACTTGCCACCCTTCTTCAACCAAATGAACCTCACGGCTTCCTTGCATACTGGGCATGGGAACTTCCCGTGAACACACCAGGCGGTGAATAACCCATACGCCAGGAAGTCATGCAGGGAGTAGTGGTACCAAATGTGCATTTTGAAGCTTGTCTTCGTAGCTCGATCGTATGTCCATACCCCCTTCTCCCAAGCGTGGATCAATTCATCAATCACAGGCTCCATGAACACACCCATATTACTCCCTGGGTGTCCAGGAATTATCAATGACAAGAATACGTTATGCCGTTGAAAGGAGATGCCGGGAGGGAGATTGAGGGGGATAACAAAAACGGGCCAGCATGTGTATGGGCAGCCATCATTCCATAAGGATTGAACCCATCTGTTGCCAGCGCGACACGTACATTACGAGCCTCAGTTGCTTTGTCACGATGTTTGTCATTGAAATATGTCCATGCTTCAGCATCAGACGGATGTACCATCTTCCCAGGATTGTACCGTTTGCCATCTTTGTACCATGTCATCTGTTTCGCGGATTCCTCAGTCATGAATAGCCATTGGATCCTCGGTAGGAAAGGAAGGTGACGTAGCACTCTTGCGGGGATCGGAAGCTGCTTCTTCTGACCATCACCAGAGTCTACCTCCAGGTACCTGGAGGATTTACACTTCGGATAGTAATTTGCATCCCTATGTTCTTTCCTAAATAGGATGCACCCCTTCGGACAAACATGTATCTTGTCATACGGCATCTTAAGTATACGAAGGAGTTTCTCTGCCTCGTACAAGTTCGTCGGCAAAGTGTGCTTCTCCGGTAGCATGGTGCCAAACACGGCCAACATCTTATCGAAGCCTTCTCGACTCAGGTTTAACTCGGCCTTCAACCCCATTACGCGTCCAATCGCATCTAGCTGAGAAATCATTGTACGCTCGTGAAGGGGTTTCTGTGCCGAGTCCAACATTTTATAGAAGTCCTTTGCGGATTCCTCCATCTCCTCCTTCTCACGTCGTTCAGCGAAGTGAGCTTGGTGGGCGTCATCTAGCATGTCTGCTACCCCGGCATCATCATCAAAAGCCTCGAGGCGTGCTCTCACCACCTCCGCTCTTATACGATCTGCTTCACCATGGTAGATCCACTGCTGGTAGCCAGGCGTATAACCATTGAACACAAGATGTCTACCCATGGTCTTCTCGTCTACTTTTCTCCTGTTGTCACATTTGCTGCAGGGACACCAAACTAGAGAATGTCCTCCTGCTCCTGGGCCAAATGCATGTTTCAAGAAACCATCTGTCCCCTTCACCCATTCATAGTCGTAGTCACTCCCGCTTCTCCAGCCCGTGTACATCCACTGACGGTCCTCCATCCTTTAACATTTACAGCATAGAGTATTGTGACCATCAATTGCATCTACGCGGTGTTCCTACTGTCTAATAGGTGAGGATAGGTCCTAATCCCACCCACGGATGCGTAGATGAGGTCAGTTTCCATGCTCCACTCCTCTCCAAGATAGAATTTTGGCAGCACCTCCCCGTTGTTCTCCCGATACACATCCTGCAAGGGAGAGTGTGTATCCGGAGAACAACAGGGAGGTGTTGCTGAAACTCCTTCTCGGACCGGAGCGGGCCATGGAAACTAACCCATCTACGCATTCACGGGCTGTCCAAAAAACGTGGACAATCCAAAACAGATACGGTCGCAGATACGCAAAGATCCGCATACCTACGACCGTATCTCTTTCGGACGGGAGACGCCTAACTGGGTTACGCGCGGGCTACGACAGACATGCATAAAAAGAGGTTATTTATACCTAGGGTGTCGGTGAAGTAAGGCTAGCGGGGCAGTGGCGAATCGACGCAGTGGTGAGGCGACGCAGAGCAGGCAGAACCGCGACGTCGACGAAGACGATCGGGGTCCTCCGGGTCCCCTCCGACGTACTCTTCTCCTACATAAAAAGACAATAGGTTATTTTTTGTTCAAAATTTTGGCAGCACCTCCCCTGCACGGGGAGGTTTCCAAAACCTGCAAAAAAACGACACGATGGCCGATATTCACAACGGCACGAAGGCCAACAACCACAATGGCACGAAGGCCCTCATATCAACTTATGGCACGAAGGCCCACACAGCCACATACGGCACGAAGGCCGACAACGAGAGTTTTACCTAGGGTTGCGGTGGAGTCGAGCGTCGTGGTGCGGGGGTCACTTTCTTCTCCGGTGAGGTCGAGCGGCGTTGGAGTGACTCCTCTCCCCCTCTTCCCTTTCTTCTCTCCTTTTCCCCTTCTTCTCCTTCTCTTCCCCTTCCTCCTTCTCTTCTTCTCCTTTTCTTCCCCTTCCTCCTTCTCCTCTTCTCCTTCTCTTCTTCCTCCAACTTCACCCTCTGCCTCCTCCCCTCCAACAGCAGCCGGTGATGGGGGCGACCTGGGGGCTGGGGTCGGGGCGGGAAGGCCGGCGAGGGGGAGCCGTCGGAGGGCTGGCCGGGGCGGTCGACCTCCCCTTGCTCGACGGAGACGGGGGCAGGCGGTGCAGGACCTCGGCGCTGGGCGTGGGGGGCGGCGGGCGTTACTGGTGGGGGCTGGGCGGAGCTGGGGCGGCGGCGGGCTGGTGGTGGCGCGCATGGGGCCGGGGGCGGCCTGCAGCTGGCAATGCGCTGCAGCGGCAGCTGGCGTGTGTGGTGGAGGCACGGGCCACTGGGCTGTCGGGACTCAGGGCGGCCGGCAGGCGTCTGTGTGCATGGGGCGGCAGGGCTAAGCAGCGGTGGTGGAGGCGGCGGGCTGTGTGTAGGCGGGCGGCTGGCTCAGGCCAACCAAGAATTGGCAATGCGGCGGCGGGGTGCGCGGCGACGTTGGTGGACGCGCGGGGGCCGGCCGCGACCGGGCGCGTGGGGAGGGAGATGGTCGAGCGTTTTTTTTCACAATTTCTGATCGGGAATTTGGGCTGCGGCCTGATTTAGGGTTAGGTCCTTTGCCGAGGGCCCAGATCCATGGCCCTCGGCAAAGATTTTTTATTTTTATTTTTAAAATTCTTTACCGAGGGCTCGGCAAAGAGCCCTCGGCAATTTTTTTTGGTTTTTTTAGCCCAGTTTTTTTGTGGTGCTACAATACATTGTTTTGAACTCAATTTTAAAATTTAGGCCAATTTTGATTTTGTTTTTGTATATTTCCTTAATTTATTTAGATTCTTTGATTTTTTTCGAATATGTCAAATTTGAGCTGCAGGTGCATGGAATATTACAATGTAGTGTTTGAAAAATGTTATTCATGTTAATTGGTGCATGTTGAGTCCCTATCCACGAACTGGCATCAAATTTTCAAAGCCGCATCTTGTTAAACAACATGACACATGCGACTTGCCTACATCGAAAAGTGTTTTGTTATATAAAATCCATATGATGTCCAAAAATTTTAAACTTGGCGAGATGTCATGTTATGTTACGCATGTGTAGATGCTGTGGTAAAAATTGATGCAGTTCGTGATAGGGACTGCGATCACCAATTAACATGAATAACATTTTTCAAACACTACATTGCAATATTCCATGCACCTCAGCTTTAAATTTGACATATTCGAAAAAAATCAAAGAATCGAAATAAATTAAGGAAATATACAAAACAAAATCAAAATTGGCCTAAATTTTAAAATTGAGTTCAAAACAATGTATTGTAGCACCACAAAAAAACTAGGCTAAAAAAACCAAAAAAAAATTGCCGAGGGCCTGACCCGTGGCCCTCGGCAAAGAATTTTAAAAAATAAAATAAAAAATCTTTGCCGAGGGCCTATCCTGGCCCTCGGCAAAGGGCTTCTTTGCCGAGGGCCTAGCCTCGGGCCCTCGGCAAAGGAGATTTATTAAAAAAAATTTGGCCGAAAAACTGGTTTTAAAAAAATCTTTGCCGAGGACCTGTTCTAGGGCCCTCGGCAAAGACTTAAAAAAAATATTGCCGAATAACCTGGTTTCACAGAAAAAAAAAACCTTTGCCGAGGGCCTAACGGGTGGCCCTCGGCAAAGCTTGACGGGGAATGGCCGCCGTGACCCAACGGGCCTAATTTGCCGAGGGCATCTTTGCCGAGGGCCGTGGCCCTCGGCAAAGATTTCATTTGTCGTGGGCCTGTCTGTGCCGAGGGCCGTACCCTCGGCAAATGCCTCTTTGCCGAGGGCCGTTCTTTGCCGAGGGCTCCTATGGCTGGCCCTCGGCAAAGAGTGTCTTTGCCGAGTGCCTGAGATTTGGCCCTCGGCAAAGCCTCAGGCCCTCGGCAAAGCACGCGTTTCCAGTAGTGTAGACCGTGACGTATGTAGTTAACTTATTTTATCAGAGTTAACGTGAGCATGGTATTTGGCCATGGATTAGCATATATTATGCAGTTTACTTTAATTTGAATGCAATCACTAACTTGGCATCATATTATATTTTTTGCAGTTGCCTAGGCAAACAATAGCACACATGCATGCAGAAGGGAGTATTCTGGGATACTTTATTACGTGCAAGCAGGTGCTAGCCATGCAGTATACTAGGATGCAACCTTTAGTTGCAAAAGGGTTTGTTTGGAGATGAACCATGCAATGCGTTTGATCTTTCTTTTGTTTAAAATATTTAACATGGAAATGATGATTGATTTTGTGACGGAAATTGCCTGGCAGCTAGCAGTACTTCCGCGTATTGCATATGCATGGACTAAAGATTTCTACATGCAGTACATGGTTGTCTTTTCTTTTGGCATAATTTCTAGTGCACAGATGACTATTTCTTTGATTTGTATGGCCGTAGCATGCAATTTATTTGTTTTCTTTGATGCACGGTATGAAAATAGGTCGGTGGAGCCATGGCCAAAACATATGCATATTTGTTTGGCTATGGAGCCAAATCGTATCCATACCAATTTGACCATGAACGACCGGGTGGAGCCAAAACGCGTCGTTCCCAAATTTCAACCACGGGGATGGAGCCAACACGTGTCTAAACCCGAATTTCGAGTCACATTTGTGTACCTCTTACATCTTTAGCGGGGCACGAGACCCACACACATCGCGCGGCCGTGGCATTGCTGGCCAACTCTTTACCAGGGCACGAGACCCATATGCACAATGCATTCATTTTTAACCGGGGCGTGTAGCCCATGCGCGCAGTGCAGCTGGCCGTCACCAGCTTTTTTACCTTTCACCTGGACATGACATCCATGTATGGAGCACCACCCTCACTGGACCTGTTTACCAGAATGGAGGAGGACGAGAAGCTTGTCGACGAAGTTGTCGCAGATCAAAAGGAGAAGTAGAGAGACAGGAGCGAGGCTCCTTGATTCGTCTCTGAAGATCAGACCGAGAGTCTGAAAAGAACTGGGGTTCCCACCTTGTTCAGGGCACCGATGAACGAGCGTAGCTGCTTTCGCCGGCCGGTCCTGCGAGGGGCCTCCGGCATATGCTTCAACGATGCGGGAGGGCAGCCGGACGGTGATGTGTTTGCGGTAGTGAGTGGTGATCCCGGCAGCCTGACGACAGTTTGTTTGGGCTATGGAGCGGCAGCAGCCTGGCGGCACTTTTTATTGGAGAGCGGGGGGGGGGGAGCTGAACGCTTGTAGTAGCCTGCTATTTATAGAGCAAGCAACCATGCGGTTTCGTATTTTGAAGTCACGTCCAGGTCTAAAGCGGCGGGAGTGGTTGCCGGACTGCCTGGCGCTCTGGAGTTTGATTTCCCTTCGCTAATGATGCCGGCGCGCTGGAGTTTGAACTTTGTGCGCGCTTGTTGAACGTGCATGGGAGTTGTGTATGACTTAGTCTTGCGGATGCGAATAGGAGACCTGACCGGCGCTTGACTCAGTTTGAATGTGTAGAGCGCGTTCAGGAGCTCCCTCCTTGCCTGGTAACGGCGTGCACATACGTGCTATACGTTTGCTGTGTATGTACACACACGTACGTACTTGCATGGTCTCTTTTTTTTAATCCATGCGTATGGAAGCGTGTATGTATTTACGACCGAGCGTTTTTAATATGACATGTAATAGCCGTGCTTTTATCACTATACTTTGCCAAGGTATAGTCATGCTCATGCATATATGCGTATATGTCCTTCTTTCTTTATTCTAGCTTTCTTTTCTTCTTCTTAATTTTCCACTAATCACCGCATCATCTTTTGACATTGAAAATGATCGATTATTTTAGTCAATCAACAAAGTATTTTATTTTCATATGTGCTTTCTTTATTCTACGTCAACATCCAAGGTTGTTTGAACAATTAAAAAAAAATTTAAACTCGAGAACAAATCAAAAATTCAAGAAAGAAGAAAATTAAATCTAATAATCTATTCCACCAGGTGTTAGGTGTTGGGCCTAAATTTAACGGCCCAAATAAATGTCTATACATATAATACTTATTATAATATATTATTATAACTACTAACTCGATTTGTGTGTTATTCTCCCAAAAAAACCGGGTTTGTGTGCCATGAAGTTTGGACGACTTTTGGACTTGTTGTCTGCTTCCTCGTTTTATTTAGATAATGGAACAAAGTTCTAACTTCTACCATGCGTGGATGATACACGGCTGACAGTCACAGAAAAACACCAAAGCCATGAGGCTTACGAGTCCAAGGAAAAGAAACATGGTGTCCTGCACCGGACCGTCCGGGCCGATTCCAAAATCCTGATATCACCGTGGCCGATCAAACTCTTTATCTTTCCTCCTGTATATATATAGCTGACCAAGGGTACGATACGAGGCAATAATCCTCCAATCAGCCAAGAGGTGGATCCCTCCTTGTCTTGCCAATCTTCTTATCGTCGACCAGGAAGAGGAACCATGGAGGAACACGCAGACGCTACCAAATTGGGATCATCCATGTCGTCCTGCTTGCCCTTGCTCGTCTTCCAACACCGTCATCACGGCCAAGAGGACGTTGACAACGAGATGCTAATGTTCAGCATATCCAAGCAAAGCCTGCACAAGAACATGGAGCATGGCCTTCTAGCCGTAGGAAACAGCAGCATGTGCTGGACCACTCCCCAAGGCTGGATACTCCTGGCCCGCGCCCGGGACCATGACGCGGCGGTCTCTTCAGCTTGCCTATGGAACCCTAGCACCGGCGACAAGCTTCCGTTACCAGATATCATCACAGAGGAGCATGAAATCCCATACCACAACAGGTGCATGCTCTCCCACAAGGACCCAACTCATCCAGGATGTGTCGTCGTGCTCTTCAGTTATGAAACGCCTGATTTCTGGTATTGTCACACCGCTGGTGACGGCGGCGAGAACAACAGCATCAGTTGGAGACATCACTCCTACGACATCGGTAACTGTGCTTCTGTCCCCAAGCCACCAAAGGGAAAGAAGGCACGTCGTAGTATCCGTCCTATCAAGAGAGTCATCTTCCTAATGGCTTCCTTCCAAGGAAAAATCTACTTCAGCCAATCGTCGTCTAAAGACAATATGTGTGCCATAGATTTCTCATCCTGCACTTCCACGACAAATCACAACCGCCCTAGGTTCCAAAACTTCAACTTCCCTTTCGTCAACCTCCCCAAAGAATTGTCCTCTGGCAAAAAGTGGTTGGTTGAGTCGCAAGATCAACTCTTTGCAGTCACCATGGGCTTCATTGCCTTCAATCCAAACAATATTGGCGCCATAGAGGTGTATAGGATGGATTCCTCCTCCTCAACACAAGACCGTTGGCGCAGGGTGCATGACATTGGAGATGTTGTGTTTCTCTTGGAGGAGGATGCAAACACGGCGGCTTCTTGCTCGGCGAGCATTTTGGGACTGAAAGCAAACCAGATATTCTTCATGAAGAATATCATCGATGATGATGCTGACTTGTGCATTTTTGACTTGGAAACAAACACTCAAGAGATTACCCAGGTCCACCATCACGACGACTTGATTCTCTGCCGCAAACCTTTCTGGATTGTGCCACCTAGCTAAGCTAGCTACGTACCTCTAAATACACATTATTTCTTGCTATTATTTACTTCGTCTTATGTGAAGAAACACCATATAGGAACAATTATGTAAGTTAGTATATATACATTCCTGGTTTCATGTGTTATATGGTAGGGTACTATACTATATCTTCTTGTCATTGGATTTTTGTTAAAATATAAGGAATTTGTTTATATTTCCCAATCAGCACATTAGGCTATTTAGCTCATCTGGATAATGCATTCAGCTCAATATGGCACCATGGTGTAAATAGATGAGCATTGCCTGTGTTTTCAGATGTGCCATGAGCCCTCTATTGGAAAAGAAAAAAGGAACAGAAACTTGAATACTAACCTTATTTACCAATACAGAGGCTTCATAACTTCACTAAAATAGGGTGGTCACTAGGGGTCTGAAAACCCCTATGATCAAATACACATCCCCGTCAGATATTCAGATGTGCAGCTGTGCTGCAGCGGCTCCGTTGGAGGTTGGAGCCACATCCCACTATTTGTGACGGAAGTGCGGCCATGCGCGTGTAAGAAACATGTGTTTGATTACATAATTCTGAGTTTGATCTTTACGAAAAAATAGAACAACAAAGAACAAATGCGATGTTCTGTCATTGCAGTTAAAACGGTAGAAATCTGATATATATTAGTATATGTTTGCAATTATACTGTTAGAAATCTGATACTATATTAGTATAATAGGAAGGTTCATAGGCGATGAACATTGTTAAAGGCAATTCAATTTAGAAGTCATTATATATAGTAACATAGAGCAACGACTGGAGTCAGTTTCGTTCACTATTTTTTGTAGCGCTGTTTTTGATCCGTTGGTTGTACCATTCTCGTTGTGGTAAGTTTGATCTGCCAGATCTTGTCTTCATATGCCCGCACTTGGTATGGTATGCTGAAAAATAAATTTAATATTTTGTTTTTTTTATAAACTAATTCAAACGTATCATCATGACGTTTTCGTTTAGATTGGAATAGTATGAAGCACAGAGCAGGATAGCAGGTGGCCAGGACTTCCGTTGTTACAATATGTTGGATCAATCGACATGCATATAATTTAATTAAGTGCTACATTTACATATAATCCTGCGGCAACCAATGGCATTATATGTCATAAGTGCATAGGTTATAGTTTCAGAGCCTAAACATAGAATATTTTGTTCATATAAAACAGATACAATACATAATTACTCATGTAAACTGAAGTCAGCTGATGATGAAGCAGCTTTGACTCAGCAGTTTTCACTGGTACTCGGTTCTTGAGAGACCATTACTGAGTCCAAACTTTAAGCATCAGAGGATCAAACCTGATGGGAGAAAGAGAGCACAGGAGGCAAATGGATCAAACCACAGAGAATGAGTGAGAACAAAAGCCAATTAGCAATACAAAGACGCCACATAGAGGTAGCTCATTTTGTTTTGTACAAAACACATAAGAGGAATTCATAAAGCATATCTCAATGCTAAAAGGATTCCTAAAGCCCTAAACAAACTAAAGAATGGCTTCCCTCAAGGAAGAACATGTATGCTTTCAGAAAATGAGAAACCATTTCCCAACTCATCAGCCTTAGCTGGAAGGGGCTGCAGAGAAGTTCTCTCTCTCTCTCTCTCTCTCTCTATATATATATATATATAGAGAGAGAGAGAGAGAGAGCAAATCCCTCAAACTGTAGTCTACCACAAGGACTCCACATATAATTTACAAAACTGAAACTGCTTGTGCATAAGTAGATGAGTGATTCGGCCGGCACATGTCCAAACTCCAAAGGACTCAAAGAAAATTGGCTGTGTATTACTATCAGCACCTAGATATACTTCCATCTCTACTCCACAAAATTATGTATTATTAGCAGCCACCTCATGAACCATGGATACATAAAACAAAGAGCATCGAGCCATATTAGCTTGCAACAGTGAGACATACGAGGCATTGACAATAAACATCTGAGGCCTCTGATCAATAAAAAATAAAATAAAAATGTGGAAGAGAACAGAGTAAAAATGAATGGAAAGGGGAAAGCACAGAGAAATATCAAGCATCTATTGCTTGCAAGCAAGCGTGATAAATAGACGATAGAGAGATTAATCTATCGTCCACTGGCAGAGGGCAGTGGAGGCAAAACTGGACACGTACTCTCTGCAACTTTAGAATGTATGAAGGTTAGGGAGGAAGAGGCTCTCAGCTCGATCTGTGAAAGCCATTGTCACCACAAGAAACACAAGGAAGCCCAAGCTAGCAAGGACATCATATCTCAATTACCCACCAAACCAGCACTGAATACCACTGGATTTCCTTACATTCTTCCTTGCTGAGATACTTAACAAACCAAACAGCTAACTGGACTAAACACTTCAGCTGAGAAAAATTAACATGTTTCCATTTGCCTCCTACCTAGACTGGTCTAATTGAATTTAAGCTGGGACTTTCCTCAGCGTAATGAAACCTAAAAATACAAAGAATTAGAAATGAACTTGTATCATGGACGGAATAAGATCATCCTTTCATGTACCAGGAGCACTGCTGTTAAAAACCATATACATAACAAATGGACCAGAGGCAAAAAAAAAAAAAAAAAAAAACGTGGTGTATTTTTGCTTCAATGCTGGAATGCTGGTGATTGTGTACTGATATGTAATTATGCACATAGGATACATACGTGGGATGAACCTTTGTTTTTAATTAATCTGAACTTCTAAGCAGAATATGGGCAGAACATTCACTACTGGAGACGGCCTCGGCAAAGGCCCATTAACCCTCGGCAAAGGCTTTGCCGAGGGCGGCCCTCGGCAAAGAGCTCTCGGGGAATTTTGAGTCGGCGAAGAGGGTCTTTGCCGAGGGTCCTTTATCGGGCACTCGGCAAAGCCTTTACCGAGGGCTGGAGCGGCACTCGGCAAAAAAAAGCAGCCGTCACGGTATCGGCGCCTGGGACGGAGTCTTTGCCGAGGGCCGTCTCCGGGGGCCCTCGGCAAAGAATTATTCTTTTTTTTTGAAAAATCTTTGCCGAGGGCCTCCAACCATGACCCTCGGCAAAGAAATGTTGCAAAATTTTTCCAAAAAATCTTTGCCGAGGGCAATGGGACGGCCCTCGGCAAAGAATTATTCTTTTTTTTTTGAAAAAATCTTTGTCGAGGGCTTCCTCGCAGGCCCTCGGCAAAGAAATTTTAATTTTTTTTAAAAAGTCTTTGCCAAGGGCCTCCAACCATGGCCCTCGACAACGAAATGTTCCATAATTTTTCCAATAAATCTTTGCCGAGGGCAATGGGACGGCCCTCGGCAAAGGACCCTTCTTTGCCGAGGGCCTTAGTCATTGCCCTCGGCAAAGAGGCATAAATTTAATTTTTTTTTTGTTTTTTGCATTCCATCGACACAAGCATTTCATATATATACATATATATATATATCAACCATCACATATATATATCACATAGAACCCATTTTCTCACAATATATCGCAACCATAATTGTGAACCACAAATCACAATATATTACAACGACAAGTCACATGTTCATCATCATTCACATGTTTATTACGACAAGTTCATGAAATCCAAGCACAAGTCAGAACCATAAACCACAAATATTCCAATAAAGTCCAACCACATCACCTAGCACTAGTCCTCATCAAGGTAGCCTATGAGACGGTGGTGAAGGAAAGGCGGGATCACCCGGTGACGCACTACCGGGATGATTGGAACCCGCGGACGGAGGCTGCACAAAGGAGCAGAGATTGCATGTGTGAGTAATCCGGGAAAACAGTTTTGGAACTTAGAGATTGCATCTAGTAATCTAGGAATACAAAAAAATTAGACTCAATTGAAAAAAAGGTAAAGAGCATTTCCTCTCTGCATTTCATGATCCTGCATCCAAAGTTCCAAACATCCCAAAAAGGTAAAGAGCATAAGCTCACATTGTCATGAAAGAATGCCCACTTTCCTCAATGCACAGTTTCAATCGTAGGAGTTTCACTTATTCTTTACTTATTCTTGAGGTTAATATATATACAGGTGGTAGTTTATGACTAGATACAAATGATAAGATCCATCACATCATCCATTGATGGTCATTCAGATGATCTGAAATCAGTTTCACTTGTTATTGTTCTCGAGGAAAAATCAAACATCTAAAGATTTCACATATGGGACATTTTATTTCATGTTCACAATAGAAGCATGCATCTGATTTTGAGGCCAAATGAACTTCTGCTGTGTGGCGGAGAAGCTCAAGTGGGTTCATCAGCAGGAGGTAAAATTTCAAGCGGAGAATGTAACAAACAGCTATAAGTCCATATAAGAATAACAAACATTAGGAAATTAAGCAATACCTCCTCTCCAAAAGAATCAAGGTATAGAGACGGCCAAAAGGCCAGACGAGCAGATCGCTGCAACAGGATTGTTGTTTTCTGCGCAGAAGACCATCAAAATTGAAGCATATTCACATAAGAAAGAACAGAGGACGTTATACTGGACAAAATAGTATCATGTGTAATGAGCTAGGGTGGTTCTTTGTTATTTGGGGTTTCTCATGCCCCTTTTCTTCTTAATATAAAAGATATGCAGCTCTCCTGCATGTTCAAGGGAAAAAAAGTAATGAGCTAGTACGTACCCTCACTAGAAGAAATATGCCAATACCAGCACCACATTGCAATGCATGATTCTGGCATTTACCAGTCCTACAAACAAATAAAATTAGGACAGGCGTTTGATAAATTATGGCACAACACAAGGTAATAGGAACTTTTACAAGCAAAGTTCTATCACCTGCAGCATGCATGGTTTCCAACTAGGCGAACATAGTTTGCCACAAAGCAAACACAGTGCCGGTTCATCAGGCACTGAGCCACAATCAGGGCATTGCATCTTGACATATCTAGATGGAAAAATAATAAGCCATCAGTTCCAGGAAAAAAGGCGGAGCTCGCATAAAATCTCATCCCAGCTTAGAAGAACCAGACCAAACCTTTCTAGGAGAACCTGGTATACATCTGATAGTTGCATCAGCCTAAATGGAACTGCAGGGGTAGAAAAGAGAGTGCCTCTATATTTACGGGGATTGTAATCTTCACAGAAATGCTGAGACCATTTTAAGGCCGGGGGCAGGGCCGGCCAGGAGTGTAAATTGAAAATTGTGGGCGGATTCAGTACAATAAAAAGAACCATAACCTATCTTCATTCCTATTTAGCGCCAAAGTCATCATTTTCTCACACTATATCCTCAGCATTACAATTTTCAAAAATAGTGTGTGACTACAATCGTATCACCAAATAGGGAACTTAAAAAATCCAAAAATAAATTCTGAATCCAAACAATTTTTGCAAGATTATATTATTTTGGTTCCTCGTGGTAAGGTAAGTCAAAATTTTAGGTTTATCCTCTGCATGAAAATAGTGAACACAGCACTCTTAATATAAACATCATACACATGGTAGCACAAAACATGAGAGCAACAATAGGAAAGTGAAAAAAAAGGCTGCTTAACCTTTTCCGGATCAAGAACCATAAGGCAAAAGGCATCTACTGGGCCAGCTAATGGATCGAGATGAACGCCCTTAACGTGTTCGTCATCTAGAACTGGAATGCCTGGCTGTGGTCCTAAGTACTGCAATCTCGACTTCACTGAACTTGAAAACCATGCTTTCTCCCTGTGCTGTGAAAGAAGTGACAACCATTGTTTACCACGGATTGAACAGAAAACTCTATTTTACATGAGAATACAACAAGGTAAGCGATAGGGCTATTCGAAGCAGCATATACAAAAATTTTGACAGGTTGTTGAGGTGACAAGAACATATGGTTGAACCTAATAAATGAGCAAAACCCAGGTATGAACTTGAAGTAAAGCTATACTAAGCTAAACTACTAGAAACAAAGTTCTCAGTGATCTGATGAAATTTAGCACCACAAGTTAGTGTGATGATTTCGTCACAATATTAGCAGCTAAAAGAATACTAAAGGGGAAAACCAAATAACAAAAGGATGCACTACAGCCTACAGGCAAATAAATGTAACCCCCTTTTTAAGCAATCAACGAATAACAATCCCTGTCCTGACACCTAAAACAGTATGTCACGGGGGTGATCAGGAAACACCAAAAGCTCCTAGCAGCATACAGAAAATGAAAGACCTACGCACTGTTTACATGTTGCTTGGGCATTTTGTTAGAATTTTAGAACCAAGAGAATCACAGAAGTTCAACTCAGCCAGTGGATATTATCCTTGTTTTAATTTAACTGGACTTGCATTAAATATTCCCATCAATCATGCTACACGTAAATTTGGGGTCATTTAAAGACTCCTTTTCTGGTAGATCTATCCAAAGACAAAACACAGCCCAACCTTCCATGTTCCCAGTGGTTTGCTCGATGACTCAACTTTTCTTTATATATAATATACATCGAATAAGGCATCCCATAATCAAATTATTCACAATTAACACCATCAATTAAACTTTCTTTTTTGGAGAAATCTACAGCAGAAGCCACGAACTGTAATGATACAGGTTTGAAGATGCACTCCTAAGACTTCTGCGGATCTTCTATGATTATTAGTTAGGATCTCTAATCATTTGAGGGCAGTCCACCCAATTTTTAGCGCTAGATCTCAAACCTGCTTTTTGGTAAAAACTCTCCGTAAGGTAGCACAAGTTTCTACTTGCAGAAAGTGATGGGTGCTATGACTCCACAACCGTTTCGGGGAATCAACGACTAGACAGTAGCTACGCCCCCTCATTGTCACCATCTCAGTAACCCCAATTCGATCTTACTTCCTCCAGCACCCAGATCGGAGCTAACAAGAGCAAGAGAATCGAGGAGTACGAGTACCTGCAGGAGTGGGCAACGAGGCGGAGTCCATCCGTGGAGAAGCCGGTGCACTTGTCGAGCTTGAGCTCCTGCAGCATGTGGCCCCTGGCACGGACGAGCTCAGCGAGGTCGTTGTCCGTGACGACCATGCGGCGGAGGTGGAGCGCCTTGAGGCACTCGAGCGGCGCGGCGAGCTCGGTGACACAGGGGCGGGCGTAGGCGCCCCAGTCGTCGGGTATGAGGCCATACATGGCCGCGCGGGGCTTCCCGTTCACGGCCAGCGACTCGAGCCGCGGGAACTGCGCGAGCAGGCGCGCCGGGGCGGCGCGGAGGTCGGGCGGTGCGGTGGTGGGGCGGCGGGGCGCGGGGCGGCGGCGGGGCGAGCGGCGGCGGCGGCACGCAGCGGCGTATGAAATGTGGGCGGCGATTTTGGGCCAGGGCGCTGGCCGATTTAGGGTTGGGCCTTTTAGCGAGGGCTAAGATCCCGGGCCCTCGTCAAAGATTTTTTGTTTTTTTTTTAAATTTTCTTTGCCGAGGGTCATTGGCCAAGTCCTCGGCAAAGATCCCTTTTGTCGAGGGCCAGGCTAGGCCCTCGACAAAGATTTTTTATTTTATTTTTTTTGTTTTTTGAACCCAATTTTTTTTGGTGCTATAATACATTATTTAAAACTCAATTTTAAAATTTGGGTCAATTTTAAAGGTGCAATCAAACTTTTGAGACCATAAATAAAACAAACATCAATTTTATGAGGAACATGAAAACTCTATCCCTGTTCCTGTAATCAAATTTTGCAAGGAGCACAAACATGTTTACAAAATGGGGAAACAGTTTTTGATGACAGAGCATCTCAGAGACTAAGATATAGTATAAAATCGAAGGCACGTAAACACCAGCATGCCATGTTGTGTATATTAATCTGTCAAATCAAATACCTTCAGGGAAAATAGCACCTGTATTTAGGAATAGAAGCAAAACTATTAGCTAAGCGTTTGGCAGTACAAGATTACTATGCAAATGTATGAGCTTCCCAGCACTATAAGGATCATTTCTTGGGAAAGAAACAAGGGACGACGAGTATAGAGCATGACAAAGGGAAAATATCAATAGTCAAAATGAACTCAACCAAATATTAGAATGCAGTAAAGTTTAAGCAATATGAACAAGCTAGGTGATGTCTTCTTCCCGTAATCCCATGGTTGAGTTTTTATATTTAAGAAATATGACACCATGTTCTATTTGTCCACCATAATACAGAGTCATGGAATGATTTTGGTACAACCTATGACTTTCTAGTTGAATCGATGCCTGTAGCTCAGGCTGGAAAAGAATGCAACACAAACTTACAGAGTAGCAGTCAGACCACCCGTGAAATTATTTGGCTGAAAAAAAAATTGCAGTGATCCCAAGCATGCAAGGCTTAGCAGAGGTAACCAAATCTAAGTTGCAAAATTACATTCTTTTTCAAATTTTGATCATGTAAGAAGTAACCGACAGAAAGGAAAAGGGATGGACAATTTACTTCTCAGAGCCATAGCAATGCTTAATTATGCGAGTTTCCTTGTTTAAGTATAAAAAAAATAGAAAACACCTAGGTTAGTGTAACTGAATGTAAATATGGTGTTTCTTAGTATGTCAAAACCTGAAAAATACAAAGAATTACAGATTATTCAGTTATTCATACTGATGTGTAGGGTTGCTCAATAGATCTCTTGGTGAAATGAGTCAATCAACAGTCAACAACAATGAAATACACAGTTTCAACCTTTCTAATGGAAAAGTGCCAGGGCAAGTTCAATACATTTCACAACTCACAAATAATGATGAGTCAGCCAACCAAATACAGTGTGTTTTTCTTTGCATGCCTGAATTATGGAAACATCCAGCTTAAGTGTTCATCCTTCTGTCTGTGTTCATCAGAGCATGTCATAGGTAAGCCAGAATTGTCAGAGCATGCCCAAGCTAATAACTAGGTAGCCATGACAGACAGGCAGGACGGAAGGACGAGAATACTGAAGGCACTCCACCGTCAAAGACCTTGGATGAGCTCGGGGCGGGCGGGCGCGGGGCGATGAATCTTTCGCGTTGTACCACCCGGAGGAACACGTCGGATGATCTGCGCTGTGGTCGATCTGCGTTGGAGTCCAGGCCCTAGTGGGCCAGGGCCAGGGCCAGCCCAGCCCAGATAAAAAAAACTAAGGTAGTGCTTAAATCCTGGAAGTAAACTTTGGAATGTCACATGAGAGTATTTGATAGTAATAATAAAATAAATTATATAAGTCCTCAGTAAAAGACAAATTTATTAAACCTAATTAATCTGTTATTAGCACATGTTAACTGTAGCACCACATTGTCAAATCATGGACTAATTAGGCTTAAAAAATTTATCTCGCAAATTAGTCGCAATCTGTATAATTAATTATTTTTAGTCTATATTTAATACTCATGTGTCAAACATCCGATGTGATAGAAAGTAAATTTTATGAGAAGAAACTAAATAAAGCCTATGCCAGCTTATACAAATAAATAATATAAATACTTCACCGCTTTCCGCTTTCACCGCAAGCGGCAAAGTGTTTTCGGGCTTTCGTCTCCGACTCCGAGTCCGGTGCAAGTCTTCCGAGGAGCACGAGAAGAGCCGAGCCGTCTCCCTCGCCGACCCCATTCCCTCGACCGGGTTCGTGCCCCCTACGCTCTTGTTGTTTGATTGGAGACCGGAGGATCTGGTTGTTTGATCGGAGACTTGTTTGTTTGATTGATCCGCGTCCCCGCTCGTTCATCCCCCGTTGCGTGACTTGTTTGTTTGATTGATCCGAACCCTAAACCCTCTTAGAGATGCTTGGTCGGAATGCCACGTCGCTACTTCTCGCAATAGCTGATTTCGCCTGCAGCGATTGATTTATTTCATCCGATTATTAGATTAGATATACACGAACCAACCGTGCACCGACATGATCGGATCCACAGATCCATGCCGGTTCAGGAAAACCACGTCTATGCCATTTCAGGAAATACAACTCGATTAATCGGGAGATCGAGGGTTTTGAACTCCACCCACTCGATTAATCGGGAGATCTACAAGGGTTTCGGATCCAGAGTTCGATAAACGAGAGATCATTCGCTCGTTTGGGATCCACACATAGTTCGGATACAAATTGTTGTCAGATACTTCAATCTGCTTCGTTTAACCCAACTTAAATGGATCGCGTCAGTATTGTTGCGTCATTTGATCCGACTTACTCCATTCGATCACATTCAATTATTCATCTGTAATTTCGGCAGTTCTTAATATCAGGCCCCAGTCTTCTGTCATTTGATCCCACCTACACAATTGTGCCATAATAAAGTCTGTACTTGCAGGTGACGTCATGCCGACCAAAAAGAAGACGGTGTACAAAACAGTCCCCAAGCCCGTTAAGGGAAACAAGAAAACCGTCGGCTGCCCGTCAACTGCAAAGAGTGCGGCACCGACGATTTCTTCACCCTGACAGCGATGCTTGAGCACGAGCTGTGGTGCGCCCCGTCAACTGATCTTGTTAGAACTATACTACTGCATGTGAGACTTGAGGTGAGATATTGTTCTTATAGTTCTGCAAAGCATGTGAGACTTGAGGTGAGATATTGTTCTTATAGTTCTGCAAAGCACTGAGGCAAACCTAATGCATTGTGAAGTGAGCTGAGTAAATGTTGTTGGTTAAATGTTGGTGAAAACGATTGTGTGACCAGGTTTGGTTACTGAATTTGATGAATGGTAATAGTATTGAGATTGACTTAGCCTTAGATAGGAGTGCTTGGAAGACAGCTATTCACGTGCCTGAACCTTGATTGCTTCTGATGGGTTTCAACTCTAGCCTACCCCAACTTGTTTGGGACTTAAAGGCTTTGTTGTTGTTGTTGTTGTAATAGTATTGAGATTCTGAATAGGCACATGAATTGAAATTACCGTGTGCAGAAGGTGGCGGCCTTGCAAGTGCAGGGAAGGCACAGATTGTGAAAGCTCTCTCTCCTTGGCTGCAGTTCCTTGCACTTGCTCAATCCATACATTTTCTGCTTGTCCAGATTAGCACATATCCTGCTCATGGCTGCAGTTGTAGACACCACTTGCTCCTGATATTCATAGCCATGCAGCAAGTCATCATCCCAAACCATGTCTGTACAAGGCATTGCATGAAACATCACAGTTGAGGCTCCCTGTGATGTCAAAGGATCCACAGACTCAACTTTCTTCTCCTCACCAAAGTAAATCCACTGAGAGTGCTGAAGTAAACCGTGGTGCGCGCCAATAGCAGCAGCCTTTTCATCCCACAACCTGCCCAAAAATTTCAACCAACACAGCTCCATCACCAACCATCAGACACCACCGGTGTCATGAAGACAGCCTGCTCTAGATATGTTGCGTCCATTTCTTTGAAAGATATTTCATCGAACAATACATGTGCAGGTCCATTGGATACCACAGCAACCCCAAACACGACCTGCTCAACTAGTTGTTGTGTGTCCACTTGAGCCATTCCCTCGAACACCCTGTGGGCAACATCTTCAAACCCCACACAGCCTTTCTCCTTCCCAAGAGCACTTTGAGGAACCCCTTTTGTGAGTCAACTTTCGCTGCATTTACTGGTGAACTGCCGAGTATTTTGGCTGGTCGATATTTGGAAGTTTCCAGTACTTGTTGCTAAAGCTTGGCTAACATAATGGCTCTATGCATAGTATCAGACTCTTGTGTTTGCACTAAAGCTCTGAGATCAGGTTTCAAACCTTTAATGAACTGAGACACAAAATAAAGCTCATCAAATCCACTGTTGTGCATTAATAACTCATCTTGCAAGGTCTGGAATGTGTTTGCATATTCTTCCACACTAGAATCTTGTCACAGTTCTAACAACTTAGCAAGAGCAGTTCGATAGTCATATAGACCAAAGTGAGGCTCCACGGCATGAACAAACAACTGTTGATTAGGATTTTGCTTCTTATGTACTCCCTCCATTCCAAATTATAAGACGTTTTGGCTTTTCTTGATACATTGCTTTTAGTATGTATCTAGACATAGTGTATATCTATGTGCATAGCAAAAGCTACGTATCTAGAAAGGCCAAAACGTCTTATAATTTGGGACGGATTGAGTACCAGAAGCCAGCGGGCTGCATCACCCTCAAAATGAAACGAGGCTGATGTGACCCACAGACATTGTTCACTGCTGAAGATTTTGATGTAGTCATCAGAAGATTCAGACAAGCGATCCAACTAAAAGCTGACAATAGCCTGTCCCTTGGCATCCACCTGCTTGGACAAGAACTGTTTTTGTTTGCCAAATTGATCGACTGCCTGGGCTGTGAGGTCGACTTGGTCGCACAGTTGTTGCTGAGCTGAACCAATCTCACTAACTCGTGCAAAGAGAAGATCCAGACCGGACATCACTTGATCCCACCTATCATCATTTTGCTTCTCTGCTTCAGACATCAACAGTGCTGCAAACCAAACCACCACTCTGACCAAATCCCAAAAGTATGGGCACAGAATCAAGAATGCTGCACCTGGTACGAGAAAACCGGAAATACCCAGTAGAAGCAGAAGTCGATCGCCGCCGCTGCCTGCCGCTGGAATTCCACTGGTGTTGCAAAATCCACTGCCACCAATGCCACCGGAACTACACTTGATGTAGTCTACCGCCGCCTAGACCGCCAGATAGCCCGATCCGCCGCCGCCAATACCAAAACTTGAATCCAATAGATGTCTACAACGCCAACATCACTGGAGCTCCATGTGCGGAAGAACCAGCCGCCTTCGCCCCAGATCGAGCACTACCACCGCCTGCGCCACCCACACCGAGGAAAGGTGTCTCTGATACCACTTTCCCCATGAAGCGCTTCAAGCAAGCAAATCCCTAAAGTCGCTGCTGAGGCAAAAAAAAAAAAAAAGTAAAGGCAACAGATAACTCACGATGTTTGTTACAGAAAGCAGATGAATCACCAGAATGGAAAAGCCCGCTATTTGTTGAACTGACCACTATTTGTTGAACTGGCAATTGAAGGTTGTATCGCTTGTTTGGTTCTTATATCCAGAGAACACCACCGCATGGCGCGCCTATGCTTAAATCCGTTTGCTCGGCGGCCGAACCAGCGCCACTTGTGGCGCACCACACTCACGAAGACAGCTGCCTAGTTCTTTTCTCTCCGTTACTCGCCAAAAGTCTGGCGAGCTCACAAGCAACCCTGCTCTTGTACTGCTGATGACGGAGCCGGCGCCCCTGCTGCCGCCTGAGTGACAAGACCGCTCTGGTCGCGGCATCTGGAGAAGCCGACTAGATGCAGAGATTAAGACAAGACAACATGAGAATTAACAAGGCATGTATGTAACTGAAACACGTAAGAACACGAACCAAAAAAAAGGGGGGGCAAATTCACCTGTTATGGGGGTCTCTTCGATTCAGATCCGATGAGAAATGTCAGTAAACAGCAGGGGTACGCCATGGATCTCAACAGATGTTGTTTTGCACCTCCCCACGGACCTGGGGCACGTAAATCAACGGGACTGAACAATGTCGTCCGAGGGGGTTCATGAGATAGGGTAGGAACCGAGAGAAAAAAACTGGAAACTCACTGCATCGCGGCGAAAGGTGCCGCCTTTCGGTCCCAGAACGCCCGAGGAGGCCGTACACATGAAGATTCATGAACCTGGTGGGAGAAATTTGTAGGCACGGGACAGATCTATGAGAATTCGTCCGACGGTACCGCAAGACGAGAGAGAGGGGAAGAGACGAAGAGCGAGACGTCAGGACGGCATACCGATCGTGAGATCCGAGGCGCAGGCATGGCGTGCCCGGGCTCCGGCACGGCGAGAGATGAGAAACCGCCGCCGCCGCCGCCGTCACCTTTGCTCGGGTCAGAGGGGAACGCGAGGGGAAGAAGGGGAAGTTCTATCTGTTAGGACATTTAACTTTTTACCATTATAATGGACAGCCACTCTCGAGATCTCACCTTACCAAGTTCGCATAATTTTTCAGCAGCGGTGCTCGCCCAAGCATATATTTTTACCACTTTTGATATCGTGGCGCTCCAGGACAGCATGCCACGTCGGATCCGCGCGCGCAAAGGGGGCAAAATGACCTCGCCGCCTCTATCCCCCCATCCTCTTAGCTATCTGGGCGGGTCTCGAGGTGCTCCAAATTACCATTTGCCCTCCCTCCTGCCTCCTTCTTCTTCTTCCTTTGGCTCCGGGACACACTGCCGCCGCTTGCTTGTCCCGCCTGCCTCCGCCTCCTCCCTCCGTCCTCCACCGCACTCACCAAGGCTTCTTCAAAAAAGGTATGTCCCATCCGGACCGACACTTTGCTGTTCCGTTTTTTTGGTTTGCACTGGTATGATTCGAGGTTCGGGTTAGGGTGTTTGAGAATGATGTTGGACCCGCTTTTTTCTTTTGACAGTTCATGTAGTAGAGGGAAACGTGACGCAATGGACCGGAATTGAGGAGTGGTTGCCTGTTTGGTAAGAACCCTAATCTTCTAGGTCGTTTTCTCTTCACTTTGATGGGATGGGACTACGGTTTCGTGTAGTAGGTTGTCCCTAACATCCTGCTTTTTGTGCAAGGATTGAACATGGTAATGCGTTTAGATTAGTTGTAAAGGTCTCTAAGTGGATTGCTGAGGATGAGTACGGGCTAGTGGCCATGTCTGAGCAGGAACATGAAATCTGGCTTGATAGGAATGATCATTATACTCTTGCTAAGTTTTATGCTGAAATGGAAACAAAGATAATCTGGGGACCTTCACAGACATTGGCAGTTTGGGTGGTTGAGCTAGACAGTCCCTCTCAATGGAAAATACGGAGGGATGAACATTTTCAGCAGCTTATACTTTCTAGATGGAATGAAAAAGAAGTTGTGCTTGCAGTGGATGTTGTCAATAAAGATGATGAATCAGTGAATACTTGCTCTGGTGTTAGGTTTGTCTCTGGTGTCACTTCTGCTGGCAGTGGTGTTCCTTGTAATGCTGGAAGTAGTCATGCTGGTGTTAATGGTCAAGGCAGCAGTGGTGGTACTAGTAATGGTCAAGGCAGTGCTGCTCATGGTAATGGTCAAGGCAGTGCTGCTCCTGATATAACACAAGGTAGTGTTGTACCTGATAATGTTGAAGGCACTGGTGACACTTGCAGTAGTCCTCCTCCTTCTATGCCACCTGAACAAGCACAACCAGTAGATTGGGCTCAGTTGATTGTTGAAGAAGAAGCAAATGAGGATGGAGACGCCAAGGCAGCAATTGATGAGGATAAAGTTTATGAGGCTATGGGTTTTGCAGCAGCAGATGAGAGAGCTGATGAAGCAGCAAGGGAAGCTATTCCTATCCCTGCCATGACAGCGGAGATGCAGGCTGATATGGATGAGGCAGTTGTTCCAGTTGATGACCATGATGATCAAGAACCAATGTTTGACTGGGACAGAGAAAATCCAGATTTGTCTGTTGGGGTTTTTTTCCATCCATGGATGATTTTAGGCTAGCAGTAAGACAACATGCAATAGTCAAAGATTTTGAACTTGCTACTTCTCATTCAGATACTGAAAGGTTTAGGGGATATTGTGCTTCTCTGGGATGTCCTTGGATAATTAGAGCTAGAACTCAGCATGGTGGGAGTGTCAGGGTACTAAATTTGCATTTTCATTGTTCAAACTAAATTTCTGAATTCTTTTTATGTTGGATTTTGAGGTGCTGAAATGTTTTGTTTTGGTGCAGGTGCAAATAAATGAAGGTGTGCATACATGTGCTGGAAGGAATAAGGTGCCTGGTGCTTCACCAGTACTACTCTGTTGACAAATTTCGAGCAGCATACCATGGTACAATCCCTCACATCACTGATAGAAACCAATGGCCAGAAGTTGACAAAGGTTTCAAGTGTCTTGCACCACTAACCAAGACAAAAAAAGGGGCCAGGCAGGGAGAGGAAGAAAAGGTTCCTTGGACCATTTGAAACTAGTGGGAGAAGAATTAGGCAGGCAAAATGCAAAGATTGTGGAGAATTTGGACATAGGAGTGAGAGCTGGAGATGCTCACTTACAGGCACAAGGAAAAGGTTAATTCTAAACCTAGGTTCTCTATCATTCTTACCAATACTTATATAATGTATCCTCATCTGTTTTGTTTCATGCCAGGAAGAGGACAAAGAAGACAGCAGCAAAACCTGGAAGGCCAAAGAAGGGAAAGAAGGACCAAGCAGATGGGGAGGGCTCAAGTGTCCAATCTTCACCAAGAACAAGACTAGCAGCAGCTAGAGAAGCAGCTGACAGAGCAGCCAAAGTAGCTCAGCTAGCTACAGATAAGGCTGCAGTAGCAGCTGAAGCTGCAGCAGCCAAAGAAGCAGCTAGAAATGTCCCTGATGTTGAATTGCAAGCAGCTGAAGCTGCAGCAGCCAAAGAAATGTCCCTGATGTTGAATTACAAGCAGCTGCAGCACCCTGATGTTGAATTGCAAGTTGTGAACCAGCTAGAAGAAGCTGTTGCTACAAGGAAGATGACACCTAGGAGGAAGCAACTAGCTACCAAGATCAAGAAGACTCCAACAAAGAAGACTCCAACAAAGAAGACAGCAGGAACCAAGGGGAAGAAGAAATGAGATAAAGCTTCAATTCAAAATGTCTCTTATTTTGGCCCATGCTGTCCTGAACTTGTTTAGTCTTTTCTTTTGAAAACTGTGATGAAAAACATGTAATGGATGAGGCCACAATACATCCTTGTGTATGGATGTCAAACTGTGCAAGTGGCCAGAACAAAACCAGTCATGTAATGCAATGCTTAACTGAGCAGTTTGTTTCTATCACTTGATCAGTTTGTTTCTATCACTTGATCAGTTTGTTTCTATCACTTGATGAGTTTGTGATCTGTGCATTATCATCTGTGTTTCAGTCCCCCCATTGTTTATAGGATCCAATTGTTCATACACACAAAAATTGGAACATTGCTCACACAAAAGTAGGCTTATTTCATTTCATTGTTCAAACATACAGATCCAACATGGAAAGCAACCATTTTGAGTACAACATGTTACTTCATTGCAAAATACATCATTACACATCCAAACACTACACAAACAATACACAAAATGAATGAGTTCATCTTCCAGATCACATTGTCCAGCTTCTGCTCTAGGGGATGCTCCAGTGCTTGCCTCGGCTTGTCGACATTTGTGTAATCCACAGAATCAACTTCTTCGTCCAACATCTGTGCCCAGTTCGACGGCCGAACAACTATGACGCCATCGTCCTTTAGCTTCTGAAAGTACTGCTTCTCGAAACGATAGTAGCCACAAACCTTCGGATACTGCATAAACGAAACGGGTAGTAAGAACCCTAGCTCAGATTTCGGGAACAAAGCACACCGACTGGATACTCACCGTGTTCCTTGCACACTTGAAATACAGTCGCCCCTGGTTTTCACCCTCCTTCTTCGTCCGCCTCTCAACCACCCTATCCAACCCGCATTCCGGGCAAACGATCAGTGGAAAGCCGCTTAGCTCACCGACTGGATCGAAGTCGATGGAGTGGATGCGGGTGCTCCGGCCCCCTTGCAGCCTGCTCCTGGCACGTCCACCTCCAGAGGACTTGGCGTAGTGAGTCATGTGCGGTGGAGGACGGAGGGAGGGAATGCGGCGGCGGCGGCGGCGAGTGTGTCCGGAGCCAAGGGAAGAAGAAGAAGGAGACAGGAGGGAGGGCAAATGGGCCGGCTGGAGCACCTCAGACCGGCCCGTATAGTTAAGAGGATGGGGGCAGGGGCAGGCGAGGTCATTTTGCCCCCTTTGCGCGCGCGGATCCGACGTGGCACGCTGTCCTGGAGCGCCACGACACCAAAAGTGGTAAAAATGTATGGTTGGGCGAGCACCGCTGCTGAAAAATTATGCGAACTCGGCAAGGTGAGATCTCGAGAGTGGCTGTCCGTTATAATGGTAAAAAGTTAAATGTCCCCTATCTTTTTGGCTTGGCCGGCCTTTCTTGTTCCCTTCGTATTCCCCTTCCTATGATGACGTACTAAGATACTACTCCTAGACTGAGATGTGGGCCCCACACCATGGGCCCACGTCTGGTTAAAACGACGTACACCGTACACCGTACGTAAGTATACTACTCCTCAGTTCAGAAAAAATACAATTCGAATCTGGAGTCCCTCCGTCTAAAAAAACGCAATTCTAGCACTGAGGCTTCGTCAACATTTGTCATGACTATTGGCTTCCCTAGTACTAGTCTTTTTTCATTTTCACGGCTTTACGTTCTGGCTTTTATAACTGGAGTAATATAAAATAAAAAATACACGATTCATTAGTCGTACCATGCTAAAATTAAAATAACAAAAAAATTATTTTGAGACAACTCCCCTCCGTGACTTTTGCATTTATTATTTATCATCATATATAAATTGAGTTATATTAGTTTTAAATATAGAAAAATGCCCGTGCGTTGCACGCGGGCTATATTATTTTGGTTGAATACCTTTATTGAACGACGAGCACGGCCGAACTGTAGAATTACTGAGGACGGTGAACTTGATTGTGCCTTTGAGCCGTCGGCGGCGGGAAGGTCTGGAGTCCAAATTACTCTTTTTTCAATATGTGTGTGATCTGTTTCGTCAGTGTCAGCAAAGTTTTCATGTGTTTGAATATATGTGTGATCTGCTTTGTTTTCGTCAGTAAAGCCCTTGCTGAATTTCTCTGTTTGAATACGTGCCTGATCTGTTCCATCGGTGTGTAATCAGTCATTTATATCGATGTGGAAGAGTTTGTTCGACAACTATATTTTTTTGGCAAGTTTGTTTTGGAAAAGAGTTTTTCTTGTTGTATATATTTTCAGAAACAATTTTTTAGATGTTTTATTCCGGCCGCGGACAATGTGGAAGATTTTGTTTCGGAAACATTTTGATTTTGTTTTTTCTGTTTTTTTTTGTTTCAGAAAAGGGTTTGTTTTTTGCCATATAGTTTTTTCTTGGAAATGTTTTTTTCTTTTTTGGGAAACGTATTTTTTCTGGCCATGTGAACGTCGTGGAAGAGTTTTTTTTCTGAAACACTTTTTTTGCCCGTGGAAGTGTTTGTTTTGGAACCGTTTTTTTTGCTGTATATTTTTTTCGTATATGCGACGGCATCGCACCGTGCTCCCGTGCGGCAGCCTGTACGTGGCTGCCGCGTGTCCCCTGTGTATACGTGAATACGTGATCCACGGCTCAAACTCCTCTCCACGGCAAACGAGCTAGCGAGTAGCGACTAACATGCGCCTATACGGACTACAGGGACACGCGGCAGCCGGGCGACGCGGAAGCCGGATTAATTAAGCTGGGCAAAGCGATCAACTTCCTCATCCAACGATAACGTTAGTAATTTTTTAGCGTGGACCGACGACCCGAAGCGGTGATTGTGGCATAAAAAATGTCTATCATAGGGAATTAATTTTTGCTTTCCTGATTTACTGCGGTTGTTATGGAGATTGAGTTGATCGCATGGAGCGAGTACGCGTTGCCTTCCTGATTTGATCGCATGAAACGAGTGCGCGTTGCGTTCCTGATTTGATCGCATGGACCAGCTTTGGTGTCACACCTGTGGACGAAATAGTTATGAATGTTTTAGTTGTAGAGATTTTTTACTTACCTTGCTCGATATGATTTTTGGTGGAAGTGAATTGCATCCACCATAGCAACTATCCAAGTGGGTGTATATTATTGGTCTAAAATCTTATAATCTATTAAATTTAATGCGAGAATTTAGTTGTTTTCTGAAATTACGGTCCAAAGACCACGGTTGGTGAATTCGGCTACGTTGTATGACAATCCACTAAAGCACGCATGTTCAGTTGAGGGTGGTCCGGCTCGCTTGGCTTGGTTTCTTTAGCACGCCTGACATCACGATGGTAACTTCGTTTTGATCGGCTCAAGTCGAACGATAGCTCAGGTGTCATGGGTCTAACCCAACGATAGTGAACCCCTCTCGCCTGATAGGTCACCATCCAGGCCTTGTTTAGATCACCTCCAAATTCTAAGTTTTTTCACTCTCTCTCCATCACATCAATTTTTAGCCGCTTGCATGGAGCATTAAATGTAGGTACAAAAAATAACTAATTGCACAGTTTAGTTGGAAATCACGAGATGAATCTTTTGAGCTTAGTTGGTCCATGATTGGACAATATTTACTAAATAAGACGAAAGTGCTACTATTCATCGGGTTGAAATTTTTTGCAATCTAAACATGACCCTAGCATAGAAAAATACAAAACGCATGGCATTGTTTGAGTCGTAGGTGCACTAATTTGCCAAGTGCTTCTAACAAAATGAGTATTTGCATGTTGTGGGATTAATATATGCACCTACCCACCTAGTTGTTTTGTATGATGGATACAATTTGCTCTTTTTGGTGGGGACTTAAAAGCCCATAAAGTGAAATCGATCATGCTACAGTGTATAAATAATAAGTGAAATAATCTATTTACATGATTTAATGGAGGAGTTCAAGAAAAATAAATGAAATATTGGAATCCGAGAGAGAAAAAGAAAAAAAACAAATGCACATACCTTGGATTAGGTCTCACCATGCCAAACGCAGGAGTGGAATCTCTTGTCCTGCCTTTTGACCCCCGTAGGCATCTCTCTCTGCCTAGAACAGACTTGGGGCACAATAGAGACGGCTTAAGGCAAAAGATGAAAGTAGTGTGTGTGTATATAGGTGATACAGAGGTGGCTACGATGAGAGAGACATGACAAACTCGAAGATAGAGGGACGGCATATCAACAAAATGAGTATTGAAACAAGGGATATTATTAGATATATATCTCGTTGGTGTTGCTTATATTGCGATGATAGATCATTTGTTATAATAGTAACTGATTTTTTTCAGAAAAACAAGACTACAAGCCACGCTAAACTTATCATAAACTCTCGCTTAAATTGTTAGTCCGCCATCAACAATAAACAGTTGACATTAGGATAAAGAAAAGTGACTTAAAACTAGTGCTACGTTTCCCAGAAACTTTTTGGGATAGGTAGTATGAAACTTTATTGTGTCATTGTGTTTCGTGACGTTTATACTTAGAATAGCAACTTGAAACTTTTAGGCTGGACAGAAAACTGTATATATTATATGAACGGTAGTTTTGAACTCTTTTCTAGGGTAACGGCAGAGATCACCCACACCCATGATTACTCATGTGTAGACACATGCGCGGCAAGAAGTCATCATAGTACATAAGGGGCGAAGCTAGCAATAATTGAACTTCGGTGCACAACTAAAAGAGCATATATATTTTTATAAAGATATATGATGGTAAATCTAAGACTTTTTAGTAGTATAAAAATAAAATTTACCCTCATGCATTAGCACTAGGAAAGCTGAACGTGGCGTCGTCCCCGAGTACATGGTGAAAGGATTAGATAAACAGAGGTGGGAAGGAAGATAATAAGTTTCAGGAGCATCTCCAAGAGTTTCCTAAATCCCTTTCTAATCCATATTTTTTAGCAAGATAAGAAAAAACACCCCTCTCTAACAACTCCTAATCTTTTAGACTTGAGAAAAGTTACCTGTTACGCGTAAAGTTACGCGCTTTCGAGTCGCGCGTATCTTCTCTCCCCGCGCATGTTTGTCTAAATGTGGAAGGACGTGGAAAGAATAAAGAGTAGGAAATGGTTTCTGATGCAAATATACAAGAGAGAAAGAATATATAAAAGTGGTTAGGATAATTTGAAAATAGTATAGGATTCCTGATGTAAAATTATCTTTTATATTTTAGGAGTGGATTATCAGGAGATAAACTAATTACTGATAAAAAACCGAGTTCCCGAGGCAAACGTGGGTGTGGGTGGGTAACACCTTGGCCCAGCCCAGCCCATGTCCTCCCAACCAAACGATGCTCTCTCATCACCAGTCCCAATCGCGGCGACCCATCCCAGTCCCAGGTTTGAGGTGTTGCAGCTTCCGTCCGCAGACTGAACTGAAGCAGCCCCGTTCATCAGCCTTGAGCCCTATCGAGTCCGCCGCGCCCGCGCTTCCCCGAAAGAATCTAGGTACGCGGATCTCTTTGCTCGTGCTGCCGCTTTGACTCTCAGTCAGATTCCTGTTAGTTATCGAGGCCGTGAGGGATGGCCGATTTCGTTCAAATCTAGTCTAGTCTAGGGGAAAAACGATTTTGCAATAGGTTCACAGCAGCTTCTAATTTATTTATGGGCCTAGATTAGATTAGATTAGATTAATGGATGGATTGTGCGGTTTTTTATGATGTTTATTTATTATTATGGCCGGTGTCATTAGAGGCGCTCAAGCTCGTTCACAGTCCGGGGGTCGAATCGGACTTGAATGACCGAGGCGGATACGTGTACCAGTTCCAATTTTAATTTGGGTCCAATAATACACAACACCGATCCGATGGAGGAGAGGAGTCCACGCCGGCCTCCGCCTAGCTAGCTTATATAATCGAGCGAGCCTGCATGATGATATCTCATCGTGTACTCGACAATACCTGCTGCACCTCAAGATTAGATTAGATAGATAGATATCCATCGGGTTCTCCACTGCTTATTATTGTCGGAGGATCCGACGCCTTCTTGCTACACCGGTCGGCTGATCTAGCTGGTGAGAAGCATCAATCCATGTGCCTTTGTTTATCAGATTCAGATCAGATATATAAAAAATCTAAATGTTTTTTTTTTGAAAATTAATCAGAATGTTTATCAGATATATAAAATTCTAAATCATGATTCAGACAGGCAGCTGCCATCTATACCTGTTCTTCTTTCTCATCATTACATTATTTTGATTGATTTATAGTCATCTATATACCTGCGCTTCTTTCTCATCATCGTTTCGATTTATTCTCTTGTGATTTGAATCACGTAGGGCCCGCAGCAGGTACACAACCGATCGACCGACCATCATGGGCATGTTGATGATGAATAATGGCGGTAGCGGGACTAGCAGCTGCATCCAGCCATCACCGCAGGTCCTTGCCTCCCTGCCCTTGCTCGTCTACGAATACGAGGATCATCCCGATGCAACGACAGCGCCCACTGCTGTTGTTGATCCAGCAGACTCTACTGCTACTGCTGCCACAACCACAACCACAACCACAAAGATGCTCATGTATAGCCTGTCCGAGCGGGGCATCGTCTACACGCACGGCAGTAGGCCTCAGATGATGGATGGTAACTTCTGCTTCAGCACGCCTCAAGGATGGCTGCTCATCCTTGGACAAGTGTCGGAGGCCTCGCTGTGGCATCCGCTCACCGGAGAGACCATCACCCTCCCACCCATACACGACGACCACTACATCCCCGTCAACTGCAAGTGCCTGCTCACCCACAACTCCGCCGCCCACCCAGACTGTGCCGTTGTGCTTCTCGACGTCACCGATCCTCTCATGTGGTTCTGCCGGGTCAATGGCGGGACTGACCGGAGGTGGGGGCAGCACACCTATGACATTGGCGACCACGACCTCCCTGAGGAGTTCCGCACCCCCTCTACGCCCACCAAGAATGTCATCGAGGACGTCGCCGCGCTGAGAGGGAAGCTGCATTTCAACTTCACGAAATCAGACCAAGACAAGATGGGCATCATTGACTTGGATTTCCCGTCTGATCATGGCCACCCTCCTGCCGCAGAGTTCCACGAGTTTGATGTCTCCGAGCTCCCCGAGGGCATGTGCTCTGGTTCCATCTACTTGGTAGAGTCCATGGATGAGCTCTTTGCTGTTTGTATCTGCTGTGTGGATTTTGATCCCAGCAACATTGGCGCCGCTCTTATCTACAGGGTGGACTCGTCTGGTGAGAAACCCGTAGCCTGGCACCGGGTGGATGATATTGGGGACAGGGCTTTTCTTTTGACGGACATGAACATGGCAACTTGGTGCTTTGCAAGCACCAATAACCTTAAAGGGAACACCCTCTACTTTCTCAAGGAATTAGTGGCTGGCAACAGGGATCTATGCATCTATGATATTCAGGAGCAAACCATGGAGATTGTCCAGGTTCACGACCAAGAAGATTTGGAGATCGTGCGCACGCAGCCATACTGGATTAATGTACCTCCGTGCTAGTATGCTAGTATTAGCAGCCGATTACATTGTACTTGCTTAATTAATTGTAGCTCGTTGCTAGTGCTATTTGCTCCAATTTTGCATTATTCGTATGAAGTTTTAGAAGAGGATTTTGCATCTCAATTTTTGTGACAATGTACATCTATAGGTACGTACGTATATATGTGTTTTGCAGTGAATTACTATCATGACTACCCGGTTGTTTCCCCCCTTGCCTATCGCTTTTCTGTCCAATTCCAATGTATATTGTTTCTTCTCTTGACGACCGGCAGCTCAACTGAGAAGGCCGATCGAGCGTGATCGTGCGCGCTGTTGGCTGTTGTCAACACCAGGCGACCAGGCACACTAGTATGTTGTTCTGCTGCACGTCAGAGTTTTTCCAATGTGTCCTAGGTATTTGCATGGGAAGGTTCCTGTTTTTCCGTGGAAGCTTTGGACTATATATGGGCTCCATATATCCATATATTTATGGTTGGTGTTCGATCCAGTTGCTTGACCAAACGCCTGCAATATGTTCCTCACATTGTTGATGTCCATTACTGTCGGTCTAATGAATAGAGAGCAGCATCGGCCTCGGCCGGCGTAGAGACTGGGTTTGATCCTAATTGGATGAAATCACTTTGGCAGCATGGTGATACAAGGCCTGCTTGCTCCGATCCCGTCTTGGTTACAGGGTGTATTTATCGATCTTTATTGCTGACGAGTGGGACTTGCTGCCGTGGGCCCGTGGCTGTATGTCTCTCCGACGAGCTGCCGGTGCTGCTCCTCCGATGCTCGTCCTCGCCTCTGCTCCGGCCATGGCCCTCCCTGGCGTAGCCGTTGACAGGGATGGGACCGACCGGAGAGTGTAGGGACTGTTTCATATTTTTTATATGCACTGTTTTTTCCTGAAACATTCTAAAATATAAATGACCTGTCGTCCTAAGTAGTAACATTACATTATTACAGAAAAAGAGAAGAAAGAAAGAGTCCCAAACACATAGTAACTACTATCCTGTAGCTGGCTACAAAATAACTTATTCTATAGCCACTTTGAGTTACGATAATTAATATGTTAATTTATAAGTGGTTTACTATAACATTATAGTAAATATCTTCATGTGTTACAGTAACCCAACTATCGTAAATATGTATTGACATTATCGTAAATTAGTATATAAAATTATCGTAAATGGAGGTGGCTACAGAATAACTTATTTTGTAGCTGGCTACTGAATATACTTTTATATATATATATATATATATATATATATATATATATATATATATATATATATATATATATATATATATATATATATATACTGGGAAATCAAACATCGTGCCTAATAATAATGAATCTGTAAGACATCCTAGCCTCCTATGTATACAAAACAGTTTGCTTCATTTTCTAACCACCCTGGGCAACGGGAACTGAGCTATGCTCAGCTGGTTGGGTTACTTGTGGTGGAACATGTCCATCCGGGTTCAAGTCACCAACTTAACACGAGTGATCGCATTTTTTTGGATTTATTTCAGAATTTAACGGTGTTATTCTTTTAGTGGTAGGTGATGTGCCCGTCGATAGCGAGCCGTGCGTTCATAGGAGTGAGTGTGCGCTCGTGTACGTGAGCGTCTGCGTTTGTAAATGGGTCTCGCAAAAAAAAATCACCCTGGGCAACTTAACCTTATATTAGAATTAAGTAAGTTTACTAATTACTCTTTTAGAAGAGCGGGCCTAGTGCAAGCGGTAGAGTTTTACCGCCTATGACCGGAAGGTCCTGGGTTCGAGTCGCGGTCTCCTCGCATTGCACAGGCGAGGGTAAGGCTTGCAACTGACACCCTTCCCCAGACCCCGCACAGAGCGGGAGGTCTTTGCACTGGGTACGCCCTTTTTTTACTAATTACTCTTTTAGTTCATTTTGGTTTTTGTCCTACAGATTTTCTTTTTGAAAAAAAAATGGGCAGATCTTGAAAAAAATATACCAACATTTATATCATGAATATCAATTTTATTGAATTAACCATAAAAATATATTTTGATGGTGTATATTTATTCGAACATGTACATATTAATTAATATACATATTTCTCTAAAAGTTTGAACAAAGTTAGAGAAGTTTTACTTCCAAACAAAGCCAAAATGAACCATAATCTAACAGAGGGAGTAGTAAAGTTGTGGCAACTGCCACAAGTTGGTACATGCAAACATTATACATAAAGAACTATAAGAAATAAAGAAAGAAAGAAAAGAAAAGAAAAGAAAGAAGGAAAAAATGAGACCCGGTGTGTCGGCTCAGTTCCTAAGACCACCTATCATCCACACGAGGGACAAACAGTTACCCGTGCGAGTGACATGATCACGTACGGGTGTCCTTTTGAGTAATAAAAAGCTGAGCTTCTTTCTTTTAAAAAGAAAAAAGAGCCATCAAATACCAAGCTCTTTTGGAGTGGTTAAGCGGCCCCATCCCACGGTCAGACGCTAGAGGTCATGTCACGAGCTTTAAGGCAGGAGGACCTTGCGACTTTGGCCTGTTCGGCTTGCTGAAATTTAGCTGAATTAACTGAAAAATACTGTTCTGGCTGAATTATTGTGAGAGAAAAACACTGTTTCGGTTAAAAAAACAAGCTGAATAGTGCGGATTATAAAGTAAGCCAAACGAGGCCTTTGCGAGGAGGGATGCCAATCGTGAGCCTAGCCGGTCGATTTTTATAGTAAATCATTTTTTTTTACAACTTTAAGTGTGTTCCACTAAAAATTAAGGTGTGAATAGGAACGTTCAGTTTTAGGGTTCATTATTCAACGTGGAGCCCGTGTTGACCTTACAATTCCGATTCACACAGAGTAGCTTCATATCATTTGAATCAGATCCAACAAATCTCAGTCGATTTCATTAAAATTGTAATTGTAAGGTGTTAACACAATGTTTTTTTATTCGCCTTTTGATGTGAGGACCCACATGTTGATAGTGGTATTCCCAAAATAGGTGTCATTGTGATATTCGTGCCGGTGAAACTTTCTTAAGTTTGACTAAGTTTGTAAAAAATATTATCAATATTTGTATCTTTAAATAAATTTATTATAAAAATATATTCAACGATCTATCTAATGTTACTAATTATGTACTATAAATATTAATAATTTATTAAATATATTTGGTCCAAGTTAAAAGCGTTTGATTTTTCGCGAAGCAGAAAATGACACTTATTTTGGCCTTGGGACGGAGGGAGTAGTTATCCTTTGAATCTTTGATGTCACGGTTTTATGTTGAAACACTAAAATATACATATATAGACTAGAAAATATAGACTAGCAAAAAAAAAAGTCAAAAGGGATATAAATATCTCTACCTCATATATTTGAGGTGTTAATTAGTTTTATGTTAATGTCGTCATAGTAGTCATATCGAGTAAACGTCGAGTCAAGCAACTCGTTTAACCTTTTTAGCCACATCTAACTATTTTTAATCACGATGAGATAAATGGTGTGTTAATTGGTGAAGGTTTTTACATCGAATGGTCTCCAAAGTGCAAGCGAAATGGCGTATTTTTCAACCTTGAGCCTGTTCGCTGGTTAATTTCTGGACTGATAAGTCCGGCTGGTGCTGGTTTGTTGTGAGAAAAAATACTATTGGCTGGCTTATAAGCCCTGGCTGAAACCAACAAGCGAACAGGCTGCTTTTTATCTCCTTAATTCAAAATTCAAAATGATGGAAACAAGTGGGAGGAAAAAAAAAAAAAGGTTCCGTCCCACGCAGGAACCACTTCGACTTGCGGCGCACGCTGGCTGGGACCAGCTGTGCAGCGTCGCAGCGTTTGGTTGGGAGTTTAACGATTGGCGATTCCTCGTGTTGGTTCGATCCTGTACAAAGGGACAGGAGCAGCAAAAAAGCAGCAGCGCGCTTCTGAATTCTGATCTTGTCTACCACCGCGCGCCGCCGCCTTTCGCATCAGGTCGCCGTCTCGTCGCCCAGGTGAATCTGATGTGACTGATCATCTCTAATTCTCTATCCACCCGTTGCATTAATCAATGCATCTGCCTCTCATCTCGTCTCGAATCTCTACTGCAGCGGGAACCATCAGCATGTTCGCTGGCTCATAAATAATCGTAAATTTCCAGTCAGGAACCGCTGGCTCGTAAATAATCGTAAATTTCTAATCAGAAATAGTGTTTTTCTCTCACACCAAATCAGCGATCCTTTACAGCCTCCGAACAGGCTGCATGCCGACGGTCGCCGTGCCGAAGCCGGTCAAGAAGAGTGCGTACAGGGTTGTCTGCGCCGTGTGCGGCACTAACGCAGGTTACTCGTTCAGCGCTTTCGACTCCCATAGCCAGTGGTGCGCCGCCGCTAAAAAGAAAAGGGATGATGCCGCAAGGGCAAAGGCGGCCAAGGCCCACCGCACCCCTCTCCGCCGTTAGCCAACCCACCGCACCCCCGCTCCGCCGTTAGCAACAGGTGAGAAAAAAAAAAAAACAGGATCCCCTTCTCACCCACGCCGCCTCGTAATCTCAGAACAGTTTTTCTAACAGATCTGTTTATTTCTGCGCTTTTACTGCAGGGATGGGTTTTCAAACGCAATATCCATTGCAGTAGTATCTATCCGTACTAGTAGTATTTTGTTAAATATTCAGGTTGTGCTAGAAGAGAAGCTGAACACCGGAACCTCGTCCTTCCCAGACTAAAAAGTCTGTAAACTGGTATGATACTTGTGCCATGCACGTCAATCATGTTTGACGGGTGAGCAAGACACCATGCAGGATGCTCCCAGAATAATGCTAATGTTCCTGTGTTTCATTGTTGGGCGAATTTGTTTGGTGCCATCAGAAAATTCTTTCACGCTGCCGGGTACATCGGGGGATCATTGGCTTGTGGTGCATGGATGGTCAGGGTCTTCAGCTCTTGATCTGCATATGATATATGAAATTGTTATATGAAACTGAATTTAGTTTCTTTAGGACGATGCTATTCTGGTTGTGATTGGCACAATATGTCAAATTGCTATGCGAAAAGAAATCTATATTCGTGTGTATACCCTAAACTCATAACATAGACAAGTTAAACATTTTAGTAATGGTTGCTGCAATCTTCATGGATCATTCTGACTGCATAGATAGAGACCCAAAGCCAGAACATGTTGACAGTAAAATAGGTGTAGAAACCTTGAATTCACATAAGTAGGAGAGGTAAGCATGAGTACATCAGAAAACACTCTGTGCCACTGGATGATTGCATGTAAAAAAGAGCGCTGTCCTAAGATACAGCCTAAGGTGAATTTAATATGAGGAAAGGAATGTGTTATTTTACTAAGTAGTAAAGGCTGGGTCTAACAGGCACAAACATGTTTTAATGTCCATGTGTTATGATGTTCGGTATCTCGAACTCGCCTCTTTGCCAAGGGCTTTGATGATGAGGTAGCACCTTTTTTAGCAACTTGAATAGTTTTGTCTGTATACATTTCTCCACTGTGCATATATTAGATACACTGTTTAAGCAGCCTATGGATTATGAAGTCATATATAAGGGCATGATTAAATATTTGAGCTGATTTCTGGGTTCTAGACGAGGTTTTGTGTTTTCAGTAAACACTATGAATAAAGTTGACTAAAGGTCGTTTGAAAATGTCTGATTTCGTAAGCAAGGAGGAACTATTTTGCTTAATACGTACATCGGTTTGAGCCATAGCTCTGTAGGGACATGTTTCTATTCGACAATGTTGCGCTGGTAAGTACACTAATGATCAGGAAAAGAAACGAAAATAGGCACGGCACAACAGCACATCACATTATTTAAATGAATCTCTAGGATATGCATAAAATAATTCTGTGCATGGAATGATTCATGAGAACCTATCTTTTTCAGCTCCCAGTGTCCTAGTTTATTTTAAAGAAATACTTGACATAATCAGCATAGAACCATTTCTTAATAAAAAAATTGCTTGGCAGAGCTTATAAATTAAGCCTAGAAACAGCTTTAAGAGCTCTATGAAACAGAACCTAACTGACTTAAACACTAAGCTAAAAGCACAATTAGAAAACTCCTCAATGTACCTGAAGGAAAGACAGTTTTGCATGCACAGTAGACATAACAAAGACTGGAACCTAGAGAAAGTTAGGATAGCCCAAATGTGATCTGCGACATGTCTGTTGGTATGTACTCCCTCCATCCCAAATTGTAAGTCATTCCAAGAATCTTGGAGAGTCAAACTTTTTTAAGTTTGACTAAAATTATAGAGAGAAATACAAAGATTGATGACATCAAATAGGTATAATATGAAAATATAACTAATGAAGAATCTAATGATACTTACTTGGTATGATAAATATTATTATTTTGTTATATAAATTTGGTCAAACTTGAAAAACTTTGACTCTCCAAGATTCTTGGAATGACTTACAATTTGGGATGGAGGGAGTACTAAGCAATGGCTATGTAAATTGTTAGCTCTGATTAAGAGCTTTTAATAGTTGGGCAGCAAATTACTGAAGACGAGGTTCTCTTACAGCAACGGTTCGATTGTTTGGAAGTTGTGTTCTAACATGAATGGTAGAGTAGTGTGGAAACTGGAAAGGTCACAAAGTGGGGGGCTAACGACTCTGCAGCAAGCAGCAAACTCAATTGGTTGGTTATGACTTCTGAATGTGGCGTTTGTCTCTAATTTGAAAACATGTGAGGTCCAAGTGGGCATGAAATTTAGAACTCAAGATCTACATTCAAAATTCTTCACACAAAGCTACATTTGTTTATTCTTTGCCTGCATAATGATAATATGATACTATTGCTTTGGTACTTGATTGAGATGTACACTTCTGAATTAATTGGGTATATACTTTTATGTGCCCGTTGTGTTAAACCGTGCTGCCTCCTCTGTTCTGGTCCCCCAAATCTCCCAGCCACCTGCCGCTTTTTGTATTTCTTTGCTCTGCCTTTGCTCCCTTTGCTCACAGACTGATGTGGGTACTCTGTTCTTAGCTGGACTGGTGCGTGTACTCTGCTCTTAGCTGCACTAGTATGTGCTGGGTTCAAGAATTGGGAACAAACAAGGTATGCATGTGCTGCACTAGTATCTAAAATTCTAGCCTACACAACGCCTTCATGGCGCTTAAAATGTGCGTATGGCGTCGCCTAGGTGTCCACCATAAACGCCTAGGCGTTGTGAGGGGGGTCGGGCGCCGCGCCTCACCACAGCGCCTCAAAAACCATGGCCTTATCAAAAGCAGGGGCAAATTTTAAAGGGTGTATTTGTCTTTTCATAGATCATAGCTCAGTTTGACACCATTAGGTACCATTGACGGAATAGGGGCAATCTGAACCTTCGGTTCAAAAAGCAGGGGTAAATAACAGAATTGAAAAAATGGGAGCCAAAATCATCATTAGCCTTGAAAGTAGGGGCACAAACAGAAGAGACCCTTTTTTGTAAAGGCAAAAGTGATTATGATAGGTAGTTTTTGATAGTCAATTGACCATTTATCTTTTTTAATAAATGAGACTGAGTATAAACATTTGATGTAAAGATGGCCATAAAAAAATTCAAAAGATGAATCATCATTTCAAATGCGCCAGTGAAAATGGTGATCATGCAAATCAGGGTATTTGGGTATTTACCTTTTAGCTCTCTGGTTTTGAAATTTGATGACTTCTTGATCTTCGAGTCTTCTTTTTGTTCCTGCTTTAGACGATAAATGGGCAGATGAGAGGTGGAAGGTGGCGACAAACATGAATTTACAGTTCAAAATTATACCCTATTGAACTGCTTTGTGTCACAGCACCCAAAAATCGCATAGCATTTGGATCGCATATAAGTTGCAGCACATTCAGGATAATATAGCTTGAAGAGAATGGTAAAATTCAGTAAAATAAAGCCAAGAAAGACCAGAAACAAATGAAATAATTTAATGGAAATTACCCATACTTTGTTGCCATCCACGCTTAAAATGTGCTTTGTAGCTTTTAACAGCAACCAGATTGCCCCTCCATGAGGAAGAGGGCAATGTCTTTGGTTTCCAATTATCTGATCGATTTGCCCTTTCATTCTGTCCTTGGTAGTTATAAAAAGTTGGTGTGTGTTCCATCTGGGTCCCATGGTTTGTAGGCTCACTTGTCAATCCAAGCTATAGACCTCCTGCTCATCACTGTCTTGGTTGTTACTTGTCACGCAGAGGACCTACATACATATGATGGTTTCCAAAATTACAGGCTAGTTAAACACAAAAACGGCATAGCTGTCCATGCATATTCTGTGAAACCATGTTTGTATTTCTCACAAGACTACAATGAATGAAAGACTACAACGAATGAACAAACATGATCGAATCTATATACATCACATGTAACAAAACGAGGAGCCAAAAAAATCACCTGTTAGGAGGAGTCTCTTTCATTCAGATCCGATGAGAAGAGCCATGAAACAGCAGTGGTACTCCATGGCTCCGAACAGATGTTGATTTGCACCTCACGGACCTGGGGCACGTAAATCAACGGATTGGACATAGCGTCTAAGGGGATTTCACATGGCGTTCAAGGGGATTTCATGTCAGACGGTAAGAACCGAGAGGGAAACTGAAAACTCAAGGGGATTTCACATGGCGTTCTGTCAGACGGCAAGGACCGAGAGGGAAACTGAAAACTCACCGCATCTCGGCTAAAGGTGCCGCCTTTCGGTCCCAGGACGCCCAAGGAGGGCGCAGACATGAAGATTCATGAACCTGGTGGAAGAAATTTGCAAGATCTATGAGAATTCATCCGACGACAGCACAGGACGAGAGAAGAGAAGAGACGAAGAACGAGAGGTCAGGAGGCATACCAATCGTGAGATCTCAGGCGCAGGCATGGCGCGCCCGGCCTCCGGTCCGGCGAGAGATGAGGACCCGCCGCCGCTCGGGTCAGAGGGGAAGAAGGGGAAGTTCTATCTTGGCTTGGCCGGCCTTTCTGGTTCCCTTCGTATTCCCCTTGCTATGATGACGTAGTAAGGCCGTCGACTGAGACGTGGGCCCCACACTATGGACCCACATCCCGTTAAGACGACGTACACCGTACGTAAGTACGTGCCTTTGTCAACGTCTGCCGTGACGTGATTGGCTCCCCGTAATACTGTACTAGTCTCCTTCCACTTTTACGGCTTTACGTTCTGGCTGGAGTAAAATAAAAAATACATGATTCATCAGTCATATATACTTGTACCATGGGCTAGATAAAAATACGTATAGTACTACAATAACAAAAAAAAAAGTATTATCTTGAGACAATTTCCCTCAGTGACTTTTGCATTTATTATTTGTCATCATATATAAATTGAAGTTATATTAGTTTTTTTTTTTATTTTTGCTTACCCTGCTCGACATGATTTTTGGTGGGAGTGAATTGCATCCACCATGCAATATGGGTGCATATTGGTTTAACATCTTGTAATCTGTTTTATTTAACACGCACAAATTTGGTTTTCTGCGTCTACGGTCCAAATACCATGATTGGTGAATTTGGCCACATTGTATTTTGAGAATAATCTGCTGTTACTTGAGGGTGTGGTCCAGCTGGCTTGGTTTGGTCTCCTTAGCACGCCCGACATCACGACGGTAACTTATTTTGATCGGCTGCCCAACATCACGACGGTAACCTAGTGATAGTGAAACCCCTTGATAGGTCACCATCTAGCATAGAAAAATACACACGCATGGTAGTGTTTGAGTCGTAGGTGCACTAATCTGCCAGGTGCTTCTAACAAAATGAGTATTTGCATGTTGTTGGATTAATATGCACCTACCTGCTTAGTTGTTGTATGATGTATACAATTTTACTCTTTTTGGTGGGGACTTAAAAGCCCATAAAGTGAAATCGAGCATGCTACAATGTACAAATAATAAGTGAAATAATCTATTTACATGATTTAATGGAGGAGTTCAAGAAAATTAAATGAAATATTGGAGTCCGAGAGAAAAAAGACAACAAAAAGAAAGAAAAAAACAAATGCACATACCTTGGATTAGGTCTCACCATGCCAAACGTAGGAGTGGAATCTCTTTGTCTTGCCTTTTGACCCGTAGGCATCTCTCTCTCTCTCTACCTAGAACAGACTTGGGGAAAATAGAGGCGGCCTTAAGGCAAAAGATGAAAGGTGTGTGTATATAGGTCATCAAGGAGATACATAGGTGGCTATGATGAGAGACATGACGAACTCGAAGATAGAGGGACGGCATATCAACAAAATGAATATTGAAACAAGGGATATCATTAGATATCTCTTTGGTGTTGCTTACATTGTGATGATAGATCATTTGCTACAATACTAACTGATTTTTCAGAAAAACAAGACTACAAACGCTAAACTTATCAAAAACTTTCGCTTAAATTGTTAGTTCCATCATCAACAATAAATATTTGACATTGGGACAAAGAAAAGTAACTTAAAACTGGTGCTACGTTTCCAAGAAACTTTTTTTTGTAGACAGTATAAAACTTTAGTACGTTCTTTTATGTCATTGTGTTTGCTGATGTTTATTTATACATAGAAAAGCAAGGGCCCCTTTGGATTGCCGGATTATTTCCCGTTTCATGCGTTTTTCCTGTGAAAATAAACTGATTCTTGTTAAATTCCTTCACAATTAGGAAAGTTTTAGGCTGGTCAAAATAGGGCCTAAAACTTTTAGGCTGGTCAAAAAACTGTATATATTATATGAATAGTAGTTTTGAACTTTTTTTGTAGGGTAACGAGATATAGGGTAAATCTCAGACTTTTTAGTGGTGAAAGATAAAATTTACCCTAATGCATTAACATTAGGAAAGTTGAACGTGGCGTCTGTAACACCCTCGATGTTACACCCTAAATCAATTATTAAAACATGTCATGAGCATCATGTTTATGTGTTAATGCATGGGATAAAGTGTGTAGATCAATTTCTGTAACTCAAAATGATCAGTAAAAATGCTAAACGAAAGTTACTCCACGATTTATACAGTTAACAAGTAGGGGTATAAACTAATTTTCATTAAGCAAAAATACTATAGAACATATGTGTGATACTTAAATAAAGTTTGAAGTGCAAACTTTGTAGATGACAATGAAATACTTGCTGTAAAAAAATAATGTTACTAGCTAGTATTTCTAATAGTCTAGAAACGGAACCTGAAAACAAATCCAGCTCAAAAACTTAGAAAATTTCCAAGTCTGTCAACAGCTAGACATTACTATGTTTAGCAAATTATTTTGAGAGATTGGGTTAAGGGGTGGTGTAGTGTTATAGCTCGATTTGGTAGTCTCATATGCCATCATGAGCATGGTGAAGATGGTTTGGCTCTTGGAGCAACCGTTTAGTCATGTTGGGCGCTTCAAAATTCATGCGCGTCGTATGTCTCGGGTTGGTGGCGTAGTGCGCGCGGTCACCGCGCGGTCACCCCGTGCCGCTGTGCTTGGCCGGTTGGGCCGCCTAGGCTTGGCAGAGGCCGACCGCAGCGAGCTGCTGGCCCCGTGCCCTGCTGCCCAGCCGCGCTGCCGCTACTGCTGCATCTGCCCACTGCTGCCTCACGTCGCGACACTGCCGCTGCCGTCGTGTCACTCCTGTACTCACACCTGCTCGCTGCATCGCGCTGCTGAAAGGTCCTTGTTGGTTTTGGTAATTGAGTGACAACCTAGGTAGACTAATTGTGTTTATGTGAGATACACAGGTGATTAGTCCACAGGTACATATGTATGAGCAACATATGCCATGGAGGTGAAAATGGCTTAGAGATGTTGCAAAGCTCACACATGTGATGATGAAGGATCTTATTGCACATGAGACATGACATTGAGTCATGTGATCAAGGTGGAGAAGATCAAGACAAGACTTGGCTTGATGGACCAGTTGCAAGCGTGAAGGGCAAGTCGAAGGCTTTGGAGTGATGGACCGCGTGGCGGTGAAGCTTGAGCAAGACTTGGCGCCGATGGACGATGGCAACGGTGAAGGGCAAGTGAAGTCAAGATCGATGAACCAATATGATCACGTGATGATATGAAGTGGATCATATCATTGTTGATCGTGTTGGTGCATGTGTTGCAGCAACATTAGAGGAGATGGAATGCGCAAGGCAAAGGTATAACCTAGGGCATTTCATTTCACCGGTCATAGGTGTGTAGAGAAGTATATGACCGGGTTTAGGATAGATGACCGTACTATCAAGAGGGGCAAACTTGTTTGCATATCGGTCATCTAGTGCCACTCGAGTGATCTAACTTTGCATTGTCGCTAGGATCGAGTGGCGTGGCAAGTGGAGTGGCTAACATCCTTTGGGAAATGATTGTGAAAATGCTAACACACATACACATGGTGGTGTACACTTGGTGGTGTTGGCACATTTACAAAGGAGATGGTGTTTGCAGGGATTCGGCGCTTTCGGGAAAATAGAATGCCTATTTTCTATTGCGCCGGATGCAAGTTCTTGTGGTTAGCACATTGGAGCAAGGGTGATGAAGTTAGAAGTGAAAACGAGTTAGTCGCGAAGATGCTGGCGTCGGTCAACTGACCGGACGCTGGATCTGAATGCACCGGACGCTGGCAGTGCGTCCGGTCAGCCGACGATGATGACGCAGAGTTGGAGTGTGACCGACTGCTGCGTCCGATCCGATCAAGTGTGACCGAACGCGTCCGGTCCGAGGTCGGTACTTTTATCGAAACGATCGAGCGGCGGGGTTCAGCGTCCGGTCCGTTGAAAGTCACTACGTCCGGTCAAGTCAAGTGACCATTGGAATCGGGACACGTGGTCGTCTCTGAGCGACCGGACGCCGAGGTCAAGCGTCCGGTCAACACGACCGAGCGTCCGATCGGCCCCGACCGCTGCCCAAAGAAGGGGTAACGGCTAGTTTAGCCCTTGGGGCTATAAATAGAAGTGGCCCTCGGCCATGGTGAAATTGAGCACCTCAAGGGACTTAGTGTCCATGCTTGTGAGTGCTTGGGAGCCTCCATCACACACATACTTGATAGCGATCATTCGATTGTGTGAGTGAGCGATTCTAGTGCGATTGCATCGTGAGGTTGCATCGAGTGGCACTAGGTGATCGAGTTGCGAGCCGGTGGTGCTTGTTACTCTTGGAGGTTGCCACCTCCTAGACGGCTTGGTGGTGGTCTCCGTCGTCGAGCGCCAAGAAGCTTGCTTGTGCGCGCCCGGAGAAGTGCTTGTGAGGGGTACTTGTGCTCGCCCATGGAGTCGCGAAGAGCAACTTTAGTAAAGCGTGTCATTGAGCTACCCTCACTCAAGGGTAGGTTCTTCGGCGCCCGACGTGCGGGCTTAGCGGGTGATGCTAATTAGCCGCTGAACCACCAAGTGAGCGGTCGACACAACGGGGACTAGCGTGTTGGCAAACACGTGAACCTCGGGAGAAAAATCATCGTGTCAACCTTGTTCTTCCCGTTGGTTTGCATCCCCATTACACAAGCTTACAATTACTTATATATATATCTTAAGCTTGTGTAGTTGCTCTTGTAATTAGATAGCTTGTGTAGCTAGCTAATTACCTTCTTGCTTGTGTAGCATAGAAGTAGCTCCCTTGCGTGGCTAATTTGGTTTTAGTAACCTTGTTAGTCACATTGCTTAGTTTGTGTAGCTAAGTATTTGCGCTCTCTAATTAGGCGTTGGTTGCCTTGTTATTGAGCATTGCTAGTGAGCTTAGTTAGCTTTGTGCTTTTGCTTACTAGCATGTGTAGGAGCTCCCTTATTACTTAAAGTACTAGTGGCATAGGTTTGTGTGACCTTGCTCCTAGAATTGTTTAGGAGAGCTCTAGCTAGCCCGGCACCTTAGTTGCTTTATTAGTATCTTTGCAAGGTGCTAGTGAACATATATAGAGGGGTGTAGTCTTGGCTAGACCGATTGTTTTAATTCCGCATTTATATCGGTTAGCCTACGCGATTAATTTTAGAAAAGACTATTCACCCCCCCTCTAGTCCGCCATCTTGACCCTTTCAGCTGCCCCCTCCCTGGCCCGGTTGGGTGCCGTCCGCACATGGCCATGGTCGGTCGTGGACGCTCGCGCTCATCCCCTCGTGCTTGGACGTAGGTCCCTCGGCCACAACCGCTCGCGTCCCGCCAGGGCGAGGACGAACCGAGCCCACCTGTCGCGCCCTGTTCCTCTCTTTCTCCCTCTACTTTTTGCCGCCATCGAGTTGCGGTCACAGTGAGCCAGAGAGCGAGCACCTCTCATCAATTTCTCGTGCCCGCGTCTCCGCTTTTACGTCATCTTGCCGACCGCACCCACCCCGCCTTGATTACGGCCAGGCCGAGCTCCAATTTTGGAGCTTTGTTCTCGTCGTCGTGCCATTAAGGCCCATCTCACCTTCTCGTGGCCAGCTCCAACCTCACCATCTCGTGTCGAATTGACCGCACCACTGAAAGCTCTAGTTTGGTTTTAGTGAATTGATGAAACCCTAAGTGCTAACCTAGTTAAAGATGGCAACGGGCACAGAATACCCGCGTACCCGCGGATATCAAAACCGACGGGCGTGGATACGGGCGACAGAATGCATCCGCTGACACGGGTGCGGGCAGAGTTTTAAACCCAACAAGCATTTGTTAACAGGTAAGAAAATAGTCTATCCGTATCCGTAAACCCGCCTTACCTACCTGACATGTGGGGTCACGGCCAACCAAGTATATATTGGAAGACAGAAACCCTAGAATCCCACCCGGCCACCCCAGCGCCGCAACCAGTCCGCTCGCGCAGTCACGCCCCTGCCCTTTGCGAGTCCGAGCCAGCCTCGCTCCAGTCCCTCTCACCGCCTCATCGTCGTTCCCCATCCTCCTCACCCGTCGATACTCCTCATCCTTCCTCGTCGGTGGTCCTCCTCCCCACCGGTTCTCCTCCTCCTCCCCCATCGGCGCTCCTTCTCCACCCACCGGTGGTCCTCCTCCCCGCCGGTTCCAGGAGCTCGTGGATCTAGAGACCGGGTCGCCGAGGAGCTCGCGGATGAAGCTCGGTCGCACCATCTCCCTACGCCCTCTCTCCGGTGGCCCTCTGCATCTCCACGCTCGGCATGGCAGAGCGACGCACGATGGTGGGAGTGGCGTGCGGTCACAGGATGGCGCATCGGTGAGCTCGCCGTAGCTCGAAGGGCCGCACAAGGAAGGCCCGTGTTGCCCACACGTCTCCCGGCAATGACTAATGGAGTGCTGGCCCCACAGGCCGCCATCTCCGCCCCCCACACCGCCGTCCCGGCCGCGCTGGAAGCCATTTCCGCCTTGCAGGCCACCATTGTCTTCCCCATCTGGCGGGTACGCGGGCATGCCCACGGATAGCAGGCACGGGCACAAGTTGCTGCCCGTGGCAGGTGGCGGGCACGGGTGCGGGCACAAGATTTTTCCCGTGGGCGCGGGCGTGCGAAGCCACTATCCGCACTGATATTGCCCGTTGCCATCTTTAAACCTAGTTTATCAAAGTGATCATGAGATAGGTAGCACATTCCAAGTGATGAAGCAAATGAAGATCATGACATGATAATAGTGATGCCATGGTGATGATCAAGTGCTTGGACTTGAAAAGAAGAAAGAGAAAAATGAAAGGCTCAAGGCAAAGGTATAAGTAGTAGGAGCCATTTCATTTCGGTGATCAAGACACTTAGCGATTGTGATCACATTTAGGTTCGATAGCCGTACTATTAAGAGGGGTGAAACTCATATCAAAATATGGTTATCAAAGTGCCACTAGATGCTCTAACTCATTACATATGTATTTAGAATCTAGTGGAGTGCTAACACCCTTAAAAACATTTGTGAAAATATGCTAACACATGTGCACAAGGTGATACACTTGGTGGTTGGCACATTTGAGCAAGGGTAAAGAAGATAGAGTTGAAAAGGAGTTAGTCGCGCTGGTCACAGTGTGACCGGACGCGTTCGGTATTAATGACCGGACTCTGGCTCAGTGGAGTGATTGGACGCTGAGGAGTTACTGTTCAGCGTCCAATCAATGTGAGTTAGCTCGGTTCAGGTTTGCAGAGAAGCGACCGGACGCGTCCGGTGTGAACCAGCAACTCTCGGGTTTTAGTGCTATAATTGATCGGACTCTAGAAGCGTCTGGTCTGGTGTGACCGGACGTGTCTAGTCGGCCCAGAGCGGCTCTGGGAGCTCTCTGGACTTGACCGGACGCTGAGTCTTCTGCGTCTGGTCCGGTGTGACCGGACGCGTCCGGTCGTCCCAGAGCGGCTCTGAGAGCTCTCCGGTCGGCCCAGAGCAGCTCTGGGAGCTCTCTAGATTTGACCGGACGCTGAGTCTCCTGCGTCCGGTCCGGTCGTCCCAGAGCGGCTCTGAGAGCTCTCTGGACTCGACCGGATGCTGAGTTTTCTGCGTTCAGTCGTCCACACCGGACGCGTCCGGTCGCAGTTGAGTGTGGTACTCAGGGCAGCAATGGCTACTTCGTTTGAATGGGACACGTGGCGGTCCGGCAGCGACCGGACGCGTCCGATCACCGACCGAACGCGTCCGGTGCACACGACTAGTGCGTCTGTCATCCACACCGGACGCTAGCCCTCGTCCGGATGCCCGTGTACACCCCGCCTGCTGCGGCCGTCCCGCCTGCCACGCATGCTGCTAAGCTTGCCTCGCCTTTTCCAAAAAAAGTCTGCCCCGCATGCAACCCTCTGCGCCTGCACATCCCACATGCAATTGCTGCACCTGCACACCCGTCCCTGCATGCTAGTGCGCCTACGCATGCAGTTGTGCCCCTCGTGCCTGCTGATATGCATACAAGTGGGGATCGCTAAGCCCCCAGGGACCGCATCTGCATGCGTCCGCTTCCTATGCCTGCTAATGTTGCAAAATGAAGCACTTCTGCAATATACGTCTGAAATAGGTGAAACATTTACAAACATACGTTTGCAACATATGTGTATAGCAACTACGACATCCAGATAACACATATTTGCAACATATGTCTGAAACATATGCAACATACAGATGAAACACTTGCAACATATATGTATAACCATTGCAACATACGTTTGAAACAGCTGAAACATTTGAAACATACACTTGCAACATATGTCTATAGCCATTGCAACATATGCAATACCAGATCTGCTTTTGCAACATCCAGATAAAACATATGCAACATACATCTGAAACGCATGAAACATACGGTTGCAACATGTGCTCATCTACTTGCTACCGCCCAGTGAAGGCTAGTTGACACGGCGCGAGGCACGAGTGGGGGCGCGAGGCGCGAGGCGCACGCGGCGTGAGGTGGGCCTGGTGTGACCGTGCGAGACGCGAGGTGTAGGGGCGCACGATGCGAGGCGGGAGGCGTAGGGGCGTGAGGAGTGTCCGGTGCAACCGTGTGAGCCGTGAGTTTTTTAGGAAAGTGCAAGGCGCGAGGTGCAGGAGCGCACGGCGCGAGGCGGGAGACGTAGGAGCGCGCGGCGCACGGCGGGTCCGTCCCGTCCGTCCGGACGGATGTCCTGATTGGAGCATTACTGATCAAGAAGGGTCAGGCGTCAAGGTGTTGACGCATCAGCGGTACAACCGGGAGAGGTGATGTATGGGTATGGCAGTCCCATGTTCGACTTGCTTTCAACTACTAGTAGGGCCAGGGGACTCGATATGGCATATGCAGTGCCTCCGCTAGACCTTGATTTTAGCGCATCATATCTTCTTCTCTTGTGCATCCCGGCTTTCTCTAGTGTTTTTGCCTCTGTCTCTACCACGAATCGATCAATGGAGCTCTTATATATTGTCATGGTTGCACAACATTTTAATTTGTATGAGTCCTCCACTATTGCCTACTAGATCTCTACTTAGCTTGGTTCCAGTTAGACGCACGTGAATCTTTTTTCCCTTGATAGCACTTGCAAGTGCAAATACATTTATTGTACCCGATCCAAAAAAAAAAGTGCAAATACATTTTTTTATCACTACATCATCGTCAAAAACTAACTACTAAGGATTATAATAAGATAGACGCAGTAGTAATAATAGTCACGTTGCATAATATGTTGAGCGATTACAGCGCTATCCTCAGCTGCAAAGAAGAGTGGACAGCGAAGGAGTTGGCTAAACGAGACGCGAGCAGCTTGTTCTATCTGATGATGAAAGGAGATGTCGCTACCAGCCAAGCCCGTCTAGCTCAGTCGGTAGAGCGCAAGGCTCTTAACCTTGTGGTCGTGGGTTCGAGCCCCACGGTGGGCGCTTTGTCTTTATTTTTTTAATTTATTTTTCCAGAAAACTCCTGTTTGCACACATGAGACATCCTATAATCTTTTGCCTTTTATTTTTTGTTTCCAGGAAACTCCTCTTTGCACATATAAGACATACTATACTCTTTTGCCTTTTCTTCTACATCATCGCCAAAGTTATTTTGATTTAATGTTTCCACAAAAATCCTATTTACACATATAAGACATATTACAATCTTTTGCCTTTTCTGTAAGCACTCGTGCTGAAAATTTCTTTACACCATCGCCAAAAGTAAAGCCCAAATCCAGTGTCCCTAACAAACATAATAAAATGCTTGCAACCATTTTTTTTTGAAAGTTTAAATTTTCATTGTATCACAAACAAAGTACACATATAGGGCTAAGATTGCCCCATCCGAAATGCTCCAAAACTTGGAGCCTGTTTAGTTGCACTTCATTTTGCAAAATTTTTCAAGATTCCCCGTCACATCGAATCTTTGGACGCATGCATGAAGCATTAAATATAAATAAAAAATAAAACTAATTACACAGTTTAGACCAAATTCACGAGACGAATCTTTTAAGCCTAATTAGACTATGATTGGACACTAATTGCCAAATAACAATGAAAGTACTACGGTACCATTTTGCCAAAAATTTCGCCAACTAAACACTACCTTGAGGGAAGAGAGAAGACAACAGTTTAGATTCTAGCACACCTTGCTTTTTTGGCAAGGGTGTCAGTTGTTTTGATTGACTCTCTTCCGATCTTCATGAATGAAAGATTTCTGACTTGACTGATCTCCTGCAATTCAGAAAGTAGAGGCCGTAGTGCCCAATGACCTAGATGAGGTTGATGTGAACCAGCACAAGCAGACATAGCTAGCACCTTATTGTCAGTACAGAGAGTTGCTTCCTACAAGTTAGAGCCCTTGTTTAGTTGGGTGAATTTGGATTTTGGGGCTACTGTAGCACGTTCGTTTTTATTTGGCAAATAGTGTTCAAACATGGACTAATTAGGCTCAAAACGTTCGTCTCGCAATTTCCCACCAAACTGTGCAATTAGTTTTTATTTTCGTCTATATTTAATGCTTCATGCACGGGCCGTAAACATTCGATGTGACAGGTACTGTAGCAACTTTTTGGACTTTGGGGTCCAAGTAAAAGGCTTGAGTGTCATAGCCAGCTTGGCACCGAGAAAGCAGGGCGAGAGTTATAGCCTCCAAGGGTTCCAAAACCTGGGGAATTGCTACCTGGAAAAAAGATGCATGGGAAACACTTCTTGCAGGGGTTGTGAGAATGAAAATCCCAATGTCTGTTTGGTTTGGCGTGGTGGCACACCGGCATCACAAATAATTCTAGGACCAACTGAAATCTGTAAGCATGTGGGCCTAGGTTGTGGAGGAATATGCGTAACAGGGTCCTCCTCAATAGCCATGCAATAAGCTTTGTCAATTGCATTTGCCTCATGTAGAACTCTAGAAACCGACCAATTTATGTTGTTGAATCTATGATAGAGGAAATCATACCTAAGGTAGCATGAGAGGGTCCTTATTGCACAATTTGAGTGTGTAGTCCATGGTCCGACGAAGGCAAACCAAACCGCCCTGGCAACCATCTCTATCTTTTACTGGTGCGAGTTGAACACAAATTTCGTATGTTTACTGATTATTTATTATCATAACAGGTAATCATTAAAATACAGATATATAATGCTATAAATAACAAGACATAACAAGATTTGTCAAAAAAAAAAAGACATAACAAGAAGATTTTTTCTGCTTTTCTGGTTTCTCATACAGGGGCCACCACTAGATCGACTAGACTAGTAAATCCAATGTTTAATTTCCTTGTGTGCTAGCTAAAGTACCTTTTGTGTTGTAGTATAGTTTCGTATAATCGAAAGAAATTAAAGAAATGATGGTAAATGACCTCTCACTCATGAGGGTGTGCATCTGGATCTCAGAGACTCATCAGGCACGGCCTCCTCCGGTGGCGGACGCGATGAACGACAGCAGCGGGTTACCGGCGCCACCACCGGCAGACTGGTCAACCTCATCGAGGAACAGGTCCTCAGGCACCCGGCACGCGCCGTGCGCGCACACAACCGCGGCCCCGAGACCGAGCGCGGAGAAGATGAGCGAGCCCACCGACGTGAGGAAGACGACGAACGCGGACGCGGCGACGAGCCCGCCCAGCACCTCGCGGTCGGAGAAGGTGCGGCCGAACGCGGCGACGGGCGGCGCGTCGGCGGGGCGGAGCACGTAGAGGAGGCACCAGGCGGCCAGCAGCGCCAGCAGCGCGGCCAGCGAGAACGGGTGCGCGAGGAGGGACGCGGCCAGGCACAGCGCGGTGACCGCGGCGTAGTTGACGCGGAAGTAGGCCAGGTTCTTGCGGAGGCGGGAGGTGGCCTCGGCGAGGGACTCTGGGCGGGAGAGCGCCGAGCGGTCTGCCAGCTCGGACCAGGGACGCGCGCCGGAGAGAGCGCGGCGGGTGGTGTCGACGAGGCGGGAGAGGAACGCCCGGATCGCCGCTGGGTTGGTGTCGGTGGCGTCCGCGGAGGAGAGGGCCGTGGGTATGGGCGCGGGGGTGGGGGATGGTGCGGCGGCGGGGATCACCGTGGTGGGGAGGAGCGGAGGCGAGGCCGCGGCCATGGCGTATGTCGAGGTGGCGGTCGGCGATCTCTGTGTCTCGGCGGGTTCGGCGGATCTGAGGAGGGAGGACGCGGAGAGGGAGAGGAGATGGGCGCGAATACACAAATGGTGGCCTGACCGACCGACCCCGTCCGTCGTGGTTGCCAAACAAGCCGCACCGCACCGACACACGGGTCAACGCTTCACCAGTCAGCACTCACCACGCTGCACGTTTTCTTCTTGTGAAAAATGGCCTAAAAATCTGCCTTTTATTTATTTATTTATTTTTGTCGAGAAATAATTTGTTGTTTTCCTTGTCTCCAGTCCATCAAGTCAAGAGTTCCTCATTTTACACACAGAATTGTGACTGGCTGACAATTGTAATAACAGCAAAAAAAGAAAAGATTTTTTTTTCCTGGCTCCATTAAAAGTTCGTTTTTTATTACATCAATTCAAAATTCATACGAGCAATGTCGCATGGGCAGTCACTCAAATCCCTCCGTTCCAAAATAACTGTCGTTTTCGCTTTCCGAGAAATAAATTGGACTAATTTTATATAAAAAATGTTAATATTTATAGTACAGGATTAATATCATTAAATCTATTTTCATAATAAATTTATTTAGAGATATAAATGTTGCACGTATTTTCTATAAATCTAGTCAAAGTTACAATACGAAAATAAAAAACGACAATTAATTTGAGACAGAGGAGGAGGCTCGAGTTGCCGACAAAAGCAGCAAAGTCAGTGCTTATACAGCTAACATTGATGGTTTGGTAAGATAACGACGCAATGTGCTCTGAAATTAAGATGCACAAGAAACAAAGCTCGGGTAGCAGAGTAGTTTCCCTTTCCAGGTTAGGCAGCAACAAAGAGTAGGTCCAGCACCAACAGCAACAAGTCTGCAATGCATCTTCCTCTTTTTTTCAATATCAATCAACCACCATGTACTTTGCTTGGATCTAGAAGAAGAAACAGCCGGCACACCAGAAAAGCTCTTCCACCATACCCAAGGGCCAAAGTCCAAACCTCCCTCCCCTTGCATCATTTCTTGAATGTACTATACTACTATACCAGGACAGCAAAATCACAACTGCAAAAGGCTAGTCTGAAAAGCAACATTGGCAGATTTTCACTGTTAACAAAGATCAAACTATTTCAAGCTACGGTCACCGTACCCGAAGTCCAACCAAGACAATATAGACTGATCTCAAGCCAATAATAAGATAGCACAAGCATGCTAGGAGGCACTCAACACGTCTGGGTCCCAGTTTCAGTCCCACAACAACAGTTACCGATTCTCAGTTCAGCACCAATTAACACACATGTAATTGTTCTTAATAGGCAATAGCCATGGCATTAGGCACCATGAATTTCCTTTATTAAAGACATGAGCCCCAAATCTAGAAGGTGGAGCCGTTCCAACCAAAGTCCGAGCCCTGCATGATTCATTATAATGAATGTATCAGTGCTCACGATTAGCATGACATTGAGAATATGCTGACAGTGAAGATCTTAACACCATCTACGTAGGCAAGAAGATGCAAAACAAGAAAATGGAATGAAACAACAGGTGATTATTTACATGATCTATTCTCGATGCAAAGCATGCAAACATTGAACATTTTCTTGTGCAGGATGAGCCTAACAAACAACAAAATTAATATGAGAACTTTGGTGAAGGTTAAAAGGACCCCATGAGTGAGCACTCAATAAGAAATATTCGCTGCCTACCTTTGAGTCATTGAACTTGAGGTAGAAGCGCGACTTGAGAACGGACAGCTTTGACTCCAGGATAGAAGCAATGCCAGCACTAAGCTTCTTATTCACATTAGGGTTCAGGCCTCCAATGGAAACAATCTCACCGTAAGCTGCAGGCTCCTGGGTACCTCCAAATGCCATAGGCACCGAACCCTTGAGAACAACCATCACGTACTGTGGGAGGATAACCATTCCAGTTAGCTCCTCAAGATGATAGTACTCAAGAGAAATGGCTTCATCCAAATAAGTCAAGAACAGAGAAACAATAAAAGCTAAAGTTCAGTAATTTGAGCCTAGCACCACAGGTCAAAACCAGGAATCCAAATAATGTTAGTATATGAGTTATGAGAATGACATTAGCATGGTCAGATTATGAACACAATGTATTCACTATTCAGAGAGGTCATTTTTGTCCTTGATAGTAGCTAAGCAGCTGCCTGACTAACACAAAATGGACTAAACGACTAACAGAAGATGAAAAGCTGTGACCTCTAGTACAGGGCACAAAAATTTGGGTACTGAACTACATAGCAAAGCAGCTGCATGAGTAACACTAGCACGAAGTGACCGATAAACATGAACTTTCAAAATTCATCGTAAAATTGATGGCTGTAGTACTAGGGTAATATAAAGGAAAAGCACACGCAGCCCATGGTCCACATATTTAACAGCACTTGGGATTAGTGCTGAAGAAAGGTATACACCAGGGGGTTGCTGGGTTGATAGAAATCTGGTCCGAAAAATTGTGAGCATAGACTTTCATCAGTTAGTTTGCTTTAACTACATCTCATTAAATTGGTAGACGAATGGTTTGGCATTTCTTGTACTTGAGTGATCACAATGGTCGATTATATCAGTCCCACATAGACCCTGGATGTGCAATCTGATACTTTGAGTTATCTAGTTGTCTTCCTCAACGCTGAAACTATTAATATTAAAAAAATACAGTTCTTGATATATGAACTCAATTTAAGAATGTCCATGATATACAGGAGATTGCAGTCCCATCCTAGGGATTCTCCGAGTGAGTTCAAGAGAATCAACATCGGGGCGTCCATAATGCACCTAGAGGGTATTCCCCAAAATAAAAGCCTAGAGGTAAAAATCCCCATTTGCAGATTTACCAAAGAGAAACATGGGAGATTGACTGATTCAAACGAATTCTCTTTAAACTAATATCAATAAACACGACCAATTGATTGATTGACTGACAACAGATGTAGAAGGTGTCAAGCAGACAATGCACATCCCGCTCAAAACCCTAACAGATTGCCAAGTGCCGTAACCCTTGAGAACAACCATCATGTAATGTGGGAGGACAACCATTCCAATTAGTTCCTCAAGATGATAGCACTCAAGAGACATGGCTTCATCCAAATAAGTCAAGAACAGAGAAATAATAAAAGCTAAAGTTCAGTAATTTGAGCCTAGCACCACAGGTCACCCAACCAGGAATCCAAATAGTGTTAGTATGAGAATGAGATTAGCGTGGTCAGGATATGAATATTCAGAGAGGTCATTTTTATCCTTGATAGTAGCAAAGCAGCAGCCTGACTAAAACTAAATTTACTACACAACTAACAGGAGATGAAAATCTGTGGCCTCTAGTATGGGGCATAAAAATTTGGGTACTGAACTACATATCAAGCAGCAGCTTGAGTAACACTAACACAAAGTGACTGATAAACATGAACTTTCAAATTTGATCTATGTAAAATTTGGGTACTGAACTACATATCAAAGCAGCAGCTTGAGTAACACTAACACAAAGTGACTGATAAACATGAACTTTCAAATTTGATCTATGTAAAATTGATGGCTGTACATGCAGCCCATGATCTACATATTTAACAGCCCTTGATATTAGTGCTAAAGAATGTTATACACTAGGGGTTGCTGGTTGATAGAAATCTAGTCCAGAAAAACAGTGAGCATAAGACTTTCATCAATGTCAATATACCACATTCAATAATCAGATTGGCAGGATAGTGAAAATGGTAGGTGAATGGTTTGGAATTTCTTGTACTGCGTGATCACGATGGTCAGTATATTAGTTCTACATAGACACTAGGGATGCAGTCTCATACTTTGAGTTATCTAGTTGTATTTCTCAATGCTGAAATTATTAAAATGAAAACAAAAACAACAGTTTAGTTATATATGAACTCAATTTAAGCATGGCCACTATAAGCAGGAAAATTGCAGTACCATTCTAGGGATTGTAGGATGTGCCATGTGAATATTATCAAAGTTCGAGTGAGTTCAGTGAGTGTGAGCACAGTGGCGTCCATACTGCACCTAGAGGATATTCCCCAAAAATAAAAGCTTAGAGGTAAAAATCCCCATTGCAGTATTTACCAAAGACTAGAAATATTGGGAGATTAACTGATTCACACGAAATCTCTTTAAACTGACATCAATAAACACGATCTATTGATTGATAGCTGCAGAAAGGTGTCATGCAAATGATCATCTTGCTCAAAACCCTAGCAGATTACCATGTGCCAATTAAAAATGGAAGCATAATCTCCACCAACCAAATAGACCCACAATCTACAAGAGCCTACCTACACAAGCAACAAGAGACAGAAGGGGAGCCAGAACCAGGGGGGAAGAGAGAAGTCCGGGGGCAGGGGAAGGCGGAGGCTTACGGCCTCTGGCTTGCCGATGATGTCGGCGACGGACTTGGAGGCTTCGGCGAGGATGGTGGAGGTGTCCACCCCTCCAGGTTCACGTTGGTCGACACGTTCAGCACGGCATCCTCGCTTCGCTTCTCTTCCTCCTCTCCGCCTCTCGCCCTCCCACCGGTGCCTTCTCTCCTCCTCCTCCTGCTCTCGCCTCCGCCACTGTTCTCCGGTCTCTGCTGCTCCTCTCCCTCTCTATCCTCCCGCTACGGAAAGGAATCTCCTCTCTCTCCTGGGCTAATAATGGGCTTTTGGGCCTGTTAGTTTCCACTTCGCTATGGGCTCTAGCCAATGGCCTGTCTAGCCTCCTCTCTTGGCCTAGAGCCCGTGGTGGCTGGATATCGAGCCAGCTCGCTCGTTATAGCTCATTATACAAACGAGCCATAAAGAATAGATCGGCTCGGCTCGTTAGCGAGCTCGAGCTAGCTTGTTTGGCTCGTGAGCCAAAGCATAAAAACACAGTACATAGATATTATAACCGTATAACAACAAACACATCATATGCATATTTAAAATAGAATAAACAAATTACATATAAATTTTGGACTCATCTCGCGTGAACATGATGCCGTAGGGTAGGCCAGTGGGGTGACTGGGTGGGGCCATGGGGTGGATTGGTCTAGAGTTTTAGTGTTTAATCGTGTTGGGCCATAGGAAGAGAGATCGTGTTGGGCCATAGGAAGAGAGATATATGGTCAGCTTAAAATTGTATTGGGCTGGACCGAGGGTATATGGGGCGATTGCAGTTGTTGTTATGTGAATTACCTTGGCTTGTTTTGGCTCGTGAGTGGCTCACGAGCTGGCTCGTTAATTAACCGAGTTGGATCGAGCTAGCTCGTTAATTAAAAATTCAAACGAGCCGAGCTTGAGCCGAACCACTAACGAGCGAGTCGAGCGAGCTAGCGAGTTACGAGTTTTTCGTGCAGGCCTAGTGGTGTAGGACAAAACTTGTCCATGCCATCACATTACTTTCGTCCACAGCAGATTCTCAAAAAAAAGTGATATTTACCTGTATAGCCCTGGAAAAAATGCCCCTTTCTTGTATGGTCCGATTTTTTTTTGAACTTATCTGTGCGGCCCCAAAATAAAATTATCTTTCTTCATTGGCCTTCCGTCTGTTTTTGGCACTTGACGGTGTTAAGTTAAGGGTAAATTGACCATTTTACCCCTGACGAAAAAAATAAAATGCAGAGTTTTGTTTGTTTGTTGTATATTTGAAGTAATATTACGCAAATAAGTTCACACATATTTACAGTTTACAGATCAACTCAAAAATAATGATAACCAACTCAAAAATAATGCATGTTGGAACAACCAACTCAAAAATAATGATTGCCAGATTTACAGATCCTAGAATATTGGACAAGGCTTTCATTTACACGGAGGATTTCCAAAACGAAATTTACAGGACAGGATTTTCTATTTGAACACAGCTTTCGTTCCTTTTTTTGGTTATAACTAAACACAACTTTCTTGTACAGTATATGGTATGCAAAACACAGTTGAAAGCTGTGAGCTCCTAGTCTCCTACAATACAACAGCCACAGGACAGCCCAGCTATCCGACACTGGTACATCTTCCACACAGATGCATCAGCTACCTCTCACGCAGGGCTATATATGACCTGCAGCAGTATGCACATTTCTTGCTACCGTTACCCTTTACCTGCTGTGGGAGTGTGGGAGATCAATTGAACAATCGAACCTACATAGTCATATATCTGTGCTTTACTCACTATCTGACCAGATAATCTCCCAAGGTCCACCTTTGCTCCCTAACCTGAAAACAAGAAAAAACCGATTGTAAAATTTAAGACTTCCATGCTGCTTCTATTCAAAGACTCCAGTACATGAATATTCCTTTTTCCTCAAGTTTTTAAAAAAATATGAAAAAAATAAATCAGAGAAGAACAAAGGGATCATCAATTACTACCTCCAGAATCCAGCAACTGCACGCAAACTCATGAACAGAGTAAGACCAGCCCATATGCCACCCAGACCAAACTTAGGAGCAGCTACTAGTAGAAATATTGATGAGACTGCCCCCGCAAAAAACTGAAACAACAAAGGTTCAACACGATTAGGATGGTAAAGTTGTGTTGAAGTGATAACTGATGACATGATAATGTGTGATAGTATCGTTGACATAACAATGCGACAGAGTAAGATTATGAATCACAACCGTGGAATATGCAGCATAGGCAAAGTCACAAACACCATAGTAGAGCCCATCAGCCACAAATGCAATAGCATTCACCGGCTGAGAAATAGTGACAAACTGCAAAAATCCAACAACTATGAACATAAATCGCTGTACATTTCTTCAGAAATTAAGTGTAAACTTCTCATTTCTCAAGCATGTTCTTACCCAGACTTCAGAGCGCAATGTGTCTAAAACTGCTGGATCATCTGTAAACAGCAAGGACAAAGATCGAAACCCCAAAAAAAAGGAAGGAAGCAGCAAGGGCAAAGCCAGTCACACCTCCAACCTACAAGGAAAAAAGGAACAGTATCAGCTCCTTAATGAGAAGGATAAACTGGTGGCATTTGCGAACTATTTCCAAGAAATGACTTCTTAACCTGCAGGACTCTGTATAAAACCGTGCGGGCTTGCTTGTAGTTCCCTCTTGCATATTCGCTAGCTAGTAGAGCCTGCGCAAATTAGGGATACTTCACAAGCAGATACACATAGGTAACGAGTTCAACGAAAGTTCCATTCCAGTAATTTTGCAGACCTGGCCAGCAAGGGCTAGAGCATCATTGAGCAGAGAAATTGTTAACCACACTTGCAAGCATATCTCATAGCCCGCCATTGGAACGGGCCCTTCCCTTGCAGCCAGGGATGTAGATAGTGTCAGTGTCAAGAATACTGCAATTGTCCTGCCAATTAGTAGACCACCTGAAAATCGTTCAAATTCAAGTGGCTATCATAAAGGTCAATTACACTAAGATGTTTTTTTTTACCCGAAAATATATTACACTAAGATGTAAGTTTGGGTGCTTAATGCGATAACTATCAAAAGAAGTTATGATTAGGCAAAAACCATCAGATGAAAAATCCTTGCATATGAGCACGAGGGATATTGATCAACCAGATTTCAGGTAGCGGATGACTCCATCCTCAATTATATTCCATGAGAACAGATCTACTTCTTTATTCAGCTTCCAAAGGAGGATGAATGCTGTCAAGTACCTGAATACATGTAGACAAAAGATAGAAATACTTTAGATAATTATAAGTTCGATAATAGTAATAGAGGCAAAGATACTCCAAATAAGTAAACCTCATTTTATATATAAGAATATCATGATGGCATCAACATACTCAGAGGACACAGTGGCCAGTGCGGCACCGCTTACTCCTAGACCAAGTGGAAAAATAAGTAATGCATCAAGTACTGCATTTAATAGGTTGCCAGCACCTGTAAGCATCATACCATCAGTTCCTTGCTTGATCATTTTGAATCAGTTACATAGAGTAGTTTGGATAGGAAATAAAAAATAGTTACAACAAAAGAATATGCATTTAAATAGCAAGGTCAAAACAAATCCAGATGGAGAAAAAAATAGTATTATGTGTTACATTATTTTGTCAAAATGAACTGGCAAAGACTTACCCACAGCATACAACGGTGTCCTCGTATCCAGGAATCCACGAAATGCACCCTGAGCTGCAAGTGCCACTATGATTGGTGGAGCACCAAGTGCCCTCAGTGTAAGAAACTGTTCTGCTGGTGCTCGCATAGGTGAATCCTGTGTTGACAATAAATCAAAAAGCTTATGTTCAGCAAAGAGTGTTTTGAAAGAAAACTGCAAGAGTATAGGGAATTAGTCACAGGTGTCATTAAGTATCATTTATAACAGTCGCAACATTATGTATGGAACCTTAAAGTCCGAAAATTTTGAGTTGACGGACCATGGAAACCTGGTTTCATAGACTGAATTCAAGAAGCCCACCCACCACAAAACGGGAAAAGGTAAATAGTCTAGAAGTGCTATATTTTTGCAGTGCCAAATGTGTGACATGATTGGAAAATGTTTGTGGACAAGTTTCCCATTAGATTCATATAATAAGGTGAAAGCACTTTCAGAGATATCATTAGGAATAGTGACTTAGGCACAATGATTTTTGCAGAGATTTCATTAGGAACTTAGCCACATAGGCATCGGATAGTTCAGACCAACAGCCAACCAAACATACATGAAACACCTAAGAATATTAACACCCAGTGCTGTCAAGGGAAGAAACAGATCCTAGAATTCTGAGCATGTGAATAAATTGGCCTTACGTACGACAGGTATACCAATGATGTTTATCAGGGTCCCAGATCCAACAATCAGAGCTACCATTTCCAACAGTCCAATGCCAGCAGCTAGAGCCAAGGACGTTGACACCGCTGGAAGAACCTTCTTTTGTCGCCTTGCCTTCTCTATTGGCGTCAACAATTCATCTCCTAGGTGAGAACTAAACACTAGTCAGTGTAATGCGAACAACAGAGCTTCTTTCAGAAAACAAATGGAAATCTTCATTTGCTTACTTTCCCCTGCGGTGTTAGAATTGCCATCCTTTGCCTGCTGCTCAGCAACAAATGATGTGGTGACATTAAGTAGCGGCACATTAAACAGCTTGGATACCAAATTGAATATGGAAGTCGACGCACCAACAGCCGCAAGCTGAGCCGAACCTGACAAGAGACTCTAAATCATCAAATGGATGAAAAGGTTGACCTTGACCCCCTCAAGGCAATCTTAATTTTTTACTGAAACCGGCCTCTTGCCAGTTTTGGTATGGCATGATTCTAGGTTTGAAACGAAGAAATGCACTGGATTACAAAGCAGTTCAGCATGGATGAGACTGGATTACCGATATGTCCGACGAAGGCGGTGTCGACGAGCGCCGTGATGGGGTCTGCGGCAAGCGCGAGCACGGCGGGCGCGGCGATGGCGAGGATGTCAGCTGCAACTCCGTCAAGCCTGAGCCAGAGCCACCCAGGCGCCCCGCGCCCCGCGACGGCCTCCTTCTCTTCGCCACCCTTACTCTCAGTCTCAGTCTCTGGCCCCTTATTGGGTGCCGCCTCGTCGACGACGTCTGTGATGACCGGCTTCCCACCACCGCGACTGCATCGTGGGAGACTCCTCCACCGAGGCGGAGTAGAGCGGTGGCGGTGGCAGCGGCAGGAGGTCAAGGAGACACGGCTGGGCCCCGCGGACGGGACTCGGGCGTGCGCGGCGGCTGCAGGCCTCGTCGGCGTCGGCGAGGTCGCCGCCATGGGCGCGCGAGCGAGTGGTCACAGTGGTCGGAGTGTGATTGGTTAGATTGAACGCGATGCGGGCCAGCCTTTTGGGATCGTTGGACGGTGGGCCCTGGGAGATCTATGGGCTTTTGGCCTCTCCAGCCTAGTGGGCCCTTTCCTAATCCGCCACTGGGCCAATTTCACAAGTTATCAAGTGCTAGTCCTCTCAAAAAAGAAAATAAAAATATATTTCCTCAAAAAAAGTATATCAATCAAATGCTAGTATCGTGCACAAATTCAACTGAGCTTATCATGTTCAGTCTTCATCAAATCTCGAAACATACCCGTTTTTCGCCCAATAAAAAAAAAGATACCCATTTTTCCAAATACTCTGCATTACAAATTGAGACGATTGCCAGGTCTCACATTTACTTTATGATGACTATGTTACAACAAACCCTTTGCCTAAACCTTAGTGAAGCTAGAGTATAAGCAGAGTGTACATCCATGAGCCTCAGACCAATTAGTCTCTTCCACATTTTACAGCAAAAGTGGGCTTGCCCAAATATAACCATTCTTCCTCGCCACCACACTATCTGCATTTCACCTAGTAGTAGTTCACAATTTGTATGATTGTAAGATCAGAACCTAGACAGTTAATACTCTTCTACTTCATGCACAACTTCTACTGGTTATTTACATGTAATGCCGTTAGCTGTCAATAATCTTTGTTACCATCTTCCTGTCGAATCACCTAGACATGTCATTTCTTTCACTTATCAGTTCAGTATCTGACCAGATGTGCTTCCATGGTCCACCTTTGCTCCCTAACCTGCAGACAACAGCAAAAATACTAAGTCACCAAGGTTTACGCTATCCATATTTCAAGAAAAGGGGCAGCTGGAACCTCAGGTAGTACCTCCAAAATCCAGCAGCTGCTCTCAAGCTCATAAAAAGAACTAGACCAGACCAAACACCACCAAGACCAAGCTTAGGAGCAGCGACAAGTAGGAATGCCGATGAAACAGCCCCAACAAAGAACCGAGCAACACAGATGCCAAAAATTGTAAGCGCGCCAGAATTCCGCTACGTTTAGTCATGACAACCTAATGGGGGATACAGCAGAAAGCAATATCCATACCATAGAGTATGCAGCATAGGCGAAGTCAGACACGCCATAGTACAGCCCGCCGATCATGAACGCAATAGCATTTATTGGCTGAGAAATAGTGACAAACTGCAAGAGTTTATATTGTCAAAATGAGCATTAACAATATCATGCTTTACTTTTAAAAGTCAGGTGCTTTATTCCAATTATTCTTCATTACCCAGACTCCAGATTTGGCAATGTCTAAAACTGCCGGATCATTTGTGAACAGCACAGAGAAAGACTCAAATCCAAAGAACAGAGCCACAGCTAGTGCAAGTCCAGTTACACCTCCAATCTACATTTATAACAAAATTTATCAGCAAGCAGCTCATGACTGGAGCAGCAGCATTTCTGAACTTCAAAGTGCATTATTAACCTGCAGAACTCTGTATAAAACTAAACGAGCTTGCTTGTAATTCCTTTTCGCATATTCACTTGCAAGTAGAGCCTGCATTGATTATGGAAACTTTAAAACAGAACACATACAGATTTGTAATGTAAGACCCTAGACAAGAAATGTCACATATTGTAAATGTACAGACCTGCCCAGCAAGAGCTAATGCATCATTGAGAAGAGAAATTGTCAGCCACACTTGCAAGCACAACTGATGGCCAGCCATTGGAACAGGCCCTTCCCTTGCAGACAGCGATGTCGACAGTGTCATGGTCAGGAGTACTGCAATAGTCCTGCCAATAAGAAGTCCACCTAAAGAATAGTTTTCAGTTAAAGTGGCTATCATGAGGTTCTGCTCTGATCTAGTAACCTATAATTTGGAGTACGTTAAAGATTAATGGAGTTGCAACAAAAGTTTGTCCTGTATTAGTACTTGTTAATAAATATTTGGAGCATCCACCAACCTGATTTTAGATAACGTATGATTCCACCACCAATTACATTTCTGGAAAAAAGTACTACTTTACTATTCAGCTTCCAGAGAAGGATGCAAGCTATCATGTACCTGACAACAAGCAGATAGTTGTACCAAGGAGCAAGGATTTAGTTCTCATGGGTGCAGTCATGAAGATGAAAAGACAATCCAAAAAAGGAAACACATTGAATTCTTAAGATGGATTCAACATACTCTGAGGTCACTGTTGCCAAGGCAGCACCTCTAACTCCTAAACCAAGTGGGAAAACAAGTATGGCGTCAAGTATGACATTTACTAGGTTGCCAACGCCTGCATCCAGAGTGCTTAAATCTTTACTTTTGTCGTTTGCAGGAACATACAACAACAACAACAAAGCCTTTAAGTCCCAAACAAGTTGGGGTAGGCTAGAGTTGAAACCCAACAGAAGCAATCAAGGTTCAGGCACGTAAATAGTTGTTTTCCAAGCACTCATATCTAAGGCTAAGTCTTTAGGTATATTCCATCCTTTCAAGTCTCCTTTTATTGCCTATACCCAAGTCAACTTCGGTCTTCCTCTGCCTCTCTTCACGTTACTATCCTGGCTTAGGATTCCACTACGCACCGGTGCCTCTGGAGGTCTCCGTTGGATATGTCCAAACCATTTCAACCGGTGTTGGACAAGCTTTTCTTCAATTGGTGCTACCCCTAATCTATCACGTATATCATCATTCCGAACTCGATCCCTTCTTGTATGACCGCAAATCCAACGTAACATACGTATTTCCACGACACTTATCTGTTGAACATGTCGTCTTTTCGTAGGCCAACATTCTGCACCATACAACATAGCAGGTCTAATCGTCGTCCTATAAAACTTGCCTTTTAGCTTCTGTGGTACTCTTTCGGGTTTCATCTCCATTAGAATGGCTAGATTTAACGTTGGCTCGCCACGCCTATCACAACCCTCCTCCTTTACCAGAACTTGGGACCTGCTATGTTGAGACAACGTAGGCGGAGTTAAAAAATATTGCAGGAACATAAAGCATCATAAATAAAACAATCATTAGGCAAAGTTCTCACAACTTGCATTTGTAGTAGCTATCACTTCCAAAATCTTTTTTTTAAGAGAAGCCGTCAGGTTAAATTGCCGATCTATGTATTAATAAAGTAGATACCAAAAAAATAACAACAAACACTGTACAACACCTCTACACCTCCACCCCAGAAAACCAGCACACGACAATAGCAATGGCATGGCAAACCACCACAATCAAAGCTGCCCTCAAAACGCCATCCTGCCTATTGCAGCAGCAACAACCAAAGGGTTCACTAAGCGATGCCTCCATGGAGGAAACGACATCCGCAGACGCCGTCAAAGCCAACCGGAATACCGGCACAGGTTCTTCAACCAGAATAAGAACCCCAAGGTAGAGGCGAGAATGGGATGAGGGCACATGACAATGCCTCCAGTGAGGTCCACGACGCCCACAGGCGCCGCCATTGTTAGCATCAGCATAGCCGAGCAAGGACTTCTCCCAATGCCCCTTCCCAAACCACAAGCCCAAAGCATGGAACTAACCGAAGTGAGCCACCACCAAACGAGTTGTTGCTGCCACACCGAACGAGTCACTGGCAAGCATGATACGTCAATGTGGCGCCAGCCTTACAGCCGCTGCCAGCTCGCCAAGCACCAAAACATCTCGGGTCACCACACCATGTTGCTGCATGAGCGAAGACAGTCCCGTGAAGCCACACATAGGAAGCCAAAGCACCATGCCCGAGTACTTGTCCAACGAGAGTTGCCTTCTACAAGTTGTCGTTGCCTTCTACAAGTTGTCGTTGTCACAACAGCGGGCCACTAGCATGCGTGGCCAGCCGCCGTGACACCGGTCAAAGATAACCGCAGCCAACTTGAAGTCACCAACCCCAGCAAATCGCCTCCTGAAGGTGCCTGCCAACCACACCATGTGCCCGTCAAAGACGGGGACGCCGCCACCACCATACCTTCCATCAAACTCCAAGATTGGTCGTCGCCAATGCCATCACCATGAAGACACCGCACTGGTCTTGTAGCTTGCAGACATGTCGCCATTGGTGCTAGCGCCGTCAACCGACGCTGTCCTGCACCGCACTAGCCGCTGCCAAGCAAGTCTAGGCGCCACAAACCGCTGCTAGCAACCAAGCCACCATTGCTCATACTTTAAATCTAAAATTCATAACATTGACAGGTCTATTATTGTTAAATTTCAAGATGACCATGTGTATAGATCACTGAAGTGTCAACTAAATGCACAAGACATTTCATCCTGAAACTTGCTCATAAGAAATACATAATTGCAAAAGTTCACATGCTCTAGTTTGTTCATTTCAGCCAAAAGAGTTTCCTATAATCTTACCCACAGCATATAAAGGTGTTTTCGTATCCATGAGCCCACGAAATGCACCCTGTGCAGCAAGTGCTACCACGATCGGTGGAGCACCATATGCCCTAAATGTAAGAAATTGTTCAGCTGGTATTCGCATTGGGGAATCCTGCATAGATAATATACAACAAATCAGGTTTGACAGTTTGAGTACAGGTACTGTAAGAATAACAGATAATAAAAAACTTGGACTCAAATGTCAAAACTAAAATATGTTAGTATCACAGTTATTCATGGTCCTCAATTCAACTATTGGCAGTTGACACAAGGCATATGTCTATATGACAGGTCCAAGATACTTCTATTTTAAAGAAACATAGCTAGAGTATGACAACTTTTGGGTAGTGTAACTGATGCAATACCATATTAACTTGATAGTTGATACATTCCATCATGAAGATAAAAAAAAGTACCGGCTAAGCGGATAACCAACTGGGTGCCAAGTCATTGATACTAAAGTTTCTGAGAATGGAAAGAAATGAAACTTCTTACTTACAATAGGAATGCCGATCATGTCCATTAGTGTCCCCGATCCAAAAATCAGTGCCACAGTTTCCATCAGCCCAATTCCAGCAGCTAAAGCCAACGATATTGATACTGCGGGAAGAAACTTCCTATTCGGGGTCAACTCCTCAGGAGACCTTGGAAGCCATATCCTAAGTAGAACTAAATAATGGATTAGTGTAACACAAATAGTGGGGTCATTTCTAACAAATGTTCGAATTCTTCAGCAGCTTACCTTCTCTTGTCCCACTGAAACCATCATCCGTTGCCTGCTGCTCAGCAACAAAGGATGTGGTCACGTTAAGCAAGGGCACATTAAACAGCTTTGACACCAAACTGAACACTGAAATTGATACACCAACAGCAGCAAGTTCGGCCGAACCTGATGACAGTAAAATTGTGGGTATTTAAACATTCTGTAAATGTTCATTGACTAGGAAAAACTGGAAAGATGAATGAAATGTTTCCATCTGAAGTACAGTATGAGACTTGTATCAGCATTCAGCAGTCCACAAACTGACCCTAGAAAGGCAGAGATTGAGGAAAAGGGGAGAGCTTTGCTTCACCTAAGTGACCGACGAAGGCGGTGTCGACGAGCGCCGCGATGGGGTCGGCGGCGAGCGCGAGGGCGGCGGGCAGAGCGACGCTGAGAATGTCCAGCCCGATCGTATCCAGAGCAAACCAGCCCTGCGCCCCGCGCCCCTCGTCCCCTTCCCCGTTCTTGGCCTTCCGCGTAGAAGCTGTTTCCTCCTCGACCACGGCTTGCTTCCTGCTACATCGAGGGGGCCGCCGACGGCGGCGGCGCTGTGCGAGGCAGGCGCGGCTCAGCCGTGATGACGGGGTCAGGGTGAGAGCGCAGGCGACCGCCCTCACCGTCACCGGCGGCGAGGTCACCATGCGCGCGAGCGAGAGGAAGAATATCTCGCCTTCTATTCAACCAAATGGTTCAGAGTGAAGACAGACAGGACATATGGCCACAAATGCAAGAATTTCACATAAAACAGAAAAGGAGAAATTCTTGTAGAAAGCACTATATATATATAATTCATATATATATTTCAACTAGGATTTAAATCAGTGGATTAAGAAAAACGGCTCTCTTTTTTCTTCCCTGCAAAGCGCAAACTGCAATCGTGCAGAATTACCAAAGGTGGTTTGCTGTCCACCAATTGGTATCTGAAACTGAAAGCATCATATCCATTTGGGCAAGTGGTCTTGGCGATGCTGATACTGACTGCTTAAAATGTAGATACGTCAGCAAGCTGACAATTTTGGATATATATTTTGTGTGAACCATGGCCATGCAAGTGGATTCCAATGGCCCCATGAGGAGAAGGTTTTCAGATGAATCAAATCAAATGATATGTGTGGTTCTTGGAGCAATTCTGCCCAATAGCGACCTGTTCGGTTGGCTGGTTCATATCGTTGTGAGAGAAAAATACTGTTTCAACTGAAAATTTACGATCGTTTACAACAAGCCACAGCCAAACGAACATGCTATTGATCTTTCGAGATTGCTACTCGCCTTCAACGATCATTTCAAACATTTTTCAGTCACAGTGCGCCTTGCTATCTTATTTTCAATTACACTCCAATAAAGAAGTGTATACTCCCTCTAGTCATCACTACATATCTACGTCTATATATCTATCTACTCCCTGCATGTTCCTAAAGATAGTCGTTTTGATGTTGTTTTAAGTCAAACATTTTGAACTTTGACTACAAATAAATTCTTTTGAGTTGAGTTTGAAAATATAAAAGTGACGTAAGTAGATTCATCGTAAAAAGTAGTTTTATAAAAGTATATATTGACTATATTTTATAAATATTTTATAGCAAAAAGTAGTGGTCAAAGTTATTTTTTAAGACCAGGTCAATATCCAAAACGACTTTGTTTAGGGAGTATATTATAAAGGAGCGAAAGAATTAAAAATCTATCGTTACCATGAAAATTTTCTATCCACCTTAGATTGACACGTGGGAGGACTGTAATGTACGAAACACATGCGTGTTTCACGTTGGGACAACTGTTCCTTCGTGTGTGTTTTTCACCATCGACAATCCTTACCCGCCCGCGGTACCCCTTTTCCTTCCTTGCGCTGCCCCTCCCTCCAACCGTTCCGTCCCGGCCGAACAGTCGTCACTCTATCCCAATCCGCGCCGCCGCCCCGACCCAGGCCCCCGCGACAACGGTATCACGCGCTGGCGCCGGCGCTGGCAACAGCGTCAGTTATCCCTCCGACACTCCCGATCGGCGCCGCACCTCTCTCCCGATCCGTTACCATCCCCGATCCCCGGCTTGTTGGTGGTGAATGGTGACCCGACGCCAACTCGGTCGCGGGCCGCTTCTCCTTCGGGCTCGGCAGGTGACCTCGCCCCCGTGTCATCGGCGGCGCGCGCTGGTGACGAGCGTGGCGTTGGGCGCGTGGGAGATGGCGACCGTGGAGAACTGCCGCGACGCCGAACACACGTCGACGACGATCAGGAGAACTGCCGCGAAGCCTCGTGCTCGTGATTGTTCTCTTCAGGAGGAAAAGATGGTGCCTGCGAGAAAGGCGTCGAAGCATGCAGGGCGAGGCGCTATGCGCGTTGGCTTTTTCCGACCCTATCTCCACCGCCTCCGCCTCCGCCTCCCTACATGCTCCGTACGCCCGTACAACGTCTTGTAAAAGATGGCATATTCCCTGCTGGGATTAAGTAAAGAAGAGACCGGGCGATCTCCTCCCACTCGAGCAGGTGAAGTGATCGCATCATAGCGAAGTGGTTTCAATTTAGTTTTTGTCCTCCCGTGCTTGGCCTGATGGCCTACCTACGAATTTGCATGTCATGTGTTTGACGAAATACGACTTGTATTACAAATTATTGGCTCTTTTGGTCTTATAATTAATAATGGAGCAAATGCAGGTGTTGCCTCTAATGCATCTATTTCTCTCACGCATTGCAGGCTGGCCCCGAGGGGGCAGAGCAGGCAAGTTTGCTGAAAGTAAGCCTTCAAGAAGATGTCAGAACAGCAGGGTTCTACACTGTATCATTTAGCTTCCCCTATTAAGGATGGCATGAGTTACAGAGACATTGCAGCAGTTTATTCTGCAGGTAAAGAGTACTCTATATGTAATAATCTCAATGCAAGCAGTTCCTCATTTCCTGTGTATATTTGCAGACCTCTCCAACAGCTACCTGAGTCGGTTCCCAAAAAGCTAATCAAGGACGGGACACCTAGGATACATCTTTTGTTGTCTGTATTTCCTCATTGTTAATCTGTTATGATGTCAGCTAAGGAAGAGGAACAAGGTAGCATACTGCTCAACCACTAACTTTGATCGTAGAAGCTCTTGCACAATCAAAAAACTATATTTTGCTTTGCATCAAAACTAGGATATAAGCTATATATTTGGCTGCATATAGGAGTATTGCTTATCTCGTAACTTGAATCTTTGCCTTTACAATACCAAATCTTTGATTCTCATATTGATATAAGGTAACTTAAACCATACAATACTGCTTTGCTGTTTCGAAAACTTGCACGGTCATATTTGAGAGCAATGGATTTGACCCAATCCACCCCGCCGACCATACATAAGTGCCAAATCTTATTCAAAGCATCAATAATACAGTAATGAACTACTAACTATTGCAAAGCACAAATCACAAAAATTACCTGTCCTGCTCTACGGATGGCCTATTGACATGTGCGCAGCAAAGCCATGATTCTCAAGGAGAACATAAATGTGATTTGGTGTGCATGTCAGCAAATACCTTTGTTCTTAATTTTTGTGTTGAGCAATCTTTGACTCCATTGAAACATGATGATTTACCCAAAGTTCCTTAGTGCGTGATTGGTTGCCCCGCTCACGCCGTCCCAAGGGCCATCCGATATCGCTCGGTGCACTTGCACCATGTTTGGTTCCATCCCCTGCTCGCACCTTTCGCCTGCTTTCTCTCATTCATCTGTCTTCCTCCATCCCGCACGCCTCCGTCTTCTCAATTTCCACTTCCTTCTTGATGCAGGACGGTTTGATTCACGCATGGTGTAGGGGCCCATGTGTCAAATACCAAAACGTTGGTGTATGCATGCAACCAAACACGACCTCATCTTATACTGGACCAACAACAATGACAACCAAACACGACCGCCTGCACGAGCTCAACCTGGCTCCTTCGGTCTTGCACAGCCTGACCATCCTGGTAGTGGTGGGTTTGGTAGAGCTAAAGTTCAAATAAAGTAAAAAGCCAAGTAAGAGCCAAAGCTACCAGTTCTAATATTAGGTATGTGCGGTACCACATGTGCCATTAAAAAAGATGGTTCGTCAAACTTTATTTATATTTATTTATGAATATATTTTTTCCCACAATATCATGATCAGCCTTTGGTGATCATTAGCTTGAATACATCCACTGTTTACATGCAGACCATTATACTTTTGATGGCTTATTAGCCGTGAAGAAAACCATGACAAGATCATTTACTAGACATTTCAATAGAGATAAACAAGTTATAAGAGACTAAGAGCCATTAGACTTTCTGATTTTAAATGAGTCTCAATTTTTTTTAATTCTGTACTATAAAAGAGATTTTTTTTTTGTTATAGACACGTGCGGCACGGACATGCCTGTCCACCAGTAGTATATAAGCATACTGAGAATTGATCGCAAAAAATGTATTAAGGATTTTAACCGTACCATTTTCAGCACAGTAAAAATTATAGTATTTAAAAAATTTATGGACAAAATCTACCGTGCCAATTTTATTTTTGAGAATTTTATTCAAAATATTCAAAGAGTCGTTGATCGAAAAAAAAACAAATAAACATATCGACAAGTATGTACATTTTTTTTTTGAGTGGAAGACAAGTATGTACATGTTGTGGTGGGCTTCCCTACTAGGCCGTCATGGGCCAATGTGGAATTAGTTCAATGAGCCCAACACCACTGCCACTGCCCCCACTCCCACTCTTCTCCACCAGAAACCCGCCGCCGCCGCTTTGGTCTCCGTCGTCCCCGTCCCCAACTCCGGCCACCACTTTTCCGAGTTCTGACCCGTAAGTACCAACGCCCCTTCGACGCTACCTTACCCCCCACAAGCACACTAGTTCTCGGTGCGAGAGTCATCCATTCCATCCATGGGATTGGCCTTTGATTCGTACCGCGTTGTGCGTCGGTCGCAGTTTGCAGTTGCTAGCAGGAAACTCTCCCTGACCGAGGGACGAATTCAGAGGGTCCATGCATATGAGGTTCGCGGGCTGGTACCTGAATATCGCGGCGGTCGGGGCCTCCATTGGCGCCGCCATGGAGCTCTTCATGATCCACACGGGCTTCTGTAGGTTTCTCCCTCCCTGCTCTGCTCAGCATCCAAGCCCCCTCACCCTTGTAATTTATTTCTGATTTCTAATAACCAACCACACTCCAATCAATATTATTACTGGCTGCCCATCTGAGCGCATACATCCAGTCCCCCTTTTTTTTTTTAACCTGTAGGTAGCTTTATGCAGATTGCGAAGTTTTCTAATTTTCAACTGCAGCATTGCTGCACTTCTAGATCCAATTAGCACTTGCATTTTTCCTGTCATCCAAATTCAGACCAGCTGATGGTTGACTATGAAACCAATGGGCTTGTTTAAGTCATTGGGTAATTGCCAAAGTACCCAAATTTACCACGAATCACCAGTTGTTGGTTCAGTGCATCTTCCCATGTAACAACAATCCAAACTTCTGATACTTTGGTGGCCATACAACGAGTTCAGATTGCCAAGTACCATCCATCCTGTCAGGCTTTCTATTTTTTCACTGCTGCAAAGGAAGGTCTCTTACATATATGTACCTTTTTTCCCCATGGTTATATGCTACAGATGATAAGGTTGTTGTCTTGGAGTCAGAAAAACGAGCTTGGGAAAGCAGTCCAGAGGCCCAAGCTATGAGGGAAGCCCTGAACCCATGGCGCAAGCATGATGAACAACAGAAGAAATAGTCATGAGTTATGCATCCTGTCAAGTGATTGTATCCTCCATTTGTAAGCCCTTGAACGAGGTAATATGAATGTGAGTCTTTTGCATTTGGTGAATAATTTGTACTACTTCTCGGAAATTGCTGGATGCCTGGATGGATCTTTTTTCGAGGGAACAAACTATACACTTTCAGACTGGATTTCACTTGTTATTGTGTTATTTTAACAGTATAACAGCGAAATTGTAGGTATAGAAAGAGCTGAAAGTTGTATGTCTGTTTGTACAATAATTGAATGCTCTGTGGATCCCTCGCTGAAGTGCAGTTCCTTTTCAAATATTGCTCAATGAAGTTTAGTTCCTTTTCAACACCTTAGTAGTCCATCCTGACCATTCTTGCAAAAGTAAAACTTTCTGTGTCATATTGTCCTATTTGAAGAACTCATTGATCCCCTGTTTGCTGTATCAGTATTTCCTTAATAAAGATTGAAAGAGAAGTTATTTGACTTCATTTTAGGCAGAAAGCTGAAATGCCAATCAGATCCAATCTCCGAAGTCCTGCATACTTTAAGCCATTAAGTATAACATAAAAACAGTAAACATGGAGCATTTTGCACACAATTCTATTTGACTGGCAACAATAGTCTAAACTGACTCATGCTATCTTGGGCAAACTTGTTAGTATTCATGCTCTGTGGACTGTGAATGGTGTGTTAGTTTTGTACTTTAACATATCAGCTATTAAGCTGTTACTTTCCGATCATCTTGTTTTTGTTCAAGTATTTGCATTCACATCCTCCAGTTGTAACCCCTCAAATGAAGTAATACAAATGTGATTCTTTTTGCATTCCAGTGAATACTCTCTCTGACTTCTCTGAAATTGCTGGATGGTAGCTTCCAGGAATGTTTAAAGGTTCATAGGCATGTATCCACACTGGATTCGCTTTCTACCGTGCTATTTAACAATATAATAACAAAATTATAGGTTCAGAAAGGTGACAAAGGTCCATTTCTTTGCCTGAATCGAATGTTCCATGGGCTCCATACTGAATTATATTTCTTTTCTGATTACAGCTCACTGGAGTGGTCCATCTAGGTCATCCTTCCAAAATTATAGGTTGACCTACATTAAATAAGGCTGAGGTTAAAAAAACCCCCTCGTCCGTCCCCATAACCAAAGCACTGGGGGGGCACCGGCCCAATTCTCACTTGGGCGACGGAAAGCCACTGTGTAAGGGTGGGGGCGGGGGTTCGGGGGTTTTCTCGGCCGGGTGAGAAGGTCCTTCTTCTTATCTGTAATGCTGCGGGGGCAGTCTTAACCCCCCCCGGTCGAGTTTTTTTTTTTGCTCTGAACTCTACCATGTGATACGTCGTTAAGTAGCACTAGCTCCAAGTCAGAATATTCTTGTCAATCAAACTTTTTTAACTTTGATCATAAATGTATAAGAATTATTAGGTTGATTATTTAAGGTATAGATGTTACGAGATTTACCGTGAGAAGTACTTACAAAAAATAATTCGTTCCTTTGAGATGCCATGTTTTCATTGGTCGAAATTTCAACGTACATAACAACAATAAATACAGAGGATTTTGCACATGTCTCAGTCAACCAGTAATAAACATTCCAAACTGACTTCATCCAACCTTGGGCCTACTTGTTAGTATTGATCCCAGTAAAGGTAATACTGGTTGTACTTTACATACCAGCTGATAAGCTGATAATTTTCTATCCTCTTGATGTCTCTTGTCATGGTATTCATTTCGTGTATTGTATCTAGCCCATTTCACCTAGAACTAAGTCAATTTTTTTGTACAAGCTAACTGTGGTTTCAAATCAGTAAGGAACTGATAAAGGAGTTTCTCTGTTAACTGGAAACTTGGTGAAGGTTCTTACAACTTGACCGGCTAGCAGCAGCAGCATAAGCTGGTTTTGTTCGTATGAATAGAACTATGCTTGATGCTAACCCCAGAAATGTGATGCAAGCCCACAGGAAGAAGGTGGTTGAGTAGCACTTCATCCCCATGCACACAATCATGGTGTCAACAGTGCCAGTGCTGTTATCCATTACTGTCATCTTTTGGCCATTTCCATCGTATACCATGGCAGCAATCTGGCCATAGAGGAGTGAGCCCAGTGGGATATTGGTGATTAGGATGTTGTGATTCACCCCGACGCTATTTGGTCCAAAGAGCTCGGAGGTCACTGACACTGCTGCAGCAAAGATGAACCCTGAGCTTAGGCCAACTAGTGCTGTTCCTGCTACCAGGGTGCTTGCATCTTGTTGGTTCCACATAAGGAAAAAGGCCATTGGCATTGGGACCAATGCAGCAGCAAGCCACCCTGTGCGAGCAAGTGACACCTTCCTGTATACAAATTTTAGTTAGGAAGCATGTGATATGATGAGATATATGTTTGTGTATAAAGCAAAACAGATACCTGTGAAGGATGTCAGGTAGTGCAGAAAGAAGACGACCGAAGAAGGAGCAGGATGAGTAGACAGCAAGTAGCATGGTGAGCTGTGACTGCTGTTGTAATGACTGCGCAATCTGCCCCAAGTTGTTGCTGTATACCAGGCCAACAGTGGCTCCACAGAAGTAGGCTGTGTAGTAGAGCCAGAAGTCCACACACCGAATGAGCTTCTTTGCACTATGTTCTTCACCGAAGCGCCGCCAGGTGGCCCTGCCCACTATTGTTCCACAACAATTGCCCTGCGTCCTGTGCTCCATTGGTTTTTGCACCATCGCATTGGACTCCATCTGATGATTGTTACTGATTAGGAGTGGCTTATGTGGATCATCATGGTTTAGTGGCGATGCAGGGTCAGGGCCATCTGTATCCACATATGAGCAACTGGAGCAGGCAGGGATGATGAGAGGAAGGGCGAGGAGGACCATGGCACCTGTGAGGATGACCCATGCAGTAGAGCCGGTTGCGTGAAAGATCCAAAGACCACCAGATATATGCCGGTGATGAATGCGAGGATGTAGAGACCGAGGAAGACACGCCTGTCATGCCTGGGCGCACTTTGGAGGTGGCTGTCATTTGTGTGGCAGAGGAGGATTGCTGGGAGTGCAAGAATAGAGACACCAAAAGGGAGGATTGCATTGAGGAGGAGGTATACAGCTGGGGAGGAAGGGGATAGGGCATTCGCAAAGAGAGTGTAGAAGGCAGCGCTGAGCCCGTTGAAGCTTATTGATAGGGAGAGGGCCAGGGAGCGGTTGTTTGCAGAGAAGCTGCGTATGCAGAGAACAAAGCATACTGTGTTGAACCAGCAGATGCTGCACCCTGCTATCAAGCAGACCAAGAACACCTGCAAGGGCCAACATATGAATCAGAATTTGATGATACAATTAAGTTCAATATAAATTGCATTTGCATATTATGTTTTTAATTGACAATTTAACCTCTGTCGTCTCTACATCTTGGCTTGAATACATTCGAGTGAAGTGTTTGCAATCAGTTTGTCAAGAAAACCGGTGTGCTAATATAGACTATCTACTGAAAACTGCAGGGTTGATTTCTATGCTGGGAGGCCTATCTATAGGGCCTGGAATGCATTTTACTACTGGAAGAATGTACACATTTTTTTTTCCTTTGAAGATGTAGAGATAAATGCTTTTAAAATGTGCTTGGAATGGGACATGTAATCTCATTTTCCTCAACAATTCCCAGTAGCCTGATATGTGGTAGGCATTGAGTAGCTGAGAAGGGAAGTGAGGTTATGTATCAAATACTGTATAGTATTTTGTAACGGTGCTGTGTCAATGTGACCTTAAAACTTTGTGATTCCGTTTATGTGTTGTGACATGCCACATATTTCTCCTGAATGTATTGAAGGAAGGTGTGGAGTAGGTGGATGATGCAGCCGTGACTTGTGAGAATGGAATGGCATGATGTGATTGCGATGTGTGTTTGTTGGTGTGATGGTAGACTTATTCGCAGTGGCTGAGAACTCATCTACCTTTGTGTACTACTACTAGGCCTTCAAGATTTTTTAGTGTGGATAAAGATAGTGTCCTGCTGGTGCTGTGGGGGAAATGAATTTGAGTGGTTTGCTTGTTAATAGAAGCAAGAACATTTCACGCTTCCCCAGGATTTTGATTCCTTGATTGATGCTAGTTGCTGGAATATGTTGTCACTGTTTGACAGTTGAAAAAAGGGTTTTCGGATTGGGCACACCTATCAATGAACAAGATATTTACCAGAAAAAAAACGTATACAGTTTGGAGTATGTGTTTGTTTTATCAGGTTATTAGACAAAGAAACAGGAGAAGTTAGAACTTTGTGAGAGCGCGCGTGTTGTGCAGGTGGCTCATCTAGCAGTCAAAAGCAGAGCAGAGGCAGACTGGTAGGAGGAAAGCAGAGTTGAGTTAGTTGCAGATAACATTCAATTCAGACCTGAGACTGAATTTGAAATGTACTGGTTGGTTGGTTTTTTTTTTTTTTTTTTTTACGGTTGGTTGTTGATGAAGTAACTTAACTATTGCTGGATACTCCGCTGGTTGATGATGGATGTCTAATCCCCATCTCATGTCATGTCACTTTTGCTCGGCCCTTTGTTTGGATTTTCTAAGGAAAATGCATGAGAAGGTGATAGGAGAATAAGAATGCCAAACACTTGCATTTTAGAATGAAATTCTAGAATCTAACTATTTTTTTATCCGAACACTGCCATTTGTAGGGATTCTTAACGTACAAAGACAATAATCACTATGTGAGAATGAAATATAAAGAAAACCCTCATTATTTTTTAAAATTCTATGACTATATATATAGTTTGTGACAGGACTGTATAGTTTATGACAAGAAAATCGATCAGCACCATACGAAAAGCTTTGAAATACGAATGCTAAAGAAAGTATGTGTTCTGTAATAAACACGCGCAGTAAAATAACAACAAAGAAGAAGAAGAAAAGGGAGAGGGGAAACAAAGAAGAGGTAAGGTGAGAATGGGTTGGTTCGGATAATAAACGTAAGGAAGGAGATGGAGATCCGTTCCGACGGGTGCAGCTGAGCAAATACGATCTTTGTCTTTTCAAGAAAAGGAAAGGAGATGCCAGATGGAGCCATCTCCCATCCACAACAGCCCACAGTGGAGTAGCGTGCTTGCTTGGTGCTGGACTGCTGGTCACCGTCCGTCTGTCACCCTCCGAATATATAGAAGCACAGCAAGATAATACGGCGTCGGAATAGGAGCCGGCCGGCACGGCATGGTCGTCGCGACCGACGACGGAAGGACGAGCGGCATGCGCGGCACAAGCACTACCCGGGCCGGCGTCCTTTTCTGCTCCGGCGGCCATTGGCCATTGGCCATTATATTGCTGCTCGCTGCCTCCGTCCCTGATTCCCCATCATCAGACTCTACAATCTCCATCGTCGTCTACGTCCATTCCTATCTTCTTCTTTTTTGTTATTTATTTCTTTCTTTCTCATAGACTAAACGAAACGATCGAGACGGCTGGTAATTGATCGATGAGGGTGACTGACATATACTCCTATATGCACTGCCTGCCAACCACGGCTCAACCTCAACGATCGAACATCAGCTGGACACGCCGCCAAGCAATGACAATGACGACGACACGCACGTACCAGAGGGTAGGGGACGGCGACGGACGCGACCAGGCAGTAGTACTGCACGGCGTAGGCGGCGAGCCCCATGGCGGCGGAGACCATGAGCACGGCGTGGAGCGGCATGTGGAGCAGCGCCAGGCCCGACGACCACCCCAGCGCCTTGCCCAGGTCCGACGCCGTGGCCAGGTAGTTGAGCGCCTCCTGGGAGACACCCAGCGAGGATTTCAGCGCCGACGAGTAGGCCGAGAAGTCGAAGTTGGTCCCCGTCAGCGCCTGGATCCACACCGTCGCCGCCAGCATCGCCCACCGCCGCCACGCCTCGTCCCGGCCGCCGTCGCCGTTCCTCCGTCGCTCATGCCGCTGCCCCTCCACCTCCGCCATTCCAGCGCCCTCCTCCCCTCCTCGGCCTGGTTGCGCCATGCTTGTTTGATTCTGGAATGATGATTGCAAGGCGCGCGCGCTCCCGCCGCGCGGACAAGCGCGCGCGTTGCCTGTCCGTCCGTGCCAACAACCGCTCCCCCCCTCCCTCTTTCTTCTCTGCTCGGCTACCTGCTCTATCGATCGCGCTGCCTATATTTATACATACATACATACACATGAGCTTTCCTGTTTAGTAATAGTAAGTTCGTTTCGATCTATTCCATTTGTTGCCGGTTTGGCACAGCTTATCTTTACTAGTAAAACTATTTTTTTTATAAATAGTTTCACAAGTAGTTTTTTTTTACGAAGTTGAACTGTTTTAAAAAAAATGTTTGGTAAAATAGCTTCACTAACGGCGCATGAGGGAGAGAGCTAGGATAAGCTACTATTTTTAGCTCCATCCCAACTCATATTTTTGTAAGAGGAGAAAAAAAACAGCTTTACCTATGAAACTGTTTTGAAAATAAGTGTTTAGTAAAAAAAAACAGCGAGCGGTTGTGAGGTGTGCCAGACAGGCCCATACTATTAGTGGTTTCAACTTTATTTTATGATAACTCAACCTTTTTTGAAAAAAAATCTGATCAAGTTTATAGATAAATATATATCAACATATACGGTGCGTACAATACTGATGGGTTTAATTCGTTTCGAGAAAGAAAATGGTGGCTCTAATGGAAATAAGTTGATTCTATATAAATGCCCGACAGGACACACGGTTCAATTCGCGGTCTAAAAAGATAGCAAAATTGAAAAGACTTCGGGGCATGAAATCGTGTTCAAGGCTTCCTTGGATGGTCAGGCGAATACCAAAATCACTGTCAAGTCTTCTGGGCTCGGAGGGCAAGTGAAAACTCCCGCTATAGAGAGCAAAACGTTTATGGAATTGTTGCTGTCTACGGCAGTAAACAACAAAAACAGTAATACCGATTTCTTAAAATGGGCCTAATAAAGGTGGATCAAAGACCCCCGCGCACCTCCAAACCAAGGCAACTAGAGATAAAAACGTGGAAGATAAATAAGGTCAACAATTTTACTAACGAGATGCAATTACAATCAGCTTTTGTTCGACTCTTGAATAAGTATACCAATCGAAGGACCGTCTCGATGAATCGACTCGTAAAAAAAAGAAGTCTAGTCACCTCCTAAACAAATTTATGTGCCTAACAAGAAGAGGTTCCTGTTGCACCTATGCAAGGCATCAAACAAGAGTATCTTCGCCCTGTTCGTTTGGGTTTGTTTGGCTGATAAGCCATGGCTGAAAGTACTGTTGGCTAATTTATTGTGAGAGAAAATACTATTCGTTATCTGAAAAAGTACTGCTTATAAGCCAAACAAAACCCAAACGAACAGAGCGCTTATATATAGCTGGCTCTACGGAGGTCTCGGTTAAAGAGATCAAAGAGCCGATTGTCATTGAGAACCAGGCTCAATCCACTATGCAAAAAGTGGAGCAATAGTGCCTCTACAGGTAAAAATGAAGTTGGGAATAGTGGAGCAAAAGTACTTCGAACCAAGGTGGCGCCCTTCAGACTTGACCAAGATGCAACGATGCAGACTTTAGCGCGCTCGTTGTAATAAAAATCGAGCAAGAAGCCTAGAGTTTCTTGAAAGACAGCCGTATACAATATCGCCCATAAAACAAAGCAACTGATAGCTTGACATCGTTGCTTTGTTGCTATGTGTTTTAAAACTCCCATATGCCCCGCTTTAAAAACAAGGTGGCATATGTTGACACCATAGAGGGCCAGATGAGGTTATATTTTCTTGGGAGGTTGAGATGTCGGAAGTTCCGAGTTGCGCGAGACTCCTAGGTCTTGGGAGTTGGCTCCGTCAGAAGTTCCGACTTTCCCTATTTGAGTCTAGCTATTCTCAATTCTGATCCACCAAACTCCTCTAATCTCATGGAAAACTTGTAGATTGTGTCATTGGAAGGTTTTCTACTGAGAGAATGCCACACCCCCAATATATATTTTGGAGGATCACTACCGATTGAGGTATCTAATATACAATCGACAAAATTAATCTATCTTACCTATTATCTTCTACCTCAAGCTCTTTCAACACTCTTGTCGGTCCATCACTTCTCTCGACGAGATTTGCCAGCGTTTTAGGTGACATTGTCAATCCTAGAACACCCCCATCATGCTTCTCCCCGCTAGGTCTTCCCTGGAGGCCTTTGCAAGTTTCACAGGCTAAGGAGTGTCTAATCGGCCTCGTCGACCTGCTAGTCGACATCGCCGTTGAGATCTTCCTTCACTGCATGTGTATTTAGACCGTGTGTGACGACTTCGAGCGATATAGCCTCTACTGGTATGTGATCAAAGTCAGCGTCAATACCTTACTAGTGTATAGTCATCTAATATTATTCGTCGTGACGAATATAAACATCATTTTTTATATTACCAGAATATTGTACTTCCAAGCACTTGTATTGTACATTCCCTTAATTCATCTGTAGAGAGTTAATTCATCTGTAGAGAGTTAATTCATCATCAACTGGCTGCTAGTTAATGAATGGAACATCCGACAACATGCATACGAATCTAATCCAGGCTATTGTATACGCGCTGTGCTCGGCTTGCATACATGTGATCATTATTTAGATGCTACTAGCTAATTGAGCAATTTGGATTGTACTCCCTCCGTCTACAAAAGAATGTAATTATGGGATCTGTGCCGGCTAATATAGTTCAAGTTTGATTAAGTTTATAGTAAATACTATTAGCATTTATGTCTTCAAATAAATTTATTATGAAAATATATTCTATAACGAATCTAATGATATTTATTTTGCATCTTGAATATTAGTACTTTTTTATATAAATTTAGTCAAAGTTCAAACTGTTTGACTTTTCGAGAAACGAGAATTGCGTTCTTTTATGGACGGAGGTAGTATGTATCGTGCAATGTATGGAAATGGCTGTATGCATGATGTATAGGCACAGGGTTTTCGATTCCAGTACTAAAAAATTATGGCCACCCCTGAAATTACCGAAATTCGTAAATTTTGGTTGAGATTTGCACATGAAGTATGGTTTTTCTAAAAAAAAAAGATCCAGGTAAATATTAGAATGATTTATGATTATGCAACATAAACAATAGAAAATATGAGTTTAGAGTTATATATATAGCACATTTATTAGTGTATTACAAAATTTCGGATTTTTCTTCCGCCCACCGCGAAATTCGCAAGCCGAAATTTTGAACCCTGTATAGGCATCGGTCTTCGATCGATGGATGGCACACAGAACAGAACACGATCAGGGTTTTGTTTTGGCCTTATTACAAACTAATACAAAGGGCTATGCATATATAATAATACATGTATAGCAGGCAGATCTATTTGTTAACTAGGAGTACACGTGACGTATTACGTGTGTGCAATCAAATCGAAACCAACATCTAACGTAGGAAGTGAGTGCATATTCTATGAACCGAAACACAGTGAGCTTTCCTGTCCGTCCGTGCCAACCGTTGCTCGAGCGATCGCGCTGCCTATATTTATACGCATTACCTTTCCTGTTTAGTAATAATAAGTCCATTTCTATTCCATTCGTTTTAAAATATATACTATGGGTGGTTTCAGTTTTGTTTTATAACTCAAGCTTTTTTATAAAAAATGTGACCAAGTTTGTAGACAAATATATTATCATATACGGTATGTACAAGATAAATGTACAATACTATAGACATATTCCATGGTGGGTTTAATTGGTTTCGAGAAAGAAAATGGTGGCTTAAATGGAAATAGGCTGATTTTATATAAATGCCAACACGGTAAACGGTCCAACGGTCTAACAGACGGTGACCATCATACATAAGACAACAAGATTCCAAAGACTTCGCAAAATCATGTTCAAGAGGTCCGTAGATGGTCGGAAAAATATCAAAATCACCATCAAGTCTTCTGGGCTTGGGGAGCAAGTGAAAACTCCCACTAGAGAGCAAAAAGGAGATGGGATTGTTGTTCAGGGCATTAAACAACAACAAAACAAGAAATCGGCCTAATAATAAAGGTGGACCAAAGCCTCCCCCCCTCCCCCGCACCTACAAACCAAGGCAACTGGAGATTGAAACGTGGAAGATAAATAAGGTCAAGAGTTCCAACAATGAGGTGCAATTACAATAAGATTTTGAATGACTTTTGAATAAGTATATCAAGCAAAGGGACGTTTCAATGAATCGGCTCATAAAAAAACAAGTCCGGACACCTCCTCAGCAAATTTATGTGCCTAACAAGAAGAAGGTTCCTGCTGCAACTATGGAGCGTATCAAGCAAAAATCTCTTATAATTGGCTCTACTGAGGTCTCGAATGAAGAGATCAAAGAACCGATTGTCATTGCGAGCCATACTCAATCCACTATACCAAAAGTGGAGTGAAATGTTAGATATTATGGGCTTGGCCCATTTATTTAATATCTCTATTAAACTCTATGGTCCGTACATGTGCATTAATGGTTTTTATACCATATGGGAATTTAATCGAGAGGCGACTCTACTTAAATACTTGATCATTGATCGATCTATTTGAGAAGTAACAGTGAATCACCTGGATGCCACACGCGCGCGCGCCGCCACCGCCCGGCCCGAGCCCGTGCGCGTGCGCGTGCGCGTGCGCGTGCGCGTGGCGAGGCGAGGCGAGGCGAGACAGGCGGCGGCGGCGGCGAGCGAGCGGACGGGCGAGGCCTTTATTTTTGACACTCAGTTTCCTGTGACGAATTGATTGGAGGAGTTTCTGTTAACTCCGGTGACTTCTGGCTCTCCGTCTCCGTCTCTCCCACCGCAGGGGGGAGGTGACCCTTTGGTGCCGTCGGCTTCTCGTCTTCTGGCCTCCGCCTATAAGACAAATCCTCCCCTCTCGGTTAAGCTCCCTTTGGCGAAGTACACTACTTTCCAGCAAGCGCAAGTCTTTCCCGCTCCACCTCCGGCGAGCACCAGAGATGGAAGAGTAGGCCTCCGGAACGCGTCTCCGTCGTGGGCTTCATCTGCTCGGGTGAAGACGGGCGATTACGTTTTTGGAATGTTGATAAATAAGGCATTTTCATATTTATTTTAATCCATAAAAATGACGCAATAAAAATAAGAGCAGGCCATTTTCATCTGTTGGCTTTGCGGGCATGCTAAAGCCTACGCCGTTTGAGGGCACTCACTACAAGAGGTGGCGTGAGAAAGCCCTTCTGTGGTTGTCGGCCATGCGCTGTGGTCATGTGCTCAATGAGCAGCCTGCTACTGTGAGATCCGATGAGGATGAGCAGGCTTGGGGACATGCTAAGACCATGTGCAAGGCTGCACTGTTGAGCATCATCAGTGACTCTCTGGTTGATGCCTACATACCACTCCCGACTGGCAGAGCTGTGTGGGAGGCTCTTGAGGCCCGGTACGGTCTTTCCGACGCCGGTTCTGAGCTATACATCATGGAGCAGTTCCATGACTACAAGATGGTTGATAACCGTCCTGTAGTCGAACAAGCTCATGAGATACAGGGACTGGTGAAGGAATTGGAATTGTACGGCTGGCAGGGTGCATTATTGCTAAGCTGCCACCTTCATGGACTGATTTTGCTACTACCTTGAAACACAAGAGGCAGCAGTTTAGCATTGCTGAACTTGTTGGCACTCTTGATGTTGAGGACAAGGCAAGAGCAAAGGATGTCAAGGGAAAGAGCAAGGGCGGGAATGGTGAGGCGACTACTAGTGCACATGTGGTGCAAAAGTTTCGTCCTAAGCCACAAAAGAGGAAGCCCCAGCAGGAGCTTAAGCAGAAATCCACTATCTCCTTCAAGAAAGGTAATAATAAGAAGATGGGATTAGACAAGGCAAAGATGAACTGCTTCACTTGTGGAAACACTATTCACTTCTCTAGAGAGTGTCCTGAGGCTAAGTGGAAGCCCTCACCAAAGGCGAAGACAGTCAACACCATTGAGACTGATGCATACGCTTCTGGGTACGGTAATTTATCTGCATTTACAGTTTGTTCCTCACCTGATTGGTGGGTTGATACAGATGCAAATATACATGTGTGTGCTGATAAGTCCTTGTTTTCTTTTTACCAGGTCGGGAGGAGTGGAGCCTTGCTGATGGGGAATGGCGCGCGTGCTGGTGTTCATGGTGTTGGTATGGTGGATCTGAAGCTTACTTCGGGGAAGACCGTGCAACTCAAGAACGCGCATCATGTCCCCTCAATAAGGAAAAATCTTATTAGTGGCTCTCTGCTATGTCGAGACGGTTTTAAACTTGTGTTTGAGTCGAATAAATGTGTTATGTCGAAGTATGTAACCTTTGTTGGAAAAGGCTATGAGAGCGGAGGCTTGTTCCGCTTGTCGTTGGTTGATACTTTACCTCTTGCAGTGAATAATGTCGTTAATAACGTTAATGTTGAGATGAATGTTTGGCATTCTCGATTATGTCATGTTAATTTTGGTTGCATGTCCCGCTTAGCTGGTTTGAATTTAATTCCTAAATTTGACGTTGCCAAAAGTTCCAAATGTCATACATGCGTTGAGGCAAAACAACCTCGCAAGGCTCACAAGGTAGTTGCGGCGAGAGAGTTGGCACCACTTGAACTCATCCATTCCGATATTTATGAAATGAACGGAATTTTGACAAAAGGTGGTAAGAGATACTTCATAACGTTCATAGATGATTGCACTCGATATTGCTATGTGTACCTAATTAAAACAAAAGATGAGGCATTACATTATTTTAAAACCTTTAAAGCTGAGGTTGAGAATCAACTTGAAAAGAAAATCAAACGGTTGCGGTCCGATCGTGGGGGAGAATATTTCTCTAATGATTTTTTTGAGTTTTGCGCGGTGCACGGTATAATCCATGAGAGGACACCTCCATACTCACCACAATCCAATGGGATTGCTGAGAGAAAGAACCGCACTCTAACTGACTTGGTGAATGCCATGTTGGAGACAGCTGGTTTATCTAAGGAATGGTGGGGTGAGGCAATTTTAACTGCGAATCATGTCCTAAATAGAGTGCCCACAAAGAACAAAGAAATTACTCCATTTGAGGAATGGGAGAAAAAGAGGTTAAATATTTCTTATCTTCGCGTTTGGGGTTGTTTGGCCAAAGTGAACGTGCCAATAAACAAAAAGCGAAAGCTTGGACCAAAAACTGTAGATTGTGTTTTCCTCGGCTATGCCATTCATAGTGTGGGCTATCGGTTTTTAATAATAAATTCTAGTGCTCTTGATATGGCTGTTGGAACGGTCATGGAGTCTAGAGATGCCACGTTCTTCGAGAATGAATTTCCAATGAAAATAGGTGCACCTAGCGTGTCTAGTCATGATTCTGTTCCTGAATTTCATGAATCGAATATACACGCTGATGATAACACCCATGAGCTTGAGCAAAATCCAGAGGAGGATGATAATACTGTCACTCGAAGGAGTAAGAGGCAAAGAGTTGCAAAATCCTTTGGAGAAGACTTTATTATATATCTCGTGGATGACACTCCCACAACCGTTTAAGAGGCATACTCTTCTCCCCAGAGTCTCGACATGTGGAAGGAGGCGGTGGCAAAGTGAGATGGACTCCATTATGTCCAATGGGACGTGGGAAGTGGTTGACCGTTCATTTGGTTGCAAACCTGTAATGTGCAAATGGGTGTTTAAAAAGAAGTTGAGGCCTGATGGTACAATTGAGAAGTACAAAGCTAGGCTTGTTGCTAAGGGTTATACACAGAAGGAAGGTGAAGATTATTTTGATACTTACTCACCTGTTGCTCGACTGACGACCATTCGTGTGTTGCTATCCCTGGCTGCCTCACATGATCTTTTCATTCATCAGATGGATGTTAAGACAACCTTCCTAAATGGAGAGCTTGAGGAAGAGATCTACATGGATCACTGATGGGTTTATTGCAAATGGTCAAGAGGGTAAAGTTTGTAAGTTATTGAAGTCCTCAGACGGGCCTAAAGCAAGCCCCCAAGCAGTGGCATGAGAAGTTTGATAAAACTTTAACATCAGCCGGCTTTGTTGTGAATGAAGCTGATAAATGTGTATATTATCGGTTTGGTGGTGGTGATGGTGTGATACTATGCCTATATGTGGATGATATATTAATATTTGGCAACAATCTAAATGTGATCAAAGAAGTAAAAGATTTTTTGTCGAGTAACTTTGAGATGAAAAACTTGGGTGAGGCTGATGTTATTCTCAACATTAAGCTTTCAAGGGAGGAAGGAAATGGTGGGGTAACTCTTATGCAGTCTCACTATGTGGAAAAGGTCTTGAACCGATTTGGGTACAGTGAGTGTACGCCTGCTCCTACTCCGTCATTTATCCAAGTGTTCATTTGAGGAAGAATCTCGAATTGCAAGAGACCAATTGAGATATTCACAGATAATTGGTTCTCTTATGTACCTAGCTAAGCAAACCAGTTCTGATATCTCGTTCATTGTAAAGCAAACTGAGCCGGTTTGTGTCAAATCCGGGAGATACTCACTGGAATGCTCTTGAGAGAGTGCTGCGCTATTTGAAAGGGACAATGAGTTATGGCATTCACTTTTCCGGGTATCCAAGGGTACTAGAGGGTTATTGTGATGCTAATTGATTTCGATGCGGATCACCGTATGCCACGAGTGTGGATACGTGTTCCTACTTGGAGGTGGTGCTGTTTCTTGAAGTCTTGCAAGCGCACTATCTTAACGAAGTCTACAATGGAAGCGAAATCGACCGCATTGGATACCGCTAGTGCTTTGAAGCGAGTGGCTCCGTGATCTCCTAATGGATTTGCCGATTGTTGAGAAACCAATCCCGCAATTTCCATGAACTGTGATAATCAAACTGTGATCACTAAGGTAAATAGCTTCTAAGGATAATATGAAGTCCACAAAGCATGTGAAGAGACGTTTGAAGACCGCTCGTAAAAGCGAGAAACTCCGAGAGTATTGCATTGGACTATGTCCATACATCAAATAATCTGCGAGATCAATTCACTAAGGGTCTCATCACGCAATGTGATAGAAGGTGCGTCGAGGAACTAGGTTTGAGACCCACATAGAGCAATTAACAGTGGTAAACTATCCTATGTGATCGGAGATCCCGTGAATTAGGATGGCGAAACAAGCTGTTGATTGACTGAGGGAGAGACCCCTTAGATTATAGCTTAGTTCGTTGGAGATGCACCGTCTCTCCAATCATTGTTAAGGCGTGATGATTAAGTTCTTAATGTGATCCGAGTGGCTTGGTATAAGCGGGGATGTTGTCCTCTGAGAATATCCTATAAGGAACACACCTATATGAGCTCGATTGCTAGTCACAATCTATGAGATGTGGGTAATCTCTAGATGCTCATGAAAAGGCCTCGAAGTGTGACTTATATGCTTCAAAATAGAGGGAAGGTACTTGGCAGCCTAGTATCAGTTAAGAGGTTATGTGAAACTCATCTCGCAAGAAAACTGCTAATTCAAGGTTCTCATCCATTGTTCAGTTGTGGATGAGTGTAGCTAGCTTTCTAGATGGATGTTCAACTTAACAGTCTCCATTGAAACACTGGTATATAAAAGGAATGTGGTTATGAGAACTTCAAACTGCGTACCCTAGAGTTTGGTGGGGATTGTTAGATATTATGGGCTTGGCCCATTTATTTAATATCTCTATTAAACTCTATGGTCCGTACATGTGCATTAATGGTTTTTATACCATATGGGAATTTAATCGAGAGGCGACTCTACTTAAATACTTGATCATTGATCGATCTATTTGAGAAATAAAAGTGAATCACCCGGATGCCACACGCTGCCTGCCGCTGCCGCCGCCTCGGGCCCGCCCGGCCGCCCGCAGACGTCTTGCGCGTCTTGGCGGGTGCGTGGGCGTGGCGTGGCGCGTGGCGAGGCGAGGCGAGGCAGAGGTGCGGCGCGGCGAGCGAAGCGGACGAAGCGGGCGAGGCCTTTATTTTGACACTCGGTTTAAGTGTGACGAATTGATTGGAGGAGTTTCATTAACTCCTGTGACTTCGGCTCTCCGTCTCCGTCTCTCCCACCGCAGGGGGAGGTGTGACCTTTCGGTGCCGCCGGCTTCTTCGCCTTCTTCGCCTCCGCCTATAAGACAAATCCTCCCCTCTCGGTTAAGTCCCCTTTGGCGGTACACCACTTTCCAAAGAAGCGCAAGTCTTTCCCGCTCCACCTCCGGCGAGCAGCACCGGAGATGGAAGAGTAGGCCTCCTAACGCAGCGTCTCCGTCGTGGGCTTCATCTGCTTTCGGGTGAAGACGGGCAATTACGTTTTTGGGGAGTGTCGGTGGTGGTGGCGACTACTACTGGTGAACTGAACACATGGCGGTGCGTCTTCACGGCGCCTTATTCTGCACCGCATCAAGCGGGACGACTACAACAACAAAGCACCACCATGGCCTTTCACAGTGCGAAGGGCTCCATGCAGCAGGGTATAACCTCCTTCACCCTTTTCTGAGTTTCATTATCAATATCATGATGTTCCTAGGCAATACTACTTTCTATTCAGCATGCTCTGTTTGGTTGATTTGGATGATTATGCTAGTACTATTTTTCTGGTTCCTTTTAATTTTGTGATCATCATGATCTTGATATTTGAGAACACATCTTTTATATTTATGATCATGTCTGTGAGGCTTCAGCTGAATAAAACAATGTTTCACATATGTTTCGGTTCTATAATTTGCCTTATTATCATGTTAACACTTGTCATGAATTGTTTCTGTCATTTTATTCATGACGTCACTCTTATTTTTATTGCGTTATTTTTATGGATTAAAATAAATATGAAAATGCCTTATTTATCAACATGAAATGCCGCTGCAAGTAAAAATGAAGTTGAGAGCAGTAAACCGGAGTCCAAGCACTTCCAACCAAGGTGGCGTCCATGCTTGACTAAGATGCAATGGCACAAACTTTAGCGTGCTCGTTGTAAGAAAATCAAGCAAGAATTGTAGAGTTGCTTGAAAGATGGCCGATATACAGTATCTCCTTCAGAAAAATATGGTCGATGCATGCATCGGTCTCTTAGAACAAAATAGCCGATGGCTTGACATCGTTGCTTTGTTGTCATATGTTTTTAAAACATTCATATGCACCGCTTTAAAAACAGGGGCATACGTTGACAACAAAAAGGGTAAGATGAGGTTATATTTACTTGGGAGGTTGAGATGTCGCTCGTTGAAAGTTCCAAGTTGCGCGAGACTACTAGTCCTAGGTCTCTGGAGTTGGGTTGGGCGTCAGAAGTTTCTATTTTCCCTATGAGTCCAGCTATTCCCAATTTCAATCCAAACTTCTTCGATCTCGTGGAAAACTAACTTGCTAATTGCGTCCTTGGAAGGATTCCTTTTCGGATAAGACCGATTGAGGTATCATCTAATACGCAGCTCTTCCAAACTCTTGTTGGTCCATCACTTCTCTCGATGAGATTTCCTGGCGTTTTAGGTGGCCTTGCCAGTCTTGAAACACCCCACCATGTCTCTCCCCAACGAGTCTTCCCGAGAGACGTTTGTGGGGTTCACGGACAAAAAAAGAGCATCTAATCGGCCTCATTGACTTGTTGGTCGGCATCGCCCTTGGGGTCTCTCCCTTCACTACGTATCTAGGCTGTGTATGGCCTTAGACGATCTAGCCCCTACCAGCACGTAATCATTGTCAACATCCTTATTATTAGTTTAGTTATCTAATAGTATTTGTATTGTATTGCACGTCCAAGCACTTGTATTGTACACTCCCTTAATCTATCTGTAGAGAGTTAATTCATCAAGTGGCTGCTGGTTAATGAATGGAACATCGGAACATGCATACGAATCTAATCCAGGCTATGTATAAGCTGTGTGCTCGGCTTGCATGCATGTGCCCATTATTTAGATGCTACTAGAGCAGCTTGGTTGGATTGTATGTATCATGCAATGCATGGAAATGGCTGTATGATTAATGTACAGGCATCCATCTTGGATCGATGGATGGCACACAGAGAACAGAGCACGACCAGGGTTTTGTTTTGGCCTTATTACAAACAGCTGGCAGACACGCAGATTATTTGTTAAGGCCTTGTTTAGATTGAAAAAAATTTCAAACCGATGAATAGTAGCACTTTCGTCTTATTTGGTAAATATTGTCTAATCGTAGACTAACTAAGCTCAAAAGATTCATCTCGTGATTTCCAACTAAACTGTGCAATTAGTTTTTTTTTACCTACATTTAATGCTCCATGCAAACGGCTAAAAATTGATGTGATGGAGAGAGAGTGAAAAAACTTGGAATTTTGAGGGTATCTAAACAAGGCCTAACTAGGAGTAGACGTGACATATGCAATCAAATCGAAATCAAAATCAGTATCTATAGTTCAGGAGTGAGTATATATTCTATGAACCGTAACCACTGAAATTTACAAATCAGGCATCAGCCATATATATATTGCTAAGCGTATAGCGTCCCGGAAAGCATATAAAACCAGATATGCACATGCAGATTGAATTCCCCTAGCTGCCGTCTCTGTCCCTCTCGTGTATATATAATACTTAAGCAGAGTGCAGACAAATTTTTAAAATATCCCATGAGGCGGAGTAAATGACAATAGGACTACAAATTTATTTAGCTTTTCAGACCAAATTACATACGTTTGTCTTATTTGTAATTAACCTGAAAACAGCTGCGTACACCGCTGCATGTTTTCAAGCAGCCGGCGGCTCAATCATACATCAAGTCCTGACTGGCAGACGTCCTCACGACCACGCGAGACGTTTTGAGCCTTCTGCTGCGAGTCGCGGAGTCGGTGACTGTTCATTCTCTTTCCTCTGCATACGACCGCAACTCTGCCGCTCTGCGAGTCGCCAGCGGGTGGCGGGTAGCCAGGCAGGCTGCAGGTAGGCTCGTCCGCACATGAACGAGTGAGACTGAACGTGACTACGTGATCCGCATAGGTACGAATCTCTGATTCTCTGTCCTATCTCCTATACGATCCCTAATTCCCTCCTCCTCCGGCCCTAAATATCCCTCCTCCTCCGGCCCTAAATATCTGCCGTACTGGCTTTCCGAGAAATGACTCTGATTAAATTTATATAAAAAATATTAATATTTATGATACATAATTAATATCATTAGATAGATCTTTTAATCTAGGTTTTTTTAATAAATTTATTTGGAGATATAAATGTTGCACGTATTTTCTACAAATCTAGTCAAACTTGTGGCACGAAAACAAAAAACGACAGATAATAAGGGACAGAGGGAGTATTCCCTAACTATGTATTGCCGACCGCTAAGTTAAAGGTTAATCATTGATTCAGATTTCACATACCTGGACGGACATCATTTGGAATTTCAGATTTGCAAATTGTTTAATCTTTGACTAATTGTTTCTCTAAATTTTAACGGTACCATGTCATCAAGAAAGTATGCTTCCGACAATGACAAAAGAAAGAAGAAAACATGAGTAGATGTTTTGATACAATAATAGAGAGGGACTCTTCATAAATTTCTTAACAGATGATTTGAGATATGGAGGAACCAGCTAACGCTAATCCAGAAGATCCAAAGGTTAAATGGATTGGAAACATTAATCACTGAGAAGCGATTGTTGGAGATTGATATTGACACCATCATCGAGGTCTTCGCATCGAGGAATGTTAGAAGAAAATTTTAAGGTAATTCAATATGTATACAAATTATTTCATATGAATATTGCTTTTGCATCCAGTTAACTGCTTATTAGTAACATTTTGTATATTTGTGTATATATATTGGCCATGAATGGTACTAGTATTATCGTGTTTATATGAAAGGGCCCAAAATTTTAGTTTGGTTGTAGGTCCAAAAAAATCTCAGGACCGGCCCTGCTGGCAGTCCTAAGTCCTAACCATATACTCCTACGTCATACATCAAGATATACTACTCTGTACATCTTGGACAGTTGTACTTACACATGCATGTTAGTTGACCCTAACCATATAGTTTATAGTACCGGTATATAGTTTACGACTTACGAGAGTTGTTATTATATTCGTTAGCAGCCTCCTGATGATGGTCAATCTCTTTATTTGGACTCTCATCAAACAGCTTCTATTTTTGCAGAAAAATTGAAAAAAAAAATTCTCAACTTGCAAAGATTCTTTTAGTAACTAATGATCTTTGTCTTCTAGGTCTGAACATGGACTGAAGGAAATATGTGTACATACTGGATGACTACTCTTTCCATCCCAAAATGTAGGCAATTTTTTTATTTAATTTGCATTGTTCATTCTAAATCAAATTATTCTAAGTTTGATCATGTTTATAGAAAGGACATCAACATTTATGATATTGAATGAGAATCATTAGTTCCGTTGTGACATGTATTTTTGATATTTCTCTTACTTCTTTGACCATGTTTACAGTTGTTCTCTTTGTGTGCACTGTTTTAATTTTTTTCATAAATAATGCTCGTTTTGTCATATCTACGAAGAAATGCGAATACTTGCCTGCCGCCTACTACTTGCATTGGCTTGTAGTAAACTTGCATGGAGGCTCACCAACCAGCAAGTTAATAATTCAAAGTTCAAACAATAGATAGATATAGATAAAATAAACGCCTGAGGCGTGACCAAGGGCCGGCCTGTTCGCTTGAACTTATCAACTTGGAATCTATAGTATTTTTTTCTCACAATAAATCAGCCAAGGCAGGCTTATCAGTCGGCTTTAATACTAACCAAACAGGCCCGCTATTTGTACCAAACCAACAACCTGAAATGAATTGGAACCACACAAAAGATATAAACAAAAACAAAAGGTGAACGACTGAATGAACGACATTCCAGTTTGTATGGTCTATATATGGAGTATAATAACAAGAGGTTGCTTTTTCTTTAAAGAGGCTGCTACTTTCAGTGACAGTGACCGTCCGCACAGGCACAAGACAAATATACTATGCAAATACATGCATACATGTCTGGAGCTAGACATCTCGATCTGCATTCAGATTCGTTTGCATAAAAGGAGCAATTGTATGGGACGTTTCTGATTTTGGTGTGATAGTGATGACTGTTGTTGTGGGCTGATAAACGTGGAGATACTTTCATGGACCTAGTCAGCCCACTCCTTTGAGGCCCGCCGGGGCCTCTCTCCCTTCCATGGGCCATTCCCTGTCTCCTCTGCTCTCCCTAAAAGAACAATAAACTTGTATACAACATGTCAGATAGGAATGAAGCAATTCATTTTTTTTCCTTACCTGCTGGGCTCTCTGTCTAATACATCACAGCTAATTTATTCCTTTCTAATATATAGGTTAGCTAGATTGATTACTTGCTGAACACTTTGACTGATTACATTTACAGAACATTGACGACCGGAGCCGTTCCAAAAGAATATATTTATTGCAACCTCTGAATAGCACGTGCCAAATGTAGGGCGATCGATGGAGTGTCCCTGGAAATAGGTCAGACTTGCGCTTGGGGACACATCCTCCTACACAGATTGTGGATCGGTGGTTCATCTCAGAGACTGATCTTCCTGCAAAGTAAAAGAATAACATTAGAGATCTAGAGGGCGGGTGGATAAGCGAGGATTGAGTGCCTCATGGATTTGTAAGGAAGGGTGGCAGGTGTTGTCTCTTTAATTTCCTTTGATTGCGAACCCGACTTGGGATTTGAAGGGATCAAACATGCAGCCTGTTCGCTTGCTCGTAAACAATCGTAAATTTTCAGCCGGGAACAGTGTGTTTCTCTCACACCAAATCAGCCAACAGTACGGCCTCCCGAACAGGCTGATGAACTGTGACGGTCTGTTTCCGTTGTGCAGGGGAGGAGGGAAGCCACATGAATGTTCAGATGGTTGCTGCGATGTTTTCGTTTGGAAGTGGGCACAGGTGGGTACGGAATGAATGGGGAGGATGACTTATATAGATGTTTTCCATCTATATTAGATATTGTTGTAACATGGCCACCGTGAGTGGCGGAGACCTCGCAGCGGCCGGCGATTTACGAGGCATCTCCGACCTGTTACCAAAAGCGGAGGTTGTGCTCCCACGCCTCAAACCCGGAAAGAGAATGGTTTGTTAGATTGAGCTTGCAGGTTGCGGACGACGGCCTGGCGCGCGGTCTCCGCTCGGCCGGGCTCACAGCGCGCCTCCGCCACTCAGGCGGAGGCCGCCTCTGCCAGAGACTAATTAAATGTCAACATTGTTTGGGCATGTGCAGTAACTGATGAGGGCGCTCGTGGATCTGCGCTGGTGCTCCAAGATGGTCTCCGCCTGCGTCAGGCGAAGACCCAAGCAGAGATCGGTGATCCCGGGATGCCGGAGGCTCACGGCTTCGGCACTCCCAGCAGGCGGAGGCCCAAGGCTCGCTCGTCGGATCCCGAGGCCGGACAGAAGCGGAGATCTCTGGCGGAGGCCCTAAAGCCCATCGCTGAGTCCCCGAGGCCCGATGGGCGGTTGATCATGCAGCCCAAGACTAGATGGCAAGATGGCAAGATTACCCCCGAGACGGAAGGCGAGTAGAGGAATATCCCAAGAATGTACTCAGAAGCAGCTTGAGGGATACTATCAGAAACTCGTGAAAGTGGTAGTTGAGCCATATAAATAGGGAACACTTGTAACAATGAGGGGGTTGTTGGTGCAAGAATTAATGAAACCCTAGTTTTGCGTGCCATTTCCTTACACGCTCATCTATCGCGCCTATTTCCCGTGCCTCTGCCGGGAGGTGCGGCGTAACAGGCGGAGGCCTCTACCTCCTCCACACTGTCGGAGACCGCCAGCTTCAACATTAGCGCCCACCGTGGTTTGGCCAAGGCAAACCAACGATGGCAGGGAAAAGAAAAACCACCACCAGAGCAAAGAATGCGACCACGGGTCGGCGAGGAAGGCCCAGCGCAACACTCGTAGCACCCACGCAACCTCGCCAAGGAGGATGACACCAGAGCAGTATGCCTGTGGTCAACCACCGGAACCCCAAGATCTAGAGATTCAAGATCCGGAGGCCCAACCAAACTCAACCACAACACCCGAGCAAGAATCGCAATAATGCAAGCACAGCTTGCAAAGAGCGCAACAAGAGAGGGATGAATGGCGGCAGATTCGCAGCTAATCGACCAAGCTATTCAAGCGTCAAAGACAAGCAATGTAAATAAGGCAAAGCGTGCTATGGTCCTACATGCCGAGATGCTAAGTATGCGAAGATGCAAGATCGCGTTAACCTCCACAATCCTAGCCTCCGTAGCAACACCAACTACAACCATGCTACAAGGCCCTACGCCAGTGATTAGCCAGCCCACGATGCCATCTCAGGTGATGCGGAGGCCTATCGATCCCAAGTCCCCACTCTCGAAGGCATACAACAATCGCCATGGCCAACAAATACACAAGCCAATCACACTACCAAAGTTCAACGGAAAGACAGACCCCCATCGAGTCATTATGAGTTACGAGGCAAAGTGATAGCCTCCGCCGGCGGAGACGACGCCCGTCTCCGCAAAGTCATTTGTTATTGTCAGCCAAGGTGACGCGTTGGCTTGGTATTCCATGCTCAAACCCAAAGACACATCTATTCCCCGAAAATCTCCGGGACAAGATATTGGCAAACTTCAAGGGGCTAGCAAAGACAATCGGCGACATCCACAGATCTGTTCCAATGCGCATAAATGCGTGGAGAGACACTACACGACTACTTTCGGAAATTCATGCAACTAAAGGCGAAGGCACCAGACGTCCCAGAAGAGATCGCCATTGAAGCAGCGATCAAAGTGCTCCGAATCGGGCCATTCGCAGCACACCTAGCAAGAAAGAAACCAACTTCCATACAATAGTTGTACGATGAGTTCGAGAAGTACTGTAGATCAGACAATGACCTCCGGAAAAGGCTAGAGGAGCAGGGTCAAAATAGACAGCAAAACAACAGCAAAAACTCATAGAAGAGCTATGCGAACCAGAACGCATCAAATCAGAAACCAGGCCAGGGGCAGGTGCTCAGCATTGAGGGTCAACCTCACCCCAAACAAGGGCAACTGCCAGGGCCAGCAGGGCCGGAGACCCAGACCAGGAACCAAGGTAGGCAAGGCTACCAAGGCAAAAACTGGAACAAAAACTACAACCACAAACAACGCAGGCCATATTATGCGTTTTTCACGGCGGCCTTGCAGGCACAAAGACCAAAGATTGTCCGGAGACAAAGGAGACACAGGAAAGAATGAAGAACAAGAGAGACCACCAACCTCCCAAGACAACAGTGAGCAAGAGAGGTCAACACCACCTACACAACCGACCACCAAAGAAGATCGCCTGATGTACCTAGCGCTAAACGCAAACCAAGTACATCCCTCCACACCGCCTCTGCCTATTACCCGAATTCCTACTAGCATGGCGGTCAGTCGCCCTCAAGAAATTTCCCGCGGCAACTATAGGTCGGAGGCAAGCCCCACCTACATAAACCCAAAAACTCCCACATAACCTACCTCGAAACAAACCAACCGCCACAAAATCAAAGCAGGTTCGAGTATCCGCCGCAACAACAGCAACAAATGCAACAACTACCTCCGCCACCACCTCACAACCAACCCCAACACCAAAAAACGAGCCAAACCTGAGAAAACCAAGTCAACCCTCATGGAGCACTCGCCAACAATAGGCACGATCATCGCCAATCACGGGAGGTTCATCAATGGAGTTTCAAACAAAAAGCAAAAAAGAATCACCTTCACTGGTAAACAATGTAGCAGTCCAGTAGCACAACAAAATACAGATTGGTCCAGAGTCCCAATCACCTTCACAGAAGAAGATCTCCAGCTAGAAAGCTACCCTCACACAGACGCAATGGTGATTAAAACAAACATAGCAGCATGGGAGATAAGCAGAGTGTTGATTAACACTGGCAGTTCAGCAGATATCATCTTCGCAAATACCTTTGACCAAATGAAGCTCAACAGAAATCAATTATAGCCCTCTGAATCCCCTTAATAGGATTCGGATCCAAGCAGATACAAGCACTAGGAAAAATATCACTCCCAGTGTCGTTCGGAACCCAAGCAAATGCTAGAACCGAGTACATAACCTTCGACGTCGTCGATTTGTATTACCCGTACAATGCCATCTTGGGCAGAGGATTCACAACCAAATTCAACGCAGCACTGCATATGGCCTACTTGTGCATGAAAATACCAGCACTCCATGGTATTATCACAGTCCAAGGTAGCCAAAAAGAAGCAAGAAACATATAAAAAGCTATCTACAGAGCCCAAAGAAACATCAATGCAGTCGACTCGGCAGACAAAGAACTAGAGCCTCCGGATATGCCCAGAGGAAAAACAGATATGGCAGGTCAAGAAGAGACAAAGCTAACCCCTCTAGAAAAGGTGTTACCAGACAGAAAAGTAACAATCAGCTCACAATTGAGCAAGGAAGAGGAGGAAGAGCTCATGGAAACTCTAGTAAAAAACAAGGACATCTTTCGCCTGGTCAGCCTCCGACCTCCATGGAGTTAGCAGGGACATCATACAGCACGAACTGGATATCAATGAAAACATGAGACCAAGAAAGCAGAAATAGAGAAAAATGTCGGAGGACAGAATCCTGGCAGCAAAGGCGAAGGTGCAAAGATTGGTAGATGCAAAAGTGACCAGGGAAGTCAAGTATTCAGAATGGCTTGCAAACGTAGTACTGGTACCAAAGAAGAATGACAAAATGAGAATGTGCATAGATTTCACAGATCTGAATAAAGCTTGCAAAAAAGACCCTTTCCCATTGCCAAGAATAGATGCCTCCGTCGACAAGGCAGCCAGATGACAGAGGTTGTCTCTCCTCGATTGTTTCTCTGGGTATCACCAAATCTGGATGAAAAAAGAAGACGAAGACAAGACAAGTTTCACCACTCCATTCGGGACATATTGCTACACCAGAATGGCAGAGGGCCTAAAAAATGCCGGAGCAACCTTTGCCAGAATGACAAAGAAAGTTTTGGGCTCACAACTAGATAGAAACATCATAGCCTACGTCGACGACATAGTGGTCATGAGCAAGAACAAGAATGATCATGTCTCCGACTTACAGGAGACCTTCGCCAACCTCAGGACAGCTGGCCTCCGCCTCAACCCAGAAAAATGTATATTTGGAGTCACAAAAGGGAAGATGCTCGGTTATATCATAAGCAGCGAAGGCATCAAAGCGAACCCAGACAAAACCAGAGCAATAATGACAATGGCAGAGCCCAAAAACAAGAAAGAAGTGCAAAAGCTGACGGAAAGAATAGCAGTGCTCAACAGATTCATCTCAAAATCAGCAAAACATAGCCTACCCTTCTTCCAAGCCCTGAGGGGCGGAGGCAACTTCGAATGGGGGTCCAAGCAGTCGGAGGCATTTCATAACTTGAAAGAGTATCTGGCAAACTCACTGATGGTCTCTGTCCCGAGTAATCGACAAACCACCTATTGTCAGTATGTGGCGGCCTCCGACCATGCAAAACCAACAAGCAGATCTTAGTTCACGAAATGAAAAAGAATCGAGCAAAACTCAAAAACCAGTTTATTTCATCTCGGAAGCATCGTCTGAGCCAAGCTAAACTACACAGAGGTAGAGAAAGTTGCCTCACGCAGGTCTTGATGGCATCAAGAAAACTAAAGCATTATTTCCAAGCCCACGAAATCTCGGTTCAACATCGCGCCAATCGCAAGACTTGCTCGAAATAAAGAAGCCTCCCGTGAGAATAGGCAAATGGGCTACAGAGCTATCACAGTTTGGTATCTCGTATGTCCCCAGAACAGCAATCAAATCACAAGCATTAGCTGATTTTGTAGCAGATTGGACACCTCCGACAGAGCCCATGGTACAACCAACAACTCAAGGCTGGATAGCATTCACGGATGGAGCCTGGGGCCAAGCCGGAGCAGGAGCCTCCGTCGTCCTAACGGCACCCTCCGGCGTCAGACTGAAATACGCAGCAAGGCTAGAGTTCAAATCAACAAATAACATAGCAGAATATGAAGGCCTGATCTTAGCTCTGAGCAAAGCAAAGGCCCTAGGGGCAAAAACATTGACAGTCAAAACAAATTCTCAAGTGGTCACTGGCCAAGTAGAGAAAGAATGCACAGCAAGAGAGCTAGAACTCATCAAATACCTATCCGTTGTCAGAAATTTGGAGCGGAGATTCGAGGGCTTCACCCTGAAGCACATCCCAAGATCAGAAAATGCAGAGGCAGATGAATTGGCAAAGGCTACGGCAAACAACCTGCCACTGCCACCAAACACTTTTTACCAGATCTTGAAGTCTCCGGCAACTACGGAGACATCCAAGGCACTAAAGCCCATACTACACCTGCAAAATGAAGATTGGAGAAAGGCGATAACAGAATTCCTAGAAGGCAAAACCACCGAAGAAGATGAAGCAAAAGCAGCAAGAATACAGGCCAGAGCAAGAAATTACACAATCATAGATGGTGTACTGTATAAGAAAGGAGTAATCCAGCCTCTCCTCAAATGCATATCGCAGAGCGAAGGCATAGAGTTGCTTCAAGAAATACACTCAGGAATTTGCGGGTCGCACATTGGCTCTAGAGCTTTATCAGCAAAGGCAATAAGGCAAGACTTATATTGGCCAACACACATACAAGACGCAGAGCAGACTGTCAGAACATGCAAAGCATGCCAAACATTCTCTCCAGGGCAGTCAAAACCATCGTCGGAGACCCAGCTTATACCTCTGACATGGTCGCTACAAAGATGGGGTATGGACCTGGTCGGCCCATTACCACCATCCCAAGGAGGAAACAGATTCGCAGTAGTGACAGTAGAATATTTTACAAGATGGATAGAGGCAAAGCCCCTAGCGAAGATAACCTCAGAAACTGTCAGAAAATTCTTCTGGCAAAACATCATTTGCAGATTCGGTGTACCGAGGATTTTGACAGTAGACAATGGAAAATAATTTGATTAAGAGAACTTCAAAGAATTCTGCAAAAGCATTGGGACAAAACTAGCCTTCGCCTCAGTATACCACCCAGAGTCCAATGGTGCTGTGGAAAGAGCAAACAGAATAGTGTTTTTAGCAATATCAAAAACATTGCTGGGCCTACGCAAAGGAAAATGGGTAGATGAATTACCCAGAGTGATTTGGTCACACAATACATCTATCTCAAGAACAACAGGATTCACACCATTCAAACTGCTTTATGGAGAAGAGGCCATGATGCCGGAAGAAATCAAGCACGAAAGCCTCCGCTTTGTGAGACAAATTAATGTTGCAAGATGAAGAATATGCAAAAGAAACAATAGAAGCCATAAGACCGGAAGCGATGAAAGCATTGCAAAATATCAGTCCCAAACCAAGAAGTGGAGAGACTCTCGGTGGTAAGGAAAGACATAAAACACGGAGACCTCGTGCTCGAAGAAAACCCAACGCACAACTTGTTGGTAAACCGCAAACCAAAATGGGAAGGCACATACACAAAGAACGACAATGAGCCGCCACGGCTCTTTCTACTTGACCGACAAATAAGGTGTCACGACAACCCACACACGAATATCGACAACCTCCATAGATATTACATCTAGGCAGTGTACCAAAGGGCAACCTCCGCAAATAATAAGCAGAGGCCCCTCCGTTCATTTACCTTTCAGTTTTTTTTCTTCAACCAAAAAAATGTAAAAGAGCCTGTACTCTTTTTCTCACAGGGGAACTCCAAAGCGGAGGTGAGGTTTTTAACGAGGCAGGCTCAATGTAAAAATCCTCTACAAGTATAAAGAGGTAATCCCCCAAAAGAACGCTTGAAAAGTCCGAAACCGAAAGCGGCCAGCTCTGGTGCCGCAATATTCGGTGAACAATAATAAGCACAGGTCCTTTCAAAGCGCCGTCCACAGACTTTGGCAATTTGAAACGACCTCTATGGCCAAATAGGCCCCCAACCCTTGACAAAGACCCGTCCAAATTCAGGCATCAGGCAGAAATCAACTTGGACAAACAAGCCTCCGACCCTTGACAAAGACCTGTCCAAATTCAGGCATCAAGGCAGAAATCAACTTGGCCAAACAGGCCTCCGACCCTTGACGAAGACCTGACCAAATTCAGGCATCAAGGCAGAAACAACCTTGGCCAAACAGGCCTCCGACCCTTGACGAAGACCTGACCAAATTCAGGCATCAAGGCAAAAACAACCTTGCCCAAACAGGCCTCCGACCCTTGACGAAGACCTGACCAAATTCAGGCATCAAGGCAAAAACAACCTTGGCCAAACAGGCCTCCGACCTTGACGAAGACCTGAACAAATCTAGGCAGCAAGGCAAAAACAGCCTCGGCCAAAACAGGCCTCTGAAATTAACAAAAAACCAACCCAAGCATCAGAGGCAACACCATTATGGCGCCAGAACCAGGAAGAAGGTCTCCGCCATCGAAAACATCAAAACGAGGACAAGGTCTGACAAAACCCAGTCACTTAGGCACTAGGCCTATTTACTTCAAAAGATCTCAAAAGACACGAATAATACAACCAAGATATAGACCATTAAAGCCAAGATACGTTCCAACAAACAACGTACCAAAAATTTAACGACCAAAAGCCGCCAACCCACTATAAAACGGGTTCCCCCAATGCCCTTAAAACCTCAGTCAGCATAAGGCGCAAGGGGGGAAGAAGGCAGAGCACAAACACAAGCCATAGCAACGGCCATGGAGGCAGGGGTCTCCGTAGATATCTAAGTTGGCCGTAGATATTGTACGAAAACTCAAAGTCGGAGGCACCAGTAGACGGTCGGAGGCAGTGGGAAAAGAGACAGGAACTATGGCATGGTGATGAACAGCGCAGGCTTACGAAAGAAGGGGGATATCGCACGAAATCTCGTAACATCCCCCTGACGCCAGAGACCTAACCTGCCATCTCCACAAATGAAACATGTCCCACGGGTGTGCAGCGTCGGAGGCCCATACCACCAGACAGCTAAAACACCCAGCTAAAGAAATACCAAAAGTCTCCGCCGTCTGCACAAGCTACGCCAAACCTCCTATCAGATCAAACACCGATTCAGCAAGCCCCGCCAGGAGGACTTCAAGTACGCCTCCGCCGATCAAAAAACTGCCAACACTTCTACCCCGGCCATCAAGCAAGCACAGAGAAGGAAAGAACATGGGGCGGAGGTCTTGGCCACCACCTCTATATCGCGCACGTTCGCCCAAGCAAAGGCCCACGTTGTGCAAGCTCGGGACTAGACGAGATATGTAAACTAGCACAACAGACCTAAGCACCCGCACAAACAATCAAGAAAGTGAACCTGTTTTGTATTCCATGTAACATCAAGTAGCATTCTTACAGGACACAAACTTACAATAAAATCCTAACTATTGTGGCGGAGCTCCACGCCAAGCAAGCGTGCGAGTAAACCCAGCGCGCTCGTCGTCTATGTCTAACTTAACTGACTCAAACACGTCACGCGCAACGCTGCACGGAAAAGCCGAACGCCAGTACTCCCAAAGCTCTCCGCTCACGTAAATACCGTCGTTGTAGAGATTCAAAGGTGCAACATCTTGCGCAGGCTCCAGATTTGGAACCTGCGCAAGTTTAAAATTTTCCACAAAATCATTCAGAACAAAAGAAACTTTATTGACAAGAGTCCAACCGGACTGCGATATACAAGTTAAAAGAACTAAATCCTACAAAGAGCCTAGACTTCCGGAGTCCCGGACACTGTAGAAGTCCCAGGAGCGGAGCCCGCACCAAACACGGACGGAGACGGTGCCTGCGGCTTCCGGGCGTCACCACCGCCGATCGTAGCGCTCTTCGGGGCGTTAGCACTGGCGGAGGCATCACCCGCAGTCGCCGAGCTAGGAATCGGTGGAGGCCTGCTCGCCAGACCCTTCTGCGCCTCCTGTTAAAGCACAGACCACAATATCAGCTTCACAGAGCAATAAAAGCCTCCACAACTTCGCAAGAAACAAGGAAAGGGAAAAACAGCGACAACAAAGACTACAAATACCTTCGCCCTCCTCTCCTCCGCCAGCTTCCGGGCGGCAAGCCTCCCAAACGGAGCCCAAAAGTACCCAATGAAATTCCTCAAGCTTTTTCGCAAACCATGAGAAGTCTCACCAAGCACCTCCGGACCCGGCAGCACCCCCCAGGAATACTCTCAGTATGCATACACCCGCCGCGCACTAGAAGCTTGGCGTAGTTCGTCACCCCCGCCAGCGCCCCGTAGTCCGTGCAGCCGTTCAACAGATCGGGGAGCTTTGCAAGGTGACACTTTAGCCAGGACGCGAGGGCGTAGACGCTATCTTCCTCCAGAGGAGCGGAGGTTTCGCCACCGAACTCAGCGACGGCGGCCCGATACTGGCTAACGGTTGCAGCAAGGACCACCTTGACCGAGTCCAAATGCCTCGTCGTCAAAGTCAGCTGCCCCTCCATCGCAGCTGTGGATTCCTTCTCAGAGGTCAGTTCTCGCCGGAGACCCTCGGCCAACTCGTTCGCCTTGCGGGACTGCTCGGCAGCCTTGGCGAGATCGGCCCTCACCACCTCCGTTTCTTTTTCCTTCTCCACCAGTGAAAGACGAAGAGCTGCAAGGGAGTTGGTCAAATGCCCTTTTTCACCCTCCTGGCGCTCATTCTCCGCTTTGAGTGCTTCAATCACAGAATCTCGGTCGGAGACCTCGCGAGTGCAGTGCTCTTCCATAACAACGCCCGTGTGATACCCCTACGATCAGAAAGAAGAAGACCAAGGCGATCAGTAATACAAATAAAACAAAACAAATATAAAGGCGAGCATACACCAAAAAACGTAAACTGCTGAAGACGAACCAAGCTCTGGTGTTCTAGATGAACACGGAGAAGTTGGAAGAAATCCATGTCCCTCAGACGCTGTTTGAAGCGATCTATTCAAAGAAGAACAAACAAATACAAAACCATAAGGTGAGGAAAACAAATCTCACAATGAATACACCAACTGCCGGAGACCACCTCCGACGTCTCCAAGAACCCCAAGATAGCACTCTTCCCAACCTGAGATAGAAGTGCCGGAGGAGCCTGCGTAGAAAAATAACAACTTAGGTCAGAGGGCCGATCAGACATAGGCAATAACAACAGACCAAGAGACGAGTAAGATAAAAACACTCCACACTCACTTGGACCCGGCCATCGGCCCGGCTACCTGGACAAACTCAAGGCCAAGGGCAAGGCGTGTATTGTTCCTCCAGTGAGGAGTCCAGCCATGACATCACCGCAAAAAGCAAACATAGAATACATAAACAAATAAGCCAAGCGAAGACAAGAAAACACAAAGTGTGCGCCAAACCAACTTACTCATAAAAAGCCCGGGGTGGGCCGCTTGTTTGAGCCCCCCTAGGCGTAAGTCTCTGCCCTATCATGCGGCGAAGGACCAGAAGGCCGGCTCTCCTCCCCCCATGGCCCGGCGGGCAGAGGGCTCGAAGAAGACCGAGCCACCGGGGCCTGCTCTACAACATGGCCTCCGGCTGCCCATCGACGGCCTCTCAGCGCACGGGGAGGCGAAGCAACGACGGAGCAGGAGGAGCATGCCGCAGTCGATCTCCGCGCCCTCTTGAAACTTGAGGACATCCCGCCAAAATGTTGGGCATAGGATTCACTGGCCTGCCTCCCGGCTGTTCGGGCGCCACTCGTGACACCGCAGCAAGGATCACGCCGAGCAAAGGCGCTGGCCTCGCCGCCGCCCAAGACAAATGCTCACGGCGCCACGCAGAGGGGCGCACCAAGCACCAGAGAGCCGCTATCTCCGCCGCCACGACCAAGCACGTCCCTTGACGGACGGAAGAGCTCAGCCATCTTCATCGCCGGACGGAGGCAACGCCCGCACTACTAGACGAAGACACGGCCGGCGCAATCACCAGAGTGCTGACCTTCTTCTTCTTTTTCGGAGGCGCCCGTGCAACAGCGGTGCCCTTCCTCTTCTTGGACTCGGCCTCTGCCGTAACGTTCTTCGCGGAGGTCTTCTTCTTCTTCTTATCAATCGAAGCCAGGACCTTCGCGGGAACCTCGCACTCCCGGTAGATGACCCCGAGCTCCTCAAAAACTCTAATGAGCCACGGCATGGTGCCTGCCACGGCTTGGTGCCTGCCACGGCTCTCCGAGACGTGTACTCACGCTCGGAAATTTTGCCGACCAGCCCGATGGTGGCTTCTTCAACCTCGGAGACAAAGCCGTCCTCCATCACCCCCTCCCCCAAAGACTGGCCAAAGCGGGGGAACGGAATCCCGGCCTCCGGCCCAAAAATGGGAACCGGCACCGTTTCCAGCTGAAAGGGTGGATTGTCTTTGCTCAGGGGCCAATAGTTGGAGGCCATTATCTCCTCCACCAGATCGCGGCCCCTAGAGTAACGGCACGCCAACGCAAAGGCCCGTTCACAGGCTTCCCTCGCCGGAGACACCGCCTCCGGCGGCTCCACGCGCGTATGCGGCGCCATCACCTCCATCCTTGGGGTCAGTGGATATTCCCGGACCTCCGCACCATCCTCGGTTTTTGCCACAGACCCCATAGGTCTTCATGTAGAACCACTGCTCAAGCCAGCCGCGGTCCCATTTGCCTTTCTGGCAGAATGAAATCTCCAGGCGATCTACGCCTTGGTTCCTCTTCGACATGAAGGTGCAACTACCATACTAGTAGATCACTTCCACCTCTTTGCCTTACCGCATCTCCTTCTTCTTTGGCTGCTTCTGTAGCTCGTAGTAAGCGCAGAAGGTGTCCACATCCGGCTCGGCGCCATAAGAGACACACGCCCAGCAGAATTTGCTGAGCGTGAGGAAGGCCGTAGGAGTCAGATGATGGAGCTGGACGTTGAAAGTCTCCAACACCCGGCGGAGGAAGGGGACGTAAGGAAGGTGGAGGCCATAGGTGAAGAAGTCCCGGAACACCACCGCATATCCCTCCTCCGGCTCCGGAATAGTCTGGCCGAGCGGAGGGATTTTTACCCTCGTAGAAGGAAAATACGATTCCTTCAACATCTCTGCGACCTCCTCCTCAGTAATGGAGGAGGGGCTGAAATCCCATGACTTTATCGCCATGACTCTGGAATCCACAGTGATCAGGTCTTCGACGGACGCGGAGACACTCCCCAAACCCTCCTCCAGCAGCTTCTCCAATTCCAACGCGGAGGCAGAGGCAAGCATGCACTCCTCAAAGCGAGCACCCCAGCCGCCTGCCCTAACACCAAGAAGGTGGTGATAGGGTCCGAAGAAGGCGGGCCGGTGAGTATGGGTGAAGGTGGAAAAGAAAGCCACCGCGGCGGTGACCTGGGAGGAAGGCGCAAGAGGAAAAAAGGAACACGCGAAGGCAGCTCAGGCGAAAGCAAAGAAAGCAGAGAGCGATTTTTGGCGCTGCAAGAAAAGAGAATGAATCATGCGGGGGGGACCCTGCCACCAACTCCGCCCTTATATAGGCCACGGGCGGGCGGTTCGGCTCCCCCCGAACAACGGTCATCTCCGGATAAGTCGCAAGATGCACAATGGCTAGATTTGCAGCCAAACGACTACTTTGACAAGACCAATGGCCGCGCCAGAGCGGGCCAGTGGGGGAACCAGCGGGGTTCGGTCAGAGACGTGACTATGCGCAGTCTCTGCCCCCGTGGACGTCCTTGCTTAGGGCATTTTGAGCTCACGTCACGCTCAGGCGGACCGCGGTCTCAAAAGGGGGGAACTGTTGTAACATGGCCACCGCGAGTGGCGGAGACCTACGCAGTCAACAGGTTACGAGGGCATCTCCGACCTATTACCAAAATGGAGGTTGTGCTCCCATGCCTCCAAACCCAGGAAAGAGAACGGTTTGTTAGATTGAGCTTGCAGGTTGCGGACGACGGCCCTAGCGCGGTCTCCGCCCGGCCGGCTCACAGGCGTCTCCGGCCGCTGGGGCGGAGGCCGCTCTGCCAGGAGACTAATTAAATGCCAACATTGTTTGGGCATGTGCAAGTGCAAGTAACCAGATGAGGGCGCTCGTGGACTGCGCGGGAGCTCCAGCATGGTCTCCGCCCGTCGGGGCGAAGACCCAAGCAGGAGATCGGTGATCCTAGGATGCCGGAGGCCTACGGCTTCGACACTCCCAGAGGTGGAGGCCCGAAGGCTCGTCGTCGGATCCTAAGGCCGGACAGAGCGGAGACCTACGGCGGAGGCCCTAAAGCCCATCGCTGAGTCCCGAGGCCCGATGGGCGGTTGATCATGCAGAGCCCGATGCAGGATGGCGGCATGGCAAGATTACCCCGAGACGAAAAGGCGAGTGAGAGGAATATCCCAAGAATGTCAGAATCATGTTGAGGGATACTACATAAACTCTATGAAAGTGGTAGTTGAGCCCTATAAATAGGGAACACTTGTAACAGTAAAGGGGTTGTTGGTGCAAGAATTAATGAAACCCTAGTTTTGCGTGCCATTTCCTTACACGCTCATCTATCGTGCTCACTTCCCCGCCCGTGCCTCCGCTGAGGAGGTGCAGCGTGTGACGAGGCCTCTACCTCCTCCACACTATTTGAGACCGCCATTTTCAACAGATATATTGATATAAATACATACTCGAGTCTTTGACATTATATGTCATTTGTACATGAGGTAGATGTACAGAAACTCATTCCGCACATCGAACACCGAGGAGGCACCAGTGAATGCAATCCGCATAACTTGCTTTGGGTTCATGATCTGTTCTTTTCGTTAGAGGGTGAAACTGTTTCCTAAACACCGTTGGGTGCCCATCCTTACGATAGTCGACAACTCCGTGATGTTCGATGTCTGAATGTGTATGCCCGCTCCTCTAAGCGTCCCAAAATATAACTTAGCCTCCTCCATCATACTGTAATCTGCCGCTTTGTTTTTTTCGTGAGCGTGTCTTTGCAACACGTATTTTATTAAGCAAAAGTAGAGTTTGACTGGTTACAACACCCCCAAGTAATCCATAGATTACCGTGCAAGGATGGAAGCCAGCACGACCAAAATAAACCTAACTTAACATTACATGAAAGTTGTGCAACCAATTGCGCAGGTGCAATGAGACTAGCAAGCCTCCTCGAACAAGTAATTTGCTGCTTTGTATCTGTCGGGGACCAATACTAGGGTACCCGAAGAGGAGGAGCTAATGGTTATCAACATTGATTCACCCGAGCAGTCACGTGCGCGATTATGGCCTCACCCGACCCCCAGACGCACAACCTCCGCCTCACCCAACCACTAGGGGGAGGGCTCTGCCTCGCCCGACCTCTGGGTCGGGGGCTCCGCCTCGCCCGACCTCTAGGTCAGGGGCTCTGCCTCGCCCGGGCGGGCTCCGCCTCGCTCGACCTCTGGGGGGCGGGTTCCGCCTCCCCGACCTTTGGGTCAGGGGCTCCGCCTTGCTCGACCTCTGGGGGGCAGGTTCCACCTCGCCCGACTTCTAGGTTGGCGGCTTTGCCTCACCCGACCCCTCAGGCATGGCTCCCGACAGATGCCTGTATCGCCGCCAACCAATACGGGACAGAAAGTGCAACCCAAGGTCAAACTTCTGGCACCGTGCAGGGAGCGGGCACATCTCGACGTGACCCATGCCTGCGACATGTCGCTCCAGGGAATTCACATCACCAACAGTGATGGACGCGTGGTCACTATGCTGCCTACTCCCTTTATGGCCGCTGACCAGCACGCTGGTTCGCCATGTCACCCGCCGAGACGGAATGGGACGCCACGACCCGCTGATAACGCCGGGGAGTGGCATCAGCGGTGAACAGGCGACCGGCGTGGAGCCATCCCAGTTACCATCTACAGTGTCAGCAGGACCCGCATAAAGGAGGAGAAAGGCTCGGTGGTACTGGAAGCCTTCCTCTACTTGGCTCTTGTCTCCCTTTCTCTCTGTAACCTGCTCTTCCACTTCATCCATAAAAGGAGAAGCAAGATGCCCCGTGAAGGGCACAGCTGTATACGACTACACGGCGGTAGACATAAAAACACACATCCTAACATGTCTTAGCAGCACACGCACACATCAAATATTTGGGACCTATCCCTCTCTCGCTCGTTTGTAACCCCTACTACAAACCTTCAGTGCTAGTAACATGAGCAGCAGCGACGAACTGGACGTAGGGACTTTCTGCCCAAACTAGTATAAACCTCGTATCTTCTAAGCACACCATCCAAGCCAGACGCATAATCTAGAAATTTACTAGTTGGTAGCTCAAAACACCGACAGTTAGCGTACCAGGTAAGGGCCTTTTGCACGTCTCGACGTCGTCATCATCAGGCTTCAGATGGCCGCCCACGGCATCAGCTGTGTCCCGGGCACGCACGTGCGCTTTGGGAGCCTGAACTTGACCATCACGATGGAGGGAGAACTGGCACAGGCTCCCGCCACCACCTAGCCTCTCCACTCCACTAGCCTCGATGCGATCGATGAGGCAATCGAGGAGCTACGGCTGCACACACCGGAGGCCCACCCCCTCGGGAGCGACCAACTCCTCGACTTCGACTATGGGAGGCTTGAGCGCCAGTTCGCCGCCTTCCTGAGACCCCGACCATCCCGGGAGGACCTGCGCTACCTCACCATCTCCTTCGCCAACATCATGACGTAGCTCGCAGGAGGAGAGCCGCTTGCCCCGGAACATCTCACCTAGGGCGTCGCGACGGCTTTCCCGTTTGGCCTGCACAATGCTGCGTGGACCACTGGCCACCTCATGGCACAACACGTCCACTCACCCCTTGCGAACAAGGAGTTCGTAGGGATGACAGAGTATGTCACGAAGTCATTCCACGAGCTTCTCGCGGGAGACTTAGAGTCGTTCTCTGACTTTGACTCTAGCAGCGGGAGTTACCACCCCTCGTGGGAATGCTTCATGGCGGAGACCCCCGAGGGGCATGTTGAGAACATCCATGAGGGAGGGCCTGACCCACCACGCAACAATGATGACAACGACAAAGGCATGGGGGTTCTTCAACACATGCGGGGGGAACAACTATGAGCATGACTCCAGGAGCTCGAGGAGGTGTGGCTCAAACTCGAGCAAGAACGTGTGGCACTCGAGCGGGAGATCACACGGTGAGGAGATGGCGGGCGCGCAAGTTCTAGGGCCCGTGAGGTGAACTAGAGGATCATCGAGGATGACGGGGGCCTCCTGCGTTTCGCCCGAGCGAGCCAAAACATAGCGGCCGTGGTAGCCTTGCTTCGAGGGCTCCCTAAGCCCACGACGCTCGAAGATCGTCGGGCCCACCGTGAGATTTGCACACTGGTCGAGCGTGTAGTGGCATAGCAAGTGGAGAGCTCGCTGTCCCGATGACGCGAGCTCGACGCCAGTTAGTGCGCACCCTCGGAGTGACCCAACAGGGACGCTTTCGTCCACCAGGTGCAGCACAATGATAGGTTGCGCTCCGCTATCCCGGTGCATGAGCATCTAGGCCTCCACCGTGACGCGCACAACACTTTGGACGCCCATAGGAGTGCCCGCTGCGGCGAGGGAGAGGCGGCCAGCCCTGGCTACCACCCTCATCACGGTGGACGCTATGACAGCGGCGAAGACCAGAGCCTGAGCGCTAGCCTCCTGGGGCCTTAGGCCTTTGGCCGACACATCCTCAATGCACCCTTCCCACCGCGATTCTGGCCACCGACCAATGTCCTGAAGTACTCTGGGGAAATGAACCCTAGGCTATGGATCGAGGACTATCAGCTTGCTTGCTAGGCCGGTGGCGCAGATAGTAATGATTTCATTATCCGCAATCTCCCTTGGATACCTGCCAGCACTGCAAGGGGCGACAAACATAAGTGACGATGAAATCCGATTAAAACAGAAAAAATAGAGGAGTCGACGCACCTCGGCGCCGTTGGACGGCAGATGCGTTTGGGGGACAAACCCCCTGGCCCTTACTCTGCCTCATCAGAACGAATCCATTTCAAGCGTGCCCCCTGCTCCTGGGTAGAGGGCCTTGCCCCTGATGGCTCCAAGGGCACATCGATGGAGCTGCCCGCCTCCACTGGCTCCTAGGGCGCAACGATGGAGCCACCCACCTCTGTTGGTTCCTGGGGGGCATCGACGAAAAGGCCCGCCTCCACCGGCTCCCTAGACGTGCCCTCCCCTCTGTGGAACGAGAAGGGTCCCGACACCTGCAAGGATGAACCGATGCTTGTTAGTGCATCCTCGTTTTCCGGGTTGTCCCACTCGATATCATCGGCTACCATTTCTTCTTCCTCCATCACCTCACTGTCATTGCCATCATCATCGCCATCATCGTTGTCGGTGTCCTCCCCTCGTTCCCATGCTCGTAGCTGCCGCTGCTTCTCTCTACTCTTGTCCTCCTTTGCCTTCCTCAGCCGCTCGCCCTCAGCACGATTTGCCACCCTCACGGCCAAATCCCTCGGCAGCGGCGTCGGGTGATCCATGAGGATGAGGTCCCTCGGCTAGTCCTGCCCCTCTCAAAGTTAGTCTCATAGGGTCAGGAAATGAACTGAAGGAGAGGCAAGAGAAAGGGAAACTTATGAAGACGATGTAGCCTGGTTCCAGCCACATCACGGGATGCCCCGGCATCGGGTACACGAAGTCAAGGACGACACCTATGTCATTCCATAGAGGCTCCATCGCCTCCTTGATGCGTTGCATGATCTCAGTGTTGGGTAGCATTCCCTCGGTGAGCGATGCTCTATCGAACGACGCCTCAGGCGCCATCGTGTATAGCGGCAGCGCACACGTCATCAATGGCGCCACCCTCCTCGCATGGTAAGCCCCGATGACGCCTGACCCTTTTAGTCCGTTCTCCTTCAGGATGTGGATGGCGGCGATGTGGTCTCGGATCCTCTTCTTGTCCTTCTCCGGGACACCCCACTTGCTCCACGGCTCTGAGGCTTCTTCGATCAGGCGCCTGGTGAACTTGGGCAAAGGGGCGGCAGCGTCGTTCTTGAGGTAGAACCACTGCGAGTGCCACCCCTTGTTGGCTGTCAAGAGCCGCATGAACGGGTACTCGTCGACCTGATTGTTCCGAAGCTGGATGCCGGCGCACCCCATCGGCATGTGTAGCTCCTGCTTGCCGCCCTTCTCCCTTTTCTTTTGGAGGTTGACGGCGAAGAAGTACCTCCACAAGTCAAAGTGAGCGCTGATCCCCAGGAATCCTTCGCACAGTGCGACAAATGCCACCATGTGTTGGATCCCATTGGGATTGAGATGCTGCAGCTCAATCTTGTAGAAGTGCAACAGCCCCCGGAGGAATTTGTGGACAGGGTCGCGAGCCCACGCTCATGGAAGTGGGCGAACGACACCACGTAGCCATTGGGCTACGATGGCGAATCCTCGTTGCCAGGCAGCAACCACTCCTCAGCTACGGTCCATGCATGGAGAAGACCGCGATGACCCTCCTTGCGCTGGAAGGTGATGTCGGAGCGGCACCACGGATCCATCAGAAGCGGGGGTGGATGAAGGCGAGCTCAATGACAGCGAGGATGCGGGGGCAAGGAACCCTAGCGTTGGTGGTGGCGGCGTAGCTACGGAGGTGAGGATGCAGGCGTGCGTATGAAACACGGAGGGCTAACCCTTTGGTTTTTATAGGGGTGATGGGTGCGAGAAAACCAACCGCCCACATAGATCTCTGCGCCCTCCATGACCTGTCACCCTGTCTCATTGCGGTGTGTGCACACGCAACCTCTGGCCCATCCCCTTAGAAAATGCACCGGACGTTTTGGCTTCCTGAACGGACCCGTCGCAGGTAAGAGGGATACGGAGCTGAAAACACTCCTACGTCCCTTCTAGGCCCACCAACGGGTTTGACAACCACTCTGGGCCGCCTTAAAAGTGAGGGGTGGAAAGGGATGGGCCCGCTAGTGGCCAATACCCCCACGCCATGGGCATCCCAACCCACGTTCGAGTCTCGACCGGACACAATCCATGGTTTTTCCTCGAAGAAAGGCAGAGAGCTCTCAGGACCAGTCGAACGGACCCGAGAACTATATGGATTTACCGCTGAGAGTCTAGACCAGTCAACAGCTGACCTAAGCCAGACCCCCATGAATGGAATGCCGGGGCCCCACTTGGACTAGCCTTTTAATAGCTCACTGAGCACCATGATTCATCCATAGAGGAAAATCATGGCATGGCTTAGCCCCTCTGTTTTTATCAAAAAAATACTTGAGGGAAGACGATCACAAAGAAGAGCCGACCCTCAACCGGACCCCTGCTACATGCGGGGGCTCGAGGAAAGTTGGACTCGCAAGGAGACCGAACGCACGGTCGCAGAATGATGGTAGGTCGTTCAGACCCCCATAGTCGTCGGAATCAGGAGATACCTTTTTCCGACCCACCGAATCTCACGGCTATACCCCTAAGAGGTTCAATCACGACGAAAGGGAATCGTTGTCCCACCAGGACACGCCATGGGCGACAAAATAGGGCCAAGGCCCTCAGAGTCCTCCTGTCCAGAAAAACCTCCGAAGAGTATTCCACTCCTCTGCAGGCTCGAGGGCTACACCCACTGGGTGCGCTCACGCGCAACCACTGGCGAGTAAAAAAATCCCTCGGGCGATTCTACCTGAATCACCCAGGGGCTCGAGGGCTACTATTGGGGACCAATACTAGGGTACCCGAAGAGGAGGAGCTAATGGTCATTAATATTGATTCACCCGAGCAGTCACGTGCGCGACTATGGCCTCTCCCAGCCCCCAGGCGCACAAGCTCCGCCTCACCCGACCCCTCAGGCGTGGCTCCCGACAGATGCCTGTATCATCGCCAACCAATACGGGACAGAAAGTGCAACCCAAGGTCAAACTTCTGGCACCGTGCAGGGAGCGGGCACATCTCGACGTGACCCATGCCTGCGACATGTCGCTCCAGGGAATTCACATCACCAATGATGATGGACGCGTAATCACTATGCTTGCCCTACTCCTCAGACGGCGTGACCGACCAGCCACCGTTCGCCAGCCCACCAGCCGAGACGGAATGGGGCGCCACGACCAGCCGATAACGCTGGGGGCGTGGCATCGCCAGAATGAACAGACGCGCCGGTGTGGAGCCATCCCAGTTACCATCTATAGTGTCAGCGGGACCCACATAAAGGAGGAGAAAGGCTCGGTGGTACTGGAAGCCTTCCTCTACTTGGCTCTTGTCCCCCTTTCTCTCTGTAACCTGCTCTTCCACTTCGTCCATAAAAGGGGAAGCAGGATGCCCCGTGAAGGGCACAACTGTATACGACTACACAGCGGTAGACATAAAACACACATCCTAACACGTCTTAGTAGCACACGCACACATCAGAGATTTGGGACCTGTCCCTCTCTCACTCGTTTGTAACCCCTACTACAAACCTTCAGTGCTAGTAACACGAGCAGCAGCGACGAACTGGACACAGGGACTTTCTGCCCGAACTAGTATAAACCTCATGTCCTCTAAGCACACCATCCAAGCCAGACGCATAATTTAGAAATTTACTAGTTGGTAGCTTGAAACACCAACAGTATCCGACTTTGTAGATCGGTTCTGTCTCATTAAGACATTTGTTCCTATCTTCTCCACCCCAGTTGCTAGCCCTGAAAAACATATATGCATACGTATCACTTTCATGTTTGATGGAGATGGTGTTCTACTATGTCATTGTTTGTGTTAACACAAGATGCAAGGGTATTGCTCTCCTCTCACTCACCATGAATGTGTAGGTATGATCCTGCAAAGAAGATTCTAGTCTTGTTCTTGTCAATATTCTCTCCAAGCCATTCAGTCAGTTTCTTGAGAGCTATCTCGAAACCATATATCATTTCCACTGCGTTTAACCTTGCATCACCATCCTCAAATGAACCATACCTGCCCATACAAAATATGCTCCTCGTATTCATTGCCTTCAAAAACTTCTCTTTGCTTGTATTTGATAAGTTTTGAACTTTTCTTTTTTACATAATGGATAAGTTTTCAACTGTTTCAGAGTGGCAATGTGAAGATGAGGTTGTGTGACCTTACATAACCTTACTTAGATATGAGTAGGAAGTAAAGGAATGAACTTACATAACCTTTTTTTTGACCCAAAAATACAACTCGGGAGACCCCCACTGTAAGAGATTTTTATTAATTTTCAAAAAGAGGAAAAAACTATACAAAGTAAGGAGGGGCTAAAAGAACTAATCCACACAACCAGCAAGAGGGCAGGAGAAACTGCACTCTAGAGAAGCAGAAAGAACTAGGAGAGGGGGTCTAAATAGAGGAGAAAAGCATGTCGTTTTTCTTCACTAAGTCTAAAGGCTTGAAGTTTGGCTTCCTCATAAAAGGAGGTTTTCCAAGAGATAAAGGATGGGCGTCCTCTATCAAAGATGAAGTTATTTCTCTGCTTCCAAATATGCTAGGAGGCAATGATGAAGATCTCCATGAAGAAGGGGTTTTGAAGCTGTAGCTTTGCTTGCATCATCATTTGGAACAAAATCACTTGTAAGGTTCCAATGAACAGCAAGAGAACAAGTGGAAAGCCATCTCTTGTGTTAACACAAACAATTGTTTTTCCAAGAGATAAATGAATACGTAGGAATCTCCAGCAAGCCTGACTGAAAGAACAGCTAAAGAATAGGTGGAAAGCCGTCTCTTCAACATTGTTATTGCATAGGACACAATTGTAGTTGTTGCCTTCTAGCTTGTGTTTTTTCCTTTTGAGAATGTTCCTTGTATTTAGCCTATCCATGAGAAGAAGCCAAGCAAAAACTCTGAGTTTGTTGGAACTTACATAACCTTCATCCTCATGTCAGCCTTATGCTTCCTCCACCACACATAAGAATTAAAGATTATGATGTCAGCATCTCTCCAAGCGCTAGCATGCTTCTCAATCCTGTCTGCCCATATGATCTTGTACTCCAACCAGTGGATGGTAGGGCTGTCGCCATTGGACTCCAACAGCAGTGGTGACCAGTAGAAGTCTATGGTTGCATTGTATTCCTTTCCACTATCAGTCGATTCTGTGGCGACTTGATGGAGGAGGTGATGGACGATAATATTGCGGGCCTTGATGGAGTACTTGTTGACATATCCATCAAGGTGGCAAAAAATAGGAAGATAAAGAAGCTCCTCAATAGGAAGGTACCTGTAAAGAAAAAAATGTTCTAATGAAAGGGATATTATGGAATTGCAGAGGTCTGCGCGACCTTGCTAAACATACTTTTTTACATGATGTGGCCGAAGATAATAGACTTGATTTTATAGCTTTATCACAAAAATAGTTTCTCGACTCAGTGTCTAGAAAATTTCTGTGCGGGGGCTGATTTCGTTTGGCATTGGTTGTGTCCTTGGGGTATGTCCGGGGGATGCTAATGGGAATAAATCAAGATTGTTTTGAAGTAGAAAATATTGTTGATGGTGACTACCATATCAAGTTTGTATTAAGAAATAAGATAGATGGTTTTCGATGGGCCCTTTTGTCTGTATATGGAGCAGCACAAGAAGAGCAAAAAGAGAACTTTTTATCAGAGTTAGTATGAGCATGTATCAGTTGCGGGGATCTACCTTTCCTAGTAAGGGGGATTTCAATATAGTTAGGAACCCGTCGGAAAAAAAATCAAGATATAATACTAAGTGGCCAGTTCTCTTCAATGCGATTATTGAAACTTTGAATTTAAGGGAACTAGAGATGACGGGTAGAAAATTCACATGGGCTAATTATGCTGAAATTCCAACTTATGAAAAGTTAGACCGTATCTTGGTGACAACTGACTGGGAACAAAAATTTCCGTTAGCTACTGTCCAGGCTCTCACCCGAGAAATCTCCAATCACACACCACTTTTACTAGATGGAGGGGAACGATCTCACAGAGGCAACGTTAGGAATTTTAAATTTGAACTAGGGTGGCTAACAAGGGATGGTTTTTTTATCTGGTAAAAGAGGTTTGGGAGTCTGAGAATAGAGGTAGATCACCCATGGAACGGTGGCAAAATAAGATTAGAAGGCTGCGACGTTTTCTTAGAGGTTGGGCTAAAAATATGGTTTCCCAAAACAAGAAACATAAATTAGACCTGATGGCTAAGATAGATATCTTTGATAGAAAGGCAGAAACAAGTTTGTTGTCACCTCAGGAGGTGGAGCTTAGACATCATCTTAAAGGGCAATTAACTAAGTTGCTGAGAGAAGAGGAGATCTTTTGGCTCCAGCGATCAAAAGCAACAAAGTTATTGCAAGGGGATGATAATACTAAGTATTTTCATCTGGTGGCAAATGGGAGACATAGAAAAACAAAAATCATACAGCTAGAACAGGAAGAAGGAATTATTGTTGGGGATGCGAATTTGAAAGACTATACAACTTAATATTATAAACGACTGTTTGGACCTCATATACAGAATTCTTTCTCAATGGACGAAACTTTGAGGCATGACATACCTCAAGTGTCGGAGGAGTTGAATGAAGTATTGGTGGCTCCATTCAGCGAGGAGGAGGTCAAAATGGCAGTCTTCGATATGGAACAAAACAAGGCACCTGACACAGATGGCTTTCCTGTAGAATTTTACCAATTCTTTTGGGATGTTGTCAAGCAAGATTTGATGAACCTCTTTTATGAATTCCATGCAGGGAGACTGCCCATTCATAGTTTAAACTTTGGGGTAATTACACTATTACCCAAGATCACTTACGCGATCCGGATACAACAATATAGGCCTATTTGTCTCTTAAATGTGTCTTTTAAGATTTTTACAAAGGTGCTAAACAATAGAATTTTGAAAGTGGCAGATAAACTGATAGGTCCATCTCAGACGGCTTTCATTCCGGGGCGCTATATAATGGAAGGAGTTGTTACACTACTTGAAACAATACATGAGTTGTATAGGAAAAAACAAGATGGAGTGATCTTAAAACTAGACTTTGAAAAAGCGTATGATAAACTAAAGTGGCCTTTTATATAATGAGTCATCAGAATGAAAGGATCTCACCAGTTTGGTGTGAATGGATTTCAAAAGTCATGACTAGAGGGAGTGTTGTAGTAAAGGTCAATGATAATTTAGGCCATTACTTCCAAACAAGAAAAGGAGTGCGCCAAGGGGATCTGCTATCTCCAATCTTGTTTAATATAGTGGTTGACATGCTGACAATTCTGATTTCACGAGCAAAAGAGGCCGAACAAATCCAAGGAGTGGTTCCGCATTTGGTAGATGAAGGACTCTCAGTCCTTGAGTACATGGATGACACTATTATCTTTATGGACAATGATCTAGAGAGGGCCAAAAACATGAAGCTCCTGCTTTGTGCTTTTGAACAACTATCAGGACTCAAGATTAATTTCCATAAGAGTGAATTGTTTTGTTATGGAGCAGCCAAAAATAATCAAAATGAATATGCACAAATTTTTGGGTGTAATGCAGGATCATTCCCGTTTAGATACCTAGGAATTCCTATGCACCATAGAGAGCTCATGAATAAGGACTGGAAACATGTTGAAGAAAGATTTTAAAAGAGATTGAGTGGTTGGAGGAGTAAGATGTTGTCGGTAGGAGGGAGACTGGTTGTCATTCACTCGGTTCTAAGTAGTCTTCCCATGTTCATGATGTCTTTTTTTGAAATACCTAGAGGGGTTTTGAAGAAGTTGGATTATTTTAGATCTTGGTTTTTTCGGCAGAGTGATGAACACAAGAAAAAATATAGACCGACAAAGTGGGAGGTAGTATGAACACCTAAAGACCAAGGACGATTGGGAGTCCTAAATCTAGATGTTCATAATAAGTGCCTCCTAAGCAAGTGGCTTTTCAAATTGTTAAATGGAGATGGGGTTTCGCAACAATTGCTTAAGAATAAATATTTAAGGGATAAAACTTTGACACAGGTTCAATACAAGCCCAGGGACTCTCAGTTTTGGACTGGCCTCATGAAGGTCAAGGATGAGTTCCTTTCGATGGGTAGGTTTGATCTAGGTGATGGGTCCCAGGTGCGTTTTTGGGAGGATTCGTGGATAACGCCACGCCCATTGAAAACGCTCTTCCCGGCACTATATAACATTGTGAGAAAGAAAAATACGTCTGTTAGGAATGTACTGTCTATGACACTGTTAAATGTAGCTTTCAAGAGATATCTTATGAGCGTTAATTTGCAAGCGTGGCACAATGTGGTGGCCATGGTTGCAGATGTACATCTAAGAAATCAGAGAGATCGCTTTGTGTGGGGGCTGCATCAGAATGAGTTGTTCTCAGTCAATTCCATGTACAGAGCTTTGTTAGGTGTACAGGCTTTACCATATAACACTTTAATTTAGAAACTTAAACTACCTCTCAAAATTAAAGTCTTTATATGGTACTACAAGGATGTAATTTTAACGAAAGATAATTTAGCTATGCAGCAGTGACAAGGAGATAGGAAGTGTTGTTTTTGTTCCTCCAACGAGTCCACACAACATCTATTCTTTGACTGTCATTATGCCAAATTCTTGTGGAGAATTGTTCATGTTTCTTTTAACCTAAAACCTTCAAATAGTGTACACAATTTGTTTACAAGTTGGTTGGAAGGGTTAAACAGGAAAATAAAATCTCAAATTCTTGTGGGTGCAAGTGCTATTTGCTGGGAGCTTTGGTTAACCCAGAATGATATTGTGTTTGACAAGGCCCTAGCACCATCTTATTTGCAGGTTATCTTCAAGAGGACTTATTGGACTAGGTACTGGTCCCTACTTCAGAAGGAGGAGGATCGCCATAAGATGAAGATGGGTTGCAGAACTATTGAGACAGCCGCGATGGAGGTGTTCGCAAGACACGGCTGAAGTTTTAGCAACAGAATTGCTCTTTAGTTTTTCCTTCTGAAAACTTTGTTGTCTTTATGGCTCAAAACTTTGTTTTTGAGATTCCCTGGACCGTTTTATGCCTACTTGTAATAATGAACAGCCATATGCATTAGTCGATGCAGAAGCTGGGATATTAATATATTCCCTTTTCTAAAAATGATAAATTAATAGTGTTTATAATATGCTAATCGAAATTGTTGATTTCTGTAACCTGTAGGTTTATCAAGGAAAACATACTGATGCCTTGAAGGAAAGGAGTGAGCCATTGATGCTGTGCATCTTGTGCCTAGCATCAGGTATAGAGGACTCCACCATGCACACCAGGGAAACCCATTGGTTCCTATTGAGAGAGTCACCCACGAACACCAACCTGTTGTTCCTCAGCTTTTCAAGTAGCCTGATGGCATCAAATCTGTTCAAACCCAAATCCAGGTGATGTGTCATAAATACCATGCATCATATCCTTTTTTTTCAAAACTTTGGACGCACTCTTTAATTTGGTCAACGACTGGATTTTATGCTTGATTTGATCCCCTTTCTAGCTTTCCAGGGTTACCAAATGTAATTAATCATAAAATAAGAAGAGATGTAGTTTTCCTCGTCTTTGGTATTTCACTGCCAATTAGTATCCTTATGTGATGGCCAGCTAAAGTATGTTCATGGCAGTTGGTTTCTGGTTGGCCACCCAGCTATCCACCGCAATTAGATAAAACTTCCAATCTTAACTAGCACAGATTTTTTTTGAAAGAAATAACCATTACAGATTTTTTCCCTCTGCAATACTATCCTTTGTTTTCTGTTCCAGTTATAGAGCATCTGAATGTTTCTCTGCTTCAACAAAAAAAAAGGTTACTATTTAAAAATCCTGACACTGACACAGCTTCTCTAGTTCTGCAACTTTATATTTGGTGGAACTTTTGGATTCAGAAGAACAAAATTGAGCTACAAATACCCCAACTCTACTAGGAAAGTTTATGATTATCATACCTTGGAAGGTCGCATCCATGAGGCTGCCATCTCCACTGCTGGTACATGACATCCTTCCTGCCATATTTGTCACAAGCAACCTCGGGGAACATGAAGGTGCACTTGAGTCCAGAGTACAATGGCCGGGACACGTTGTCGTAGACCCACCGTCCTGTGGACCAATTGCACTCCTCCCTGCCGGCGTCTGGGACTGGGAGCTTTCCTCTCAGTTGTTCATGGTGCTAAGCTGCCATCTTGGCCTGCATTTCTTGGTGTTCATGCTTGACCCCGATTGTCACATGTATTTCCTGGCCTTTGTAGAACAAGATGATAAAGCTGACAATGACAGAGAAGGCGATTAGGGTGTTGATGACGCCTCTCCTCAGTACTCCAACTTGAGAATTGAGATTCGTCATCTCTGTGTGTGTAGGTGGTGGTGGGGAGATTGGGCTATGCTTCTTCTTCAGAAAACCATGGTGCAGTGCATGGCTCCCTCTTTTATTGTGCACCTCCTTATATATTAACAATGGGAGCACCACTTTTGCACATGGGTAAGTGCTCAGATTTGTTTGTAATCAAGCAATGAGCTGAACACTAACCCTGGGAGGCAATTTCTGATTGTTTAGTATGTAGAGGTGCAGAAACCTATACCATCACGTGACATTTTTCTAATTAATTTAGTGTGAAATCCAATATTCGTTAATGGTTTAGTTCAGAGGAATGCATCTTTTTTAACATGATGATGGATAAAGTGTAAAGTTTAGTGGGAGATCATATACAAATCACCATATTCTAGCATGCATCAAACTGGTTTCGTTGTGAATCTTAGATGATGCCCTCTTAGGTGCTAAATAGTTGTCCTGTTACAGCATATGGCTAGATCATTGACTCCAAAGACCAAATACAGGGTTTGATGGTGCTGCTTGCTGTGCTTGATTTTGCTATATATAATATCCTGTCAAAACCATTGGGGTCTATTTCTCTTGGAGGTGCAGTGCATGGTCTGGCTTGGTTGCAGAGTTCTACTTGTATTAATTTGTTGGCAACATTTTATCATTTTTTTTGTTTCTTTTCTGGCAGGCAAATTAACTCTGTGAAGAATAGATGACGGGGGAACCTTAAGATGAGTGGATGCGCACACAGTAGCAAACAGCAGTTGCTAACTTGGATGGATTATTGGTACCTCATAACAGTTAACCTAATGCTTGCTGCTCCACATGGCTCCCTACTTCCTGGAAGTCCAAGGAGAGTCAGTCCAACGGCTATGGAGATTTACAATACTGCAGGTATGTTCTTGTCACCTTGTCTGAGATATATATAGAGCCATGTGCATTGAGAATAATCAAGTGCGCTTCAGGAAGCTGCAAAGGCAAGTAGTGGTTGTACACTTTCTGGTAACGAAGAATGAACTCTGATGATGCCAAATATAATATGCATTGAATACATCTATCGCCCTGGACTGTAGTGTACTTCATTTTTTATTTTTATGGCACTTGTTCCCCATATTCTCCGTGTATATTGCCGTTGCTAACTAAAGAGTGATCTCTCTCATGAATAAACGATACATTTGCAATTCTCCTCTGAGAAAAAGAAACGGCTGGCATTCGCAAATAATCACAATTCGAGTGAGCACATGCACACTACACACAATCTAATGTTCCTGGAATCTCTTCTATTAATCATTAAAGTAACTATAAAAAACTGTTAATACTAACTTGCACCCACCTAGCCCAAATTTGACTGAATTTTACATATGGGTTCTTCACTTCATTTAATTACAAGTGCTTAAACAGAACCTTAAGTATCAACATGTGGGTTGCAAGGCAGTTGTTATCATAGAACTAATAGTGTTGCAGGTACATCAGTCACCACAGTGCAACCACACCTTTGTCAAATCTGTTCACCGCTGAGCATCTTCGTCAGAACCTTTTACCCATGTGACGAAAGTATGGCCTTGGAACTTCCATGCGGTTGTTGTAATATCTGAAGGCATAATGCGATCTATACATCCAACACTTTTGCATATTGACCGATCAAATTTGCTGCATTCATCTCCTTCCTTGCTTTAGTCTGCAAAATGACAATATTAATACGGCTCATCGTAGCTAGAATGCAAGGATTTTGTAGTCAACAGTGTAACTCCAGTGGGAGTAATATGAGATTTGTGTGGTCAAAGGTTAGAGTAGTGTTGTTTCCAAAGAAAATTCATTGAGTTTGTAAATTGATTGGTTATTAAAATAAAAAGGATATACATTAGTTAAGAGTATCGATCCACCACAGACCAGTTTAAAAGAGTGTGCAATAGATGATAAAATTTGAACCTTTATGGTTGTATTTCTCAAGGCTTTGTCCATCTCCTCGAACACATCCTTTATGGTGGGGCGCCCTACACTTGAACTCGCAACGCAAAGGACTGCGATTTTCAGTATTAACACGAAATCTTCTATGATAACATCATCCCTAACACGTGGATCTATGAATTCCTCCAGTGGCTTTTTCCCACTCACTACATCCTTGGCCTTCAGACAAAAAAAAAATGAAAACTTAATATTGTCAAATATTTAATGGAAATAGGAAATGTGTTGATAATACAAGGGATCATAATACCGTCAACATAACCGGGTCTTGCTCAGTAAACATGAACAAAGGAAGAAGAAAAAAACAGATGTTGCTTCTGAAGTTGTAGAATCATTTCCACATGCTTGGCATATATACCATCTGAGAAATAAAAGATCATATATGTTTACCTTCTTGGTAAGTGAATCACGCGCAACAATGTCAAGTTCTATGACCTTCCTTCCTGACAGAAGCTGCAGAACGACAACACCAAAACTATATATGTCACTGGCGCAAGTGAGCTTGGAGTGTGTGATGTACTCGGGATCCATGTACCCAATGGTTCCCCTCACATCTGTGAACACCTTGGTCTCCTCCATTTCTAGCATTTTTGCCAGCCCGAAATCCGCCAGCTTTGGCGCCTTGTTCTCTGTCAGCAAGATGTTTGTGAGCTGCAACAATTCCAATAGCAATAGCACGTTATGGTTCAGAAGCAACCTCAGTTTGTTATGCCTGCAAATTTCAACCAGCATTATTTCACCTTGATGTCTCTATGGACAATGCATCCATCAGGGTGTGTGTGAAGAAAAACCTCAGGACAGATGCACAATCCTCAGGATCTTCACTCTTGTTTCCCATGGTAGCACAGAGTCAGTTCCTGCATACCAATCATCATGAACAGAACATTGTTGTATGAGTTAGTTTCAGAATGAACCGATTGAGAGCGCTATACTAGATGATAACCTAATATATCTATTTCCCTTACTCAGTAGGTTCTGGGCAAGGTTTCCATTGGCACAGTACTCATACACCAGGTACTGATCTCCCTCCTCATCACAGTAGCCGAAGAGGCACACCAGGTTGGGGTGCCTCACCTTGGATAGCTGCTCCACCTCCCTCATGAAGGATCCCGACATCGCCGTCTTGTGGATGTGCTTTATCGCGACAAGCTGGCCACTGGGTAGCACCCCCTGGTACACCAGACCTGCGCTACCGGAGCCGAGGTAGATCCTGCTGCTCGCGTAGTTGATCGCCCTCTCGATCTCCTCCTTGGTGAATTTGTACAAGCCTGACCACTTGCTGTTCACCTCCCCTTTATGTACCCTGTAGTTGCCTTGTGATGATTCTATAGTGGTTTCATTTTCTTTCTTCTTGTTCCTCAGGTATTTGGTGATCGCGATGGCGATGCCGACTACTAGGAACGCAAAAACTATCAGGACTGCAAATGTGCTACCTGAAATATAATTTGTGAACACGTAATGTATAGTGAAGACTTTTTAATGTCGATGAATGTTGTTGAGGTGCGCAGCGTGGATGCATAAAACAAGGGCTTGGATCGACTTACGTCTGACCTTGATATATTCACCATCTGCAAGGTTAAGAGAGATTTCATTACATTCAAACTCAATGTGCAAGTTTGGGACAGTTGATCACAACTACAAAACATCATTTATTTGATGCCTGAAAGAGTATTCAATAGTATTCGATAATTAAGTGAACCGTAGCGAACCTGCCACAAAATCACAATCAGCCTTGCAGCCAAGTACAGCCATCACCAAAACCAGAATCAGCCGAAACAACCCTCTCTCCATGCTTTTCTCTTTGAAGCTTCCAAATCGATCGAGTTACAGAGGTCCAAAGAACTCTCTGCCATGGCCCCTATAACCAACCTTTTATTTGCCCCTCTTCCTTAGCAAACTTCGCTGGATATTCTCCTCAGTAGCATCTGGCACATCAATACTTTAATGGTGTCTTGTGTGTATCGCTCTTGGCGTTTTTGTATTATATTTGATTGATAATGTGTCGAAGAGAAGAGGAATTATGCTAGTATATAACAGCTATATGTCTCTTTCAGTCACATAGTTTTCATCGCTTGTTTCGTCTGTTGTAAGAGGTAAAGAAGCTGTAGGTTTCATGTTCTCTGTTGTTTAATTGGACTAACTTTTATGGGTTGCAGCACAAACTGCCTGATTGGGACGTACAGGGAGTTTTGATTGGGTTCTGACGTTGTTACGCATGCTCAGTTTTTTACTTTTTTACTGGTGCCCAGTGGCCAGTGACATCGTGTTAACACAAAAAATGAGGACTGAGCGCCCTTAAAATTGATGGTACTTCAATATTTTTTGGACATTCAGGTTAAGCAGGAGAAAGGTGGGATTCTCTATTGTCACAAAGACGTTATGCAATTGATCTGCTCAAGAAAGCAACACGGAAAAGTGCAAAGCAATTTCTGCTCCCATGATGATTCAACTGAAAATTATTCACAAACGGAACAACTCTGTTAGAACAATTCAAGCAAAGAAGCATTATAGTTGGTGGCTTAGAGCCTTAGATCAATGCAAAGGGGAAGAAAAAATAATTAGTGAGAAGAGAGGAGAATGAACTTATGCACGTCTGTGTGAGCTGTTTTTGCATGTACGTGTTAATAGACATCCCCCTAATCACTGTAATAAAAAAAAGTAGCAAATGGCCCACATGCCAGGAAGAGGGCGCGTGTGCGTGCTACTTACTAAATTATAAGAAGTTATTATCACTTTTCTAGATATATTATTTTTGTTATACATCTAGATTTATATTATACTAGGTAAGTGTCTGTGCGTTGCACCGGGAGTTAAAGGATTGTTATAGGATAACATAATTGTCATGGGATAACATGTACTGTGATCGACAAAATTTCAAGGCAATAGGATCATGAATTTTTTTGTTCCTGTGAGAGGTCAATGGATGCACACCATCGATGCAATGACCCTCCTGTTGTCACATCGCCTCTCTGCAATGCGCATACTCTGTTTCTCCTGCACCATCGATGCGGATTGCATCAAATATAGCACTCAGGCTCCTCTCTGCAATGCGCATACTCTGTTTCTCCTGCACCATCGATGCGGATTGCATCAAATATAGCACTCAGGCTCCTTTCAATGCTTATACTCTGTTGCTCCTGAACCATCGATGCGCATTGCATCAAAGATGGCACAAAAGACCGACAATACAAGGAAGCGGTTTGCCCTACCCCAAGAATATGTGTGGCCAAGAACTTATTTCAACTGAACTTTGACAAATAAGACCAAGACATAGTAACAAACCTGCTGTGTGTTATTCATGTTGCTGCCCCTCAACATGAACTCGTTGAAATGCTTTCCCTTAGTCATAGTCAGCTCACTATTCACTTATCGCAGATGTGCCAAAACATATCTAAATGACACTGCAAATTTGTAGTTAACTAAGTTATCTACTCGTGCCCAACACAAATATGCACTGGCCTTTCCACTTGTGTTCACAAAAACTCCAGTATGCATCCCTTAAACTTCTATAGAAATCATGTAGCGTCGCTACTGTGCTACAGTGCGGCCAGCGGACGGCTGCAGGCGTGCAGCGGCCAGCGGGGTGCTGCTGTCATCGTCGGCAAGCGTGGTCCTGCTGCCGTGGCCCCTGCCTCTCTGCTGCTGCTAACAATGTGATGGGAAGGTCTTAACTGACCTGAAGCAAGGCTTCAAATTGAAGAAAAGTTAACAGTAATTAACACAACCATATCAAACTGAAATATTTTACCTAAAATTATCCTGTTTTACTGCCCAATAAACCTCGCTCAATAATATTTTTCATGTAAATTGACATAATTCATAGTTGTTATCATATTTTCGTGACTCCAAGGCAATGACACACAATTCTCTTAATCTCCGAATCTCTAAACATGAGGAATCTCTAAATATAAATCCAATCAGTTTAATGCCCAATAATATTTTAGTCAGATCATGAAACGAATCCTGTAAGGCCCATGTACATACGACAAATGTGTGATAACAGTTATAAGTTTTCAGATCCTAGAAAAGTTAATCTTCACCTATCATGATGCAAATTAAATTCAGATGCGCAAATGGATCAACCACACTGACTACATGCTAGGTATCAAGTGCATATCTCCAGTGCTCCAGGGTCCAAAATATTATCTAAATTATTTCTTGCAAAGGTACAGAGGATGTCCAAAATTCAGATAAACTTATGGAGCAAATGTGCAGCAATAGTACTTCGCCTAGAAGAGTTTGGATGTTCCGGTCTTCTTTCTGCAGACCCTGAGCCAAACCGTAACTCTGAGCTGCTATGTGCTACAGGACCTAACAGAACAAGAAGCATTTGTTACCTATTTGAAATAACTGAAATTTATGCAAGTTCATGTATCTTAATACCTTTATTGTTGTTCACGTTGTTGGAGCCTTTTCTGCTACAAATATTTTTTTGGAAGGGACAAACAAAATCAAGTTCTGAATAGCGGCAATGGTGGCTGGGAGAAGATGTGCTGTGCTGTATGCATATGCATCGAAAATCTGGTGATTGGGCTGTCAACTACCTCAAAGTTTGTTAGCACCGGCTCAGCACTGTGGAGGTGAAGAGGAACAGGAGGCGTAGCCAGGGCAGATCCGTCTGGTGCGGCGATGGTGGTCCTAGCCGCGGCGCTGGTCGTTGTTAGGGTCGGCGTGGCGAAGGGCGGCGGCGGCGGCCTTGGCGTCGGCGAGTCAAGGGCTCGACGGGTCGGTGCAGGACGGCAATGAAGGCGTGGGCTTCCGGCACGGGCGCGGCGCTGCCTTGACCACTGCCTCCAGCAGGCAGAGCAAGAGGCACGGCTGGGGCAGATCCGTCCGGCACGGCGAGGGTGGTCCTGGCTGCGGCTGCTTGTGGGTGTTGAGGTCGGCATGGCGAAGGGCGGCGGCGGCGGCCTCTGCGTGGGCAAGTCGAGGGCTCGGTGGCGCGGTGGAAGACGACGATGAAGGCGTGGGATTTCGGCACGGGCGCAGCGTTGCCTTGACCGCTGCCATCCTCGTCGAGGCCCATCAGTAGCCCGCGCTCCGAGAAGGACTGCAAGGGCGATAGCGACGACGGAGGCCAGCCAAGTGCGGGGCGCGAGGAGGAGGACGACTGCCGAAGGCGAGGGCAGCGGTGGATTTGATTTGCGGAATCCGGGCTTTCTTCCCTCGTAGTGCGCATGTAAAGCCTCCGGGTGGGCCCTTCTCGAGGAGAGGGTGGGAGCGCCCGATGGTAATTTGTGGCAGGTAGGTTTCGTTCTACCGTTGACGATTGCGCTGTAATTTTTTTTAGTTGTATAGATATCTCTGTTGCGCTGGGGGAAGCGTGCGAGCAGGCGAGCGATCGCACGTCGTGTGGACAATTGGTCTACGAATGTTTTAGTTGTAGAGATTTAGATATATAGATTACTATGTATTGGAGGCAAAGCCTCGCGCCTGGAGGTTCGCTAATGTCACTACACCTGACCTGCATGTGTTTTATCTTGGGCGCAGGTTTACGGCGGAGCATCTGGAATGGACCCATGGGTCCCCAAGCAACGAGGAGCAAGACAGGCATCAAAGGTTCCTTCACGTGGCGTGAAGGCTGCTGCCTTCGAGGGAGGCAAAGGCCAGGATCAATAGTGGTAGGAGGAGTACGGCGAAGGCCTCACGAAAGCTACCAAGGCCTCGGCTTGAAGGGCCCTTGAGGGACCTTCGATAACTGGGCACAGGAGGCCTTCGCGTTAAGGATCCTATAGATAGAACTGACGACCCAGCAGGCCCAGCGGTGGCTAGACAAGGGCCCATTTGGCGAGGCAGTTGTGAGAGAGAATGACCGTTCAGCCCTTGTGACCATGGATGTAATACAATCGGGAATATTCTAGCATATTATGGAGAAGGTGGAGGGTATTAATGTATAAGGAATTGCATGTATACCCTATAAAAAGGGAGCTCTTGCATCAATAAGACGAACACTTTTTGGCTCGATTACCAAGAGAACTGTGCATTGGTAATCATGCTCGGTCGTGCGAAGGCCTAGCCTCCGAGCAATGAGCCTCCGCTCGCTCGAAGCGCAGTAGCGCAATCAACCCCCGATCCCACACCAGAGCAGCAACTCTAGCAGCTGCAGACTGAGTTCCAAAGAGCAAAGTAGGAAAGAGACAGATTGGCCGCAGTAGCAGCCATGAGCGAGAGAGCAACCCTCGCAATGCAGCAAGCAACCGAAGTTAAACAGCAGCTTGCGGTCCTACATGCAGAAATCCAAACTCTGATCCCAATTCAAGCAAATCAACCTTTGTCTGCCAATACCCCAAATAATCCTCTGCCAAGCATACAGAACCAAACCACCATGCAGCCAAACCCGCAAATTCAACAAGCCTCCAAAACCTTGCATAACCCGACACCACCCTCCAAACCAATAGACAACAAATCCCCATTATCCGAAGGCCTGCAAACTTCATCGTGGCCATCCACTTACAAACTCATATCCCTACCAAAGTACAATGGCCAAACCGACCCCCATCAATTTCTCATGAGCTATGAAGCTGCAATAGCCTCCGCAAGCGGGCAGCGATAGTCTTGACCAAATCCTTCATCATCGCAGCCAAAGGAGATGCTCTTGCATGGTACCCGATGCAAAAGCCCAAGTCCATATACTCATGGGAAAACCTCTAGGACAAGATAATGGCAAACTTCCAAGGCTTTGCAAACGAATCCTTAACATCCTCTGACCTCTTTCAGTGCAAGAAACAACCTAAAGAATCACTCAAGCAATACTGCCAAAGATTTGTACATCTTAAAGCAAAGGCACCAAACATACCAGAAGAAGTCACTATCAAAGCAGCCATAAAAGGTCTTAGCATAGGACCCTTCGCAGGTCATCTAGCAAGAGTAAATACCTCGTCTATCGAAGACCTCTATAACATGTTCTAGAAATATTGCAGATCAACAACGATCTCCGCAAGAGAGTCGAACAGCAAAATCAATTCAAGCAACACCCGCAAACGCAAGGTAACAAGCAACCTCCTTGGGACAACAAAAACTGCAGGCGACTGGTTTGCTAGGTTTGGGCCTTAAAACCTTGGGAAGGATCTTGGGGCAGCATGTGGCATCATCGGAGAGCTTGCATCGAGGCCAAGCGACTACCTGAAGGGCCCATGGTCGTTCGTGGCTTGAAAACCAATTTGGACCAGTTCACCCCATGGTTATCTTAAGTGGTTCAAGTCTAAACCTAGGGGCACTCTTGGAATTGATTAATAGCCCTATAAATTGGGTAGTAGCTGCCCACAGCCATCTCTCTCACCCCATGTCATTTCCTTAGGCTAGTCAAGTGCATCTTGTTTAGATGTGATTAGAAGTAGAGAGAGTATTAAGCACCTGTTGCTCTAGTTTTCCATTCTTAGAAGGAGAATGAAGGGAGGAGGCTAGACCTGATCTTGTAAAGATGATCTCTTAGTAATTCAATCAAGTTGTTCTCTAAAATCTCGAGTTCATCCTTTCCCTTCTCCAGTTTTTTTCTCGTTGTGATGTTTTTTGTGGTCATTTTTTTGACGACTTTCATCCGGCTCTTTTGACTGATTGTTGAGCATGTTTTTAGGAGTCTTTGGGACCCTTGGAACATTTCTAAATCATCTCTTGAAGCCCATCTTCAAAGTTCTTGGTTCCAAGCCCCAAAACTTCTTAATTCTTGCTTTTTGGTGAGTTTCTTGAGAAATCTTTGAGCTGAGCTTTTGGAACTTGTTTCAATTGTGTCTTGGGTGCTATGAATCTTTGGGAACATGATTAGGCCATGTCTCTATTAATTTCCAACGAGTATCCCCAAAACCTCTCTAGAATATTTTAAAAACCGCATTTGAATATAAACATTCGTATTTCCAGCCCAAGCTTTGAGCTTGTTGTGGAGATCTTTGGGGATAAGTTCGTAGTATCCTAGTAGAGATGTGTGCAAAATTTGGGAGTGATCGGATTTGTTTTGGACGAGTTTTTGAAGTTTTCCATGTTTTTCAGCGCTGTTGTTTTCATTCAGGTAGAACGGAGAACTTCCGCACTCTTGGGAAGAACCTCCATGTAACAACCCAAAAATCCATACACCAAAAATTCCCAACTACAAAATTTTTTCTTCAAAACCCATGTGATGACGAGTGACATTGTAGGAGCCAACCCTAGGTGTTGCATTAGATGTAACCCAACTAAGCAATTTCATGAGCATGGCATATCATTTGTTAACTATGTTTATTTAAATACTGACAAATAAAATGTAGCATACATTGTTAATTCAAATAGTGATTTGGATTTCCATTTGCTTTATGTAATGCTTAACAACTCCCTTAAAGTAATAAACCATAAAGTAAATATTAATCAAACCAAAGAATAAAGGCTTAAAGTGAAAAGTATTTATATTTTTGTATAAAACCACAACTATTTTTGTCACACAAAATAGCTAAATAAAGTTCCTAATATATATAAAAGAATGTTGTGGGCCTCATACCTAAAACTCCAATGAATAGGGTACACTAATTTTGAATTCAAATTCCAAAAAAAAAACAAATTCGAATTCAAACAAAGGAGAAGAAAAGAAAAATAGAAAAAGAAAGAAAGGAGGAAGCCTCGCAGCCGCCTCGGCCTGCTCGGCTTCGCGGCCCAGCCTGCCCAACCACGCCCGCCTTCCACCATAGCGCGCGCACACAGCCCAGCGAGCCGGCCCAGCACGCCGCTCATGCCCGCGCGCCCGTCTGCGCCACCAGCTGCCGCTGCCAACTGGGTCCCGCACGTCAGCCACTTCCGGCAACAGTGTCGTCTTCCTCCCCACGCCAAACACCTCTCCGACCAAGCCCCGACCGGTGTGGTAGGTGTGGGCCAAGGCGTCACGCGAATCTCCTAGCCCTATCCCCTTGCGTCGCACCTACACAACCACACGCAGGCTGTTGGATCCGATGCACGCGCCTCCACCGCTCGATCGCCGTCCGCCATGGGTGCCATGGAGCTCGGCTATAAAAGCCCCGGCCCTGGGAGCCCCTGAGCTCTCTCATCACCCCGCCGCCACTTTGTGGCCATCCACTGCGTACCCGAGCCAAGAGAGAAGAGGGAGAAGAGGAAGAAGAAGGGGGAGCGCTGAAGCCGCGCGACGTTGCCGGTGTCGCCGGAGCGGAGGACATCGCCCCGATCAAGCACGTCGACGCTGCTGTTCAGCACGGCACAGCTTCGACTCAACACGGCCACGACCCGCCACTGCACTGCCATCCATATGCCTTCGACACCAACGGTGAGCCCCTGGTCCTTCCTTGCTCGCCGCCAGACCATGCTGCTTCAGCCATGGCGCTCTACACCGGGAGCGCGTAGGCCAAGGCCGTCTCCGGCCTCAAGGTACACACGCACTCACGCGCACATCCGCAACCACGCCGAGACCGCCCCACCGGCGCCCCGTAGAGCTCCTGCGTGCCTCGCCATCGCCACCATGCCACCGAGGACGCCGTGGACCCCTACCGGCCACATGGGGACCCAAAGCCCCGCCTTGAGTCCCTAGACGCCCTCGCCGTGCCCCCACGAATTCGCAGAAGCCCTTATTCGCCCAACCGAGCCACTAGGGAGCCTACATGCGTGACCTCACCACCGGCAAGCACCGCCGAGCTGCCGATCACCGTGGCCAAAGCCCTAGGAAGCTTTGGCCGCCACTTTGACCCCACCGCCGCAGTCGCCATGGCGTGGGGAAGCTTTTCCCCTCCTCAATTGGACACCAGCGTCGCTATGGGAGCTCGCTGGTGAGCTCACCACCGGCGGGAGCACGCTGGGGAAGGAAACAGGGGAAATTCCCGTCGCTGGCCACACGCACATGCACCCGGTGCACATGGACCACAGAGAGAGAAGAGAAGGGTGGACGCGGTCCACCGTAGACCTGCCTGCGGTCCATGGACTAGCGCTCCTGATTCCACCGTGGACCACGAGCCGTAGACCACAGCCCAGTGGAGGCCCAAGGCCGTGACGTGGCTGCGCCACAGCATGCCACGTGGTGGGCTGAGCCCAGCCCAAATCCAGCCCCGTCCAGGCCCACCAAAGCCCAGTCGAGACCTAACCTGGTTGACCGTTGATCGGTCAACGTTGATTGTTGACCTGGCCCCACATGTCAGCGGCATAGACACTCTGGACCCACATGTCAGAGAGTGACGTCATGCTGACGTCACGCGGGACCCACATGGTAGAAGCCAACACAGTCGGGGTGACGTCATGTTGACATCACGATGACATCAGCTGTTGACGTCAATAGCCCTGGCCCCACACGTCAGTGACCCTGACCGTTGACCGTTGACTCGCCCATTGACTTGACGTTGACTTTGACCGGACCCACATATCAGTGACCCAAGAGCCCCTAGACCCACCTGTCGGAACTGATGACGTTGATGACGTCATGCTGACGTCAGCTGGACCCCACCTGTCAGCTCAGAATCGAGATGATGACGTCATGCTGATGTCATGCTGACGTCATGCATGCCACGTGGACCAGTCACAGTTTGACACGTGTCAGCCCATGATTAATTCAGCCTTTTTCCATTTTCAGGGATGATTTAATCTTCGGAAATTCATAACTAATTCATACGACCTCAGAAAAATATGAAACCAGGACCAAAATTCATCTAAAATCGAGATCTACGCAATGAACCCATGTTTGAGTGCATTTGGCTCTTTTGAATTTTCATTGCTTCTTTGTGTTATTCTATAGACGTCGCTAACATGACTATAATGCGATCGTTTGCAGACTTGGAGGAGAACCGGACGGACGAGGATCGTGAGTACCGTGAGGAGTACGGAGACGACTACACTAAAGGTGCCACATCCCACCCAATCTCGTAGCACCTATTACGCATGGCTAAAATAGAAATGCTAGTGATTTACTTTATTGTTATGATCACACTATGATAGGACTTACATGGTAGTATGCTTTCTTGATGGCCTTTACCTTGACGCAACCTTACCCCTGCTCACCTTGCTGTTAAGCTAGTCACACGCTTGCTACTATATTTCATTGCTTATTACTTCTACTACGCTTGCACTACATTGATGCGTGGTGGAAACTGGTGTTATCTAGACTATGGGGAGAGTGTTGCGTGTGTGACTTGGGTGCGTGGAGGGTGAGGGTTGTGTCGACCAAGTTGGAGTATACGACGAGCCTAGGGCAAGTCTTGCCGTGGGATGCTACCTGGGCACCCCTAGAATGGATACCTATGGTGGGTAAATGGTATATGAGGTGGCCCTGGGTGTGAACCTGTGATGGGAGGAGCCCAGGGTGGAGGTGCTGTGGTGGCACGGTAAATGGAAACCCTAATGAAGACATTCTGGCTTGGTCATCCCTAAGGACTTACTAGTACTCAGATTCACCGGGAAGCCTTACGTACCACTCACCCTATATGGTGCGGGACGGCCGGACTACTTGGTAGGATATTGCCACTACTGCTAGGTTGATAGCGGATAGTGTGAGGGAGGTACGAGGCACGGAGGATTTTCCCCACACCCTTCTGAGACTTCATGGAGACCTTGTGGACCCGGCTCATGACTCACAGTTTCAGCCACCCCAAATTAGACTTGGGGTGTACCAGGGCTGAATGGTAGAGTGGCATTATCCTAGGCTAGCAAGCGGCCGGAATCAGCCCAGTTGACGACGGTCAGCGAGGAAGGCGGATCTTGTGGTTATGTAAAACCTCTGCAGAGTGTATGGTTGATTGATCGATACATATGCCGACTTATCGGCTATGGACCTTTCCTGGGTTTCGCTTAAACTAGATAGTGAGATGAGTCCTTCTCTTCTCCCCCTGGGAGTGAGTGTTCGGACGTAGCCAGGGGCTACGGGCCTTGAGATAGTGCCGAGAGGGAGTTGGCCTGTCGACTGAGCGATGGTATGGTTGTGGTATGGTGATGGTGTGGAGATGGTGGTATATCGGTCCCAGGATCGAAACCTGGCTCTGGAATGGGAATGGGGTGGAATGTGTGTGGGAATGGTGTTAAAACTTGATCAATTATTATTATGTACTTGATATGCTAATACATAGGAAACCCCAGCCTTATAGGTTCCTTTTGATCATATCCAACTTGCATCCAATTTCCACAAAGTAATGCTCATAGGGTGGGAGTGGCCAGTACAAATCATACTGATAAATTTTGGCACACATGTTCTGCTGAGGAGTATAGCTCCGAGGAGTTTGACGGTTGAGGGGTTTGTTCCTACGCTCAAGTTTGGCGATCTTATCTTCAAGCTGTTCTGAATGAATGCTACTTTTGATTCCGCCAATGCGGCGATGTAATAATTTATGTAATTCCGCACTATTTGTACTCTGATATTATCGTTGTATGGATGTGATATTCGACTTGAATTTGGGTAATATGATCTACAACGGTCTTATTACACTTCGACTCTGTGGATTTCCCTTTGCGGAAATCAGGTCGCTTCACTCCATGCCGGAAACTTCCGCGGTCTGGAGTTTTTCCGGGACTATGGCTTGTTTCTCTCTAGCTTTGCTTCCGATGCTTCTCTAGGTTTACGCTGGTCACCTCTAGGTTCATCTTGTCACTAGTTGCCTTGTGTGACCTGCAAGGGAAGAGAAAAGTGCTTTGGGTTCGTTTTGGGACATAGGCCAAGTTCTTGCGAAAGAATTTTAATTGGTGCCCATTCACCCCACCCTGTTACCTACTCAGTCCTTCAATCACTCATACACAAACCATTAACATGTTACATGTATGTTATATACACATATAGGCATCACACCAGGCTCATATGTGGACATTGATCTACATATCTATGGAAGACATTTGGTTTAATTTGAGGCATAATGGTGATATCTCACTCTCTTATAACATGTTATCCTGATCTTAGACATGCTGCCTTGGTAGCAACACTGAACATGCAACTAGGCATTTGTTCATATTAAACCTAAACCCATGTTTACCATAATCATCTATTATCCTAATTAGTTTATTTAATATAAACCCTAATTAAAAGATCCTATCCAAATATCTCTTTTGGAGCTAGAAATTTTACGAGTGGAAAATATCAACAAATTAAAGCTATTGTTTGAATTTCATAATTTCTGGATAAGCCAATTAATCACTAATATTTAGTTAATATTTAATTGGTAAGTAAATATGTGACACTTGATAATCATAATCTCAACATTTTCTGTAACACTACAACGATATTATGTGTTCATAGTGTACTACAACGGTAATTCTACCCTTAGGACACATGTTTTCCATTTTTAGTTTTAATTATGTATAAAGCTTTAAACAAGCATTTTGCAAGATAAATCATAACTTAGTCATATGACATCGATTGAACATGAAGTTTTTACTACAGACCATACACACCAAGAGTAGGCTACCAAAAAAATTTCACATCATTTGGACTAATAAAACATGTTCTACTAATTAAACACAGTAAACCCTAGATTTATTAGTACACCTATAACTCTATACAAAAGCATGTGATTTTATATGTTCACTATGTAGAGCTGTTCTTGAGGAGTTCAACAAAATTGGATTTCCTATTTTTTATTTTTTATTTGATTTATTTCAAATTTGCACATGCTTAACATTGGGGTGTTACATCGACAAGCCAGCTTCTACACAAGTGCCCACGTCGAATGGCCGAGCTTGGGTGCTCACGAGGCTTAAACGGTAGTCTAAAGGACTCGCCTCAACAGGGAGTAGGTTACCGGCAAGCAACCGAACCTTGAGGAAAATCTTGTGTCACTTGTCCTCGTCGACTTGCTCACCTGAAAGCCCTAGTTTGGTTTTGGATAATCGATGAAACCTAAGTGAACTAATCCTTTGCTCTAAGTGACATGAGATAGGTTGGTTCACACCAAGTGATGGAGCTTGGTGGCAGTCAAGGATGATGGAGATGGCCACATGTGATGATAATCAAGTGCTCCAACTTGGAAAAGAGGAAAGAGAAAAACAAAATCATATGGAGATCAAGGCAAAGGTTATAAATAGGGATTTTGTTTTGCCAATCAAGACGCAATAGAGTGTGTGATTGGATTTAGAAAAGATGGTCGTACTATTAAGAGAGGAGCTCTATTAGACAATTTAGTCATCTAGTGCCACTAGGTGTTGGAATATTATGCATTGCATATAGGCCTAGTGCATGTCGGAAGTGAAAATATTTATGAAAAATGTTTTGGAAATGCTAATGTGGCTCTAAACATGTTTGTGAAAACATTTGAGAGTTAGCAACGCTTGCAAAAGGGGTTTTGGGTTGTCGGTGTCGCCACCTGAGTGGCACTGCACAAGCTGTTCGGTGGGATCGGACAGCGCTACCAAGTAGCCAAGTGAGCCCAAGTCTTGGCCTAGTCACCGCCATGACCGGTGTTCACTGGATAGGCTGTCCGGTGCACCGCCATGCACACCGCCATAAAAATCTAGAGAGACAGGGACTTCGTGAGCACCGCCAAGGGCACTGCCCTAAATTTCTAGAGGCTTGGTTTTTTAGACTAGGATCACCACTAAGGTTGTCTAGTGCACCGGATAAGTTGTCCGGTGTCACTGGCGCAACTAGCCGTTGAAATTCGACCATTAGGGTCACCGGAGAGGCTGTCCGGTGTGACACCATCTTGTCCAGTGTGACACCGTCTTGTCCGGTGACCATGCAAAAAGTTGCTCCAAGGGTGTAACGATTCTATTTGGAGTTTGTGCTATAAATAGATGGTGTGGTGTGGCCGGCCTTACATTTGTCCAAACCCTTTGAGAGCTGAAAAACTCACTCCACTCACTTTGACACTTAATTTCATCATTTGAATGAGATTGGAGAGCCTCTAGTGCATTGTTTAATGTTCTTGCATCTTGTGGCACTAGAAGAGCGTATTGGGCCGGTGGAATTTTTGTTACTCTTGGTGTTTGCCGACACCTAAATGTCCCAGAGTTTGTGGGATCATTGAGCGGCTATTAATGATTGCGGCCAGCTCCGATCATGGTGATTGTGAGGGATTCTTGACCTTATTCCCACGGGAGATCGCAAAAGGTACTCTAGTGGATTGCTCGTGACATTGAGTGCCCTCATTTGTGTTGGTTCTTATGGCACCCAAGTGTTGAGCTAGGCGTGATGCCTATAAGCGTGTGAACCACCAAGTGAAGAATAGGCCATCACAATGAAGACTAGCTTGCTGGCAAGCAAGTGAACCTCGGGATAAATCATTGTGTCAATTGGTATTCTTGGTATTCATTTAATTGACGCTTGCTCAGCTCGGTTTGCACACTTGTACACTTGCTTTTTACATTGTCTAGTTCATATTTTGTGTAGAGCTTGTTGGTAGCCTTGCTAGTTGAGTAGCTTAGTATAATTAATTGTAAAATTAATTCTTGCTAGCTCACTAGTGTTAGAAGTAGCAACTTAGCCTAGTTACTTGATTGTGTGCCATAGAGATTGAAGCTAACTAGATATTTGGTAGGTAGCTTGCCTTTACAATTAGAGCTAGAGCAAAACCGTATTTATCGCTATTTGTCTTACTAACCATTTTGCTCTAGTGAATTTGTAGATTTTTTAATTAGGCTATTCACCCCTCTATAGCCATTTAGGACCTTTCATCACCCCTACACTTGTGCTTTACATTCATACTTGTGCTTGTGTAATTGCTTGAGTAGTTTAAGTAGTAGCTCTCCTAGTGAGTAGAGTAGTTTAGTAGCTTTACTTGTGTAGCTCACTAGTTGTAGTTGTTAGCCTCTAGTAGCTTATGTGCTTAGTTGTAGAAGAAAACCTTGCTACTAGAATTGTGTAATAAAGGCTTGTTTTGAAGTGAATATGCTAGGCATGTGGTTGCTTTTAGGATCATCTCTTATTCTAATAAACTTGGCAAGTATTGTGTCATCAAAAGAAATTTTAGTAGGCTATTCACCCTCTCTAACCATCTATAGATCCTTTGACCAACAACTTCTGTTTCTCGAGGGCACCGCTCAGATTCTTTTCGCTTCACTCTGGTACTGGTTCCTGCATGCCATGGAAAAAAGACTTCACTCGCTACCATGTGGACCATGTATGAGAGGAGGTCTTTTAGGAGAGGTGGGTAAGAGATATGTTGGAGGAGATAGTAAAAATAGTTTGGATGGTGGGTGAATGAAATAGGATAGATGGCGGATGAAAAATCTCGTATATCTTGTTTTAGGAGATGTAGGATAAGAGATCTGGTGGACATTCTCTTAGGATAGATTACTTGGGAGTTTTAGTTGAGTCGAGCTAGTCTTGGAGTTCCGAAAGAAGCCTCTATGAGTTCTGGTATAGCTCTTATATCTTTTTCGTAGGACTTTGAGGATTTAATATAGGCTCTATTCGCTTGTCTTATAATATGTACTTTTCAGCTTGTTTTTTCAGCCGAAACAGTGTTTTTCTCTCACAACAAATCAGCCAACAATACTTTCAGCCATGGCTTATCAGCCAAGTGAACAGGCTAGTTGTTTTCGCTATTTTACTTTAAGCAATTACTATTACAATCTATTTTATTTATCACCAAGTGAGAAAATGTAAAATTAGAGTTCTCACTACAGGACACCTGTTAATCCATGATGGAAAATTTCCGTCACGGATCACAAAAAACCGTCACTATACAACATCTATGATGGTTTCAAAATCATCATGGATTGAGCGTCATGGATTAAACCCCATGACGGTTTACCAAAAACCATCACGGATTAATGGAATCAATTACGGTCTCAAACCGTCACGGTAGATCCTGAGGCCTAGTTAGCCCAGCCCAAACCCATTTCCTATGAAAAAAAATAACCATTATGGATGAATTGCCACATCATCATGGATGCTTACATGGATGCTTATGTGGATGATGCCATGGGCACCCGGCCCATTTATTAACAGCCCAACATCAAAGATGGACCATTTTTAGCCTATTTCCATGCCATTTTCAACTTGTATTCAGCCCATTTTCAATCTATTTTCAGCCCATTTACATCCTGTTTCAGCCCACATAACACATACAGTTTTTACATTAAGCAACATCTCGACAAATACAATGTAGATTATAGGCCACGCACATAACACATACGGTTTACATTCATGATAGAATCAACAATAGTACCATTGGATACTCTACATGAAGTACTCACACGACTAAATCACAGGTCATAATAACATATGGTCTGAAGCCAAAATACCAATCATTCTGAAGGTAACTACAGTTAAGGAATGACCTACTCCTTCATTAAAAAGCAAAGGACGAAGGGTATTGATCTCATCAGTGGTATCAAAATCACCATCTCTTCTAGTTGCTTGTCTCATCCTAATTTTCAACACAAAGCAGAACTGCACCTCGCGAAAAAATCTGTCAGCAAGGGCCAAGCTACCATGTCCCTCACTTGTCTTGCTCGTTGCAAAGCTGCAACCTGCAAATGAACAAAACACAAAAGAAAATAAGTAGCTGGACAGAATGACTGCTACAAGCAGACTGCTGGAACTAGAGGTTCCGGACAGAGTGAGGGAGACAGGGGGGCCTCCGCCCGCCAGGAGTCGCCCTCGGGCGGAGGCTCGGGAAAGACACGATAGATGAACTTGTGGGAAGCTGGCACGAGAAAGTAGGGTTTCATTCATTCATTCATCATCCTCCGGACGGTTACAAGTGTTCCCTATTTATAGGGCTCAACTACTTCCTGATGGAATTTATTACAATACCCATCAACTGCTACAGTACATTCCTAGAATATTCCGCCACTGGTCTCTCGTTTGCGGGGCAATCCTGCCACGCCGTCTCCAAGTAACAGGCCTCCATAAGCGGCCGCCCCACCATGCCTCGATCTTCGGCCCAAAGGCCCGGGTTCCCGATGCTGGCCTCCGTCTTCGGGGGCGCGCCGTCGCCTTGGCGGGTCTTCGCCGGTCCGGTCGGAGACGTCAACCGTGGGTCTCCGCCCGGCCGCGCGGGGGCCATGCTTGCGCACTCGCGCGGACCACGGGCGCCTGCGCTTGTGTACCTGCACACACTTAGGCAAGATTATTTGTTTAATTAGTTCAGAGGTAAGGCGGCCTCCGCCCTCATCGCCGGAGGCGCCCGTGAGCCGAAGCGGGGCGGCGTCCGCCTGAGCATAGGTCGGAGGTCTCAGCGTCCGGCCTCGGCGGAATTCGCGACAAGCCCGCCGAGCCTCGTGTAGTGCCCTACGAGCATAGCCAGGATAGTTCCTTTAGTCAGCGCCAGGTCTCCGCCCCAAGACAGTCGAAGACGCCTTGGCGACACCATGCTGTCGGAGGCCTTCGTCACCTGCCGAAGCCGTGTTACAACAGTTCCCCCTTTTGAGACCATGGTTCGCCGGAGCGTGCCGTGAGCTCAAAACGCCTTGGCCAAAGGCGTCCGCGGGGGCGGAGGCCATATTCATCGGCTTCTTCGAGCGAGGCCCTGCTACTTCCCCCCTGGCCCGCTCTGGCGTGGCCGCTGGTCTCGTTGAGACTAGCCGTTGGGCAGCAAATCTAGCCGTTGTCCTATGGTGCGGCCATTCATGCCGTGTCAGTTTCCATTGCATACCTTGCGACTTTTTCGGAGATGACCGTTGTGCGGCAGGCGAATTTTCCGGTGGTGACCGTTGTATGGCGGGAGCCGGACCGCCTGCCTGCTGCCTATATAAGGGTGTTGTTGGTGGCGGGGTCCCCCCCCCCGCATTGCTCATTCGGTTTCATTGCATTTGAGACATCGCTCTCTGCTCTCTTCGCTTTCGCCTTTCGCTGCCCTCGCGCGTTCCGTCTTTCTGCTTGCGTCTCGCGCTTAGGCTGCTGTCGCGGTGGCTTTCCTTTCTGCCTCCGCCCAAACTCGCCGGCCCGCCTTTTTCGGACCCTACCACCACCTTCTCGGTGTTAGGGCCATCGGCTGGGGTGCGCGCTTTGAGGAGTGCATGCTTGCCTCTGCCTCCGCGTTGGAGTTTGAAAAGCTGGTGGAGGAGGATTTGGGGAGTGTCTCTGCGTCTGTCGGAGACCTGATCGCCGCGGATTCCAGAGATATGGCGATAAAGTCTTGGGATTTCGGCCCCTCCTCTATTACTGAAGAGGCAATCGCGGAGATGTTGAAGGAGTCATGTTTTCCTTCTTCCAGGGTAAAAATCCCTCCGCCGGGCCAGACTATTTTGGAACCGGAGGAGGGATATGCGGTGGTCTTTTGGGACTTCTTTACATGCGGCCTCCGCCTTCCTTACATCCCCTTCCTTCGCTGGGTGTTGGAGACCTTCAACGTCTAGCTCCACCATCTGACTCCTACTGCCTTCCTTACGCTTAGCAAATTTTGCTAGGCGTGCGTTTCTTACGGTGCCGAGCCGGATGTGGATACCTTCTGCGCGTACTACGAGCTGTAGAAGCAGCCGAAGAAGAAGAAGGAGGTGCGAGAGGGCAAGAAGGTGGAGGTGACCTACCAGTACAGTAGTTGCACCTTTATGTCTAAGAGGAACCAAGGCGCGGACCGCTTGGAGATCTCTTTCTGTCAGAACCGCGGCTGGCTTGAGCAATGGTTCTACGTGAAGACCTACGGGGTCCGTAGCACTACCGAGGATGGCGTGGAGTTTTTGGAGTATCCATTGACTTCAAGGATGGAGGAGATGGTGCCGCTCACGCGCGTGGATCTGCCAGAGGAGGTGTCTCCGACGAGGGAGGCTTGTGATTAGGCTTTTGCGGCAGCGTGCCGCTACTTTGGTGGCCGCGACCTGGTGGAGGAGATTATGGCCTCCAACTACTGGCCCTGGGCAAAAACAACCCAACCTTTTGGCTGGAACAGGTGAAGGTTCCCATTTTTGGACCGGAGGCCGGGATTCCGTTCCCCCGCTTCGGTCAGTCTTTGGGGAGGGGTGATGGAGGACAATTTTGTCTACGAGGTTGAGGAAGCCACCGTAGGGTTGGTTGGCAAGATTTCCGAGCGTGAGTACACGTCTCGGATGGCCGTGGCATGCACCATGCCACGGCTCAATCGAGTTTTTGAGGAGGTCGGGATCGTCTACCGGGAGCGCGAAGTTCCCGCTGAGGTCCTGGTTTCGATTGAGAAGAAGAAGAAGAAGAGGGCCTTTGCAAAGAATGTTATGGCGGAGGCCGAGTCTAAGAAGAGGAAGGGCACCGTTGTTGCTCGGGTGTCCACGAAAAAGAAGAAGAGCGGTGCTCCATTGATCGCGCTGGCCATGTCTTCTGCCAGTAGTGCGGGCGTTGCCTCCGCCGGTAGTGAAGACGTTGAGAGTTCTTCCGTCCCGTCAGTGGATGTGTGGGTTGTGAGCGGAGGGGATCGCGGCTCTCCCATAGCTCTAGTGTGCCCTACAAGCGGAGCTGTGAGCGGTGTTGGGCGTCCAGAAACCAGCGCTGCCCCGGCGCGCTCCTCGCATGGTGCCATGAGCGTCGGCGAACAGCCGGAAGGTAGTGCCATCGAGCCCATGCCCGACGTCCTTGGCGGGCTGTGCTCAAGCTCTAAAGAGGACACGGAGGCCGTCCTGCGGCACGCTCTTTCGTCCCCTGCCGTTGTCGCGCCTTCGCCTGTGCCAGCGGCCAACGTGGGATAGCCGGAGGTCGTGCTTGCTCAGCAGGCTCCGGTGGCTCGGCGTTCTTCGAGTCCTCCGCTCGTCAGGCCACTGGCTGAGGAGATCCGGCCCTTTGGGCCTTCGCCGCATGATATGGTGGAGACTTCTGCCCAGGGGGCGCGGCAAGCTGGCCAACCTGGGCTTTTTATGAGTAAGTCTGTTTGGTGCACCTTTTGTGTTTACTGTCTTTGCCCAATTCATTTCTTTACGTATTGTGCCAAGTGGTAATACTATGTATCTATTGCTGTGCAGGTGATGTCATGGCTGGACTCCTCACCCCGGAGGAGCGAGCAGCCACTGCCGGCGCTAGGTTTGGTCCAGGGCAGCCGCTGACGGCGCCGGGTCCGAGTGAGTATAGAATGTTTTTTATTTTGATCATCATTTGGCCTGTTGTTATTGCCTATTTCTGATCTGCCCTCTGACCTGAGCTGTTGTTGTTGTTGTGTTTTTTTGTAGGCTCCTCCGACATCTCTATCTCAGGTTGGGAGTGTTATCTTGCTGTTCTTGGAGATGTCGGAGGTGGTCTTTGGCTGTTGGTGTGTTTAACGTGAGATTTGCTTTTCTCACCTTATCGTTTTGTCCTTGTTTGTTCTTCTTTGAGCAGATCGCTTCAAACAGTGTCTGAGGGACATGGATTTCTTCCAACTTCTCCGTGTTCATCTAGAACACCAGAGCCTGGTGCGTCTTCGACGGTTTGCCCCTTTCCTTTTTCTTTGTGTATGCTCGCTTCTAGACTTGTTTTTGATTCCGTTGCTGATTGCTTTGGCTTTTCTCTCTCTGGTCGCAGGGGTATCACATGGGCGTTGTTATGGAAGAGCGTTGTACTCACGAGGTCTCCGACCGAGACGATGCGATTGAAGTGCTGAAGGCGGAAATCGTGCGCCTGGAAGGTGAAAAAGGGGGGCTGACCGACTCCCTTGCAGCTCTCCGCCTGTCTCTGTCGAAGAAGGAGCGAGAAAAGGATGGTTTGAGGGTCGATCTCGCCAAAGCCCGAGATACAGAGGTTTTGTCCGTCGAGCAGGCCCGTAGGGCGAACGAGCTGGCCGAGGGTCTCCGGTGAGAGCTTGCCTCTGAGAAGGAATCCGCGGCAGCGTTGAGGGAGCAACTGTCTTTGACGACGAGGTGTTTGGACTCGGTCAAGGGAGTCCTTGCTACAACCGTTGGCCACTACCGGGCCACCGTCGCCGAGCTCGGAGGCGAGACCTCCGCTCCTCCAGAGGAAGACAACGTGTACGCCCTCGCCTCCTGGCTAAAGCGTCACCTTGCGAAGCTCCCCGGTCTAATCAACGGTTGCACGGACTATGGGCGCTAGCAGGAGTAGCGAATTATGCCAAACTTTTGGCACGAGGCGGGTGTACGCATACCAAAAGTATTCCGGAAGGAGCGCTGCTTGGTCCGGAGGAGCTCGGTGAGACTTCTCTTGGTTTGCAAAAAACCTTGAGAAATTTCATTGGGCACTTTTGGGCTCCATTTGGGAGATTTGCTGCCTAGAAACTGGCGGAGGACAAGAGGGCGAAGGTATTTGTAGTCTTTGTAGCCGCCCCCTTTTCTTTTTGTTTTTTTGAGGAGGTGCAAGGCTTTACCACTTTTTGCCCCGACACTCTAGCCTATCTTTGCAGGATGCTGCAAGAGTCTTGCTTGGCGAGCCTCCATCGAGTTCAGCTCGGCCACTACGGTCGGTGCCTCCACCGCTGGTGGCGCTCCGAGGGGATCTACGATAGGCGGTGGTGGTGGTCGGAGGCCGCAGGCGCCGTGCCCGCCCACAGTTGATGCGGGCTCCATTCCAGGGACTTCCGCTGCGGCCGATGCGTCGGAGGTCTAGGCTCTTTGTAGCACTTAGTTGTTTTGACATGTATATTGTAGTCCAGTTGGACTTTTGTGAATAAAGTTTATTTTGTTTTGAATGGTTTTGTGGGAAATTTTAACCTTGTTCAGGTTCTGAATCAGGAGCCTGCGCAAGATGTTGCGCCTTTGACTCTCTACAACGACGGTATTTACGTGAGCAGAGAGCTTTGGGAGTATTGGCGTTCGGCCTTTCCCCGCAGCGTTGCGTGCGACGTGTTCAAGTCAGTTAAGTTTGACATAGACGACGAGCGCGCTGGGTTTACTCGCGCGCTCACTTAGCGCGGACCTCCGCCACAATAGCTAGGATTTTATTGCAAGTTGGTGTCCTGTAAGAATGCTTCTCGACGTTTTATGGAATACAAGACAGGTTCACTTTCTTGATTGTTTGTGCGGTGGCTTAAGCTTGTCGTGCTGGTTTGCACACCACTGTCCTTTGCTTGGGCGAATGTGCGTGATACCGAGGTGGTGGCCGGGTCCTTCGCCCCATTTTTTCTCCTTCTCTGTGCTCGCTTGATGGCCGGGGTAGAAGTCTCCGCAGTTTTTCGACCGGCGGAGGCGTACTTGAAGTCCGCCTGGCGAGGCTTGCCGAATCGGTGTTTGATCCAACTGGAGGTTTGGTGCAGCTTGTGCAGACGGCGGATACTTTTGATATTTCTTTAGCTGGTTGTTTTAGCTGTCTGGAGGTATTGGTCTCCGACGCTGCACACCCGTGGGACATGGTTGATCTTTGGAGATGGCAGGTTAGGTCTCCGGCATCAGGGGGATGTTACGAGATTTCGTGCGATATCCCCCTTCTTCCGTAGGCCTTTGCTGTTCATCACCGTGCCGTAGGTCCTATCTCTTTCCCCAGTGCCTCCGACTGTCTACTGTTGCCTCCGATTTTATGAGTTTTCGTACAATATCTACGGCCGACTTGGATATCTAAGGAGACCCCTGCCTCCATGGCTGTCGCTGTGGCTTTTGCCTGTGCTATGCCTTGCTCCCCCCTTGCGCCCTTGCGCCCTATGCTGACTGAGTTTTTAAGGGCATGGGGGGAGTCTGTTTTTATAGTGGGAGGGTGGCTTTCGGGTGTTAACATTTTTGTACGTTATTAGTTGGAACGTATCTTGGCTTTAATAGCCTGTATCTTTCTTGTATTATTCGTTCCCCTTGAGATCTTTTGAAGTAAAGAGGCCTGGCGCCGCAGTGGTTGCAGTGTTTTGTCAGGCACTTTCTGTTTTTCCTGTTTTCGATGGCAGAGACCTTCTTCTTGGTGCTAGCGCCACAAATTTGTTGCCCCTGATGATAGGGGTGTTTTTTTTGTTAAGGTTGGAGGCCTGTTTTCCCGAGGTTGTTTTTTCCTTGGCGTCTGAATTTGTTCAGGTCTTCTTTTAGGATCGGGGGCCTATTTGGCCAATTTTTTTTTGACCTTGCTGCCTGACTTTGTTTAGGTCTTCGTCAAGGGTCGAAGGCCTGTTTGGCCAATTTTTTTGACCTTGCTGCCTAACTTTGTTCAGGTCTTCGTCAAGGATCGGAGGCCTGTTTGGCTAATTTTTTTTTGACCTTGCTGCCTGACTTTGTTCAGGTCTTCGTCAATGGTCGGAGGCTGTTTGGCCAATTTTTTTTGACCTTTCTGCCTAACTTTGTTCAGGTCTTCGTCAAGGGTCGGAGGCCTATTTGGCCAATTTTTTTTGACCTTGCTGCCTGACTTTGTTCAGGTCTTCGTCAAGGGTCGGAGGCCTGTTTGGCCAAATTTTTTTTGACCTTGCTGCCTGACTTTGTTCAGGTCTTCGTCAAGGGTCGAGGCCTGTTTGGCCAAAATTTTTTGCCTTGATGCCTGGCTTTGGACAGGTCTTTGTCAAGGTTGAAGGCCTATTTTGGCTTTTTTTTGCTGCCTTGATGCCTGACTTTGGACAGGTCTTTGTCAAGGTCAAAGGCCTGTTTTGGTTGTTTTTTGCTGCCTTGATGCTTGACTTTGGACAGGTCTTTGTCAAGGTCGAAGGCCTGTTTGGCCATAGAGGTCGTTCCAAATTGCCCGTGCCTATGACTGGCGCTTTGAAAGGACTTGTACTTTTTGTGTACCGAATATTGCGGCGCCAGAGCTGTCCGCTTTCAGTTTTGGGTTTTTGGACCATTCTTTTGGGGATTTACCTCTTTATACTTGTAGAGGATTTTTACATTGAGCCTGCCTCGTTAAAAACCTCACCTCCGCTTGGAGTCCCTCTGTGAGGAAAAGAGTGCAGGCTCTTTTACATTTTGTTTTGATTGAAGTAAAAAAACTTAAAGGTAAAGAGATGGAGGGGCCTCCGCTTATATTTTGCGGAGGTTGCCCTTTGGTACATTGCCTAGATGTAGTATCTGTGAAGGCTGTCAATATTCCATGTGTGGGTTGTCGTGACACCTTCGCTGTCGGTCAAGTGGAAAGAGCCAGGCCGGCCTGCTGCCGTTGCTGTGTATGGGCCTTCCCATTTCGGTTGCAACTTGCCGACAAGTTGTGCGTTGGGTTTTCTTCTGAGTACGAGGTCTCCGTGTTTTATGTCTTTCCTTACCACCTGGGAGTCTCTCCACTTTTTGGTTTGGGACTGATATTTTCCAATGTTTTTGACTGCTTCCAGTCTTATTGCTTCTGTTCTTTCTTTTGCATATTCTTCATCTTGCAACATCAGCTGACTCGTTGTGCGGAGGCTTTCATGCTTTATTTCTTCTGGCATCATGGCCTCTTCTCCATAAAGCAGTTTGAATGGTGTGAATCCTGTTGTTCTTGAGACGGATGTATTGTGTGATCAAATAACTCTAGGTAATTCATCTACCCATTTTCCTTTGCGTAGGCCCAGCAATGTTTTTGATATTGCTGAAAACACTATTCTGTTTGCTCTTTCCACAGCACCATTGGACTCTGGGTGGTATACTGAGGCGAAGGCTAGTTTTGTCCCTATGCTTTTGCGGAATTCTTTGAAGTTCTCTAAATCGAATTGTTTTCCATTGTCTACTGTCAAAATCCTTGGTACATCGAATCTGCAAATGATGTTTTGCCAGAAGAATTTTTGATAGTTTCTGAGGTTATCTTTGCCATCGGCTTTGCCTCTATCCATCTTGTGAAATATTCCACTGCTACTACTACGAATCTGTTTCCACCTTGGGATGGCGGTAATCGGCCGACCAGGTCCATACCCCATCTTTGCAGCGGCCATGTCAGAGGTATAAGCTGGGTCTCCGACGATGGTTTTGACTGCCCTGGAGAGAATGTTTGGCATGCTTTGCATGTTCTGACTGTCTGCTCTGCGTCTTTTATGTGTGTTGGCCAATAAAAGCCTTGCCTTATTGCCTTTGCTGATAATGCTCTTGAGCCAATGTGTGACCCGCAAATTCCTGAGTGTATTTCTTGAAGCAACTCTATGCCTTCACTCTGCGATATGCACTTGAGGAGAGGCTGAACTACTCCTTTCTTGTACAGTACACCATCTAAGATTGTGTAATTGCTTGCTCTGGCCTGTATTCTTGCTGCTTTTGCTTCATCTTCTTCGCTGGTTTTGCCTTCTAGGAATTCTGTTATCGTCTTTCTCCAATCTTCATTTTGCAGGTTTAGTATTGGTGGCTTAGGTGTCTCCGCAGTTGCCGGAGACTTCAAGATCTAGTAAAAAGTGTTTGGTGGCAGTGGCAGGTTGTTTGCCGCAGCCTTTGCCAATTCATCTACCTCTACATTTTCTGCTCTTGGTATGTGCTTTAGGGTGAAGCCCTCGAATCTCCGCTCCAAATTTCTAACAACGGATAGGTATTTGATGAGTTCCGGCTCTCTTGCTGTGTATTCTTTCTCTACTTGGCCAGTGACCACTTGAGAATCTGTTTTGACTGTTAATGTTTTTGCCCCTAGGGCCTTTGCTTTGCTTAGCGCTAAGATCAGGCCTTCGTATTCTGCAATGTTGTTTGTTGATTTGAACTCTAGCCTTGCTGCGTATTTCATTTTGACACCGGAGGGTGCCGTTAGGATGGCGGAGGCTCCTGCTCCGGCTTAGCCCTAGGCTCCATCCATGAATGTTGTCCAGCCTTGGATGGTTGGTTGTACCTTGGTCTCTGTTGGAGGTGTCCAATCTGCTACAAAATCGGCTAGTGCTTGTGATTTGATTGCTGTTCTAGGGACATACGAGATACCAAATTGTGATAGCTTTGTAGCCCATTTGCCTATTCTGTCGGAGGCTTCTTTGTTTCTGAGCAGGTCTTGCAATGGTAGTGATGTTGGAACTAAGATTTCATGGGCTTGGAAATAATGCTTTAGTTTTCTTGATGCCATCAGTACTGCGTAGGCGACTTTTTCCACCTCCGTGTAGTTTAGCTTGGTTCCGAACAGTGCTTTTGAGATAAAATAATCTGGCCTTTGAGTTTTGCCTGATTCTTTTTCAAGCTCGTGAACTACGACTGCGCTGACTGCATGGTCAGAGGCCGCCACGTACAGCAGTAGGTGGCTTTCTGCTTCTGGGACGAAGACCACCAGTGAGCTTGCCAGGTACTCTTTCAAGTTATGAAATGCTTCCGACTGCTTGGGCCCCCATTCGAAGTTGTCTCCGCCCCTCAGGGCTTGGAAGAAGGGTAGGCTGCGTTCTGCTGATTTTGAGATGAATCTGTTGAGTGTTGCTATTCTTCCCGTCAGCTTTTGCACTTCTTTCTTGTTTTTGGGTTCTGCCATTGTCATTATTGCTCTGGTTTTGTCCGGGTTCGCTTTGATGCCTTCGCTGCTTATGATATATCCGAGCATCTTCCCTTTTGTGACTCCAAATATGCATTTTTCTGGGTTGAGGCGGAGGCCGGCTATCCTGAGGTTGGCGAAGGTCTCCTGTAAGTCAGAGACATGATCATCCTTGCTCTTGCTCATGACCACTATGTCGTCGACGTAAGCTATGATGTTTCTATCTAGTTGTGAGCCCAAAACTTCCTTTGTCATTCTGGCAAAGGTCGCGCCAGCATTTTTTAGGCCTTCTGGCATTCTGGTGTAGCAATATGTCCCGAATGGAGTTGTGAAACTTGTCTTGTCTTCGTCTTCTTTTTTCATCTAGATTTGGTGGTACCCAGAGAAACAGTCGAGTAGAGAGAACCTCTGGCATCTGGCTGCCTTGTCGATGGAGGCATCTATTCTTGGCAATGGGAATGGGTCTTTTTTGCAAGCTTTATTCAGATCTGTGAAATCTATGCACATTCTCATTTTGCCATTCTTCTTTGGTACTAGAACTACGTTTGCAAGCCATTCTGAATACTTGACTTCCCTGATCACTTTTGCATCTAGCAATCTTTGCACCTCCACCTTTGCTGCCAGGATTCTGTCCTCCGACATTTTTCTCTGTTTCTGCTTTCTTGGTCTCATGTTTTCATTTATATCCAGTTCGTGCTGTATGATGTCCCTGCTGACTCCATGGAGGTCGAAGGCTGACCAGGCGAAGATGTCCTTGTTTTTTACTAGAGTTTCCATGAGCTCTTCCTCCTCTTCCTTGCTCAATTGTGAGCTGATTGTTACTTTTCTGTCTGGTAACACCTTTTCTAGAGGGGTTAGCTTTGTCTCTTCTTGACCTGCCATATCTGTTTTTCCTCTAGGCATATCCGGAGGCTCTAGTTCTTTGTCTGCCGAGTCGACTGCATTGATGTTTCTTTGGGCTTTGTAGATAGCTTTTTCTATGTTTCTTGCTTCTTTTTGGCTGCCTCGGACTGTGATAATACCATGGAGTGCTGGTATTTTCATGCACAAGTAGGCCATATGCAGTGCTGCGTTGAATTTGGTTGTGAATCCTCTGCCCAAGATGGCATTGTACGGGTAATACAAATCGACGACGTCGAAGGTTATGTACTCGGTTCTAGCATTTGCTTGGGTTCCGAACGACACTGGGAGTGATATTTTTCCTAGTGCTTGTATCTGCTTGGATCCGAATCCTATTAAGGGGATTCAGAGGGCTATAATTGATTTCTGCTGAGCTTCATTTGGTCGAAGGTATTTGCGAAGATGATATCTGCTGAACTCCTAGTGTCAATCAACACTCTGCTTATCTCCCATGCTGCTATGTTTGTTTTGATCATCATTGTGTCTGTGTGAGGGTAGCTTTCTAGCTGGAGATCTTCTTCTGTGAAGGTGATTGGGACTCTGGACCAATCTGTGTATTTTGTTGTGCCCTGGAATGCTACATTGTTTACCAGGTGGAGGTGATTCTTTTTCTGCTTTTTTGTTTGAAACTCCATTGATGATCCTCCGGCGATTGGCAGTATCATGCCTATTGTTAGCAGTGCTCCATGAGGGTTGACTTGGTTTTCTAGGTTTGGCTCGTTTTTTGGTGTTGGGGGTTGGTTGTGAGGTGGTGGCGGAGGCAGTTGTTGCATTTGCTGCTGTTGCGGCGGATACTTGAACCTGCTTTGGTTTTGTGGCGGTTGGTTTGTTTCGAGGTAGGTTATGTGGGGAGTTTTTGGGTTTATGTAGGTCAGGCTTGCCTCCGACCTATAGTTGCCCGCCGGGGGCTGCTGCGAGGGCGCTGACCGCCATGCTGGTCAGAATTCTAGGTAATAGGCGGAGGCCAGTGTGGAGGGATGTATTTGGTTTGCGTTTAGCGCTGGGTACATCGGGCAGTACTTCTGGTGGCCAGTTGTGTAGGTGGTGTTGACCTCTCTTGCGTTCTGCTGTGCCGGAGGTTGGGCGGTCTGCTTGTTCTTCATTCTTTCCTGTGTCTCCTTTGTCTCAGGACAATCTTTGGTGCTGTGCCCTGCGCTTTCGCCGTGAAAAACGCAATATGGCCTGCGTTGTTTGTGGTTGTGGTTTTTGTTCCAGTTTTTGCCTTGGTAGCCTTGCCTACCTTGGTTCTAGGTCTGGGTCTCCAGCCCTGCTGGCCCTGGCAGTTGCCCTTGTTCGAGGTGAGGTTGACCCTCGATGCTGAGCACCTACCCCTGGCCTGGTTTCTGATTTGATGCGTTCTGGTTCACATAGCTCTTCTGTGAGTTTTTGCTGTTGTTTTGCTGTCTATTTTGACCCTGCACCTCCAGCCTTTTCTGGAGGTCATTGTCTGATCTGCAGTACTTGTCGAACTCGTCGTACAACTGCTGTATGAAAGTTGGTTTCTTTCTTGCTAGGTGTGCTGCGAATGGCCCGATTCGGAGCCCTTTGATCGCTGCTTCAATGGCGATCTCTTCTGGGACGTCTGGTGCCTTCACCTTTAGTTGCATGAATTTCCGAAAGTAGTCGTGTAGTGTCTCTCCCTGCATTTGTCTAGAGGGATCAGCTTTGTCTGTTCTTGATCTGCCATATCTGTTTTTCCTCTGGGCATATCCGGAGGCTCTTGTTCTTTGTCTGCCGACTCGACTGCATTGATGTTTCTTTGGGCTCTGTAGATAGTTTTTTCTATGTTTCTTGCTTCTTTTTGGCTGCCTCGGACTGTGATAATACCATGGAGTGCTGGTATTTTCATGCACATGTAGGTCATATGCAGTGCTGCGTTTAATTTGGTTATGAATCCTCTGCCCAAGATGGCATTGTACGGGTAATACAAATCGACGACGTCGAAGGTTATGTACTCGGTTCTAGCATTTGCTTGGGTTCCGAACGACACTGGGAGTGATATTTTTCCTAGTGCTTGTATCTGCTTGCCTCCAAATCCTATTAAAGGGGATTCAGAGGGCTGTAATTGATTTCTACTGAGCTTCATTTGGTCGAAGGTATTTGCGAAGATGATATCTGCTGAACTCCTAGTGTCAATCAACACTCTGCTTATCTCCCATGCTGCTATGTTTGTTTTGATCATCATTGTGTCTATGTGAGGGTAGCTTTCTAGCTGGAGATCTTCTTCTGTGAAGGTGATTGGGACTCTGGACCAATCTGTGTATTTTGTTGTGCCCTGGAATGCTACATTGTTTACCAGGTGGAGGTGATTCTTTTTCTGCTTTTTTGTTTGAAACTCCATTGATGATCCTCCGGCGATTGGCAGTATCATGCCTATTGTTAGCAGTGCTCCATGAGGGTTGACTTGGTTTTCTAGGTTTGGCTCGTTTTTTGGTGTTGGGGGTTGGTTGTGAGGTGGTGGCGGAGGCAGTTGTTGCATTTGCTGCTGTTGCGGCGGATACTCGAACCTGCTTTGGTTTTGTGGCGGTTGGTTTGTTTCGAGGTAGGTTATGTGGGGAGTTTTTGGGTTTATGTAGGTCAGGCTTGCCTCCGACCTATAGTTGCCCGCCGGGGGCTGCTACGAGGGCGCTGACCGCCATGCTGGTCGGAATTCTAGGTAATAGGCGGAGGCCAGTGTGGAGGGATGTATTTGGTTTGCGTTTAGCGCTGGGTACATCGGGCAGTACTTCTGGTGGCCAGTTGTGTAGGTGGTGTTGACCTCTCTTGCGTTCTGCTGTGCCGGAGGTTGGGCGGTCTGCTTGTTCTTCATTCTTTCCTGTGTCTCCTTTGTCTCCGGACAATCTTTGGTGCTGTGCCCTGCGCTTTCGCCGTGAAAAACGCAATATGGCCTGCGTTGTTTGTGGTTGTGGTTTTTGTTCCAGTTTTTGCCTTGGTAGCCTTGCCTACCTTGGTTCTAGGTCTGGGTCTCCGGCCCTGCTGGCCCTGGCAGTTGCCCTTGTTCGGGGTGAGGTTGACCCTCGATGCTGAGCACCTACCCCTGGCCTGGTTTCTGATTTGATGCGTTCTGGTTCACATAGCTCTTCTGTGAGTTTTTGCTGTTGTTTTGCTGTCTATTTTGACCCTGCACCTCCAGCCTTTTCTGGAGGTCATTGTCTGATCTGCAGTACTTGTCGAACTCGTCGTACAACTGCTGTATGAAAGTTGGTTTCTTTCTTGCTAGGTGTGCTGCGAATGGCCCGATTCGGAGCCCTTTGATCGCTGCTTCAATGGCGATCTCTTCTGGGACGTCTGGTGCCTTCGCCTTTAGTTGCACGAATTTTCGAAAGTAGTCGTGTAGTGTCTCTCCCTGCATTTGTCTGCATTGGAACAGATCTGTGGATGTCAGCGACTGTGCTGCTAGCCCCTTGAAGTTTGCCAATATCTTGTCCCGGAGATTTTCCCAGGAATAGACTGTGACGGGTTTGAGCATGGAATACCAAGCCAACGCGTCACCTTCGGCAACAATAACAAATGACTTTGCCAGGACGGCGGAGGCTACTGCTGCCTCGTAACTCATAATGAACTGATGGGGGTCTGTCTTTCCGATGAACTTTGGTAGTGTGATTGGCTTGTACGCCATTGGCCATGGCGATTGTTGTATGCCTTCAGAGAGTGGGGACTTGGGGTCGATAGGCCTCCGCATCGCCTGAGATGGCGTCATGGTTGGGCTGGTCACTGGCGGAGGCATGTTTGCGGTTGGTGTTGCTGCGGAGGCTGGGATCGCGGAGGTTGACGCTGGTACTGCATGCTGCATACTTAGCATCTCAGCATGTAGGACTGCCAACTGCTGCCTTATTTTTGCTGCTTGTGCTGACGCTTGAGTGGCTTGCTGATTAGCTGCGAATGCTACTGCCATTCTGTCCCTCTCTTGCTGCGCTCTTTACAACTGTGCTTGCAGCTGTTGCAGTTCTTGCTCGAGTGTTGTACCTGAGTTTGGTTGGGCCTCCGGATCTTGGATCTCTGGATGTTGGGGGTCTGGTTGTTGGCCCTGGGCATATGCTCTGGTGCCATCCTCCGCTGGCGAGGTTGCATAGGTGCTACGGGTGGTGCGACTAGGCCTCCCTCTCTGACTCATGGTCGTTGTTGCTCTGGTGGTGGTTTTTCTTTTCCCTGCCATCATTGGTTTGTCTTGGCCAAACCACGGTGGGCGCCAATGCTGGAACTAGAGGTTCCGGACAGAGTGAGGGAGACAGGGGGGCCTCCGCCCGCCAGGAGTCGCCCTCAGACGGAGGCTCGGTAAAGGCACGATAGGTGAACTTGTGGGAAGCTAGCACGAGAAAGTAGGGTTTCATTCATTCATTCACCATCCTCCAGACGGTTACAAGCGTTCCCTATTTATACGGCTCAACTACTTCCTGACGGAATTTATTACAATGCCCCTCAGCTGCTACAGTACATTCCTGGAATATTCCACCACTGGTCTCTCGTTTGCGAGGCAATCCTGCCACGCCGTCTCCAAGTAACGGGCCTCCATAAGCGGCCGGCCCACCGTGCCTCTATCTTCGGCCCAAAGGCCCGGGTTCCCGATGCTGGCCTCCGTCTTCAGGGGCGCGCCGTCGCCTTGGCAGGTCTCCGCCGGTCCGGTCGAAGACGTCAACCGTGGGTCTCCGCCCGGCCGCGCGGGGGCCATGCTGGCCCACTCGCGCGGACCACGGGCACCTGCGCTTGAGTACCTGCACACACTTACGCAAGATTGTTTGTTTAATTAGTTCAGAGGTAAGGCGGCCTCCGCCCTCATCGCCGGAGGCGCCCGTGAGCCGAAGCGGGGCGGCGTCCGCCTGAGCATAGGTCGGAGGATTCAGCGCCCGGCCTAGGCGGAATTCGCGACAAGCCCGCCGAGCCTCGTGTAGTGCCCTACGAGCATAGCCAGGACAGTTCATTTAGTCAGCGCCAGGTCTCCGCCCCAAGACGGTCGAAGACGCCTTGGCGACACCATGCTGTCGGAGGCCTTTGTGACCCGCCGAAGCCGTGTTACAACACAGACTGCTAACTTACTCGAGAAAAGAAAATAAGGCAAGGCTAATAAATGAAAAACTATCAACAAGCTAGAGTTAACATGCACACTATTACAAGCTAACTAACTCGAGAACAATTACTGAAACCAACATACAGCAAGCAGACTGCTACAACT